>CM041629.1:15159335-15226096 GCA_023333625.1 Bothriochloa decipiens | reverse complement strand
ATACATGTATCGCCCTTAGAACAAAAATGGCCGATGTATTACATCGCACTTAGTCGCTGGTTAGCCGATGTGATGGGTATCGTTGCTGATCAGTTATAGGATAAGAAGTGTTTTCAGGCTCACCGTCATGTTCACCTGAAAACAGGGGCATGTGTTGACACTCAAAAATGTCCAAGGATGGTTTTCAGGTCAGGAAACAAGTCATAAAAATCTTGGCATGTTGGAGGTCGAACACGGCGCCATCGTCTTCGCTTTCGGTGCAACAGAGGGCGCCGGACGCACCCCAGGCAAGCGTCGGACGTGCCTGTTGCACGTCGGACGCGGCTCAGAGGCACCCGCGGGGCGGCTCGAGCGCCGGATGCCGAGCCAGACGCGTCCGGCGCGCGCCGAACGCGGCCCAGAATGGGCCTGCATGGCACTCGCGCGCCGGACGCCGAGCGCCGGACGCGCCAGGCGGGCGCCGGATGCGACGCGGGGCGCTGCGCGCGGACCGAGCGCCGAACACGGCTCAGAGCGGTCCGCGCGCGCGAGTGCGCCGGACGCCAGTGTCGGACGTGCGTTGAATGCGCCGGACGCGTCCGGCGCGTTGTCCGTGAAACCGATTTTGATCTGAATCGCGTTTTTGGTAATTTTGGACGTGGGAAACTTGACGTACACGAGTTGGAGTTGTTTTCCATCGGGATAAGACCACACCGCTCTATATATATGAGAGGATCATGGCCGATTGATCCCATCATCAAATCAATCGATCAAAACCAATCTATCTACTCCTTTTACCCCTTCTTCTACCTCTCAACCCCTCTACCTGCTATTCGGCAACTCTCCTGGCGGGATTGTCGGTGATCCTAGGCGGCCTTGCTGGTCCTAGGAGATCCCCTACATGCCTCCTCCTGACGGATCCTTTCGGAGGTTGTTCTAGGGTTTTCTACGGTCTTCAACGAGCTCTACATCGGCTTATCGGTCGCTAGATCAGTTTGCCGGTCACGCTACGTTGTTACCGCTGTTGCAGGTGCTTCGAGCAACCTCAAGGGCGTCCAAAGCCCACTGGTGGTGTGCTTGGTCTGAGGAGCGATCTTTGGTGTCAACAGGGTCAGATGCGAGTTGATACACACAGGGAAACTTCGTGACAATCCTGTCTCGTTTACCGTTCGCAACGGCCTAACGGGGCAGTCAATTCTGTCGTCTCAGCGCTAGCTAGGAGCAATTCATCACATTGAGAACATGATTGGTTAATGGTCAAAATTTAGCTATCACAAAACTTAGACAGGTTAAGTTTTCTTTACTACCATTTGGTTTGCTATCAAAGTTTGATAACATCTCATATTTGATTTGTCTCAACTTTTAGCCATTTTTTGTTGCTAAATCTTTGGCGCAAGCAAGTCCTCAATTCCCTATGTTGAGAGGATTGAGCAAACAAAATTTCAAACATAGCAATGGGTCCTCCTGTGGATTGATAAAACCTTCTTCTCTCTATATGTGGACTCTACATGTGAATAGATAAGGAAATGGTCCTCTTCGCAAAAAGAAAAGAAAAGAAAAAGAAAATGTTCCCCTCTGTACTGTCGAGCCCTTTTTTTGGGGCCTATTTCTATCTCCCTATAGTTTTTAGGGAAAGTTAGTTGTTTTTGTCAATCGTGTTGCTCCTATTATAGGAAAAGGAACGTCCTGTCACGAACGGGTAAAAGAAGCTTTTGTCATTCCACGGCACGACCTGTGTTTCTACGCCTGCACTTAGCTCTTCGTCTGCTGCTCGTGGCTTCTCATTGGTGAAGTGCCTAACCACGGCTGTTCTTATTGGAAAAGCGCCGAACCAGAATAGATTAGGACTCTGGCTTGCCGTTGGGAAAGCACCGAACAACCTGTTGTTTTGAAGAGCGCCGAAACCAGACTAGAATGGGGAGTCTGGTAGTACTTCAGTCTCTTCTTGTTGGAAAAGTGTCGAAACTAGACTATATTGGGAGTCTGGTAGTACTTCAGTTTACAGAATTTCAGGCAGACAACGACACCTTGCCTAGCAGTCCATTACAATTCACAAATGTGCAGCGCAGCCATGTAAGCTGGCGCTCAGTATCAGGCAGCGAAAAGGAAGGAACAAAAAGCTCAAAATGGCATCAACATTGCTATAATTGACTCAGGGAATACATATAGGCTACAAACACAAGTACCACAAGATCTGCGTAGGCAGAGACTCAAATGGCCAGCCCTGTATGAAAATTCTAATAATACAATCCTTCAAGGTGAACGACAAAGGTATATTCCTGTTTATTGGAACTCAAATTCCGTAATGAAATGTGGCCAAGAATAATGACGAACCCAACTATGAGTATGCTCCCCGTGGATATTTCCGCCAACCGCAGGCAGTTTAGGCCTTGGTTTTCTTGGGCACGGCCAGGCGCTCCCGGAAATCATCCTCCATGAGCACCAAGCCGTCCCGCAGGACGACCTTGGGCTCCCAACCCAGAACCTCCTTAGCCTTTGTGATGTCTGGCTTCCTCTGGCGGGGATCATCAGGAGTGTTCTCGGTCATCATCACTGTCACATCTGGGTTGATCAACTGCAAAGTTAAAGTAGACACGTCAGTAACCAGTCAAGAGTTACCAAGCTTTGGAAGAAGAAAGCATTGCGATTATATAGATTCCAACTTGCCTCCTTCACATTCTCAGCGAGTTCCAGCATGGTGAATTCACCTGCGGTATGAGTTACAACCATTTAGCAGAAAGATGAGACCGAATGTATATACGGAAACACAGATTGAGTAAACAACAAAAGTGAAAATACAGATGGATTTTACCTGGGTTCCCAATGTTAATCGGTCCAGTGTTGTTTCCGTTCATCAGCTTCATAAGACCATCAACCTGCAATGAATGGTATAGTTGATGATATAATGCACTGACAGTGTTCTGACCAACCACAAACCAATTACAAATGCAGTGGAAGACAAACCATATCGGCAACATAGCAGAAGCTCCTAGTCTGTGTTCCTGGCTTCTGGACAGTGAGGGGTTCGCCACTACAAAATTGTGAAAAGATTAGCCACCAAAACTATCTGGCAGTAGCTGGGAAAGAAACTAATGAAATTCAAAAAGCATTACCGAATAGCCTGAGCTATGAAGTTGCTAACAACACGGCCATCATCAATGTTCATCCTTGGCCCATAGGTGTTGAAAATCCTGGCAATTCGGATTTCTACAGATATAGATTATAAAATTTGTTAAGGACAAATCATAAGCCCAGAGTTATCACATAACAAAGATTGCTATGAGCTAACATTGAAGTTTAAGTGCAAGATGAAGTATTACCAATGCCATGCTGCCTGTGATAGTCGAACATCAGCGTCTCTGCTACACGCTTACCCTCATCATAACAGCTCCTGACTCCTGATAGAAAAAGTTAAATCAAAACCGTAAGAGAACTTGAAAGATCATTTATGAAAAACAAAGAAAATATATTGCAATTGTCAGATGAACAAATTTACCAATTGGGTTAACATTGCCCCAGTAGGCCTCGGTTTGAGGATGCTCAAGCGGATCACCATAAACTTCAGAGGTTGATGTCAACAAAATCCTGCAATTCAAAATAAATTCTTTAATTGAGCTTTTCACATGAGGGACTAGAAGAATCAATAGCATGATGAACACTGACCGAGCTCCAACTCTCTTTGCAAGTCCCAGCATGTTCAAGGTACCAATAACATTTGTCTTGATGGTCTGTTACACGAAATTATAAACAGTAAGATCATGAAATATCAGGAAAAACTATGAAAGAATATACTGTCTCTCACAGAGCAGAGAACTAGCATACCTTAACAGGATTGTGCTTGTAGAAGATTGGTGAAGCAGGGCAAGCAAGGTGATAGATCTGGTCAACCTCCACAAGAAGTGGCTCAGTGACATCTAAAACAGATAGAAAGGATTTAGGGAATAAGTGGCTAACTCATGGAAGTGTGTATATACTAATTAAAAAAAGGAACAACTGAGAAGAGTGATTTGTTGACTGTTTTCCCATAAGGACACAAAACTATTAATTTGAGTGCATGATCTGTTCCATCATCACATTTTAATTGATCATCAATGAAGTTACACCACCAGTGTAAAAAATTAAATTGAATGCACATGCTTGTACTCCGAATATGAGTTGCCAACAGTAAGTTACAAATCAACAGTAAATGGCCAATTCAGAGCAGAAGAAAGAAAATCCATTCAACAGTTCAACTCAGGACATGCATTGACTATATGATACAATAAATGTGGCACTTCAATTGCATTGACTAACATTATTCAATCCCTTTAGAAAAAGACAAAAATAAGTACAGATACCAAGTGAGAGAGTATAGTAGTCAATAACTAGGGCTTCAATAATAATTTAGAAACTATTAACAGAATTGAACAAACAACATAGGACTTGTTAGGAGAAGCACAGAAAAAACATGAAAAGAACAGCAGTTTATTTATCATTGACTATCCAGGATACATAATTTTCAGGAACATCTGAAAGAGAAGACTTAAAACATCTTAAGCATGCATAGCCAACTAGTTATTTACCATGACGGATGAGCTCAAATCTTGGGTGGCCGATCCACTTCTTCAGGTTGTCTTTTGAACCAGTGAAAAAGTTATCAGCAACAATGACCTGAACGTATAGGAGCGAAGTCAACATCCAAAATGTCTACAGGACAAGACCCATAGCAATGACCCCTAGAAATCAAAGGTTGCTCAACCCCACAAACCAAGTGTACAGTGAAGCATTGAAACAACTATACAGTAATTATTAGCTCTCGATCCTTAGAATGGCACTCCTCGTGACTTCCAGAAACTATGTGAGGAGGCTGAAAATGAAGTGGCCATAACCAAAATCTTTAAAGCATTGACACTGGATCTCTGTGATTTCTCAAATTCCCAATCAGATCCACGAAACAAACATTCAGGACTACAGCAATGCTATAGCTTTTTAAGCTCTACAAAGCAATGCAAGCAGTCCTGCTGGATCTCACTCAGTTCAGTGATCTCTCACATTAGCAACCAGATTCACAGAAGCACCCACTACTCAAGCAAAGCTTGCAGCTAAGGTTCTATACAGCAACTGCCCCCAACATGATGCAAAATGTAACTAACTAGCAAGCTTGCAACCCGGAGATCTGGCACAATTATCTCCGACTCGCGTCCCTTTCACGTGGATCTGGACCCACTCAGTTCCTTGTCTTACCACTCGGATGAGATCTAGACGCGGCCACCCTCAAAATGGATTCGGCCCAACAGCCCGATCCCGCGAAACAAGCAACGAAATGATACGGGATCTCGTCCGGGGCGCGCGTACCTCGTTCTTCTCGTTCTCCATGAGCTTGTCCACGAGGTGCGAGCCGATGAAGCCCGCCCCACCAGTGACGAGGATCCGCATGTTAGCCTGGATCAAACAGCAATTGGGCACCAATAATCAGGATCCCGCCCACGCGAACAAGCCCAGACCTCGCGGCTAGTGAGATCGCGGTATCTCACCTGGAAGAACTTGGAGAAGCGGAGGGGCGAGGGGGTCGGCGGCGGGCGGGTGGGGATGTGCTCGCCGTTGCTGCCATTGGTCTCCTTCTGCGCCATCGCGTGGAGCACCTGTGTTGGGTCCGACCAGACCAGATCCAAACCAAACCACACGTCAGCGAAACCACACACCGGAACGAGGCGATCGCGCGATGATTGCAAGCAACGAAGCGTGAGGAGGAAGGCGAACAAGGGCGGGCGCGGCGCGGCGCGGCGCTCACCGAAGCAGCTGGCTCTGGGGATTGGGCTCCTCGGCTTGCTTGGGGAGCCTAGCCTCGGACACGGGGAACGGGCGGTTTGAATCGGATTAGACTGGGGGCGGACGACGAGGAGGTGCCTCTAGATCTGAGTCGTATTTATAGAGCCCGCGCTTCACACACCCGAACAGAGATGCAGATCAGCAGGCAGTCGGTCAGGGCCTTGTGCTGCTCTCTTGAGCCACCGACTACTGCTCGTGCTACCAACCGGGCTAATCAACCAATCTAAATCAGATCTCACCGCCCGACCGACTCCACAATTATAACTCCTGCCCTTTTCCGATCTGGTGGCAATAAGAAACCAGTAATCCGTGCAGGGCCGGGGGCGACGAGGCGGAGGAGGGAGCAGACATTTGCGCTTCCAATGGAAGCAAAGGTGCTGGTGTCCCTCGCGCGCGACGCGAGATTCCAACGGGTGCCACGTGCGACCGATGGCGACAGCGCAGCGCGCCCGGACCTGGACGCACACTCTCCCACCGTCACTGAACCATCTTTGTTTACTGCCGCGATTAGGCAGGCGTTAGGTGCCACGATTTGGAGTGCTTGCTTGGCGTTGGCGACAGCTGAGGGGCGGCGGTCGGGTGGCTGCCAGGTGGGGCCTCCAGGCATTGACTTCCGTGGGACGGCGGGCGGGGGTCCGTGAGGTTCACGAGCGCGGCCGCGGGGCGATCGGGTTTCTGGCGCGGCCCGCCGGATTGTTCCGAGGCGATGCGCTGTTGGGCGGGGGCGGACCCGGTACGTGCTGTCGGGTACGGAGCGGGGAGGGTGCGGTGGCTCCGTGCAGGAGCAGACGTGGTGGCGACTCGTTGCTTGCGACATACTCCGGCGAACGAGCGCATCATGAGCCGTAGCCCCGTAGATAGGAGACCTGGGCGGCCGTGATTGGCTGTGTGCGGGCCCGGGTATATTAGATTAGTGAACCGCATGAGATTAAAGGGAAGTCTAAAATTATTGCATTGCACTGAGTGAATTCACATCGCAATCGGACAGGTCCACCCTAAACCACCGATAAAAGGCCATAGCTTTTTCTGAGCTAGAATTAAGTGGGTGGTTACGCAGAGTGATGACTCGGTAGCATGGGGGGCGTGTGATGAAGAAAAATATAGGATCTCGTGATTGCAATTGATTCGGCTGAATTTCCAGTCCTAACTAAAACGCAGAGCCGGGCTCTGCCTCGACCTCGATCGAACACTAGTATTTTTGCGGCGTGCGTCAGTTGCAACAGGTGCTGATCGTTGCGATTTATCTATTTTTTTCTGTTATATACTGTACGTATATAGGACTAGCGTTTCGTTTCGTCCTTGACCTGTTTGTGAACTGTGATACACGTGAACACCTCACCGCGACCTTCTGTGTTTGGCAATGCATCACTGCTATCTTTGCCCATGCTACTTGACTGAGCTAGTTGTTTTTTAGAAGCACATAGTACAACGTAGATGTCCACATACGTACGCACACTCAACACTATCATCATACGTACGCAAACCCTATCCCTATGAGCATCTTCGAATGACCGAGCACCCGGCAGATCTGGAGATTCTCGAAGTCACCACTGGCGCCTCGTCGTCGACGGGAACATCGCTTACTACTTAATGCATAACGCCGAAAAATTCTCGAAAAAATCCCAGGAAAAAGTACAAGCACCAGGATTTAAATCCTAATGGGTAGCGTCTCACTGGACCGTCCCATCATTGGACTACAAGCCAATTCGCACTTAACTAAGCTAGTTGTGCCAATCAATTTTGTCTAGATGCGTGCGGGCATTGAACATCGATCAGTGGCTATACACTAAGGTCAACTCACCTCAGCGGATCTTAAAGCGAGACGTCATACGTATACAAGGGGAAAAAAACAGTCAAGATCTTTATGGGCTTCTTGAAAGTGCATCGAGATATTCCTTTCTTCGGACACGAGATCTTCCATTCCGCAGCGGCGGTAGCCCATGTGTTTCACTGACGAGAGCTTGACCTGGGGAGGTACCGAGGTCATATTGCTGTCACTACTGTTAAAATACCCAGTGCTCAGCGCTGCTGCGCTTCTCTTCCGCTTGGTCCACCGCAGTGTCGCAAGTATGAACCCATCGCGATCGCCGATCGCCAAGCCAGTTCGTGTGCAGGTTTGACGCCTCCCACGAACGCATCGACGTGCGAAGCAAGCTGCTTGCTTCTGGTCCGATGGACTGTCGGCCGTGTTCTGCTTCCTCTCTCTGCTCGGCCGCCGTCGGTGGAACCCGACAGCCGGTCGCGCGTAGTAGCTGGCAACCCACGCGGACAAGGACTAAAAGTATTCAGCTGTTAGGTAACGAAAAGCTGGTAGTACGTACCACGTACCAGTTCGGCGTCCGCGGATCTTGGTTCGTTGGCCACACCAGCAATACGCCAATACAGTAGTTCAAATTCGTGGCGTCGCTGTACGGACGTGCCGGCGACTATACCTTACGGTGTGCAGCTGCAAGGGCCTCCGAGGCACTTCAATTGCCCCGCGTCCAATCGGTCAATGCGTGGGTTAACTAAAAATTTCGCATTTCGCATTGACCGAAGATTTTCTACGTACGATACTGTACTATAGACCATGTTAGTTAAAAACTTGGGTCAATGCGCAATTTTTAGAGCTTACTTAGTATTTGTAACTGTTTTAAAAATGTAGAAGTAGGGTAATCGCGAATGCAATTTTAAAGCTAGGGTCAATACTCTTAACTAGGAGTAGGTATTCTTCGTGGGGGAAAAAATATACTGTTCGGCGTTCCGTCCGTCGCTTGATCGGTTGGTTAGCTTGGGACTAGGGGCGACGAAGCAGTTGTTGAACAGTTGGAGACAGTTGAGCTCGTAGCTCAGTTGGTAGCGCTTGGCAGTGGCCAGCCGCCCGCCCACGGTTCGATTCGGTTTGGGCAACCGTGGGTGCCGCATCGGGAGTTTTGGTCAAAATAATCTCGTTGTCTCCCACGCGTGGAGTCACAAGGGGATTCGGTGATCTTAAGAAGGATGCGATCTAGTGATCTGAGTGTAGTTGTAGGTTTGTTTATGTACATGTGGTGTGAGGTGCGTATGTTGGGTTGGTGCGAGTACGTACATAAACAGATGCTACAGCTGTGCTCAGATAAAAGGTGTAAAAAAAAATTTCACGCTCTATATGATGGTGAGACCTGCCGTGTAAGGCTGTCGACCTCTAGATGGGCTTCTCTAGGGCCTCGTATATGGCCAGCCGGTAAACGGACCACAGAAAAAGGAAACAAGGCCCAAACACAGGACTGCTATGCTTCTATCTTAAAAATATGCTGACGTCTTCAGCTCTTCTGGACTGGATGAGCTCCCCGTCGTGCATTTCTGGGTGGATGAGTGGAACTCCACACAACACTTAAGACCAGTATGCTCCACCTAGGGGCTATGTGATTGGTGGACCATGCATGCAATTCATGCAAGATGGATGCGTCTGCTCCTCTTCTTCCTTTTCGGCCTTCACTCTGCCAAATTTCCATCCTCTGTACAGTTAAACGTGCGATTGGTATAGGTAACTTGTCACCACTAGCTAGCTACCATTCAGTCATTCCCATCACCATATAGCTTGAACTGTAATGTGCCAATGCTTCTCCAAAGGACAAAGGATTTGTCTAAGCCATGCAAAAGCCCAAGTCAATGAGTCATAACATGCATGTCGCTGATCGAGCCGCCAATCCAGCTAGCTCAATGTCTGCAAGTGCCAAGTGCCCGTCTGTCCATGCCCACCCGTGGACCAGCAGCAGACTCATCGGTCAACACTTACGGTCTCATGCTAATGTCCACATCAAAATTGCATGCAACCAAGAAAACAGTCAAAGAACGGCAGCAACCAGCAAACACACCTTCTCCCTCTCCTATATCCTATCCGCTCTTCGACCCCTCTATATAAGCTCAAACCATTCTTCTCAAGTGGAGCCACACAAATCACTAGCACGCAGTCCAAGGCAGCTAGCAAAAACTTGAGAGCTTGATGCGTGCCTCCAAGCAGCATGTGGCATGTGCACACTTCAGTAAGAAACTAAGAATGAAGTGACTTCTGTACGACGTTAACGTTGCGGTAAACTAGCCTCGCGTTAGCAAATACTCCTAGGAATAAAGACGTGCTACTATGTTAAGCTTATTAAGCAGCTGTGTAAGTACATCTGAGTCGAAGGCTCGACGTAATAATATTATTGATATGTTAACTACGATCAGTCGCCACCAACTTTTATGTTCCCATCAGCATGCATTTTATATTCGGTATGTAAATTAAATATCGCTCCACTGCTTATAATAATGCTTTAATAACACAGATATGGTATTGCGCGCTAGCGTCTGGTTGAGTTGGAATGGGAGTGGCCGAGTGGGACATAAAAGGAGAATCTCACCTCACCTCGTCTGGATATATATTTGATTCGATGATAATTGGAACCAAGTCATCACGAGAGAATATCCTCTCAAGACAGGCCCATCGCCAAAACTATGCAGATGAGCTGCGGTCTCTTCCATTCCCTCGCGCCAGCACCCGGGCTTCGTCTCCGCAGCGGCAGCGGCAGCGGCAGCCGGCAGCGCCGGCCGTGTAGCGTTTGGCCGCAGAGCTTACCGAGCCGTGCGGGACAGCGGGCGGCGGTAGGCGGTAGGCGGTGGGCCAAGCCACGCGGGGCAGGCGCGCAGTGGGGCAGCGACGAGCGGAGCCGCGCGCGCGGAGAGCAGGTGGCGCGGCCGCGTGCAGCAGCGGGAGCGGGAGTGTTAAACCATCTGAACGGAACGTATGAATACAAATTTACAGTCAGTGGTACAAAACACGACACTTGTATTGTGTTTTTTTTCATTACCGACTTGCTAAAGAATAAGCGTTCACAATTATACAGAGTTGCTAACAATTTCTTCCCCCTCGTTACACGCATACCCCAGGTCAAGCATGTGCGGCGACATTACAATCATGACTTTTAAAACAACAATTAAAATGAACAAAGTTTGATCAAACTAACAATCTCAATTCATCAATCGGTCCTCCTCCATACCGATCACAAGGTGTTGAAGATGATAATTCCTGCTAAATGACCATGGCATTTGTCTCCAGGATCAGTTTGCTAATATAGTACAACATGATTGATTCAAATAAGTAGCAAACATGGCTACGAGCAATAAGATGCTTGGAATAGAAATAGATAAAATACCTATAATTCCAATAGATAGATTTATTTTCAAAAGTATTTTTGTACTACTTTAATGCCTTTTCCAATTTAACATAAATTAATTATATTTTAAAAAATAAATCACTTTTATTATTTTTAGTAGAATATATAGAAGATCCTTTTTTAAAACCAGCTAGAAGTCTAAATTTGTAATTTATTTGTTATAATAAAGTTTTTTGTGTGTTTAGAGCTGTGTTGATAAAAATAAAAAATAGAGCTATGGGTCGATGAGAAAATGGTTTTGTTTCTTGACAAAATATTCAGTGCAAACCACATCTTCGATGCAATCGTAAAAACCTTATGTACAACCATACGTAGAAGTTTTAAAAATATAAAACTATCACACCAATAATGTCCCTATTGATGCGTATTGTCACAAGTTTTGAGATTCAAGCTCGTTTTGTAAAAATTTATATGAAAATAACAAACTTTACCTGTATAGCACTAGAGGACAAATTCAGGAATTCTATCCTTTAGTGCATATGCAAATAAAATTTGTTATTTTCATAAGTTTTTTTTAAATGAGTTTTGAATCTCAAATCTTGTGACCATGCACATCTATATATGTGATATTGGTGCGCATAGTTTCAAAATTTTGAAAACTAAAGTACGATTTTAATCTGGTTTTCATGGATTGCACCAAATATTTTGCTTTGTTTCTTCTCATGAACGATGAATGGAATAAAAATGTACCAGTGTTGGAACACGGAAACAGAATGAATTATTCAAACTTGTATGAACTATACTAGGTTCTATTCTGAATCTCTAGTGCAACACTTGAAGTTTATTCACGCGGGAATTCGCGTAGTTGACAAAATCGGTAAATATGTGCTTGTACTGGCATTATGAAAGTAGGCTACCCGGACTAGGAATGTGTCTCGAAAAGGGACACTTGTAGGTCAGTGTTAATACTGAATAATGTATTCGAAAAATTGCGCAAGTCAGTGTTAGTATAATTAGTAATGGCAATACATGGATCAACAAAAAAACTACAATTCTTCTTGACAAGAAACCGTGCAACGACGCGATCGTGAAAAAAAGAAATCTACAAGCAGTTAACTCAAGTACTAGACTGCACACAGCACACACATTCAGCTCCGCACTACACATTCAGTTTCAGCAAGCTGGACCTCTCTCTCATGTTGCCGCTTGGTTCGCCTCTCCGTTCTCCTGGGACGCAGACTCGGGGGCTGTCTCCTTCTCTTTCCTGACGCATCTTGACAGCAGCACATGTATGGCGAAATAGGCGAGCATGGCGAGAACAAGGGCGGAAACATACACAGAGGTCTTCCACGTCCTGCTGGACCCGGCGGCATAGGCGATCAGGAGGCCCAGGAGGTCCAGCACGATCGTCGCGTTCATGACCCCGAGCCAGAGCCGCCACCACTTGTCGTCCTCCTTCAGCGGCTCTGGCAGCAGCAGGACGATGACGACGACGGACGCCACGAAGGAGGTGGAGTTGCTGTAGAAGAAGGCAAGGTACCGGGCCCTCCGGTTGTCGTGCATCACCGGGTCGCCCGCGGTGTAAGTGCCGTCGTTGGACTGCCATGCCCCGCCCGGCGGCGCCAAGCCGACCTGGTAGGTCACGCTCGCCACAAGGATTCCAAGCAGCATCAGGTACTTTTTTTAAGAGCCCGCGTAAGCGCGTATTTCATAGCAGCATCAGATACTTGCGCTTGGCATGTGTCTTCTTATCCTTACGGCGGGCACCAGTACTGGCTTCTTCTTCATCTTCCCCGGGTGCCTCTGTTTCTGCTCTTCTGATGCTGTTAGCATTGCCATCTTGTTTTTTCAGATGGATCACAAGGAACACCGCAGCCAGCAAGGCCACAGTGGACAGGATATATAGATGGACGTCTTCAGATGCTGCGTGCAGACGGTGTCATGCGTGCAGATGGATCACAAGGAACACCGCCAGCCAGCACCGCCAACGCGAATATATAGATGGACGTCTTCAGATGCTGCGTGCAGCCGGCGGCGTAGCCACCCATGATTCCAATCAACCCGGCCGCCGTGCAGACAGACAGCGCATTGCTCCGAATGGCGGGCCGGTACAGATTGGGGTTCACGAGGAGGAGGATGAGCGCGATGGACAGCATGAAGCTCACCGAGTTGCAGTAGAAGAAAGCCGTGTAACGCCGCGGGTAGTTGTTGAGCAGGACCGGGTCGCCCGGTACCGCTATCGTCCTGGACCAGAAAGCCGCCCGGCGGTGTCAGCCCGGCTTGGTAGATGAAGGTCGCCGCCAAGATCGCGAAGAGGAGCAGCCGCTTGCGCCTCTTCTCCACGAGTTCCTCATCAAGGGAGGTCCCATCATTCCCTGTCACGCTTGCGCTGCCGTCGTTGTGGTTCAGCGTCAACAAGACGACATGAATCACCACGTAGACCAGCACGAGACCTGCCAGGGACATGGCGTAGATGGAAGTGCTCACGTCCCGGCAGCTGCCGGCGGCGTAGGCACCGATGAGGCCGAACAGGTCCAGCACCTGGCGGCCTCCAGCGCGTTGTGGTGGTGTAGGGTGTTCTTTCTGACCATCACAATGGCAACCAGGGAGGCAACGAAGGCGATTAAGTTGCAGTAGTAGAACGCCTTGTACCGCCTGGGATTTGTGGTCAGGAGGATTGGATCGCCGATCTTGTAGACGCCGGCGCCGCTGCCGCCGTCGCTCTGCCAGAGGCCACCCGGCGGGTGCAGGCCTGCTTGGTAGGTGATGACCGTTGCGAGAGTGGCGAGCAGCAGGACAAGTGAGCGAGCCTTTTCCAGCGCTTGATTCTGTTGCTTATCATGCTCATCGTCGCTGGTTAATTATAGAGAGAAACAGATCCATCAAAAAGCATATAGGAACCAGAATCAAATTATGTTTTTGGTCTGTACTTAGACAATTTTCTCTCCTTTATTAATATATTTGGTAAAAGTCGTGCTGACTATTTTCAGCGAAAACAGAGTGTCTAGTTATCAATAGATAGCTATAGTACAAATCCTAACACACAAATCTGACAGATTTGTTCCTTCAAAAAAAAAAAAAAAACTGACAGATTTAGTATAAAAGAATATGTCAACAGATAAATAGTAAAAAATCAAACTGTAGTGCAAGCCAATAATAATATGCTGACAAGGAAAGAGAAAATGTGCTCTGCTTGTACCTGTCGTTGGCATTAGTGGCTCCAAGCCAAAACGAACAGCAACTAGCTTGGGGACTCTGAGTTTGCTGCTGCTGCTGCTCGTTAATGATAAATGACAGTGAAAACAACATCATAAAAAAATTGCAAATGTCCTTTTATTTGCATACTGCAATACCAATAATTTGCAGAGTAGTATATACTGTACAGTTCAAAGATAAATGGTAGTACAGTATGTTCTTCCGTCTGTACCTGCCATTGTTGTCACTGCTGGTTTGCGAACCTTGAGTACTGGTAAATTACAGTGAAAACGGTGATTAGTTCGCATAGTGAGCTTAAAATGTAGATAGAGCGAAGATAATTGCACAAATTTGCATGGCGGAGCGAAGAAGAAGGATTGCCAATACCTGCCATTGCCATTAGCTTGTTGCCCCTCGCTTGAATTTTGTTGTTGAACGAGCAAAACAAAAACCACTTGGATGAGAATGCACACCGCAACGGCACCAACCAGAGCGCTGACATAGATGGTGGTGTCAATCTGCCGGCTGCTGCCGGCAGCATACGCCGCCAGGAGGCTGATGAGCGTGGCGGCGATGAAGCCGTAGATCTCGTAGGACCGCACCTTCTCGCTGAAGCAGAGCTTCTTCTCCAGGAGCATGACGAGGATGAGCAGGGACGCGACGAACGCCGTGGTGTTGCAGACGAAGAACGCCTTGAGGCGCGCGTCGTGGGGCCCTCCCTTGAGGATGGCGTCGCCCGGGCGGTGGTCGTCCTCGGCGTGGTCCCAGAAGCCGCCCGGCGCGCTGAGGCCGGCGACGTACGTGACGCTGGCCGCGAACGTGGCCAGCAGCATGAGCACCTTGCGGAGCCGCTCCGGTGCGCTCTTCCCTTTCTTGTACTTGCCCTCCGCCGGCGGCGGCGACTTGGAGGCGACGGCCAGGTGGGCCACGAGGTAGCCGACGACGCCGGCCGAGAGGACCAGGGAGTAGACGGCCGTGAGCGTGTCCCGGAACGCCCCCGCCGCGTAGGCGCCCATGAGGCTGAGCAGGTCCAGCACCATGACGGCCCGGAGGACGCCAAGCAGCGACGCGAGGAGCCTGGTGATCCCGCCGCTGTCGTGCAGCACGGACAGGATGAGCACGAGGACGATGACCACGAGCGACGACGCGAAGGCGGTGGCGTTGCAGTAGAAGAAGGCCAGGTAGCGGGCGTAGTTCATCTCGCGGATGATAGGGTCGCCGGCGATGCGGCGGGCGGCGGGGTCGGCAGTCTGCCAGACGCCACCGGGGGGATTGAACCCCGCGCCGTACGTCACCGTGGCCACCAGCGTGGCCAGCAGCAGGAGATACTTGCGCAGACTGTACTCCCACGATTCATCCTTGCCGATGCCGCCTGGGCCTGCTGGCTCCGCCATTGCCGGCCGGCCGGCTAGTCGCCCAGCTCGCCTCGGATGCGACTGACGGCTGCAGCCTGCAGATGTGGATGGAGACGCCGAACGTGTGCAAGGCATGTGCACATTGGGAGTTTTTTATATGGCTTTTCGGCGACGACTTGATTTGATTGACCTCGCGCGTTTAGCTCAGCCTGAGGAACCGACCCTCGTCTGTCTGGGATCTGGATCTTTGCCACGAAAGTTCACTCCCAGACCCCAGCGGGCCGCTGCCAGTCGGCACAAACCGTGTCGTTGACGTGGAATAGCAGGTCGTCGTAACCTGACTGGGCACGTCCTGAGCCTACGGAACAATTGTGTGCATTTCTCGTAACCAGACACCACTGTCACTCACTCACTTTGCAGACAGCCATATAGTGGTAAAAAGTAAATCCTAGGTCTCGTTTAGATGGTGAAATTTCTAGTCTAAAAAATACTATAGCATTTTATTTTATTTGTATTTGATAAATATTATCTAATTATGAACTAATTAGGCTCAAAAGATTCATCTCATAAAATACAACTAATCTGTGTAATTAGTTATTTATTTTACCAATATTTAATGCTTTATATATACGACATAATATTTAACGTGGTGGAGAGAGAGAGTAAAAAATAGCAATTTTAAGGGATCATAACAAGACCCTAATTTAGATATTAGCGACTGTCCTCGAAAATAACCAATGAATATTGCAGATGACCACGTCCAGGAAAAGATCGAGGCCCTGACCCAGTGTGCCAGATCTTTTAAATACCAATTATATCGAAAGCAAAGCACAGGAGTAAGTGGGATTAGAGACCCTAATAGTCTTAGGCGTAGACGATGGATATTTGATATTGTAAGACTCAACCTTTATAGTGCTATAGCTAACGCGTCATGACTATCCCACCACCAAAAGAAGTACTAGTATTTTCGCAAGAATACTACTTTCATAACAAAAACTTGTTCATAATATCATTAGTAATTAGTTGAACTTGTCAAAAGGATCAACTATACATAGGCTCAAAAAAGACTCCTCAAAAAATAGGGCAGATTCAACAACAGGGGCAGCTGCAGTGCCTGGTGGTTGGTGCAATCTGCGCAAGGAATTAAAACGATGGATTTTCAAAGAGGAACGCTGCACCTGCAGCTACAACCAAGCTGGAGAGGAAAATATGCTTCTTTGGACCCTGTACAGCAAGTGGAGAGTACAGAAGACGACACCTCTGGTTCGCCGGCACAAGTGGAGAGGAAGATATGCTTCTTTGGACCATTGGCATCCACGGTGCAGCCGTCAATTTCGTGCTGTGGACCACCCCACTGGTCAGCATTGGTGCTTGGTGCCGCCGAGGACCCGGCCGGGAGCCCGAATCCGAATTGCTTTGTTCTTCTTTCTTGGAACATTCTGGTCCTGAACTGAGGCAGGCAGGCAGCGCTATTTTGTCACACCACGAATCTTTTTTTTAAGCGTCTCGCACCACGAATCTTTGTCGCAGTTATCCCAGGTAGGTATAGTATAGCTTTAACTGCTTTGATTCGAATATGTTTTTAGGTCTCATGTACATTTTTAAGGGCACGGAAGTGCAAGAAAAATCAACGCCTATGATTTATGTTTTGCAGACTCCCTTCGTTCTAAATTATAAGTCGTTTGACTTATTTTGGTACATGTATTTTACGATATAAATCGTTTGACTTATTTTGGTACATGCATTTTGCTATGTATCTAGACATAATTTTTTTAATAAGGGAACCAAGTTCCAGCCTCTATCATCTGGTGATGTTACACAGCTTAGTGTCATGGTACAATATAACGCCATAAGAAGTACACAACCAAACAGAAAATAAAACTAAGTTCAGCCCATCTAATGAGCCCCGAACACAAAAGGAAACACTAAACACCAATGCGATTTGTGAAGTTCCAACCAAACTTCATAAAAACAGACATGATCAACGTCTTCCATCATCTGCAACCTTCCTTAAATAATGGACGTTCCTCCTCTTTGTGCAACATTGACCATTGACGGATTCAGTACGTCGCCCTGAAAATTACCTGTATGAAAATACTGGATCTTGCCTTGTTAAACACCATATCATTCCTATTCAACTGTATCGTCCAACAGAGCGCTGCAGCCCCTAACAAGATTTGGTTACAGAGGTTTAGATCCAAACCAAGAAGCCATGAACCAAGTAGATTGGCAAAGCTAGTAGGCGATTGAATTCCAAAAGTGATATGCACGGTTGTAAGGTCCTAATGGCTAGAGGAGGGTGAATAGTCTAATAAAAATTCTTGCAAAGACACTTAAACAACTCGTTAGACTAAGAGATGGCATAAATGCAAAGCTAAAGCTTCGATTACTCTATGCAAGCATTTGTAACAAGTCTAGTAAATAGGCTATACTACTAGCACCCAATCAACAACAAGCCTAGCAATTCTAAACAAGATTACTTTAGGCACTTCACTAATCTAGCAAGATACAAGAACAAAGTAAACTAGTGCTACACAAACAATCAAAAGTATGAACAATATATGAACAAGTGATACAAAGGGGATTGAGGTGATTATACCACTGTGTAGAGATCAAGATAGCCAATCAACACAATCACACAAGCAGAAGAGAATCCTCGGCAAAGAGATGAACACAATATTTTTTACCGAGGTTCACTTGCTTTCCGACAAGCTAGTCCTCATTGTGGCGATACACTTGCTTGGAGAGGTGCACGCTCAATTGGCTCTCAATACCAAATACCGCTGCCAGGAGCCGCACTCTCAACACAAGACAAGGATCCTTCAAGCCACGCGCAATCCACTAGAGTATCCTTTCGCGAACTCCCACGGGGAAGGACCAAGAACCCCTCACAAGATCACCGGGTGCGGCCTCGAACAATCTTCACCTTGAGCTCAACAGCCCGCTGCCTCCAAACCGTCTAGGGTGACGGGAATCACCCAAGAGTAACAAGCACTTCACAGCGAACTCGAAGAACAAGTGCCTCTAGATGCAACTCTCAATGCTTAGCACTTGATTCTCACTCAATCTCCCTCTAGATGAACAATCAAGTCAAGAGATGAGTGGGAGAGGTTCTCTCTAGCTCAAAAGATGCTCAAAGATGTTAGAATGGGCAAGAGTTAGCTCCCCAACCGGCCACACTTCTATTTATACCCCCACCATCAAATCCAACCGTTATGTTGCTCGGGGGGTCACTATACACGCGCCGGACGCATCTGTTACCCAGCACCAGACGCGTCTGGCGCTCTCTGGCAGTCGACCGTTGGTGTCTTTGCATTCAAACTCAGTCACCACATCAGCGTCCGGCGCCGCGTCCGGCGCCGCGTCCGGCGTCTCCAACATAGCACGTCCGGCGCTGCGTCCGTCGACTCGGCCCGCTGATGGTCTTCTCTGGGTAGCGTCTGGCGAGCGTCGGACACACCAGTCTGCGTCCGGCCTTCACTTCAAGGCAGAAGCCTCTGCTGACATCAATTTAAAGCGTCGGACGCTCCCGCGCTGACGTAGGGCGTCCGACGGTCGAGTCCGGCGAGACAGGTGCGCGCAGTCCTCCATCAAGCGCCGGACGCGTCCGGCCCTCCTGGCCGCGCGTCCAGCGCGGCGTCCGATGACCTCTTCCAGAAACAGTCCATTTTGAGTTGCGTCCGGCGCCAGCTTCAGCGTCCGGCGTCGCGCATCAGGCGCGTCCAGCGCGTGCAACAGAGAGTAGACTTCGTCGTTTTTTCGTCGTCGTCGCGCCGTCGCCGATCCAAGTCAACCCACTTGCCTTAGGGTGCCAACTCTAGTATGTAAAACACTCTTGATCACATGAGTTAACATTTCATCACATGAAATATGGCAAGTGTTAGCTCTCTAGTTAGTCTCTCATATGCATCATGCAAAGTCGAACCTAGAGGCACTTGAACTATGAATTCAACCGTGAATTCCCCTCTTGATAGTCGGTTATCAATCCTAAACGTGATCACACTCTATATAGTGTCTCGATCACCGAAAGGGAAAACACCTATCTCTTGATACCTCAGCCTTGAGCCTCGATGCTTGATCATCACCATGTCAAGTCCATCACCAAGTCCTTGGCCTCACCATCATAGTCAATCCAATGTTGCTATGTGTCTAGTCACACTTAGAGCAAAGCATTAGCAACATTGGGTGTCATCAATTATCAAAACCAAACACGAGATTTCAACGGTGTTGCAAACAAAACTCGCAAAGTGGCAATTGAAAAACAAATGTTGGATCGTTTCATTTGAATTACCGAAACAACATTTGATATCTCCTTGCCAGTTTCTTTTTGCTAAGTTATCCTTGGTCAGGGTTACCCCTTTCTTTAAATACCACATAAAAAATCTTAATTCTCAGTGGTATTTTTAGTTTCCAAAGACAACTTTTGTCAGCACGGACTCCATGTTAAATGAGGGTTGTGTACATGGATCAAATCGTAAAAAACCATTCTTAGTAAGGCCCCAGCAGAACACGTCTTTCCCATTTGTGAGGCTGACTTGCACCACTCTTGAGACTAAATTGAACCAAGCAATTCGGTTTGCATTCATCAAACCTCGTCTAAATGATATGTTTAGTGGTACAGTCCCAAGAACCTTAGCCACCGTTTCATCTTTACGCCTCACAATTCTAAATAGGTTAGGGTAAACCTCATTAAGAGGTTTATCAACTAACCACACGTCCTTCCAAAACCGCACATTCTCATCATTATGCACTTTAAAAGTGCCACAAGCGAGAAAATCAGCCTTGGCCTTCATAAGACCTGCCCAAAAATGTGAATCCCTCGGCCTATGTTGCACCTGAGTTAAGGGTTTGTTAGACAAATATTTCCTTTTTAAAAGTTTTTGCTAGACCCCATCCTCATTATTTAGCCTAAACAACCACTTGCTAAGGAGACATCTATTTTGGAGGTCTAAATTATGTATTCCTAAGCCACCAAAATCCTTTGGCGTGCAAAGAATGCTCCACTTAGCAAGACGATATTTCTTTTTGTGTTCTTCAGCTTGCTAGAAAAAACAAGAATGATAGTAATCTAATTTTTGAAGGACTCCTCTAGAGATTTCAAAAAAAGATAACATGAACATGGCTAAGCTAGTTAGCACTAAGTTAATGAGGACAAGACGTCCTCCAATAGATAATAATTTACCTTTCCAGCTACAAAGTTTTTTCTGGAATCTCTCCTCAATAGTGGCCCAATCTTTGTTGCATAATTTTATATGGTTCATAGGAATACCTAGATACCGGAAAGAGAAACCACCCAAGCGGCACCCAAATATGCGTGCATACTCTTTTTCACAGTCCTTGGCCTTACCATATGTAAACAACTCGCTTTTGTGAAAGTTAATTTTTAATCCTGATAATTGCTCAAAGGTACTAAGCACAAGCTTAAGTTCCTTGGCTTGTAACATATCATGATCCAAAAATAAAATGGTATCATCCGCATATTGCAGGATTAAAAGGCCATCATCAACTAGATGCGGGACCACTCCTCTGATTTTTCCATTGGACTTAGCCCGGAGAATCAGAGTTGCTAACATGTCAGCCACCAAGTTGAATAAGATAGGAGATAGAGGATCTCCCTGCCTTAATCCTTTCTTGGTTTGGAAGAAATGTCCCACATCATCATCCACTCTGATGTTTACACTACCACCCCTCACAATTTGATCAATCCAATTACACCAAATTGGTGAAAACCCTTCATTCTTAATGTCTGTTGTAAAAAGGTCATTTGACCTTGTCATAGGCTTTCTCAAAGTCTAGCTTCAAGATCACCCCATCTAACTTTTTCCTATGCATTTCATGAATGGTTTCATGCAAAATGACCACTCCATCCAAAATATTCCTCCCCTTCGTAAAAGCAGATTGAGATGGTTGAATAACCTTCTGGGCCATTAGGGCTATCCGGTTAGCCAACACCTTTGTGAAAATCTTGAAACTAACGTTTAACAAACATATGGGTCAAAATTGTTGGATCTGTGTCGCCTCTTTTTGCTTTGGTAACAATGTAATTGTGCCAAAGTTGAGACTAAAAAGGGAAAGGCTACCTCTATGGAAATCAGCAAAGAGGGAAAGGAGGTCCCCTTTTATTACATCCCAAAATACTTGGTAGAACTCAGTTGGGAACCCATCAGGTCCTGGAGCTTTATTATGCTCCATTTGAAAAATATCCTCTTTAACTTCTTGTTCAAAAAACTCTGTCGTTAAGACTTCATTTTCTGGATATGAGACTTGTGGGATATCTGACGTAGTAGATTCCACTAATGAGAAATTACTATTAACTGGTTCCCCAAAGAGGCCTTTATAGTAATTAGTGATGAATTTTTTAGGTTCACATCACTTTCAATTAGTCCCTCCTCTTGCTCCAACCGGAAAATTTGAGTCCTTCTATGCTTTCCATTAGCCACTAGGTGGAAATACTTAGTATTGCAGTCACTAGATAACAAATTAGTTGTCTTGGCTCTTTGGTACCATTTGACTTCCTCCTCCCGTAATAGGAGTGTCAGTCACTCTTTATAGAAGTGTTTAAGGTCTATTTCAAGACTACTTAAAGGTTGCACTTCTGCCTTTTTATCAAGCACATCAGCCTTTTCAATTAACTCAACCTTTTCTTTCTTATAGTTTCCACTCACATTTTTTGCCCAGCCCCTTAAGAACCATCTAAGGCTTTGTATCTTACATGCCAATGTTGTAGAGGAGAGTTACCCCCCTCTTCCTTGGCCCAGACTCCAGCAACTAACTCATTGAAGCCATCCCTCAACAACCACTCGAGTTCAAATTTGAACTGGGATTGCTTGTTACCATGGGTGCCATTACCAGTGACTAATAGTAATGGAGTATAGTCTAAAATTTCCCGTGTCAATGCCTGTACCATTGCTAGAGGAAATTTAGACTCCCACTCCGTACCAACTAAGATCCGACCTAATCTTTCAAAGTTGGCACATCCCTAGAATTAGCCCATGTATATTTCCTATTAGAGAGATCTAGCTCCCGTAGGTCCAAGCTATCAATAATAGCATTGAATAGAAAAGGCCACCGATCATCATATCTATCATTGTTCTTTTCTTGAGGGTTTCTGATGATATTAATATCACCCCCTACAAGAATAGGATCAGATTCCTTTGCACAAGTTTGGACTAATTCACTAAGAAATGCCTCCTTGTGTTTGGCCTGTGCTGCCCCATAAACAACAATAAGCACCCAGCTAAAACCGTCCACTTTGTTTCTTATTCGGAATTTGACATAAAAGTCTCCCTCATCAATACTCCCGATATCAAATAATTGTAAATTAATCCCCAATAGAATGCCTCCGGACCTACCATGAGGTTCGGACTAGTGCCAAATAAACTCCTGTCCACCACAAATATTGTCCAGGATAGATTTTGAAAAATCTTTCTTCCCAATTTCAAGAAGAGCTATAAAGTCTAGCTTTTGCTTCCTTGATAGATCAGATAGGAACCTATATTTAGCCAAGTCACTGAGACCTCTGCTGTTCCAAAAGATCCCTTTCATGGGGAAACTTTTTTATGTCTTTTGACTATTCGCACTTTAGTCTTCTTCTTTGATCTAGTCAGAGATGAAGCTTTATTTTCTTAAAAACAGATTTGAAATCACAACTTAGGTGATCACTGTCTAAGTTTTCAAATTCATCAATTAGGTCATTGCAAATGCGACCCATAGTACCATTCTCCAAGTCAAATTCATCCTCATTGTCTAAAAAATCTAATTTGGCGATAACCTCCGTACTAGATGGTTCCGGTCTTACCCTTGCCAGTTCAACATTTTTTAGCAAAGAGATTGAATCTGAAATCAAATTAGGACAGGATCCTAGGCTAACACCCAGGTCTGAGAGGCGAGAATAGATATCAACCGAAGGAAAGTGAATGAAAGAGGAATTGGAAGTATTACCTGCACTGAAGTCTAGATTTTTCCAAACCACCTTTTTCTTCATCTTTCCCATGTAGTCAAGGTTCTTGTCCCTAGCCAGTCGAGGGCCTGGTCGTTTTGAAGTTTGCCTCAGCTCAAAAACTGATGTTGTAGTGTCCCGCTTCGGAGATGCAGCATCGGCCTTAGCCATGGTATCACCCATGATGCATGGCTTCTGCCTCTGGGCAACACCATCCACTAGATGACTAGCCAATCGGCCCTCCTTCTTACCTGCAAGACGAGAAACTGAACAAACCTCTGGCGATGGAACATCAATAGTCAATAATTGCTCCTCCGCTGCTAGAACGTCATCAATGGTGTATCCACTAGCCATCGCATCATGCAAGAATTGCTCTGTGGATAAGAGTCCACTCTTCGCCTCTTTCATGCCTTCATTCTCATTGTAACTCGATTCACCTAGAAGCGCCCAGAACCTTGACCAAGAAAGATCCACCTTCGGGGCATTGGGTCCAGCCTTCATCGAAGCTGAATGCCGCCTAGCAGCGCCCATGTTGGACACCTTTGCCGACGGTGTCTCACCCACATCCCCACCATATGTGTCTAGCACATTTGGTGAGAAATCGTGTTCGACAATGCATGTGTCTAGATACATAGCAAAATGCATGTGTCTAGATACATTGCAAAATACATATAAAAAAAAAAGTCGAATGACTTATAATTTAAAACGGAGGAGGTAGTTGCAACATTATGTACACTTATGTGCCCGTGTTAGTGAATGTATGAGCTGCTTCGATTGTAACTTCCCTCGTATGTGGTTTCCGCGCATCGGCCATCTCAACAATTTTCTAGCATTCAATTGCTCTACCACTAAGCTATGGACCCAAAACGTCTTCCTAGCTCGCAGCATAAGTCTTTTGCTTTTTTTTCCGAAAAGAATGAAAGATGGACTCATATCAGACATTAAAATTACGTCAAAAGCGGCAGTACCAGAGGATCGAACTCGCCAAGATTCATAGCCTATTTCGGGTTTGTTTCCTATGATGAAAATAAAGTTTTTGGATCTTTTAAGTGTATATTCTCTTTGGAGTCTCAAAGCAGTGCTAAGAGCATGTGGCCATGACTTACTGGTTCTGCCTAATTTTAGTCGTCTAACTTCAATGCACATTCTAAACTGCCACATGGTTATTCTTTGCTAACTTTTTTTTTTCGGCCGTCGCAGCTAAACCTTGATTGAACATTATTGTTGTGCTTATGTTGCCAACATCTGTTTAAATTCATAAAAGCGTATGTTCAATCAAGTGTCGGTTTATAACATGCCACAAATTTAAAACATATCACTATTAGAAAAAGTCTAATTCTTTTGAATTCACCCACATAATTTTAGAGTTTATGTTTTCTTCACATTTCATTTTTATTGATTCTGTGATCATAGATACTTAGTGGGGATTATGTAAAAAAAAAGAATTAGAACCAACCATGACATCGCTTCACAGCCTTAGTTTAGTTCCCTTGAAAAATTAAAAACTTTTCAAGATTTCCTCGCATCGAATCTTTGGACGCATACATGGAGTAATAAATATAGATAAAAACTAACTAATTACAAAGTTTATCTGTAATTTATGAGATCAATCTTTTGAGCCTAGTTAGCTCATGATTGGCATTGCCAAATACAAACAAAAGTGCTATACTACTTTTCAGTAAAATTTTTCTGCCATCTAAACGAGGCCTAACTGTCAAAGCAGATTGTTCCCCTTAATTTAGCCTTATTATTTTTTAAAAGAAAAACAAGTCTCTTTTCATCCAATCAGAATACTACCCTGCACCCTGCAGATATTATGGGTCTGATTAGTTCACGTCCAATTCTTGCCCTCCCGAAACAATGGCAAGCTAAAATTTGGCTTGCCAAAATTAAGGTTGCCGAAGTTAGAGAAAAAAACATATGTGTTCATTTGGTTAGTTGCCAAAATTAAGACTTGCTAATTTTCTCTTTTATGTAGTTTGAGAACTTTCTAAAGGCTTGCCAAAACTTGAGCTATAAATAGTGGCGTGCCAATTTTTCAGTAATCAACCAATTGGCAATTATAATTTTTGGTATGCCATGGTTTTGGATGGCAAGAATTGGAAGCAAACCAATCAAGCCCTATGTATCAATCAGAAAAATAAAAATATGTCTCTTTTCATCCAATCAGAATAATGCCATGTTCATTTGGCTATATAACTAGATATACATTATACCTTGATACATAATAAAATGTTAAAACAACTTATAATTTAAAATGAAGGGTTAACAAACACTCAGAGTTAGCGACCATCCGATCGAACACACTAAATATTTACATGCACAACTTCAACTCTATTGATTTACTAGAGTTGGTCACCTGTTGCTCTAAGAAATCCTGGATCTAGAAATGCAGAAGTTAATTGCATTTTCATTACTCATTTTGTTTATATTTTATATTTAAAAATATGCATGTCACTTTAATTTAATCTACAAAATTATCTTTTAGAACAATAATCTGCAAAAAATTATAGATCACATACATCTCCAAGCTCTTCTTTTTTAGCAGAATACATCTCGGAGCTTTTTTTTTTTTGGAACCCGCTCAAACTCTTTAGGCCCTTTTGTATGTTCCAATCTCATTATCAGGCGATGGGCCAAATTTTTAATATTCACTGCACGTCCAAATGCACTTTATGAACACAGTTGCAGGGCCCAGTTTCCATATGTGTTGTGCCACCGAGCCTGATCCTGATGTTGGTCCCTGTTGCGCCACCGACTGGCGGGCAGCTCGCCGCTTGCCTGCGTGCCACCGTACCTCCCTCGCCGTGGCCGCGTGCATAAAAGGACGGAGCAGGGTCTAGGTCAGGGTCTCAGGGGGAAGCTAATAAGCGGCACGCGCGAGCAGACAATCGGTGTACTCCACCAAGTAGCAAAGGAGCACTAGGAAAAAGCTAGCAGAGCAGCGATCGAGCCATGGCCTCCTCCGGTGGCCAGAAGCCCAGGTTCGGCTACGTCATCATATACACGGAGGACGTGGAGAAGGCAACACGCTTCTACGACCGCGCCTTCGGCTACGCCGTCCGCCGCCTCGACAATTCCCACGAGTGAAAATCACCTGACGACCCTGATCCCCTGATGCACCGACACTCGTGTAATGATCGATTTGCCTGATGATGTGGTTAAATATTTGCAGGTGGGGGGAGCTGGAGAGCGGGGCGACGACCATCGCGTTCACGCCGCGGCACCAGCGGGAGACGGACGAGCTCACGGGGGAGGTGAAGCTGCCGGACTCGTCGTCCGCGGAGCGGCAGCCCCTGGAGGTGTGCTTCGTGTACGAGGACGTCGACGCGGCGTACAAGCGCGCCGTGGACAACGGGGCGGTGCCCGTGAGCGCGCCCGAGGACAAGCCCTGGGGGCAGAGGTCCGGCTTCGTGCGCGACATGGACGGCAACGTCGTGCGCATCGGGAGCTACGTGCGAGAGTAATCGCGCGCGCTCGGTTGAAATCGATCAGCCTTTTCCCATCTGCCGTGTCCCGAGTACGTGTTTGTACCGAAAATAAGCTGTGTAGCAGGTCAAGTACTCCGTAGTCGTGGGAAATAAATCGTGTATACGTCCCAAGGATGAGATGACTAGACTAGTGTGCTCTCAATTATACTAAGAATAATAAACATGACCGTTGTCTCTTATCATATCACTGGTGGTCCACGACACAAAGCTGGAAGGCCACGGCAGACAGGGCTTGGCGCTGTGGCGCACGACTCGCTCACCTGAATATTCCGTCTAGGTCGGAATTAACCTGAATATTCCGACTATGGCCATGGTTGGATTCTAAAATAAAATTTGGATTCTCAATAAAAATAGAGATATTTTATCACGTTTGAAAATAACGTGAGCTCTTTATTTCGTCTGATGGTATAAAAATAGGAGGAGCCAAATGAAAGAAACCACGGAACCAAAAATCATGTGGGCTCGGAACTAAATTCTAATTAAATTTAGAGGGTATAATAGTATTTTGGTGTTTGAGGAGCTACTCCTCGTTAGAGGGTATAATAGTATTTTGGTGTTTGAGGAGCTACTTCTCGGAATAAAAAAACTGCTTCTCTAAATCTAAAGATGAAGCTGCTTCTGTGAATCAAAAAATATAAATAAGGAGCTGCGTATCCAACATCTACGTTCTTCATCCCCAAATTGGCACAGTCCCTTCTTTCCTTCCCCAAACGATAGATTCGTTCCCAAATTCCAAATCCCCCCAATCACGAATTGTGGCGAAGCTCGCCAGGTCCCGCCCGCCGTCCAGGTGCCCACCGGCCACCGCATTTGCCAGATCACCTGCTGTCGCCGGCCTCTCGACATTGGCTGTCGGCTCGCCCCTGGCCGCCCTCAGCGGTCTCCGCGCAGCCGTGGCCCCGCGTGCCTCCCACCGGCCGGCCAAGACGGCAGGAGCTGAGTCGAGGAGGCAGGAGCAGCTCAATCGCTACTGCTTTCGCAGCTCTGCAGCGAGGCTGCAATGGAGGGAGGAGAGGAGCAGGTCCGTCCACCTGGAAGCGCTGAGTTTGGGTAAGTGTGATTGATGGTTGTGTCAAGAGTTCGCCTCAGCCTAGAACACTTCCTGGCTCCGTCATTGGCGCATGCCTGTTTTCTTGCTCTTCTGCATCGAATTGGAATGGAATTGCATTCACAGATCTCGCATCTTTGTCGCCTTGCTTGCGTGCAAATTCAATTTTCTGCTCATCATGGTGGCCGCCAGACCTCACCGCCGGCGAAACCCCCTGGCCGGCGGTGACAGAAGCGCTAAGCACGAACAGGCGGACCGCGCCGCGGACGAACGAAGACGAAGCCGAGGCGAAGCGAAGCGTTATTTGATTGGATAATTCCAAAAAGACTAAACTACCCTTATTATGATTAAGGGGGAGGAACCGGCTAGAAAGCATTTTAACGGGAGGAACCACCGGTTCCTGCCAAGCACCGTAAAAATTCTCATAAAAATAATAGAATCCTAATTCTGGAGAAAAGTAATTAGATTGGATTTTCAAATTCTAATTTTTGGTATAAGAACTTCGAGACGTTAAGTATAATTTTAATTTGATTTGAAACAAAAAAAACTGATCAGACCAATTTTTTCTGTAAATGGGCCTCACATTTCGCAGGCCAGGCCCCGGGACCCTTATTTTCTTTTGACAAGACCGGGACCCTTATTTGATCTGTGGAAAGAAGAAGACCGAGGCCGGGCGAATAAAGAGGAACAGTGATTGCTCTTTATTTAATCTCAAAAAAAGGAACAGTGATTGTCTGTCACAAAAAAAAGGCCTTTGTCGTTGTCAGATAAAAAAGAATAAGGGTCGCTGAGGAGCGCTATAGCCACCAGATCGCTTGCAGTTGCAGTATGTCATCATCAAGGCATAAGGTGCTCTAGTCGTAGAAATACTTAAAAGAGCAGTTGGCCTCCACTCTCTATATACAAATAGGGAGAGTAATTATTGTTCACATAGCAGCTATATTTACCATTACCAACACAAAACATTGATTTATTATCCTTCTCATTTACATGTGTTCGGACGAAACCGGACTAAACATGTCTCCGGACCAGTTTGGTCGGTTGTGTGCTATCTCGGCGATCCGCACGACTGTTTTTTTCTGGTGTTTGGCCATCTTTTACGGCTCTGCACCAATAAATACTACTGATTACTTGTGTCTGCTAGGTGAAAATGTGCGGTAACCAAGCCATTTGTACAACTAAAGTGACCAAGTAAGCTTGTTTATCTATGTTCCACACACAAGAAAAAGAGATGCGCATACATTCCTTCTCAACGTTTCCAAACAGACCAGCTGGAGAAAGTAGTAGTACATATCATTCAACGCAAAATCCTTCTAAAGAGAGGAGCAAATCAAAGAAAATGATAACCAACTAACCAAGCCGTTCCAGTGGATGGTGGAGAGAACAAAACACTTCGAGCGTTTTCCACTTGGCGCCAGAGCCCAGAAGTCACCCGAGCCACTCTCCGAAAAATCTCCAGGCCCCGCCATGTTGGCACTTGGCAGCACGCCAGCACAACGCAAAGTCGCGAACCCAAACCCAAACCCGGGGAACGGTAGAAGCCGCACGAAACCTGCGACCGACCGAGCGCCGTTCTGGAGAGGTCCCGTACGCGCCCGAAGTCTCCACCACCTCGCGCTCACGTCCACGCTCACGATCATGCCAAACAATCCCGGCCCGAACCGACGTCGCCCGCCGCGCCGGGCCGCGCTCGCACCGCCACATCACCCCACTGCGCGAACCTTCGCGAACAGCCACCGCTTCCCGCCCTACCACCTGTATATAAAGCGGACGCCACTATCCGCCTCACACCGATCAACTCAAGGTAACAGAAGCGAAGCATCAATCCATCAATCATCACAGGCGACCCAAGAAAACACTAAGCAAGCTCTCCGATCCGTTTCAATCGCGCTCAGGCGTACGCGCACAAGCTCGATTTCTAGCTAAGATCTGATCGAGGAAGAAGGGAGAGATGGCGAGCAAGGGCGGCAAGGGAGAGGGACCGGCGATCGGCATCGACCTCGGCACCACCTACTCCTGCGTCGGGGTGTGGCAGCATGACCGGGTGGAGATCATCGCCAACGACCAGGGCAACCGCACCACGCCGTCGTACGTGGCCTTCACCGACACCGAGAGGCTCATCGGCGACGCCGCCAAGAACCAGGTCGCCATGAACCCCACCAACACCGTCTTTGGTAAGTCCATCTCCCCTCCCTGAACAGCAATTCCGGTTCCTTCTTGTTTCCCCCGTAGTCGGTAGTTTCAGTTTCCTCGTATTACTTAATACTTAACCGGTGTATGGAAGGAAGTTACTTTTTTTGGAAAAAAAAAATCTTAAACAAATTTATGTTTTGCTTCCATGAGTCACTCTGTTTCCACTCTGTTTTTGCGGCAGAACATGAATCACTTTTCGCATCTTGTAAATAGAAATAGATAGGCCACAAATTCACAGTAATTTTGAGTTGTAAAATCTATTTTTTTTTGTTGTAGCTCATTCGACAGAAATTTTGTGGTTCTATATAAAGAGAAATATCACAATAAGTAAACCGTAATTGTAAAACACTCGATGTCTTTTTTTTTTGTTGTTGTTGTTGCTAGTCCACATGCAAATTGTCATTACTTAGCTATATAAAAATGTGTGATTTGTCCTTTAATTGTACAGTGCTAGTTTAGCAACTCTTCTCATTTATTGTTGTTCATTTGACCAATAATTTGCCATTGTTTGGTTATATAAAAAAACTATTCTTAGTAATTTTGAATTGTAAAATATTAGTATATATGTTATATGTCTAGTTTCTTTGTTATTTTGTTTTGGCTAATTTTGTCACCGTTTACCTAAAAATTAATGAATCATCTTCAGCGAATTTTCTTTTTACTCTTACTTCTGTAAGATTATTGTCTGAATTTCCAGGCAACTGAGATACTATACTACCAACAATTTTCTGCACAGAAATCTGCGATGATCCAATTCAGCAGCATTCCCTAACCGCTCTGCTTTTGCCATGCAGATGCCAAGCGACTCATCGGCCGGCGCTTCTCCGACCCGTCCGTGCAGGCGGACATGAAGATGTGGCCGTTCAAGGTCATCCCGGGCTCCGCCGACAAGCCAATGATCGTGGTGACCTACAAGGGCGAGGAGAAGACATTCTCGGCCGAGGAGATCTCCTCCATGGTGCTCACCAAGATGAAGGAGATAGCCGAGGCCTACCTCAGCACCACCATCAAGAATGCTGTCATCACCGTGCCGGCCTACTTCAACGACTCGCAGCGCCAGGCCACCAAGGACGCCGGTGTCATCGCCGGCCTCAACGTCATGCGCATCATTAACGAGCCGACGGCCGCCGCCATCGCCTACGGCCTCGACAAGAAGGCCGCCAGCACCGGCGAGAAGAACGTGCTCATCTTCGACCTCGGCGGCGGCACCTTCGATGTTTCCATCCTTACCATCGAGGAGGGCATCTTCGAGGTCAAGGCCACGGCCGGTGACACCCACTTGGGAGGCGAGGACTTCGACAACCGCCTGGTGAACCACTTCGTGCAGGAGTTCAAGAGGAAGCACAAGAAGGACATCACCGGCAACCCCAGGGCGCTCCGGCGGCTCAGGACCGCCTGCGAGAGGGCCAAGAGGACGCTCTCCTCCACCGCCCAGACCACCATAGAGATCGACTCGCTGTACGAGGGCATCGACTTCTACGCGACCATCACCCGGGCCCGGTTCGAGGAGCTCAACATGGACCTCTTCAGGAAGTGCATGGAGCCCGTGGAGAAGTGCCTCCGCGACGCCAAGGTGGACAAGTCGCAGATCCACGACGTCGTGCTCGTGGGAGGCTCCACCCGTATCCCCAAGGTGCAGCAGCTGCTCCAGGACTTCTTCAACGGCAAGGAGCTGTGCAAGAGCATCAACCCCGACGAGGCCGTCGCATACGGCGCCGCCGTCCAGGCTGCCATCCTCAGCGGCGAGGGCAACCAGAAGGTGCAGGACTTGCTCCTGCTCGACGTCACGCCGCTCTCGCTGGGGCTGGAGACCGCGGGTGGTGTGATGACCGTGCTGATCCCAAGGAACACCACCATCCCTACCAAGAAGGAGCAGGTGTTCTCCACCTACTCCGACAACCAGCCCGGCGTGCTGATCCAGGTGTACGAGGGTGAGCGGACGAGGACCAAGGACAACAACCTGCTGGGCAAGTTCGAGCTGACGGGCATCCCGCCGGCGCCTCGGGGCGTGCCCCAGATCAACGTGACCTTCGACATCGACGCGAACGGCATCCTGAATGTGTCGGCGGAGGACAAGACGACGGGGAAGAAGAACAAGATCACCATCACCAACGACAAGGGGCGGCTGAGCAAGGAGGAGATCGAGCGCATGGTGCAGGAGGCGGAGAAGTACAAGGCCGAGGACGAGGAGGTGAAGCGCAAGGTGGAGGCCCGCAACGCGCTGGAGAACTACGCCTACAACATGCGCAACACGGTGCGGGACGACAAGATCGCGTCCAAGCTCCCCGCCGAGGACAAGAAGAAGATCGAGGACACCGTCGAGGACGCCATCAAGTGGCTCGACGGCAACCAGCTCGCGGAGGCAGAGGAGTTTGAGGACAAGATGAAGGAGCTGGAGAACGTGTGCAACCCCATCATCTCCAAGATGTACCAGGGCGGCGCCGGCGCGGCGGGCATGGACGAGGACGTGCCCAGCGGTGGTGCAAGCAACGGAGGTGGCAGCGGCGCCGGGCCCAAGATCGAGGAGGTCGACTAAGCGAGACATGAAAGGCGTTGTTGAGCTGGATGGGATGCTGCTTCGTGCAGGTCCAGTGTGTTTAGGAGTCTTAATCTGTTGGTGTGCGATAATAATCTGGGGTTAATACCTGCAGGGTGTTCTTTCTGTTTTCACTGCCCAGTGGTAGTAGGTTCAGTAGGGTGAAACATAGTATCCATTAGGCTTAGTAGCAAAGTAAATAATCTGTGTGAACTTCCGTATTGATGTTATTGCAACCGTGTCTGCGAGTTCAGGAGTCGATATATCAATATACTGTGTTTGTCACTTCGCATGTTGTGGCATTCTAATCATCATATGCCTCCGTGCCATTCCTGAACAGGCGTGTCAGACTGTTCACATATCCGCCAGATTTCGCATCACGTCAGCCGGCTTCTAGTTCGCGGCTTCCCGCTTGGTCTGGGACGACCAAGGCTCGACACAGAAGCGCAGCTCCTCGAAGCAGTTCCTCTTTGAGTCCTGAGTTCGGTTCTGCAGTTGAATCACTGGCAGGTACGTACTTGACAAGGCCCACCTCCTCGAAGATTTTTTTTTGTTTTTGTTTTGAGAAATCGGGAGGGGAGGCCCCTACCTAATTTAAACTGTACAAATGCCAATGCAGGATCAAAGCCATGAGGCTCACAGAAGCAACAAAAGAAAATACAAGAGCGAGAAGGTACAAAAGGCGGAATAAAAAACTACAAAGGACAAAATCCAGAACTGAAAAAATCATAGCTGAAGAACATCCTGAGGATCCTTGAGAGTTCTTACATTGATGGTCCTCTTGCTCTTGCAGCCGGTTGTTCCCAAATTTGTGTCCATGCATTGATAGCCGAACTCATTGGTTCCTTCTTTGTTCTATTTTTCCAAAGGTAAGGTTAGCGCTACATTATCTTTGATTGCTGAGCAAGGCGTTGTAACATTGTCGAACACTTTGTTTCTTGCCAACCAAATATTCCTGGGAGATGCAATTAAAATAGTTGGAACTTCAGTACCAGCTTGAATCAAGCAGTTTTGTTCTGTTGTCATTAGAGCATGAGCCATGTTTGTCTGCTGATTGAGTGCGAATCCTACAATTGTCCATACTTGAGTTGCAATCGTTGCAGGGGTTTACAAAAATATACTCGATTTATCAGCGCACACAACTACACTACCGAGCTAGAAGATGAAATTGCATTGCTATTGGTCCAAACCGAACATCACTCTCTCCTCTGCCCAAATCACATTGCATCTCAATCCAAACGCTGCAGAGTTCCTACAGTTTCGACTGTGTTCCGTCCACTTGCTCAAATTGCTTGCGACGCCTTCTTAGAAGTCCCTGGAATTACTTCCACGAGCACGTATGCTCGAAAAATAAATCTTGGAAGTCCCGGTCATCAACTCATCGTTGAATGGTGTGTGTGTGTCTATATATATATATATATATATATATATATTTGAATTTGTTTTTTTGAGAAAAATATATTTGAATTTGTGGAATTGAGAGACGTCTTCGATGCGTCAATTGGTATCTGCCAAGCACTCTCACTCATCAGTGCAATCAGACTAGTTTTGGGCCGAAATGTTCGTGAGCATGAATATGGCCCACCAAAATGACGGGGGCAATACGAGGCCGGCTTCTCCCTCACCTCGCGCAGCCCGCGGGGAATGGGCTATGAACCTCTCCAGCTCGGCCTTCGGGAGAATGAGAGGCCTCCGCAGTCCTCATCCACATGAACACGTGAGGCATCCAGCTGCCGCGAGCGCAGATGAGGACCACACGGTGCTCATCACGTTCGTGTCGCGCTGCATCAACAGGTGCAACACACCTCCCATGAATTGTGTTCGGTGGTGTTTCGACCCTGGGGGTCAACACCAACGAGTAAATTCGTAATTGCGTGTTCCCTTAATTCGGTGGGTGATGCAAGAAGGACACAGCGATTTATCCTGGTTCGGACAAAGAAGGCCCTACATCCAGCGGGGGGAGGATAGTTTGTGTTATCTTGCACCGAAGCGCTAGTACACGGGTGAATATAAGCGGGTGTGAGAAGTGTGGGCTTGAGCTCGAGCGTTTCGGGCGCTTAGCTCTACACTGTCTCACGGTGTTGTTCTGTGATCTAAACCTTAGCGTATGAAGCTTTAGGATCTCTCCGATCTCGGATCCCCTGGCTAAAGTCCGGGCTCCCCCTTTTATAGGCGAAGGAGGGGCACAGGAGTACATGTTTTTAGTGCTAACGTGGTCGGTGACGTATGACGTTGATGCCGATCATGTCGGTGCCGCTGTAGATGCGTACGTCGGTATGGAAAGTCCTGCGGCCGTCGCGTTGGGAGTTGTTGAAGTGTTGACCGAAGTTGTTGAAGTCCCGCTTGAGGGTCGGCGTGACGGTGTCGAGGGGCGACGGTCGAGGCCTTGGGTCGAGGCGAGGGGCTCGAGTCGAGGGGGTCGAGGCTCATCGGATAAGGTCGAATCTCGGGATATGCGGAGAATATGCGTCTCGAGGGGGTGTCGGATGGGGCACAGTGCTCGGTATGGCGCGACAGTGAGGTACGATCCGCGGGATTTCAGGGTATGGGCGGTAAAAGCAGGATTTGACTGCCATACCCGCAGCTATTTCGATAACTGTGGCCATACGGTTAGGCGGGAGCAGGTAAAATGCATTGAATGCGCCTGGATCCGTACTGGGAGTAGGTAGCCGAGGGTTTTACCACGCTTGAGGGCTTCCCATTCGCACGGGCAAAGTTCCATCCTCGAGGCCGGTCCGTTCGCCCGGGCGGAGTTCCGTCCTCGAGGGGTCGCCCGAGTCGCACCCTCGAGAGTACAGTCTCGGTCTGTACGGTGGTCCGTCGAGCAGGTTGTGGCTTTAGGCTGTCGACGCCCGTTCGTGGGCCGGTTCAACATGCTTTAGTTTGTGGAGTTTCGAGCAGTAATGAGGGATGTCGTTGGAGGGCTTGCGTTGCTGACTTCGGAGATCCACCCAGTTAAACGAGGGCTTAGGGTACCCCTTTCCCAGGTAACCGACAGTAGCCCCCAAGCCTCTGCGCGAGTGCTGGCACTCGGGCAGGGGGTCAGGAACCGGGAGCGAAGTGTGGCTCGGATTTTTCCGTGGGGGGCGCGCGAGCGTTCCCCGTGGGGGTAGCCCCCGAGGCCTCGGAGGAGTCGGAGGACTCCTTCGAGGGCTTTATTTGCCTTCGGTCGGGGGTGCTCGTCTAGTCGGGTGTGGACCTAAATTGGAGTCGTGGCGCTTCGCCGAGGTGTACGTCGAAACGTCGAGCCCCCGGGGGATTTTCGACCCTCTTTCGTCGAGGGGTGCCGGGCACGGTCGAGCCTCCGAGCCTCGTGCGACTGGGGCGTTGCCGGCCTCGGCGTTCATCTCACGAGTCCTTTCGATCGGACGTGAGGCGAGAAGCGTCAGACTATCCTCGATAGGGCGAGCCTCGAAGTTCTCAGTGAGCTGGTAACGGGAGAATCCAAGTGAGAGCCCGATCCTCGTTTGATAGAGGTCGGCAGGAGGCCCGAGGCGGTCTCATTAAAGCAAAACGCATGGACCTATGGATACCGATTCCATTCGATAGGTCTCGGCGGCTCGATGCCTCCCTTCGGAGGGATTCCATAAAAGTCCTAGCATTTTGCCTTGGATGTACCCAAAGGGGTCTCGAGGGTTCGTTCTCAAGCAGGGCCTTGTGTTGGCTCCCCCTTGGTCACCCCTGACTCGGGTGCTCGAGGGCGGCTGTCGAACCCTGGTCGACGGCCAGCCTTTGCTCCCTCGAGGCTTTTTGTGGGGCCGGAGCCTCTTTACCTTCTCCTGGAGGAATCCGCCGATAAGTAACGTTTGTTTTTCTTACCATCGGACGCGTCTTTTGAGGAGGAAGGTTAAACAGTGCGGTGGTGAAGATCATGGCGGGCCCGGGCAACGGCTAATTGCCTGAGGCGTGACACATGTATCCGGCCGAGAATCGAGGGGGAACGGTTAGGTAAACGCATTAACTGTGGGGAGTTACCTTTTTCTTCCGCTGGGTTCCGCCCATTGCTCTTCCTGGGTATAAGACCAGAGGGGACAGGCGTTGTTCGCCCCTACCTTTGCCACATTGCCTTCTCCGCCGCTAGTGCTCCTGAGTCCCTGCTTTCCTGCGCGCGAGGGTAGGAACTTAGAGCAAGAAATCACGATTGGGAACCTTCCCGGTCGCCCGTCCACCAAGGAGATCCGCATCGTTGCCGCCGCCGTCGCCACATCCATCGATCAGATTAGTGCCGCCGCCACAGCCATGGCCCCCATCCTCCAGCCTGCCGACCCCTGGCGCCCGTCGACCGTGACGCGGCAGAGGTTGAACGAGCTGGTGAGAGAAGGAATTCTCCACCCCATCACCGATTTGACTCGGCCGGAGTGGATCGCGCCGCCGAGGAGTCACCTGGAGCCAAGCCCGCCGGAGGGCTACGTGGTGAGCTTCCTCAAGTACCACCGGCACGGGCTCGGAGCGTCCCCGAGCGAGTTCATGCAGGGGCTGACGAACTTCTACGGCGTTGAGCTCCAACATTTCTCCCCCAATGCCATCTCCAACGCCGCCATCTTCACGGCCGTCTACGAGGGCTACTTGGGGATGGCGCCACACTGGGAGCTGTGGCTCCACCTCTATAAGGGGGAGTGGTTCGCCTCTCCGGTGGGACCAGGCGTGAGGCGGGTCGTCAGAGCGGGCTGCCTCAACTTCGTGTTGAAGACCGGCGAATCGGAGGTGCCACGCGAATACAACCCCAGGTGGGACGAGCAGTGGTTCTACCTCCGCAACAACAGAGGCTACCTCCCGTCGTACACCGGGCGGCTCATCACCGAGCGGCCATTCAACTGGCCGCACGGTGTGACGAGGGATCTTCAACCTTGACTTTGACCCCTCATCGCCACTATGAAGACCCTTCGAGAGGTGGGCCTAACGGCGGGTGTGGTGGTCTCGGCCTTCCACCGTCGACGGGTGCTCCCCTTGATGGAGTGCCCGCTATGGTTGGACGAGATGCTTCTCGTGGTTGCGCCCGAGGTGCTCGAGAGGTGCCGGATGTTCGTCGAGGGGATGTCCACTGCGGAGGTCGTAGCGTGGGTGAAGGGGATGGTGACGGGTTCATTCAGGGCAGAGGACGTTGACCGCCTCCCCATGCGGCCGGAGGAGGGGTACCTCGACCTGGTCCCTTTTTTCCTTACCCTTGTCCTTATAGTTGAGTGTTTTTGTGCAGGTGGGAATCGACTACCGAAGATCAAGGCCCCCGTTGAGGGAGGATGCTCCCGACCATCAGGTAAGACGCTTCGCAGCCCAGCAGGAAAAGAAGCGCAAGGATGAAGAGAAGAAGAAAAAGGACAAGAAACTCTAGGAGCGCGAAAAGCGCGAGAAGTGCCGTGCGGAGCAGAGGTGCAACAGGCTCCCAGAGGATGAGGGAGACGAAGATGATGATGTCGAAGGGGTGGCGGGGTGTCTCGAGCCCCTTCTGTCTGGTCCCTCCCGTACTGACCATCTTTCGGTACAGGAGGATGCGCCGGAGCAGCGCGCCCCTCAGCCGGTGACGTCAGCCTCGGAGCACCGGCGAGGGAAAAGGTCAGCCGACCCCTCGACTCGGGGGGGTTCGCCCTCCTCCTGTCGTACTCGCGGTGGAACCCCACCCACTTCGACCTGGGAAACCCGGTCCCGGTCATCGGCACGGGCGAAGCAGAGCCGAGCCCAGGAGACCCCGTCGGAGCAGGGAGGCATGACGACCCCACCGACAGCCCCCAGCAGCCTTAGCCCTCGAAAGAGGTCGGCTTCGGGTGGGGCCTCGAGATCTGCTGGCGACTCGAGGGGGACCCAAAAGGCCTCTATCCCCTTCGGGTAAGTGTTTCTGATTTAAATTTTCTCTTGTTGCTCCCCCATTCTGTGGTTCATTAAGTTCTCTATTAACCTGCTTTCTGTCCAGACCAAAACGCCGTATCGAGGAGGTGACCCTTGCGCCGGCTAAGCGGCTCAAGGTGGACATGACTGCGAAGATGAGGGCCTCGGTCACAGGTGCGACGTCAAGGCCCTTGGCACCATGGGAGGCGAAGTGGCCATCCTCAGCCCTCGGGGCTATGGCTCGTGGTAGGCTGACGGGTTCTGCACTTGTTGCAGGGTCAAGCGACTTGGGGACCGTGATGGGCGGTGACTCCGAGCCGGGGAAGACGCAGGAGGGAAGAAGCGCCTCCTCGATGTTGACGTCCGTGGTCCCCGAGCTCGGCCCGGACCAGGGAGCGAAGTCCCGACGTCGGGAGCTCCTGACCTGGGCCAACTTGAGGCTTCTGTTTCCATGCTCGAGGTGGGAGTCCCCAAGGGCCATGAGCTGGGAACGGAGGTAGCCCCCATCGACCTCGAGGGTGAGGAGGTCGTCGCACCTCCCTCCTCGATGGGGTAGCGGAAGCGATGGCCGGCGGGGCTACACGAGCTGGAGAGCCAGCGGAAGCAGGAGCAAGAGGCCCTACAGGAAGAGGAGCTTCTGCAGACACAGCAGGAGGAGAAGAGGGAGCCACAGGAGCGGCAGGAGGAGGTGGAGCTGACCGGGGGCCGACCCCCGCATCAGCAGGAGCAGCAGATGCCGCAGGGGGGACCGATGTTGCCGGACTTGCCGGCGCAGGAGCTGCCCCAACCATCAGAGGCAGGGGGGTCTCAGGACTCCCAAAACAGTGGGTGTCTAGGATCACCCTCGATGAGCTGCTGCAAGAAGCGGCGCTAAAACCCTCGACGCAGCTCGAGGAGGAGACCTCGGCACCAAGCCTGCCGGCAGACGTGTCGATGGTGGACCTGCTGGCACCACAAGACGTGGCGTTGGAGGAAGTGATGGCCTCGTCCCCTCCGCCGCCTCAAGAGGCACCTGGCCAGCGTCGAGCCAGCCACCGTAGCCGTCAGCCGCACCGTCGGAGGAGGCAGCGATTTCCGGTCCGCAGGCGGAGCGGCCAGAGGAGACGGCTGCCGAGTTGGCGGAGTATCGTGGTGCCCCACACGACGTGGCAGAGGAGATTGAGTCCTTGGCGTGAATCAAGGTCGAAGTGGTCCTCCCGCACTGGGACAAGGAGCGCATAACGCTCCGGGAGCTCGGTGACTCCAGCGCTCCCGGGATCGTGATGGATGACCCGGCGGAGGTCAAGTGCTGGGAGGACATGGAGCGGTCCCGGGCGTGGCTGCAGCACTTCCTCAAGCTGGGTGTCAAGCTCGTTGGGGATCTCGACCAGAGTCTCGTGGTAAGTCCTTGTTTGGATCACGTACTGTTTTTCTCTTTTCCTGTATGGATCGCCTTAACCCTCGATTTCCCATTTTCAGGACTTGCGGAGGCGTTCGCATTCCAAGTCATACTTCCTCCACGAGACGCAAAACAGCCGGGAGGAAGTGCTTTGCCAACTCGAGGCCAGCAGATCTGCACAGAGCAGGGTGGCCGAGGTCGAGAAGGAATTGAAGCAGGCCAAGGAGGAGGCCGCCAAGGCCAAGGAGGAGGCCACCCGGGCGAGGGAGGACGCTGGGGTAGCTCGAGGCAAAGCCGCCCGAGCCAAGGAGGAGCTCAAGCAGGCCAAGGAGGAGGCCAATGTGGCCAAGGGTGAGGCAGAGAAGGCCAAGAGCGAGGGCACTCATGCCCAAGAGCACGTCAAGTTGCTCGCGGAGGAGGCTCAAGGCTCCGTGGAGCGTATCCGCTTGCTCGAGGCTAATCTGGTTGAAGTCTCCATGGCGCGTGACACCCTCTCCGCCTTGATCAAGGAGGAGAAGGGTCGATCCGATAGCCTAGATACCAAGCTCGAGGCGATGAAGGCTACCCTTCAAGAGAAGGAGCAAGCCATCATCTTGGTTGGCGACGCCCTCGAGACCCTCCGGTGCGAGAAGACGGAGGTGACCCGAGCCTTCAAGGAGGCGCAGTGGGAGCGGGACGAGGTTCGGGCGGAGCGCGATGTTGTGCTGGGGGACCACAGCGCCCTCGAGACCCGCTGTGCCAGTAAGTTCCTTGGTGGGCTTCGGCCTATTTCTTCCCGTATGACTTGCTTAACCCTTGTTTTGTCTTTTAGGCCTGGAGGCCGAGCTGTTTTCCACTCAGGCCGCCGCCAAGGCACTGCAGGAGAGCCTCAAGGTGGAGGGGGCGCTTCTCGGTAGGTTCCGGGTCGCCATCAATAGGCTCTCCAGCTCCTGGGAGGTTGGGCCTGTCGAGGAGGCCGAAGAAGACATCCCGGGAGCCACGCTCGTCAACTGGCTCTACTACCTTGACGCCACCCTTCGGGATCGCATGCGGGAGGCGCTTCACACTGGCGTAAAGCGCGCGCTAGCGGTTGTTTCCTCTAGCTTTGTCTTCGACATGGACGTCGTTGCCCAAGGCTTTGTCCCCGACATCTCAAAGACTGATGCCGAGAACGAGGAGCCATGCCGAGGGCCGATCTAGGACGCCGGAAGGCCGAGGGAAGCACTGGCAAAGCTGTTCAAGGATGAAGTCCTCCCCAGCGAAGACGAATGGTACACCGTCGAGGAGGGCGATGGCGGAGACGGCGCAGCGGGCCTGTAGGAAAAACTAGGCGAAGATGCCCGTGTAAATAAGTTAGTTTTTTGTCACTTGTATTCAGCGTGGCCTCAAGGACCTTTAAAACATCTATGCATCTATCGTAATGCATTTGGATATTTCAAGTTCGAGTCTTCTCTGTTTTCTTTCGCCTAGATTTTGCTTTTTTGACTAAGCGTTCGACGCGTGCTCGTATCCCTTGAGGGGGGAGCGAGTGGAGGTACCATAGCCCAGAGGCATAGGAGAGCTCCTGGCTCGATAGCCCTTGACCCTTAGGGAATTCGAGGCATTTTCCTCTTAGTCGCGAAGCGCGTCGAAGCGAAGGAAAGAAGAGACGCTCGACCTTCGATCATTTGACCTTTGCTTTTCGATTAAGTGTTCAACGCATGCTCGTATTCCTCGAAGGGGGAGTGAGTAGAGGTACCGTAGCCCTAGGACGTAGGAGAGCTCCCGGCTCGACAGCCCTCATCGACCTCGAGGGGGTTCGAGGCATTTTCTACTTAGTTACGAAGCAAAAGGAGACGCTCGATTTTTTTGAAAAAATCATTCATTTTTTAGGAACTTAGGGGTTCCCCTCGTTAGCCCCCGAGGGAGGCTCGACTCTGGCGAGACAGGGTCGAGGCTACCTCTTGCATGTATAATAATAAGTTTGAACTTATAATCGAAAGTACTTCTTATATTTTTCATGCGAAAATGTACGAAACATGCGAGAATGTACAAGGGCATCGGTGCCCTAGGGGTAGAAACGACGTAGCTGTTCGATGTTCCATGTGTTGGTGAAGGTTTCACCCTTGTTGTTTGCCAGCTTGTACGTTCCGGGCTTCAGCACCTCAGCTACGGTGTATGCACCTTCCCATGGTGGAGTCAGCTTGTGACGCCCCTTGTTGGTCTGTCGTCGACGTAGGACGAGGTCTCCAACTTGGAAGTCCCTCGAGCGCACATGTTTATCGTGGTAGCATCGAAGTTTCTGCTGATACCTCATGGAGTGAATCAGCGCCATGTCTCGAGCCTCCTCGAGCTGGTCGATGGCGTTTGCGAGGGCTTCTTTGTTGGTTTGCTCGTTGTAGGCCTTTAGTCGAGAGGAACCATACTCAAGATTAGTAGGAAGGACGGCCTCGGACCCATAGACCAAGAAGAATGGTGTGAACCCCGTGGCTTGACTAGGTGTTGTCCTTAAGCTCCACAGGACTGAAAGCAGCTCCGCGGCAAATTTCTTTCCGTGCTTGTTAAGGCGGTTGAAGATTCTTGGCTTGAGGCCCTGTAAAATCATGCCATTGGCGTGCTTGACCTGGCCGTTAGTTCAAGGATGAGCAACCACGGACCAGTCCACATGGATGTGATGGCGATCGCAGAAATCCAAGAACTTCTTGCCTGAGAATTATGTGACGTTGTCAGTGATGATGACTTTTGGGACCCCGAAGCGATGGATGATGTCGGTGAAGAACTCGACCGCCCGCTTGGAGCGGATGTTGCCGATAGGCCGGGCCTCGATCCACTTGGTAAACTTATCGACAGCAACGAGTAGGTGCGTGTATCCCTTGGTGGTCCTCTTGAGAGGCCCCACGATGTCGAGCCCCCAGACCGCGAACGGCCAGGTGACGGGGATCATCTGTAGGGCGTGAGCTGGGAGGTGCGTCTGCTTGGTGTAGAATTGACACCCCTTGCACGAGCGGACAATGTTGATGGCATCAAAAATGGCGGTTGGCTAGTAGAAACCCTGTCGAAAGGCGTTGCCGACGACGGTCCTCGGCGCTACGTGGTGGCCGCAAGCCCCCGAGTGTATGTCCTCAAGGAGCCTCCTGCCTTCTTCGATAGTGATGCAGCGCTGGAGGATGCCTAATGGGCTTCGCCTATAGAGTTCCCTGCCATCACCGTAGATGACGTAGGACTTGGCCCATCGCGTGATCCGACGAGCCTTGGTCCGGTCTTCCAGGAGTTCCCCTCGAATGAGGCAGTCGAGGAAAGGGACTCGCCAATCCAGAGGTGTCCCCTTGATCTCCATGACCTCGGCCCCGGTCGAGGGGGCCTCGGTCGAGGCAAGGGGTTCGAGTGTCGAGGGCGCAGTGCCATCCCTCGAGCCCAAGTCGACGAAGGGCTCGAAGAGGTCTCTCGAGAATACGTTCGGAGGGACAGTACCTCGAGTTGATGCGATCTTTGCAAGCTCGTCCATAGCTTCGGTGCAGCGTCAAGCAATATGATTGAGCTTGAGGCCGTGGAACTTGTCTTCCAGTTTGCACACTTCTTTGCAGTAGGCTTCCATCTTGGTGTCGTGGCAGCTCGAGGCCTTCATCACTTGGTCGATGATGAGTTGCGAGTCACCTCGAACGTCTAGGCGTCGGACCCCAAGTTCGAGGGCAATACACAACCCATTGACAAGAGCCTCATACTCCACGACGTTATTAGAGGCGGCAAAGTGGATGCGAATGACGTAGCGCATGTGGACTCCAAGGGGTGAGATGAAGAGCAAGCCTGCGCCTGCTCCTGTCTTCATGAGCGACCTGTCGAAGTACATCATCCACAGCTCGGCTTGAATTTGAACTGGCGGCAACTGGGTGTCGGTCCACTCAGCGATAAAATCCGCCAGCACCTGAGATTTAATGGCCTTCCGTGGTGCATAGGTGATGGTCTCGTCCATGAGCTCGACCGACCACTTAGCAATTCTTCCAGCAGCCTCCCAGTTTTGGATGATCTCCCCCAAGGGGAAAGAAGACACCATGGTAACCGGGTGGCTGAGGAAGTAATGCCGGAGCTTGCGACACGTAAGGACGATGGTGTAGAGCAGCTTTTGCACCTGCGGGTAGTGGATCTTGGTTTCCGAAAGCACTTCACTAACAAAGTAGACCGGCCGCTGGATGGGCAAGGCGTGCCCTTCCTCTTGCCTCTCGACCACTATGGCCGCGCTTACCACCTGAGTGGTCGCGGTGACGCAGAGGAGGAGGGGCTCGGGCGGTTTAGTCGATGTCACTGATCGAGGAGGGACGAGGACTGGGGCGGAAGTCAGCATGCTCTTGAGTTTGTCGAGGGCCTCCTCGGCCTCCGCGGTCCATATGAAGCGTTTGGATTATTTCAAGAGGCGGTACAGGGGCAGGGCCTTTTCCCCCAATCGTGAGATGAAATGGCTGAGAGCCGCGAGGCAGCCCGTGACCTTCTGTACACCCTTGAAATCTCGAATCAGTCCCATTCGTGCGATGGCTGCGACCTTCTCGGGGTTGGTCTCGATCCCGCGCTGGGAGACGATGTATCCGAGGAGCATGCCCCGAGGCACTCCAAAGACACATTTCTCAGGGTTGAGTTTTATGTTCTTGGCTCGAAGGCATCTGAATGTGATTTCAAGGTCATGGATGAGGTTGTCGACTTTCTTGGATTTGACCACGATGTCATTGACATAGGCCTCGACCGCGTTGCCTATGTGTTCACCGAAGACATGGAGCATGCATCGCTGATACGTCGCCCTAGCATTTTGAAGGCCGAAGGGCATGGTCACGTAGTAGTACAAGCCGAAAGGTGTGATGAAGGAAGTTGTGAGCTGGTCGAACTCTTTCATCTTGATTTGATGGTAGCTGGAATAAGCATCAAGGAATGAGAGGGTTTCACATCCCGCGGTAGAGTCAACAATCTGATCAGTGTGCAGTAAAGGAAATGGAACTTTGGGACATGTTTTGTTTAAACTAGTATAGTCAACACACATTCACATTTTTTCATTCTTTTTCTTAACTAACATGGCATTAGCTAACCATTCGGGGTGATGAACCTTCTTGATGAATCCAGCCACCAAAAGCCTTTGTACCTCCTCGCCGATGATTCTGCGCTTCTCCTCATTGAAGCGGCGCAGGTGTTGCTTCACCGGTCTAGACCCGACTCAGATCTCCAAGGCGTGTTCGGCGACTTCCCTCGGTATGCCTAGCATGTCCGAAGGACTCCACACAAACATATCGGCATTCGCACAGAGAAAGTCGATGAGCACTGCTTCCTATTTGCTCCCGAGGTTGGCACCGATCGTCAGCACCCTCTCATCGGAGCAGCTCGGGTCGAGGGGGATTTTCTTGGTGTCTTGTGCTGGCTTGAAGCTGCCGGCGTGACGCTTAGGTTCGGCACCTCGTTGGCGAGGCGCTTGAGTGTCGAGGCTATCATCGCATTTTGCTCGATGGCCTCTCCGTACTCGACGCATTCGACGTCGCAGTCATACGCGTGCTCGTAGGAGGAGCCGATGGTGATGACGCCTCTGGGTCCTGGCATCTTGAGCTTGAGGTAGGTGTAGTTTGGGATCGCCATGAATTGCGCGTAGCCCGGTCAGCCGATGATGGCGTGATAGGTTCCGTGAAACCCGACCACCTCGAAGGTGAGGGTTTCTTTCCTGAAGTTGGCGAGGGTGCCAAAGCTAACAGGAAGGTCGATGCGGCCGATGGGAAGAGCCTTCTTCCCTAGTACGACGCCATGGGAAGCCCCCGATGCTGGGTTGGAGTCGGCACCTCTTGACCCCCATGAGGTCGAGGGTTTCAAGGTAGATGATATTCAGGCTACTGCCGCCATCCATGAGGACCTTTGAGAGGTGGGTGTTGATGATGATTGGGTCGACGACGAGCGGATAGGCCTCGAGGTTGGGGACGCGATCCGGATGGTCATCGCGGTCGAACGTGATGGGTGCATCGGACCAGTCGAGGTAGTGGGGTGTCGCGACTCGGGCGGAGAAGACTTCTCGATGCTCCCTCTTGCACTGTCGAGGTGTGCGCTGGGTCGAGGGGCCTCCGTAGATCATGTAGCAGTCGTAGAATTTGGGGAATTTTCCATCTTCCCCGTTGTCTCCCTCATTGCTGCGCTGGTCTTTCTTGTCGTCACCCTTCTTGACGCCCAGTTGCTCGAAGTGCTTTTGAAGCATGCGACAGTCCTTGAGTTTGTGTTTTGCCCCATCCTTGTGATAAGGGCAGGGCTCCTCGAGCATCCTCTCGAAGATGGCCCCTTCGGGGGGACCTCGAGGTTTTTTGCGCTCGACTGCTGCAACGAGATCGTCGTCTGCAACCTCACGCTTGCCTTGCTGATTCTTCTTCTTCTTGTTGTTCTTCTTCAAACCTTTGTTTGAGCCCCCGACATTGACTGCCAGTGTCGTTCTCTTGTCTTTTTCATCGTCGAAGAAGGCTCCGACCGCCTCCTCACCAGCTGCGTAGTTGGCGACCACATCCATGAGCTCGTCAACAGTGTTGGGGCGGTTGCGCCCCAACTTGCGAACTAGATCCTTGTAGGTCATACCCGCAACAAATGCTAGAATCACGTTGAGGTTAGAGATGTGGGGGAGTTAGTTCGGAGCTTGGACAAACAGCAGCAACTTGGAGGAGACCCTCGATCTCGCGTTGTACCCGTCGAGCTTGCGAGTTGGATGGCGCGGGCATATTGCGAAGAAGCATAGCCGCCGTGACAACGTTCTGGCTTGCTCGAGGGTAACGGTTGACAGGATGTTCGGGTGCCCCGCCCTCATTGATCTGTCGGTTGACCTCTCGGGCCCTGGCTTGGGCTCTACCGTCGGGTGGTGGTCGCTCCTGCTTGAGGGTTCGCACGAGCTGGCGTAGTCGTTCCTGGTCATCGGTGAGTTTAGCCTGCAACTTCTAAATTTGTGGTAGCTGTGCGTCCTGCTCGTCAGGACAGGGGCACACCTCTCAGGGTGCGACTGGTTGTCGAACCTCTGCTCTGGGGGGGGCCCCTCCCGCCGCAGCGGCAGTCGCATCGGTCATCGGATCGACAGTGTCCTCGCTGGAGGCAACATCACCATTGATGTGGAAACACTCGCGGGTAGGGTCCCAATGGTCAGAGCCAGAGTCGGGGTCGCCGTAGTAGAAGACGGGGAATTGTCCCCGTGCCTCCTCCTGCAGCTGCTGTCGGAGTGCGCCGACAGTGTACCTCCGGGGGCCGGGTGCTCTCACGAAGCCCAAGTCCACGGAGGCCGGCCTGACTGTCCCCACGTCCGTCATTGCTCGAAGGAGGGCACCTGGGCGGTCCCCTATCGTGCTCATGTTGGCACGGGTCAAGGTGGAGAATGCCTTTGCGGCATTGTTGAGGCCGAATGGGAACCGTCAACGACGCTCAAACAGCTCGTGCGGAAGTAGGCTCGATGTAGTGGGGGTTGCGTGCATCGAGGGAGCTCTACCGGGCCCCCTCAACGAGTGCATTGCGAAGGTGAAGTCGAGGTTGTCGTGGAGCCCTGCCGGTCCGTCCTCTGCTCCCGAACTCAGGTCAAATAATCCCCAAACAAGGGGCTCCTCATCACCGGTCAGGAGCGAGGGGAATGCAGCGGGCACCAATCTCGACTCAGGTTGATGGCAATGAAGGCGCCGATAGCGCCTCCTGGTTGCGGCCGCATGGTGGCGAGACTGGCGAGTGCCCCTTCCTGAGCGTGGGAGCACACTATGTCATAGCCCTGTCCGAGGGACATGAACTCCAGGCTCCTGAACCAGATCACCGTAGCATGAGGAAGTGGTGAAACAGAGTCGTCCATCCGGAAAGAATGTCAGGAAATCATTGGTAACACACAGGACCCCTACCTAGCGTGCCAACTGTCGGTGTTTCGACCTCGGAGGTCAACACCAATGAGTAAATTCGTAATTGTGTGCTCCCTTAATCCGGTGGGTGATGCAAGAAGGACATAACGATTTATCCTAGTTCGGGCAAAGAAGGCCCTACGTCCAGTGGGGGGAGGATAGTTCATGTTATCTTGCACCGAAGCGCTAGTACAGGGGTGAATACAAGCGGGTGTGAGAAGTGTGGGCTTGAGCTCGAGCGTTTCAAGCGCTTAGCTCTCTACACTGTCTCACGGTGTTGTTCTGTGATCTAAGCCTTAGCGTATGAAGCTCTAGGATCTCTCCGATCTCGGATCCCCTGGCTAAAGTCCTGTCTCCCCCTTTTATAGGCGAAGGAGGGGCATAGGAGTACATGTTTTAGTGCTAATGTGGTCGGTGACGTATGACGTTGATGTCGATCATGTCGGTGCCGCTGTAGAGGCGTACGTTGGTATGGGAAGCCCTGCGGCCGTCGCGTCGGGAGTTGTTGAAGTGTTGACCGAAGTTGTTGATGTCCCGCTCGAGGATCGGCGTGACGGTGTCGAGGGACGACGGTCGAGGCCTTGGGTCGAGGCGAGGGGCTCGAGTAGAGGGGGTTGAGGCTCATCGGATAAGGTCGAATCTCGGGATATGCGGGGAATACGCGTCTCGAGGGGGTGCCAGACGGGGCACAGTGCTCGGTATGGCGCGGAAGTGAGGTACGATCCGCGGGATTCTAGGGTATGGGCGGTAAAAGCAGGATTTGACTGCCATACCCGCAGCTGTTTCGATAACTGTGGCCATACGGTTAGGCGGGAGCAGGTAAAATGCATTGAATGCGCCTGGATCCGTACTGGGAGTAGGTAGCCGAGGGTTTTACCACGCTCGAGGGCTGCCCATTCGCACGGGCGAAGTTTCATCCTCGAGGCCGGTCCGTTCGCCCGGGCGGAGTTCCGTCCTCGAGGGGTCGCCCGAGTCGCATCCTCGAGAGTACAGTCTCGGTCCGTATGGTGGTCCGTCGAGCAGGTTGTGGCTTTGGGCTGTCGACGCCCGTTCGTGGGCCGGTCCAGCATGCTTTAGTTTGTGGATTTTCGAGCGGTAATGAGGGATGTCGTTGAAGGGCTTGCGTTGCTGACTTCGGAGATCCGCCCAGTTAAACAAGGGCTTAGGGTACCCCTTTCCCAGGTAACTGACAATGTTCTAATTCACGTACTTCATTACCCACAAACAAATGTGTCTATAGTAAGGGTATATTTGGTACAAGCTCTAGCTTCAACCAAAACAGTTTGGGCTTTACTTTTTGGACAAAATAACTTCTCCTCTCAAAACACTCGTCCCTCTGTGCAAAACTATTCATACGAGACTTGTTATCATCTCTTCTAATTAGGGATATGTGGGTGTGCGTTTATGTGGATATGGTCATTCAAGCATGCACCATAGCGCTCGAGATCGTAATAGAGCTTGAACCGAGATCCAAGTGAGGCCAATAATGTCAATATTAAGAGGATATTAATATTTAAGCCAAGCAATCGCTATTTTTACTCAAAAGAATTTCAAACCCAAATGGCCTTCAATGCTCAAGATGTTGACTTTTCGCTATCAAAGAATCATATTGCTACTTACACCAAATATTTTCATGTATATTAATATAATTTAAAATGAACTGTAATATGTGACGTTAACGAAAGTACAATTATTCAAGTTGCTAAAATATGGGCTTGTTTAGTTGCATGTATAATTCCGTATTCAGCACCTACAATGCACTTCGTCTCAGTTTGGTTACCTACAAAGATCCATATGCAGGTTAGCCTCGTCCTCGTCTACATCCCACTATTCGGCCAAATCGTGTGTATCCATCTATGCACATGTCCTGCATCTACTTTGCAGTCTAAGACACAAGTCTGATCAGTTACGTAGAAACCATCACATGCATAACACTGAACAACGAAAAGACAACAAATTGCATTGTGTTATGTAGGTTAAGGATATAAATGTTATTCTAACCTATAAAGTATTGCGATGCTAATGTGTCGGTGTTTTGACCCCGAGGGTTTAGCACCAATGAGTGAATATGGACTGCGTGCTCCCTAATCCGGATGGTGATGCAAGAAGAACACACGAGGTTTATCCTGGTTTGGGCAATAGAAGGCCTACGTCTAGCCGGAGGAGGAGTTTGTATTATCTTGCACCGAGGTGCTTGTACAGGAGAGAATACAAGCGAGCGAGTATGTCTTGGCTAGGACTTAAGCGCTACGGGCTCTGGTTGCTCTTTATGCCTTATGTTTTTTGGTTGAGTTTCGTTGCCCTCCTCTAGACTAGGGCCTATTTTACAGGTGAAGGAGGGGCACAGGGGTACATGGATCTTAGGGCGGACGTGGCTGCTGACGTCGAGGAGGTGATACCGATCATGTCGATGTTGCTGTAGAGGCATGCGCCGGGCATGGCGTGTCCTGTAGCAACATGCTCGGAGATGACGCAGCCATCCTTCTCGTGCGTAAGGTGACACAGCTGATGGTCGGTGATAGACGGATGTCCAAACACGGTCGTGCGGATCCCTGTAGCCGTCGCATCGGGAGTTATTGGAGTATTGACCGGTGATGACGAAGCCCAGCTCGAGGGGTGGTCGACGGGGATCGAGGCCCGAATGGATAAGGCTAAGCCCCGAGAAATGCGATACAGATACTGGTAAATGTGCCTCGAGGGAGTGCCGAACGAGGCACAGTGCATAGCATGGAGTTACAGTGTGGTACGACCCGCCAGATTCCCGGGTATGGGAGGTAAAAGTAAGATTTGACCGGTGTACTTATAACTGTTACCGTCACTGTGGCCACGAGGTTAGAGGAAGCAGGTAGAACGCATTAAATGCTCTTGGATTCATATAGGAGGTAGGTATTCGAGGGGTGTGTCACACCTGAGGGGTGTCCGTTTGCTCGGATGAATCTCCGTCACTGAGGGGTAGGTTGAGTGGCACCCTCGAGTGATCTGTTCTGCTTCAAGCGGGGTACGTCGGATATGTAGCTGCCCAAACCACCGAGGCCCGTTCGTGGGCCGGCCTGGTATGACCTGGCATTTGTGTTTCCGCGCTAGGCGAGGGATAATGACATCGGGTTTGGCTTGTCGATGTCAGGGGTTAATCCCCTTAGTCGAGGGTTAAGGGTACCCCTTTCTTAGGTACCCGACAGTAGCCTCGAGCCCCTACACGAGTGCTGGCACTCGAGCTAGGGGTCATGGGCCAAGAGTGAGGTGCGGTTCGTAACTTTCTGCGGGGGGCGCGCGAGTGTCCCCCGCGGGGGTAGCCCCTGAGGCCTTGGAGGACTAAGGAGACTCCTTCGAGGGCTTTATTTGTCTTTTGTTAAGAGGTGCTTGTCTAGTTAGGCGTAATGGGCGTTCCTGAAAGGTTAGGATAACATGAACTGGAGTGGTAGCGCCTAGTCGAAGGGTGGCTCAAGTCATCAAGCCCCCGGGTGCGTTCGAACCTCTTTCGTCGAGGGGTGCCAGGTGTAGTCAAGCCCTCGAGCCTCATGCGGCTAGGGCATTGCTAGCTTTAGGCATCCATCTCATGAGTCCTTTCGATCGGATGTGAGCTGAGAAGCGTCGTACTACCCTCGATTGGGTGAGTCTCGGCGTTCTCTGTGAGCTAATAACGGGGGGATCCAAGTGAGAGCTCGTGCCCCGTTTGATGGGGTCGGCTAGTGGCCCAGAGGCATTCTCATTGATGCAAACGAGTAGATATATGGATACCGGTTCCATTCGATAGGACTCGGCGGCTCGATGCCTCCCTCCGTGGGGATTCCATGGTAATCCTCTCATTTGCCTTGGATACATCCGAGGGGATCTCGAGGGTTCATCCTTGAGCAGAGCTTCATGTGGCTCCCCTGGGGCGTCCCTGACTCGGGTGCTTGAGGGCGGCTATCAAACCCTGACCGAGGGTCAGCCTTCACTTCCTTGAGGCTTATCATGGGGCCGGGGCCCATTTTCCTTCTCGCGGAAGACTCCATCGGCAGATAATGTAGTGCCCCACCCGTTGGGCATGCCTTTTGAGGTGTGGGCCAAAGTGGCGTGGTTGTGGTGGACCCAGGTAACGGCTAGGGGCCCGGCGAACGGCGCGTGTCCTGCTGCGAGAATCAAGGGGGTGGTTAGGTAAGCGCATTAAATGTGGGGGGTTACTGTGCCATTGCCAGATCCATGCGTTGTTTTTCGGCCCCGTCGCTTATAAATACGAGGGGTAGGGTTTCTTTGTTCCCCATATTGCCATCTTGCCTCCATCACCGCCACCAGAGCACTCGAGCCTTCGTCTTTCTACGCTAAAGAAGAGCCTATGAGAGAGAAATCGGGATTGGGAATCTTCCCGGTCGCCCGTCCGCCGAGCAAATTTGAGCCGCATCCATGGCGTCCACATTCCTCCCTCCAGAGGCCTAGCCCCGGTCTGACATGTCACAGCGGGAGCTGGAGAAGTTGGTGGACGAGGGACTCCTCCGCCTCGCTGCTTCGGCTGAGCAGCCAGAGTGGATCGTGCCGTCAAGGGAGCATCGGGAGCCGCAGCCACCGGAGGGCTATGTGGTGAGCTTTGTCAAGTTCCACCAGTTGGGGTTCGGTTCACCTCTGAGCCGCTTCATGTGCGCGTTGCTCCACTTCTATGAGGTCGAGCTCCAACACCTCACCCCCAACGCCATCTCCAACGCGGCGATATTCGCCACGCTCTGCTAGGGGTACATGGGTATGGAACCACATTGGGAACTATGGCTCTACCTTTTCAAGGGTGAGCACTACACCAAGTGGATCTCAGAGGGGAAGAGGAGGATCATCCGCATGGGCAGTTGCAGCCTGACGTAGAAGAAGTCCGATCTCTACATCGGGACAGGCTTGTCCACCAACCTCGGTCGTTGGCAGTCCGGGTGGTTCTACATCTGCAACGACGATGGCCTGCTGCCTGCCTACACTGGGCGCGTCATCGAGGAGCGTCCGAAGCACTGGCTCTGGGGTGTCGCCCAACCTTTCTAGTAGAGGTCGAATCCCCTCCTCGATGCGCTGCATACCTTGTCCGAGCTGGGTGTGCATGCCGTGTTCATCGTCGTAGGCTTCCACAGCCAAAAAGTCCTACCTCTGATGGCGCGCCCATTGCGCTTAGATCAGATGGGGCCTGAGGCGCCCCCCGAGCAGCTCAAGGGGTGCTGGATGTTTCTTGAAGACCTGCATCCTGAGGATATTGCGAAGCGGGTTAGAAGCTCGGTCGCCGACAACTTTGGGCCAGAGGACGTGGATCATGTCCCGATGCTGCCGGATCCTCGTAGCATCATCTTGGTAAGTCCTTCAATCTCACATCCTCGAGTTTCTCCCCTATTTTTTGGCTTGTCTTGATGTTCTGGTCGTGGTTTTGAGCGCAGGTACCATCGACTATAGGGCCTCGGTGCCTCCGGTTCAAGAAGACGACCCGATCGCCAGGTGAGGTGCTTTGACGCTCAATAGGAGAAGAAAAGGAAAGATCTGGAGAAGGAGAGGAAGAGGAAGAACCTCACACACAAGGCGCTTGAAATGCGCCGGGCTAAGCAAAGGCGGGATGGGCTTCCCATCAAGGAGTCCCCTCCTGAGGAGATGGACGTGGAGGATAACGATGATGATGTCGAGGGAGTGGCGGGGCGTCTCAAGCCCAATCTTTCTGGCCTTTCTTGAGCTGACGCACCTCCTGCACAGGAGGACGTTTTGGAGCGCCTGCAGGAAAGAAGGAAAGGGGTTCTTCAACCCACGCAGGATCCTCGTCTCGTCGCCAGCGCAGCGGCACTTCACCGGCCTCGTCCCGGGGTCTGCCCAGCGCCTCGCCTCACCAAACCAAGTCCTCGATGCTTGAGGCAAGGACTCAGGGCCAGATGGGCTCGGAGGAGCGGGTGACACCACCCTCGACGCACGATTCACGGGAGGCGGCTCTAGTTGAACTCGGGGTGCCAAGGTCCGAGCCGGTCGCCCCGGGTAGCTCTAGCTCCGGACAGGATCTGGTTTGGAGGGTGTCGTTGAGGCACCTAGGTACTTCAAGAGGGCCTGGGTCAGTCGTCATTCCTCTAGGGTAAGTTTTGCCGTCCAAAATTTTTCCTTTTTCCTGCGATTCGCGGACTTCGCTTGATGTTCCTATCTTTTCCTATGTTGCCCAGGCTCAAGCATCAAGTGGAGGAGGTGAGCCCTTTGCCGGCCAAGCGCCTCAAGGTGGATGCGGCCGCGAGGATGGCGACAGGAGGGGCAGGTGCGATCCCGAGGCCCCTATCGACATCGGAGGCGGCCTGGCTATTACAGGCCCTGGCGACGATTACTCGCGGCAGGCTGACGGGCTCTAGTCTCGTTGCAGGCTCGAGCGGTGAGGGGGCGTGGCAAGTGGCAGCTCCGACTCGGTACAGGCACCGGAGAGCGGGGTCAGTGCCCTAGCCTCGATGGTTGTGGCCCCTACACCTGGCCCGGTCGAGGCCCCCGCAACCGATGGGGGAGCCCTCGACAGCCGTGAGCCCGGGTCGAAGAGCACCCCGATCGTCCTTGGGGATGAAGAGGCTGCGGTTCCTCCTATCTCTGTTGAGGAGATGGTGGAGTGCCCCCAGGAAGCATGTGTGCTTCCTTCCCAGCGAGAGGGGTGGGAGCCATGGCCAAAGGGCTTGCACGACATGGAGGTGCAGCGAAAGCGGGAGCAGGATAGCCCGCAGAAGAAGGAGGAGGAGGACCGGCTAGAGAAGCAGCAAGAGGAGCCGCAAGGGCGACCGGAGAAAGAGGGGCTGGAGCTGAGCCAGCCCGAACAGCCACGAGAGGTGGAGGGGTTGGAACTGATCCAGCCGGAGCTGCACCAGCAACAGCAGCAACTGCAACAGCAGCAGCAGGAGCCAACGCCGGAGGGTGCGGTGCCCTCAGCCCTGCTACCTCGACAACAGGATGAGATGTTGGAGGAGCCGGCATCCTCAAGTCTCCTGCAGCCACAGGGGGAGGCCTTGACTACCTCAGGTCAGATGCCACAGTAGCTGGACGTGGCAAAGGAGGTGTCGGTGGTTCTGTCGGCGCCGCGGGAGTGGCTCGAGGAAGTTACTATCGAGAGACCACGGCCGTCACCTCGATGTGAGGAGGAGGGAGATGCCCTTACTCTGGCCAGAGCGACAGTCGCTTAGGGGGCCCTCGCAGCCCTGGCTGGTCCGCCCCTAGCCCTTTTGCCCTGCCGGGGCAGGTGAGTGCTGAGCCCGAGTCGTCGGCAGCCAGGGCAGAGGTTGAGCCGCCGTTCCCCACCTTGGTTGATCGGGTGGCCTGCTACAGCAGTTCACCTGACGCGGTGGAGTGCATCAGATCGACGATGCGGGAGAGGGTCAAGGTGGCACTTCCCTCTTGGCGTAGGGAGCGCCTCCCGCTCCAAAACCCGCTGGAGCCTAGCATCCCCGTGGTTTGGATGGATGACGCGGCAGAGGTAACCCGCTGGGAGGACGCGGAGGAGTATCGGGCATGGATGACCCATGCTCTGAAGCTGGCTATTGACGTCGTCGCCGAGGATCTGGGCCAGGTTTTCTCGGTGAGTGTTTCCTCGAGTGTGTTGTGCTTGGGTAGCTTCTTGATTTGATGCCTGACTCCTTGCTCTTTGTCCTTAGGACCTGAGGAGGCAATCCTACGTGAAGTCCGAGTTCCTTCATGCGACGCATGAAGGGCAAAAGGAGGTGCGGTGCCAACTCGAGGCCGGTCGGTTTGCCCGGGACGGCGTGGCCCAGCCTGAAGAGGAGGCGAAGAAGGCGAGGGAGGAGGCTACCAGGGCCAAGGAAGAGACTGAGGCGGCTCGTGGGGAAGCGTCTCAAGCCAAGGAGGAGGCCAGCCGAGCCCACATGGAGGTGTAGAAGGCCCTTGAGACTACTCATGATGCATGTCAAGGCTCTCGAGACGGATGTCGCTCAGGCCTCCGAGGCCCACGACGCCCTCCACGTCTCGACCGAGGGGGAGAAACATCGCGCCAACGCCCTTGCCATTGAGGTTGCCGCACTGAAGGAGACCCTTCTAGAAAAGGAGGGGGCATCGCCTTGGCAGGAAGGACGATCGAGGATATGTGGCTCGAGAAGACAGAGGTGGTACGCGCCTTCAAGGAAGCCCAGAAGGAGCGCGACGAAGCAGTGGATGCGCGTGAGGTCCTAGACACCCGCTGTACCAGTGAGTCTTCTTTCTTGGCCTTGATTTTCTTGTCTCCGTGTGCTATGAATGACTTCGCTCTGCCCTCTAGGTCTCGAGGCCGACCTGCTCTCTATCCAGACTGCCTCCAAGGAGCTGCAAGAGGGCTTCTTGGCTGAGGTTGCTTTGATCGACAGGCTCTGTGCCACGATCAACGGCCTCTGCAACTCCTGGGGGGTCGAGCCTGCGAAGGAGGTCGAGGAAGAAGTGCGCAGGACCGGTCTCATCGACCGGTTGTACTACCTCAGGGCCACCATGAAAGATCACGTCCGGGACACCCTCCACATCGGCGTGAAGCGGGCGATGGCGGTCGTCTACTCTGGTTTTACATACGGCATGGACGTCATCTCGCATGGCTTCATCTTCGACCTCACCAAGACAGATGCTGAAAACAAGGAGAGGTGTCGAGGCTTGATCGAAGATGCCGAGGAGCCAGTGAGAAGCTGGCAAAGCTGTTCGAGCCTGAGGTCCTCCCTTCCGAAGGCGAAGAAGGTGCCAGCGATGAGGGTGGTGGAGATGGTGGCGACGAGAGCCAAAACCTGTGAGCCAAGTCTGGGCAGAGAGGCCCGCGTAATAAATTAGTTTTTGTGACATTGTGATGTCGTGGCCCTGGGGGCCTTAAAACATTTATGCGTGTACATATTTCAAATGCTTTAAGTCCTTTTCTTTCTTGCATGCCTTGATTGTATTTCTACTTAGTGAACTCGATGCACAGTCGTGCCCCTCAAAGGGGGGAGTGAGTGGAGTTACCGTAGCACAGAGGTGTAGGCGAGCTCCTGGCTCAACCGCCCTCAACCCTCGGGACACTCGTGGCGTTTTTGGCTAAGTAACGACACATATCAAGGCGCGTAAGAAAGGATAGACATTGAGTTTCTAAAAAACGTGCGAGTTTTTTGAGGACTTCGGGGGTTCCCCCCTCATAGCCCCCGAGGAAGGCTCAACTCTGAGGGAGCAGAGTCAAGACTACCTTATATGAACAAATAAGAAAATATGATGAATCGAAGCCATTTTTATTTATTCATTCATGATGCCATAGTTGTACAAAATTCAAGAAATGTACAAGGCCCCGAGGCCCTAGGGGTAAAAGCGACATAGTTGTTCGATGTTCAAGCGTTGGTGAAGGTTTTGCCCTTGCTTGTGCCCTTGGTGTCAGCCACCTATGCCTTCCCTTTGTCCTTTTTGTTGCCAAAAAGGCTCCGACCGCTTCCTCGCCAGCTGTGTAGTTGGCGACGACGTCCATCAGCTCATCGATGGTCTTGGGACGATTACGCCCCAGCTCCCGTACCAGATCCTTGCAGGTAGTGCCTGAGACAAATGCCAGGATAACATCGTGGTCGGGGATGTGTGGGAGCTTGGTGCGGTTCTTGGAAAAGCGTCGGGCGAAGTCGCGGAGGGACTCCCCGGGCTGCTGCTTGCAGTTGCGGAGATCCCAGGAATTGCCGGGGCGCACATAGGTCCCCTTGAAGTTTCCCTCAAAGACCCGTACCAGGTTGGCCCAGTTGCGGATCTGATCAGGAGGGAGTTCCTCGAGCCACCTTTGAGCGCTGTCGGAGAGGAAAAGGGGGAGTTGGCGGATGATGGCACGATCGTCACGTGCCCCGCCCAGTTGGCAGGCCAATCGAAAATTGGCCAACCAGAGTTCAGGTTTGGTTTTGCCGTTATACTTGACGACACTCGTGGGGGTCAAAAGAGGTTCGGCAGCGGCGTGTTGCGGATTGCCCTGCTGAAGACTCGAGGGCCTGGTGGCTTGGGGGCCCGACGGCCCTCGTCGCTGTTGTAGCGTCCCCCTCAATGGGTGCTGTAGCCTCGATCTTTAGCGTCCTCGCTCTTGCACCATCGGTTCTCGATGATGTCATAGCGTGCGTCTTGGGCTTCGCAGTTGTCGATGATGCGGTCTCGGACGGGGATCACCTTTTTTGCTCGGGGGGTGCTTCCTGGTGAACCGAGACCTCCCTCTCATTGCGGGGAGCTCAATAGGTTGTTCTGAGGACATCCCTCGATGTCTCGAGGCCGAGCTTTTGGCCTGCTGTGCGGCTGTGACCTTGAGGAGTCCCTCGACCTCGTCCTGTATCCACCGAGCTTGAGGGTTCGACGGCGTGGGCATGTTACAAAGAAGCATGGTGGCCGCGACGATGTTCTGACTGGCTTGGGGGAAACGGTTGATGACGGGGTGCTTGGGTCCCCCGTCTTCAATGATCTGTCGGTTGACCTCTCGAGCTCTAGCTCGGGCCCTTTCACCGAGCGAGGGTCGGCGCTCCTGCTCGAGGGTCCGCTCAAGCTGGCGCAGGCGCTCCCGATCCTCGTCGAGCTTGGCTCGCATCTCCCAGACCTGTAGGAGCTGAGCATCTTGGTTGTCCAGATACGGGCGTTCGTCTTGGGGCGCAGCTGGCAGCTGCTCCTCTGGGTCCGCCACGACAAGGGCCCTTCTGGCTGCGGCTGCGGCTGCTGCCGTGGCCGTTGGGTCGATGGTATCATCGCTCGATGCGACTCCGCCCTCGATGTGTAAACACTCGGGGGTGGGGTCGTAGTGGTCGGAGTCAGAGTCGGGGCTGCCAGAGTAGAAGATGGGGAATTGTCCGCGCTGCTCCTCCTTCAGCTAACGTTGCATCGTGCCAAGGGTGTAGTTCCTTGGGCCTGGCGCTCACGAGAAGACAAGGTCCTCGAAGGCCGGCAGGACAGCTGCCAGGTCCATGGTAGCACGCAGAGAGCCCCCGAGCGGTCCTCATGCGCGCTCACATTGGAGCGCATCGTGGCGGAGTTCGTCTTGGCGGCGTTGTCCAGACCGAATAGGAACTGGCAGCGAGCTCTTAACAGCCCGTGCGACAGCAGATTGGGCGGTGATGGTGCTGAGCATGCTGGAGGAGCCTCGCTGGGCTCCCTCGATGAATGCATCACGAAGGTGAAGTCAGGGTTTTCGTAGAGTCCCGCTGGCTCGTCCTCCGCTCCTGGACACAGGTCAGATTGGTCCCCAACCAGGGGCCCCTCGTCGCCTACCAGGAGCGAGGGAAACACGGCGGGTGGCAACCCAGACACAGGTTGATGGTGAAGGCAGCGCTGATCGTGCCTCCTCCTGGACGCGGAGGCATGGTGGCGAGACCGGCTTGCGGCCCCTCCTAAGCGTGGGGCTCGCTGCAGCCTCCACTCGGATCTTTGACCAAGATCAGAGTCATGTCATAGTCGTGGCCGAGTGACATGAACTCCAGGCTCCCGAACTAGATCATCATGGCTCGCGGAAGCGATGAAGCCAAGTCTGCCATCCAGAGAAGTGGCGGGAAGTCGTTGGTGACACGCAGATCCCCTACATGGCGCGCCATCTGTCGGTGTTTCGACCCTGGGGGTCTAGCACCAACGAGTGAATATGTACTGCATGCTCCCTAGTCCAAATGGTGATGCAAGAAGAACACACAAGGTTTATCCTGCTTCGGGCAATAGAAGGCCCTACGTCCAGTGGAGGGGAGAGTTTGTATTATCTTGCACCGAGGTGCTTGTACAGGGGAGAATACAAGCGAGCGAGTATGTCTTAGCTAGGACTTAAGCGCTACGGGCTCTGGTTGCTCTCTATGCCTTATGTTTTTTGGTTGAGTTTCGTTGCCCTCCTCTAGACTAGAGCCTGGCGCCCCCTTTTATAGGCGAAGGAGGGGCACAGGGGTACATGGATCTGAGGGCGGACATGGCTGCTGACGTCGAGGAGGTGATGCCGATCATGTCGGTGTTGCTGTAGAGGCGTGCTCTGGGCATGGCGTATCCTGTAGCGACGTGCTCGGAGATGACGTAGCCATCCTTCTCATGCGTAAAGTGACACAGCTGATGGTCAGTGATAGACGGATATCCAAACACGGTCGTGCGGATCCCTGTAGCCATCGCGTCGGGAGTTATTGGAGTGTTGACCAGTGATGACGAAGCCCAGCTCGAGGGGTGGTCGAGGGGATCGTGGCCCGAATGGATAAGGCCAAGCCCCAGGAAATGTGGTATGGATACTGGTAAATGTGCCTCGAGGGAGTGCCAAACGGGGCACAGTGCACAGCATGGAGTTACAGTGTGGTACGACCCGCCAATTCCCGGGTATGGGAGGTAAAAATAAGATTTGACTGGTGTACTTGTAACTGTTACCGTCACTGTGGCCACGAGGTTAGGCGGGAGCAGGTGGAACGCATTAAATGCTCCTGGATTCGTACAAGAGGTAGGTATTCGAGGGGTGCGTCATACTCGAGGGGTGTCCGTTCACTCGGGCGAATCTCCGTCACCGAGGGGTAGGTCGAGTGGCACCCTCGAGTGATCTGTTCTGCTTCAAGCGAGGTACGTCGGATAGGTAGCCGCCCGGACCACCGAGGCCCATTCGTGGACCGGCCCAGTACGATCTGGCATTTGCGTTTCCACGCTAGACGAGCGATAATGACACTGGGTTTGACTTGTTGATGTCAGGGGTTATCCCCTTAGTCGAGGGTTAAGGGTACCCCTTTCTTAGGTACCCGACATAATGCAAGTAACCAATCAAACCCTGCCACCCATGCATGCATGTACTTGTTCGTTTGAACTTATCAACCTGACTTATCAGCCATGGTACACTATTTTTCTCTCACAACAAATCATTGAACAATACTTTTTTTCTAAATCACACGCAAGAGGCTTGCATGTTTCTATATCAAGGAGAATAGAGTTTAGTACAATGGCACTGCTTTTACATGATTTGGAACATAAGCTCGCGCCCAAACTGCTTGTCTCACTAGTGTACTACTCGTTGAATTAAACCACCTAGGCCCTTGCCTCCCCTTTGAACCCAGAGTTCCGCTTGGAGCTTGATGACCGCCTTGATTGCCTGGATGCTTGTGGTGGCCCCGCAGAAGCAACGAGCGTTCCGCTCCTTCCATACCTCTCAGGCGATGAGCGTGAATAGGGAATCAGCCCCTTTTGCGAGGGATGGCTAGAACGTACGCCATGAACTCCACAAGTCCAGAATCGACCCCGCCGGTTGTGCTTGGAGATGGACACCGAGAAGTGTTGCTGCCTCGAACCATATCTGCCTGGTGAAGGAGCACCCGACCACGATGTGGTTGATTGTTTCGGGTTCTTGGTCGCAGAGGAAGCAATTTTCTTGCGATTGGAGCCCATGGCGTCTCCTTCTGTTGGCCGTCCACTGCCTGCCCCGGATCGCGAGCCAGAGGAACAACTTGACCCTTAGTGGCGCCCAGGTTTCCCACACCCTTACCACTCCAGGTATTGGGTGCGAGCCGGTGTGCAGCGCCTGATACGCCGAGTGCACCGAGAAATTCCCGTCAGAAGCCCATCTCCAGACGAGCCTGTCCTGCTCCTCTGTAAGCTGGACATCGCGGATGGCACGCCACACTCGGCGGTAGTCCGCCGTCGCCGGCGCGTGACTCCACCCGAGATCGTGCGAACCCATGCCCTGTCAGTGAGAGCCTCAGCCACTGTTTGTCTTTGGATCGCTCTTCTGCTGACAAACTGTAGTAGCGTCGGCGCCATAGCTCTGATTGAGACGCCATTGATCCAGCTGTCTTGCCAGAACAGTATGTTGTGGCCATTACTGACCACTGTGAATGTCGAGGCGCGGAAGAATGCTCGTGCCTCCGCTGATTGCTTGATTGGTAGGTTTGCCCATGCCTGATCGTTGTCAGTTCGCTGCAGCCACATCCATTTTGCTTCAAATGCTGTCGCAACTAGTTTTAGATCGCTGATTCCGAGCCCACCGAGCTCCTTCGGCCGGGTGCACGCCTGCCAAGCCACCATGCACTTCCCTCTGGCATCAGCATCCTTGCCTGCCCAGAGGAAGCGCCGACAGATTGAGTCAATTTCTGCCCGCGCCCACGGAGGCAATCCGTCTGCGATCATGCAGTAAATCGGTATGGCGGATAGCACTGACTTCACCCAGACCAGACGGCCGCTGCGCGCCATGAGCGGTCCATGGCATGCCGGCATCCCCGCAGCCACTGCTTCCATTGTCCGCCTGATGTGCGCCTTGGGGATCTTGCGGGTGCTGAGTGGTAGCCCCAGGTAGCGGATTGGGAATTCAGCTATCTGGCATCCCATGGTGTCCATGATGTCCTCCATCCTGTCTTCAGCCCCGAAGATGTTTGTGATAGAGGACTTACCCATGTTGGTCACTACGCCTGACGCTTGCCCAAAGATGGTCAGGATTCCTTTGGTCGCCCTTGCTTCCCGGAAAGTGGGGTGGACGAACATGATCACATCGTCGGCGTACATGCTGCATTGAAACTTGATGCCATCCCTCTCCAGATTTCTCAACACGCCCTGGCTCCTTGCTATCGCAAACAGATGGCCAAGGATCTCCATGGCACAGATGAAGAGCAGGGGTGAGAGTGAGTCCCCCCTGACGCACTCCCCGCCTGTGAGCAATCGGTGTCCCCGGTTGGCCATTGACTAGGATGCTAGACAATGCCGATGACAAAAGTGTGGCAATCCACCTCCGCTAGCATGGCCCAAATCCCATTGCCTGCAAGGTGTCGAGCACGAAAGGCCACTCCAGCGTATCAAACGCCTTTGCGATGTCCAACTTGAGTTGGATCTTGGGCACCCTTTTCTTCCGGAGCATGACGGCTGCCCGTTGGACGTATTTGAAGTTGTCATGAATGGATCGGCCTCTGATGAACGCGTTTTGGTTGGGCGCGATCAGATTCTGCATCTTCGGTGCCAGCCGCAGCGCCAGGATCTTAGATATGAGTTTGGCTAGGCTGTGTATCATCGTGATGGGCCGAAACTGGTTCGGCTCGACTGCGTCCGCAGACTTTGGCAGCAGGATGATCAGCGCGCTGTTGAGGCGGTGGAATTGCCTGCTATCCCCAAAGAGCATCGCATTGATCCCTGCTAGGATCTCTCCCTTGATGATGCCCCACGACGTCTTGTAGAAAGCGCCAGTGAATCCGTCCGGCCCCGGTGCTCGGTCCGGCGGCAGCGACTGGATTGCTGCCCAGACTTCCTCTTCAAGGACCGGCTGCTCCAGCTCGGAGAGGTCCTGCTGATCAATGCCCAAGGCCTCGAAATCAATGGCCCTGTTTATGTCTCCGGCGGTCCCAAAGACACTGGTGAAGTGATCGTGGATTGCCCTTTCCATGGCGTCGCGGTCGGAGGTGAAGACGCCGTTGACCTTTAGTCTTGTGATGGTGTTTCTTCTCTTTCTGCCTCTGGCCATGGCGTGAGAGTAGGCCGTGTTGGCGTCTCCCTCCGCCAGTTGCCTGACTCGTGATCTTTGCCTGGCGATCGTGCGGTCAAGGGATGATAGCCCCAGGCTCTTCGCCTTTAGCTCCGCCCGAAGCGCCCTCTCCCTGTCGGACAGTGCCCTGTAGTCTGCGATCTGGTCGAGCTTCAACACGATGGCCCTGGCCATGAGAAGCTGCTCGCGCACTATGCCAATCCTCCTCGCTGCACAACTCTTTAGCTCTCGTGCCAGGTTCTTGAACAACAGGTTCAGTTTCCTGATCGGGTCTTGCGTAGGCTCACTGCAGGTCCAGCCGCGTGCCACAGCTTCATGATAGTCACTGAATTTTGTCCAGAAGACCTCAAAATGAAAGCGTGGCTTTGGATTGCACGCAAGGTTGGTCTGCAGTAGAAGCGGACAGTGATCGGACGCGTCCGAGGACATAGCTTGTAGATGGCAGTGAGGGAACCGCCCTTCCAAATCCAGAGACACCAACACGCGATCAAGCCTGACCAGGGTTGGTTGTTCTCTTTCATTGCTCCAGGTATAGCGGCGTCCGTGGAGGTGCAGGTCTAGCAGCTGCAGGGATGCGACTGCTTGCCTGAAGCGATGGATTGTCCTCTGGTTGATTCTGCTATTGCTCTTGTCCGCCTCGTTCAAGATCAAGTTGAAGTCCCCGGTTACGGCCCATGGTCCCGAGCACAGGTCCCTTATGGCCTCGAGTTCTTACAGAAATAAGCTTTTTTCGTTTTCCTCTTGGGGACCATACACCACAGTAAGCCACCAGGGTTCATTAGTCCCCTCGATGACCTTGACCATGACGGTGTAGCAACCAATGAGCGGCTCTTGCAGCGCGATGTTTGGCGCCCGGGCGGCGAGGATTATCCCGGCCCTCGTGTTAGCAGCCGGCAGGAAGGCGAAGTTGACATAGTGCATACCAAGCATAGATTGGATCAACCATTGATCAACACAGTGAAGTTTGGATTCAACTAGACATACAATGTGCGCATTAGCGTCTGCCATCATTGTGCGCACGTTGTCCCGTCGGGCTCTGGAGTTGAGCCCGCGGACGTTCCAGCATACTATGGTTGTGTTATCCATAGATATGCGCAACCGTGGCAGGAGGCGGCTCATGCGCATGTCCGCGCCGTGCGGCGGCGCCGCTTGCGGCCACAGACCTGGCGATCAGGTGGGAATAGTTCCCTCAGTGCCTCGTCGTCGTCCTTCGTTCCCCCGAACAAGGCTTCGAACTTGCTTGCGGCCGCCGCTTCCGGGAGCTACGAAGCGTGTCCTAGCCGCTTGAGCACCAGGTATTCGCCTCTCTTTGATGTCGGGAGCACCGAGATGCTCTGTGCCGCAATTCTTCTGCTGCGCAAGGGCAACCGGCGTCTTGGTGTGTGTGCCTTCGGCGACGGCCGGCGAAGGAGCGGCGACTGCCTGGGCTTGACCACCTTGACGGCGAACGCTTCGAACCGCCTTTGCGCCGACGCGGAGAACTTGGCAGATGGCGGGGTGTGCAGCCCGGCGCTTGCGGCGCCCGTTGGGGTGCGCGGCTCGTCGACGGCTGTGGCCGAGAGTCTGCCTCCATCTTCATTGACCGGGTCGGGATGATTTAGCGGCTCCATGTCGGTTTGGTTGGGGTCGGGGTGAGCCCTGCCTCCGGTTCCCCTGTGGCCGAGTGCCCTGGAGCCGCGGGATCGTTGCCCGGTGATGCGGCCGTGGGGCTTTTGTCGTTGGTGGACACGATAGTTGGCAGCCGCGTCGGGGTCGTGATGTGGTTTACCACAGTGTCCTCTCTCGAGTGGAACACGTGGCCATCCTCTCCTTGTGGATTTGAGTCCGTGGTCGCCTCCGCTTCAGTGTGTTCCACGGCGTCGAGGCGCTGGGCGGTCGCCACAATCTGCTCGCTGGGGTGTAGCGTTGTCTCTTCCCGGATCTGAGCAACGGTCCCCTGCCCCAGGGCCGTTGGTTCCTGCGTGTTGCCCGGCGGTGCGTGCACCAGTTCTTGCAACAATTTTGGCGCTGACGTTCTCTCAGCCGGCCGTGGTGTGGCCGCAGCTTTCACGCGCTAGGGAGGCCTGGGCCAGCTGTTGCCCATAGACAGGCTGGTCATGGCCCAAGCGCTCCAGGGGTGGGGGTACCGGGGATGCCACTTTGGTGTTTGAATTTTTCTCATCGTTAGCGCGCTCCGCCGTGACGTCGGCTGCTGCCTTGGCTGGTAGCGTACTTTGGCCGCCAGACTTGGCGCTTTGCCTGCTTCGAGATCGGCGCAGGGCGCTGCAGCTTCTTGCTTCTTTTGCCTTTTTGACCGGGGTCGGTTGCAGAATGTTGGCGGTTTCCGATCCGGCGGTGGGCGGGCACTCGGGCCTTGCCATGTGGCCCCACCCGCTCCGTTGCCGGGACACGTGTTGCCGGTTCGGCGGCCACCGGCTGTCCGATCCTCTGGTGGGCTGGGATGTGGGCCCTCCCTTTGGGACCCATGCGCTCGGTCGCCGGCACCCGCCGGGGCGGCGCCTGCTGGTGGGCCCTGCCGTGGCTAGTTCCTCCCGCGGTCGTGTTGGTCGGTGGTGCGCCGTCGGGGATGCCGCGCTGGCAAGGGAAGGGTTGGATCTCCATCCCCGAGCCACGGTCGCTGTGGTGGCGCTTCTAGCTGCGGCCATCTTCTACTGGATCGTCGGACGAGGAGGAAGATCCGTCTCTGCGAGCCGGCTGCGGCGAGTAGTCGTGGACGCAACGAAGGTGAACGATCACCTTGTAGCCGAGGATGTCCTTTTTCCACAAGAACGGCCTGGTTCCCCGGAATCTGAAGCCGCCGGCCGGCGTCCCCACGCCGTTGGGCTCCGCGACTCCAAGCCAGATGACTTTGGGTAGCGAACTTGGGTTGTTGGTCCATGCCGTGAGCTGGAATAAGGAGAGGTCGGCGGCGGCTGCTGTCACTGGCTCGAGCCCCTGGATCTAGCAGTAGGGGGCCAGCAGCTTGGCGGCGATGTCTTTCCTCCATACATGCGGCGGCAGGCCCTCGAGCTCCAGGGTGAGCTTGTAGTGGAGCGCTGAGATGCTGGCATGGGCAACCCTAGTCAAGGGCAGGAGGACCAGCGGCGAGCTCCTAAACGGGACCAGAGATTGCGCCAAGATGGCGGCTTTGACCGCCGGTGAGGCACACATGACGATGAAGTGCTCCGAGTAGTACTTCTTGACCCGTACATCGTCCTGCGCGACGCCCGCCGCCTCGACGATTGCCAGTAGCATTTCAGAGGTGCTGCTCCGGCAGGTGGAGACTCCACTAGGCTGCGCAACGAGCGCAAGCTGGAAGGCCTCTTCTACAGCATCGGTGGCCGCATCGTGCTGGACCAAGCATTGGGCCTCCCTTGGCCTGGTGACTGGGTGTCCGGGTGGCATGCCGTCGAAGAACTCCGAGACGGGGTCCTCCAGCGGGTCGTGCAAGATCCGCGGTGGCCCGTGCGGCGGTGTATCCCCCTCCGCTGTCGAGCCCCGCGGTGTGGTGGACCCGTCTCGGACTATGCGGATGAAGCGCTAGCTCGATGGCCCGTCCTCACCGCTGGCCTGCGAACGCGGCCGCTTGTAGTCGCGCGCCAGGTGGTGAAGATTATAGCAGCGAACGCAACGTGGTGGCATGTGGCAGGTGGTCCGACGGTGCGAGGTGGAGAGGCAGTTGAGGCAGCGGCCGTCGAATTCCGACGGGATGCGCCTCGCCACCTGAGTCCGGTCCACGGATTTCCTTGGCGGTGGG
>CM041629.1:15135216-15159325 GCA_023333625.1 Bothriochloa decipiens | reverse complement strand
GTGGCCGGGATCCGCCGCGGCCCCTCGGTCGCTCCGGTCTTGCGCCTGGTGTTGGCAGTCAGGCGGCAGCGGCGGCACCTGCTCTGGGTCTTGGAGGGAACGCAGTGACCCACCTCGGCCGCGGTCTTACCCGGGCCTCGGCCGTCAAGCTGCGTTCCTGGTGCGGCCTCCCCGACGTTCTCCTGGAGGCCTCGACGGGCGGCGTCCAGGTACGAAGCGGAGGGGCCGGTGTGGAGCTCTCCGGCGAGCCGTAGTCGGAGTCGAGGTCGTAGTCGGAGTCGGAGTAGTCGGCTTCCATCACCCAGCGTTCCGCCTTGCCACGTCCAGCCGACCGCGTCCCTGGGAAGAAGGGCTGCGCGTCGGGTGAGAGTGGGGAGGCGACAGAGGTGGCGGTCTTACCTGCGGCGGTCATTGAGGTGGCCGTGGCTGGCAGCGCCGGGGTGGCCGCCGCCAGGCTAGGGGAGGGGAGAGGGGAGCGCTCTCTCATCTTTTTCACTTTCGCGACAAACGTGTTAACTGTTGTATCTTTATCAGCAAGGGAGGCGTTGGAGGCCATTTTGAAACTTAAACTTAAACCTGAACAATACTTTTCAGCGTGGCTTTTCTGCAAATGCTAATGAATTAAAGACAAACAGCCTACCACAACGTTGCATGTACATGACGTTTAATGGGCCAAATTGTTATTTAGGAGAACATTGTTTGCATGATTGTACACAGCGTATTTTTAGTTTAGAGTTTTGCTAGATTTTATATACCAATAGTGAAAGAAATAGGTAATTTGAAAATGCATGTATATAGATGTAATTTATTGTTATTTTAGTCCTTTTAGACAGCAGGTGTTGCTAGTTTGGATGTAAATGTGAGGGGTGGTTTTGACAAAAGTACGTGGTATTACCCACTGAACACGTCAGCAGATATTTTATCTTTGAAAGTTCCGATGATTGTACTTGTACGTGAGGACGCAAATCCTTAGCTGCATCCTTGACCTAAAAACACAGATGAAAGGTCACGGACGAAAGCGACTGAAACGAACCTACGCCAAAGAAATTCTGTAAAGCCACTAAACAAAACGCTCCGTGTGGCAGGCTAGTGCAGCAACTGCAGACTCAACTAGTAGGCCATGTAGAGGCAGGGTGCCGAAGTGGTGATTGGTGACCATATCAAAGCAGCAATCCTTTTTAATCCGGCAGGGAGAATTTGCCGTCACAAATCGCTCTGGTGGCACGCAGTAGTAGGAGTAACCAGCAAGCAATCAATCCACCAAAGCACGCTAGTCTTTGTCCTTCACCTTGAGCCCTGCCCTTGGCTTTCAAAGTCCAAAGCACGAGGAAGACCACCAGAGGAGCTAACAGCCTAACATAACGGCGGGAAGCTTATCCACAGCAACGATCGATCGCGGCCACCAGGGCCAAAAAAAGTAGCAGTTATCATAAGCGACACGCCGACACCCAGTATCATCCAATAAGCACGGCACGACGTGAAAAAAGGCTCGCGACCTGGTTTATCAAACTCCTAACCCCTCCTATCCTACTGCCAGCCCAGGCCAAGTTGCCATTATTCTCTTTCATGGACCAGCTGCAGCAGGGCCTTGTTCTTCTTAATGGTAACAACAAACGGAGCAAAAGAACTGACAAAAAATGGCCTTTGGGAGGGGTGAGAGGCCACTTATCGAAACGATGAGATGCAGATATGGGGTCCTACCCTCGGCGGGACGGGGCCAAGCTGCCACTTCGCAATCGCTGTCCTCGGTAGGCCAGGCCCCATCTCCTGTGCTGGGCCATCATCGAGTCAACTGGATCTTGTACCATTAAACAAGCGCATTATCCCCTCAGAAACTCAATTTCTAAGTGGATCTGCCGACGCTAAACAAAATCCAAATCTTTTACATGGGAAAACACTGATGTCTTCTTCTCTTGAGCAGTTGGAGCCTGCCGAACTCTTTTTTGCGAGACCCAGACCCAGACGCTCACATATAGGAGCGTGTACACTCAAGAGCTGGACCTGTCTGTGAATTGTGAGTGGCCGTGAGATCGGCCAATCAACCATGAATCAGTCGGGGAGTCGGGATATATTGCAACAGAACAAATTGCAGCGTAGGCCATGAGCTGATGAGCATGAGAGGATAGCGATGCGATGCAGGTGCCAGTATGAGGCGGATGGAGCCAGGGTGTCAACCTGGCCGGTTAGGACCTGCACCTGCATCCGGGGCTTGGAATTTCAGAAGATCTTGTCACTTTCATTGGTTCGTGACAAACCGTTGTGTCCACATTCATGGGTTTTTAAGGGGAGTAGATACCTATCCTGAAGTTATGGGCTACTACAATCCTTTTACCTGCTGTTTTCTATCGCTTTCAATCCGAAACTAGTCCATTTTGATAGAAGTCTGGTCACCGTAAGGAACCAATTGCTAAAGGAGAACTTGTAGACCTAATTATTTCATTGATCTGAAGATCATCGCACTGAGCGTACTACATGCTGACATATATGCCAAGCCACGCTCGCTCACGTTCCTGTCAATACGGTAGCAAAGACGAAGAGGATCTTCGGCTGCTTCCACGTGTGTTTCTCCTTCACGGCTGCACCAGATGATCCTACGCTTCTACCACCAGCGGCAGTCTAGTTATCGTTGATGCAAACCGTGCTCCCATTTCTTTTCAAAAACATGCAACCGATAATCATCTGTATGTAAATGGTCGCTGCTTGCCAATTTCTTTAAGGGAAATAAGCCCACAGGAAACAAAACTACAATCATGGGAGTCATTGGCGCTTGACCCTTGTGGCCTTGTTGCTTGCCAAAAGGACATGCAGCATGGACTGATGTTAGCAAGTTGGCAACCGCCGTCCCAGACGTACTCCCACAGTGCGCTTGACGTTGGAAGCATCTACAGATAGAATTATTCAGATTTCAGGCGATGGCCCGTCCAGGTCCAGCCGTGTCCCATGTACGTAGAGTACGTCCTTACAGCGAAGGAAGAAAAAGACCATTTCGTTCCTAGAAAAATGGAAAAGTATATCCCATGTACATACCATGCAAAAGGAGCACTAGTCTATACTACCACTCCTACTCCTAGTTAATCTTCGGAGGTGGGAGACAATACATCAGCACGCAAACGCTTGCCCGTACGAGGTTAAATTCACTTTAAATCAAAAGATTTTAGGTAAAGCCACCAGGTAATCATCTTGTAACGCTCGGTGGACGCAGATGCAGCCCCAGCATGGCAGCTACTAGCTGTTTCTTTCTTCTATCGACGGCAAAGATTTGCACCCATATAAGCCAGCATTGTGACAGGCTACACAACTAGTGCCAATAAGCAAGCAGCCGGACCTGAATTGTGCGTGGCAACGCTAGCTGGACCAGTTTTTGTGAATTGTGCGTGGCCGTGAGATCGGCCAATCAATCATGAACCAGCCGGACAGAAGGAAAGCAACAGGGCAAATCGCAGCGGATTCAGATGAGAGGATAGCGATGCGATGCAGGTGCCAGGATGAGGCAGGAGGAGCCAGGGTGTCAACCAGGCCGGTTAGGACCTGCCACTGCATCCGGGGCTTGGAGTATCAAAAGATCTTGTCACTTTCATGGGAACGTTACAAACCGTTGTGTCCATATATATTGATGGGTTTTTAAGGAGAGAAACGCTACCTAACCAGTAGTTATGGGTTTTTACAAACCGCTTTCAATCTGAGGTTAGTCCATGTTGATAGACTTGCGTGGTCACCCTAAGGAACCAATGACAAAAAGAAAACTTCTATCACTAGTTGCACTGTGCCTACATGCTGACATGCCAAGCCACGCTCGCTCACGTTCCTGTCAATATGCTCTAACAAAGACGTAAAAAAAAGCTTCGACACAGCTTCGACGCTTCTACCACCAGCGGCGGTCTACGCTGATGCAAACCGTGCTCCCATTTCTTCTCAGAAACGTGCAACCAATAATCATCTGTATGTAAATAATGTTCGTTGTGTCAATTTATGTAAAACCCACAGGAAACAAAACTACAATCATGCAACATGGACTGACGAATTGACGATGGTGGCAAGTCGGCAACCGCAGTGCGCTTGACGTTGGAAGCTATTGGTGCCGAGATGCCGCGATCAATCTGCCGGCGACAAGCATCTACAGAAAGAATATTCAGGCGATGGCCCGTCCAGGTCCGGCCCCTAGAGTACGTCCTTTCAGAGAAGGAAGCAAAAGACCATTTCGTTCCTAGAAAAATGAAAAAGTATGTCCCTATGCATACGTATACCATGTGCAAAATGTAACGAGCACTAGCATATCTACTACTACTACAGACTCGAGATGCAGCATATAGTACACTACAATATATACCATATACAGGCGTCAGCAAATTAATGTTTAATCTTCGAAGGTGTAAGGACAAATGGACAATACATCAGCACGCAAACGCTCGCCCGTACGACTGCAGCATAGGCCAAACCGCCGCCATGAACGACGAAAGTGACCGCCCAGATTAAATTTCTACGCACTTAAAGCAAAAAATTTTAGGTAATCCACCAGGCAATCATCTCGTAACGCTCAGTGGACGCAGATGCAGCCCCACCCCATGGCAGCTAGTTAATTACTTCTTCTAAGTTCTAGTCGACGACAAAGATTTGCAGCCAAAAGCCAGCGTTGTGACAGGCTACACAGCTAATGCCAATAAGCAAGCACTCCGTCCACGACGGGGAAAAGTACGGCACCCCCGACTTTTGAGCCTTTTTCATGTATGCTATTATAAAAGATCGACTCAGCTTCTATGTCACTGAAAATTTGCTTTCAGTTTGTGTGATCAATATTATTTTTGTTTTTAAGCTGCTAACGGTGTCAAACATGACCATTTTGCCTTTTAGTGGGACATGAAAACGATGCGTTCATTCGTTGTGTGGCTGATAACCTGATAAGGTCTCCGGCGCCGCATGGAGCACACACAACACGTACAAGCGGGCAGAGGGAGGCAACCAGCCAAGCCAGGGTGTCCGACCTGGCCGGTTACGCCCTGCCCTGCCGCCGGGGTGAAATGAAATATCCAAACATTTTGTCACTTTCAGGGAAGCATTTAGAAACCATGTGTCAGCAATCAGCATTCACTGTGGCGTCTCTCAATGGCATCGCATGAAGCCAAAACTTAAACTAATTGTTAGTTAATCACAGGAGGCGGCCGGACTACACAGATCCATTGGAAGTCATAGGGGGGAGTCTTGACAAGCATAACAGCAAAGTCTTGACAAGCATAACAGCAAACCTAACCCCATAGACCGACAAAAGCTTCAGGCTGAATAATCTTGTGAGATTGAACCCAACAACACCGTGGGTTGTGGCTCATATAAGTCACATGTACAAAAATGTGCTGAATGGTAAGGGCATAGAAGGCATTGCTGATAGACACTGACCACTTCTATATTGATGACAAATAAGATACAGTTTCCAACAGATACACTTGTCTTCCAGAAATTCCTGGAAACTAGACTGAATGCTACAGCACCACTAATCCCTATTAAGACTTTTGACAGATCCTAAAGACACTGGCATGTTCTCCTTTTTCCTAGTTTCCATCAACTTGAGATGAATTTGTCAACAATGCCCACAAAGCAAACCTCAATCTATGGAAAATCACTATAAATGACCTATACATCCCAGTTGTCATTCTGTAGAGCAAACAGATTGCTCGGTGTGAGGTGATGCACAGATTGTACCACATCAAGCTGACAACTAGCCTTTTGACACAATGAAAACAAAATATAATACATAAGGTATCCCCAGAAAAAAACATATTGAAGCCAAGAACTAAGTAATGCAGACATGTTCCTTGTGATCTGTAGAATATTCCTAAAATGTTCCAAATGCTGCAATGGCCAACTACCAGAATGTCTCAATCAAATAGGACTGTTTCCCATCAAAATTAGCAAAACTGAGCTGTGTTTGTGATACAGTAGCCTTAGCCTTATGGTAACAATAGGGAACCTCCGCACCACATGTGTCTCCCCGCGAGCTATAGGGTTAGGAGAAAACAAACATCAGTCAAGTGCTAACAAGAATGTACTAGTAGTAACTACTACAAGGGCATCTATTACACACCTTGAACAAGTTTCATTGGCACCATGACGGGGGTGGCCTCATGGACACATGCACTTCATGTTCTTCAGGACCAACACGGAATTTTGGAACAATAATCTCCAGGCCCGTCCCTGTTTCATCACGGTATGCTTCCAAAGTAGCGTCTTCAGGGATCCGGGTAGGCAGTGGAATTTCCCGGACAAACTCGCCCGGTGGGCAGTGCTCAGGAGCAGGATCCGCCAACTTGAAAGTCCGATCATGCCTTTTCAGGAATGGCATCCGACCAACGCTAGTGCATGATACCTTGACAATCCCATTTGTAAGAGTATTCTTCCATGAAACTTTCACTTTCTGAAAATCAGCGAAAGGCAGGCTGATAATGATCAAGTAGCCCTTGCTATCCTCATATATTGTTTTTGCAGCAGTTACTGGTCCAGAGGCATGGCGCATCACACCCGTGAAGTCATTCATCCATGATGACTCAAAGGTGTGGCTCACATCCATGTCTTGGGCCTTGTCTGAATTCGAATTGCTGCAATCCTCTTCCATTGCAGCTGGTGAGGAATCCTTCCTGCGCTTGTTACAGGTGGCTGTGATCTCCATTCCATCCCCAGAACTGTGATTGGATGGTGGTGTCGAGAGGTTAAGACCAGAGCCGTTCAGCAACTTCTTGTGCTGCCCATGTGAGCTGCTCTTTGCCGGAGCCATGGTTGCTGGCCTCTCGAGCTCAAAGTCTGTGCTTGGCAGATTCCTCCAAGACTCAAAATCACTTGCTTCAGTGGGGACCGAGAAATTGGCATCCCTCCCGGTGAGCTCCATCCACCTCTTTAAATCAGCCTCAGGTACACCTGCCAAGTTTGGCGCCCTCACGATTTCGATCCCGTGAAGACACTGCGGGTTAGAGAGCCCACGATAGTGCTTGCGCTGCATCCGGTGCGAGCGCACAAACCCTTTGTCTGCACTGAAAGGGAACTGTGGCTCCCCAAGGCGCGAGTGCCCATTCATGAAGCTCCTCAGCTGCATCTTCCCCAGGGCATTCTCCGGCCGCTCCTTAAACACCCACATGTACATGTTCTCCATGTCATGCTGCACCAGGAAAGCATCCAGTGTGGCACTATTACCGTTCCCGCCCGTGGTGGTGCTGGTGGTGGTGGCTGCCTTCGCCTTGCCACCCTTGTCGGCGGACATGACTGGCTTGAAGTAGTGGGTGAAGAAGAACCACGCTCCCCAGATGCTATCATTCCTCTTGACACACTTGCGCGCAGCGCTGGAACCGGAGCCCTTGGTGTGGGACACGGCGACCATGGTGGTCGCGGCAGCTGCTGCTGGGGCCGAGACGGGCCCGGCGGCGGCGGGCGAATCCGAGTCGTAGTGCTGCGGGCCGCCGAGGCCGACATCTAGCATGTCAACGTTGGCGTCGTGCGACGCCGGAGGGGGCGGAGACGGGTCGGCGGCGAGGGGGAGGTTGATGTCAGGGGGGGCGACCGCTGCGGCATGCAGGCAGCGGCGGAAGGGCCCCTGATGTGGCTGGAGGAAGAAGTCGAAGTCGTCGTGGGAGGCGGTGTCCATGGACAGGAAGGTGGACGGGCCCTGGTGCGGGTGGTGGGCCGTGGCCGTGTCCATGGAGAGCGCGGTGAGCAGCGACTCGCCCATGGCGGCGGCGGCGGCGGCTGGGGCGGCCGTCGTCGTCCTCCTGGCGGCTCGCTCCTCGTCCGCTTGCTGCTCCCCTTCCGTCGCCGCTGCTACGCTGTCCAAATCGTCGGCGCTTCCTCCTCCACCGCCTCCGCACGGCGCGCTCCTCTCCTCCGAATCGCTCCACGAGCATCAGTTAGCGACCAGGCTTCACACCTCCCTCGCGTCCATCCGCCGGCCGAGAGGAAATGGGGGGTGGTGCTGTTGTTACCTTCCAAATCACGCGGAAAACCGGATTAATACCCCCCAAATCTAAGAAGCAAGCACCACAGGACCAGAGATCTGGTCCGTCCGAAAGAGGAGCACGCACGTACCTACGCAGGTCCAAGAAACCCGGAGCTCTCAAATCGACGAACCGTCTCCACCATACACGAAGCCGAACGACGGTCCAAGGATCCTTTCCTTCCCCTGTTCCTCCTCCTTCTGCGGTGTGTTGTTTCAATCAAATCAAATTAAAAAAAAAAATCAAACGTAGTGAATCGGCGGGCGTGGGCGGGCTCGTGGTGGTCGATGATGGATGATGAGCACAGGGTGGGTGGGGGAGGTGGGAAGGGGGAAGACGGTAACGGAGGCGTGGAGAGTTAAAAGGTGGGGGCGGCGCCGGTGGGGGCGCAGCCAGCCCGGTAAGAGCCGCGGCCTCCCCCAGAAGGCGCCTGGACGCGGGGGTGGGGTGGGGTGCCGTTACTTGACGGTGACGGCTGGAGCAACACGCATCGGCGAGGCGGAACGGAGGGGGACGGCCCGCTGCTGCATGTGCCTGGTGGTAACTCGCCGCGGCAAAGCAAGCGGTGCGGGTGGCTCGGTTGGGTTGGGGTGGGGTGGTGCGGCCGGCGTGGGTGGATGGGCTCGCCCCTCGAGTCTCGCTCGCGCATCCCTGCTTGATCTCCTTGTTTTTGCTTCTTTTTGTATCGGTGTGCCACTGCCACCCATCTTTGCTCTTGCTCGCCGATTTTTTCTCCTCGCTTTTCGGAGTAGTGCTACTGTACTAGATTTAATAAAAATAGAATATTGCCGATGCAGGAGACGTTGCACGGAGCATGGTTGGTACGGAGTACTGTATTTGGTAATGGTACGCAGTGATGACTTTGTTACTGCGAAATCACACGTCAGACGGCCTCCAGGATTGTGTCATTGTGTGTATTATTGCAGTTAGATTAGTGGTACGAGTACACACAGCTCTTCTTTTGGAACTTGCAACGCATTAGAATATTGCGGTCAGTACCGGGAAAAAACGGTACTGTACGTGCTGCCATGGGTTAGGTTGACTAGAGATTGCGGCTTTCCCTTGATAGCTGGGATCATCTTTTCGAGAAACAAAAGGATCCAGCTGGGAGTACAAGCCGTGCTTCTGTCCTGCCTGTCCTACGGAAAAGTCCAGCTTCTGGCCTACTGTGCTGTGGACGGGTTCTTCTCCTTGACCCTGTCCAAGAACCTCCTTTTCAAATGACACATTGATCAGTAGAGAAACAGTATGTGTTGCCAACTAGCTTGGAAATTGCATCGAAAAGCTCTAGAAATTACTCCCGCCGTGGTTCAGTTCAATGTCCGGCCCCGGGAATAGATTGTCCGCCCGGCCGCCCGGGGGCGCGTTAGGGCGTGTCACGAGGAGGAAGAGGAGCGCGAGGAGGAAGATGAGATGGGCAGGCTGGTTGGTAGGCTGTGCGGGATGGACGAGGCCCAGGAGGTGGTCGGCGAGATTTGGTGTTGGGGTTGGTCGGCGTGTAGCACGCTCCCTCGTTGTTACGGCAGATGTTCACATGGTGTCGATGCTTCAACGGAGGTGGAACAACTTCCTCAGGGCCCTGGGCGTCGCCACCTGCGGCTGCGGGGGTGGCTGGTGACTAGGAGGGCGCGCGGATGGAGGAGGTCGACGATGGCGCTGCTGAAAATGGATGGGTTGGAAGCCTAGAAGATTGAGCACCGTCGACACGGGCGCCGAGGATGCCCGCATTGGCGTGTTTATTTAGTGGCTCAAGCTACTTTATCAGTATAAACATCGCTATCAACATATGCTATAATTGTTCACAGCAGGGACAAATCCAGTGGTGGGGCAAGGGGGCTCAAGCCCCCTCCAATCCCATGGAGCCCTCTTAGAGCCCCTTCGAGAATTTTTAGCATGATTGCTTTTAGGAGAAGAGGCTGGAGGTTGAAGACGATGACTTAAGCCCCTCTAAACTTTCATCCTGGATTCGTGAGTAGTTCACAAGGATGGGGAGGAAGACAACATAGAGAGGATTGGTGGTCGTCGATGCACTCAATGATGTAGGATTTATTAGGTGTTATCTACCGTTGTATGTATTAGTTGTTTCTAAACTTGTTTAGACTTAAATTTTGTTTTGAGTTATGGTATTCATAACATGGTACTATGTTGTAATCTAGAGTACTAGTAAGGTATTGATGTAAGTTAGCATATATACAATATAATTGTCTTTTGTCGAAAATTTGATTGCCCGCTCCAATGACCGCTGTAATCCACACGTGTATGAGTGTCTTTTGCATCGACACCGCTATAAATGGTTGTACGGCCCCTAGAAGCTAGGGATATGAAAATAAAAAAGGTTATCACCTAGTACCAAACTGTGAATATCCATTTCGATACAAAAGTGTTATTTTCCTGAAAATAAATTCAGAGCGAGACTACAAATAGCAAGTGTCAAACGTTGTCATGTACGCTTGGGTCATTTTTAGCGCAACAAAACAACATCCCCTTGAGGCCTTGATTACTGATTATCACCGCTCTGTTATGACCGCCAAGGCGCCAATTCATTGCGTCGACTGCGTGAGCGCGCGAACAGCATATCAGCCCGTCGCGTGCACGAGCCACATATACGCGTGCGCCCTGGCCGCTGGTCGCACACCGGCCAGGTCTACTACTCCTGTGGGCTGTCTCCCGTGGGCTATCCCGGCTGTAGGCGTGCGCGCGCGAGCGGCAATTTTTCTTCTCCCCTGGCGTGTCCCCGCGGCTTTGCTCGGCCAAACCGGGGGATGGATTCTCCATGTGGTTCCGCGGGACGCCGGGGCCGGCTGTTGGGTGGGTTGGCTGGCCGCTGGCTGGCGTGAACAGCGGAGAAAAGAGACGAGGCCGAGGCCCGCGCGCGGCTGACGACGACGGATTATTTACTAGTACAGTGTCCGTATGTTGTTACGGTTTTATTTAATTGGTGTACTTAAAAACAACATGATAATAATATTTTTTTCATAGTTATGACCAAAGCCTGCCAATCTCACTTGAAATCTCAAAATGCTGGAACCAGGCATATGCAATATAGAAGAGTAATACTGGAAAGCTTCTTCCTGGCAATACCCAAGTCCATTGGGTATTAAACACATCGTGGAACTGTCGATCAACAGCTCCAGAAAGCAAGGCAAATACACACCAGCTCTTACATGTAGATCGCAACAACTGCCATCTTAAACTGCATAAAGAATATGAAACATGCACTTTCCAGCTTCTAAAGATCATGTCCAACACCTTCTCGTTCAGCCACGCTGTCATATGTGCCGTCCCTAAATCCCCCATGTGAAAAAAAAAAAATTTCAAACAAAAAGGCACTCAAAATCCAAACCACATTATTGAACAAAGAGAGGCCAAGCAAACCAAAAGCAACTCGAACCTGGCACCTGCTTCTTGCTTGGTGCTGCAGCAGCAAGAACTCTGTACTTGCATCATCAACCTCCTATGCTGTTTAAATACATCAAGGCTCTTTATAGAACCTACAAATAGCCTTCTTGATAAAGGCAAATTGCAGCTTGCTTCTTCTTGCTAGTCAGAACATTGACACCCGCACAGAGCACGTAGCAGCGCGAATCTCCTGCCTGAAACAGATCAGTTTAGTGGCACCAAAGGGTAAGGATTAGTGGTAATGACGAATTTTGATAGAAAGGTAGAAAGAGATGGTGGTGCAAAAAACATAAAGTGTAAACATCAAGTAATGCTATCCGGCTAGTAAATAAAGTAAAATATTATGCTCGACCAGAGTATTCAGTAGAAACAATACTATATCCTGGAAACATGTAATGAATAAATCAATCAAAATCATCCGATCCCCTCATCAATTCGAGTAAAAAAAAACAGATCCTACACCCTAAAAAATTCTTATTGTCACACACAAGCAATAATATTGTTGCTAGACATGCAATTGAAGAAACTTGAAGAAACACTCTGAATAATTCAACAATAAACTCAGTAAATGAGAACAGCGCAGTTCATGAGGAGCATACCTATACATGTTTTATGCAGCTTCTTTCTAGTTCTCTAAATAAAAAGATACTGGTGAGAATTGAGTTTGCAAGGCCAAAGCTGTTGCTGGCCAAAGCTAGCATGGCTGAAACAAGTATTTATGCAGCTGACAAAATTATAGAGAACATTGTGCCGCCTTGCAAACATAAGGACTCACCTTGCAAACATTGTGCCGCCTCTCTTTAAAAACATTCAACAGAGGTTGTTGATTAATGCTAAATGATCTGCTAAATAGATACAGATCAACAACCTGAATATAACCACTTTAGAATTTGTATAGGGCATCCGTAGATCAATTCAAATTCATAAAACAAGAACTATTAAAGCTAACCTGAAGGTGAACAATTCCACTGAAGATGGATCGCATGAGCCTTTCGCCTGATAATTCCTTTATGTGGCACAAAGGGAACTGAAGAAAATTAAGAAATACTGTAACTTCCAAAATCCAAACTGAAAGCATCTAGGCCCCTTGATGTGGGTTTCGATGATTGATGACAATGTAATTATCATGACTAACGTGTGTTTTGCAGAAACAATGGTAAGTTAGGTCATGGTAATGGCGATCTCGGGTAATATGGTTTTCATGCCCCCTTAACGATGGAATTCGTTTCGGTTTTCAAAGGATGGACGATAAGGTTTAGATTGATTAGGTCCGTTCGTCGATGGTGTTGGAGGACGACAGATTAGTCGATAGGACTTTGTTTCTCCTTTGGTCGTACTATTAAGGGGGTGCAAACGGATAGCTTGACCTAGTTAAGTCTAATGATTTAGGTGTGGTGCACACTTATGAAACTTAGCGCTAGGAAGCTGCGAGAAAGCCCTAAGATCGATTGGAGTCGAAGCCGTTCGCTAAGATTTTGAATTGGAAGTCGAACGATCTTCGTATAATGCGTAGGACGCGCTTTACGGTGAGCGTTGGACGCGTCCTGCGCTGTCACCCTGTTTTTGCATGCGTAGGACGCGGGTGCCGGACGCGTCCGACACCCAACTGACGCATGACAGAGAGCACCGCAAGAAGAGTCGACCGTCGGACGCGTCCTACGCTTGTAACGGCTAGTTTTGAATTTGAAAGTGTAATGCGTTGGACGCGTCCTACGCTATGCGTCTGACGCGTCCTATGCTATGTAAATTTTGTGAGGTCGGAGGTAACGGTTGGATTTCGGGTTTGGCCCTATAAATACAACCCCACCTCCTCCATACGACCTCTCTTGCCCATTTGGTTCAGATGAGGCTATCTTTGAGTGCAAGGGAGTGCAAGAGCCCCAAGTGAGGTGCTAGTGATTTGAGAATCCATGGTCTAGCCCTCATGAGTGATTCGAGAGTAGCAAGTGTGCATCCACCGTCTCATTAGGCTTCGCGAGGTCAAGTGAGAGTTTGTTCTTGTTACTCTTGGTGATCGCCATCACCTAGACGGCTTGGTGGTGATTGAGAGTTTGGTGATCATCCGGCGGAGCTTGTGGATGGCCTAACTCGAGTTGTGAGCGGTTCCCGGTGATTCACTGCATCAGAGCAACGAAGAATCAGCCATAGAGAGCACTTGGTCCTTGCGAGGATCAAGGGGGAGTGATACCCTTGCGCGGGTGCTCCAACGAGGACTAGTAGGGAGTGGCGACTCTCCGATACCTCAGAAAAACATCGCAGCGTTCTTCTTCCTCTCTTTACTTTGAGCATTTACTTTCAAGCAATTCAATTTATGTCTTTACATTCCTAGAATTGCCATGCTAGAGTAGGATTGGAACTTAGGGTGCAAAACTTTTGTGCGGTAGAAATAGAAACACATTTAGGCACAAGGGGTGAAATAGGTTAGTTTATGTTTTAATTATTGCAAAAAATTTTAGAATAGCCCAATTCACCCCTCCTCTTGGGCATCTTGATCCTTTCAATTGGTACCGGAGCTAAGTGCTCATTAATTAGGCTTAACCGCCTAGAGCAAGATGTCTAATGGGGATGGGCCACCGCCCATGTTTGAAGGAGATGATTTCCCATATTGGAAAGTCCGTATGGAATCATACTTAGAAGCACAAAACCCACTATGCCTTAAAGCTGCCACTCAGGGCTTCCCCAAACCTAAGGAAGGCGTTGCTCTTACTCCTAATGAGGAGGAACAAGAGAAATGGAATGCAAAAGCCAAAAATCACATCTTTAGAGGCATTTGCAAGGATGTTTTTAACCATGTGCGGAACCACAAGAGCGCCCATGACCTATGGACGGAACTTTGTGCGCTCCATGAGTTGTGCGCTCCATGAGGGAACCAAGAGTGAGCATGAGAAACGCTATCATCTTGTTATGCGCAAGCTTAATGCTTTCGAGACGAAATCCAATGGAAGTGCTAATGAGATGTATTCTCAATAGAACATTCTTGTAGAGGAACTCAATGGGCTTAGACTCAATCAAATGTCTCCATCCGATGTTGCAAGAAATATCCTTTGTGTCCTCCCCATTGACAAGTATGGCCACATTGTCACCGTGCTTCATCAAGGTGACCTTTCCAATGCTACACCAACTCAAATATTGGGAAAGGTCGATGCTCATGAGATGTACATGCATCTCACCCCCGAGGATGGCTCATCATCTAAGAAGAAAGACTTGGCTCTCAATGCAAGCCGCCAAAGAAAAGGCAAAGAGAAGATCACTCATGACAACTCAAGTGATGGTGAAGTTGATGATACAAGTCTTGCTCTCATGGTGAAGAAAACCACCAAGATGATGAAGAAGCTTCACAAAAATTGCATCAAGTTTGATGGAAAGAATAAGAAGTTCTTCACAAGTAGCAAGAGAAAGCCCATCTCCGAAATAGAGTGCTACAATTGTCACAAGCTTGGGCATCTCTCTCACCAATGCCCGGAGCCTCCAAAGGACAAGTCATACAAGAATAAGGGCAAAAGCAAGAAAGATGACTCAAGTGATGATGAAGAGCAAGAAAAGAAGAAGAAGGACAAGTCACATAAGAAGAAAGAAGAGAAGGAGTACCACAAGAAGAAGAATGGCAAAGCTTACATTGTTGGTGATTGGCTCACCGATATTGAGTCTTCTTGTGGGTCATCCGATGATGAAAGTGATGATGAGAAGGTTGCCGCTATTGGTATTGGGTCTCCACCGCCACCACAACCCCTACCATTGTCTTCATCCTCTACACACTATTGCCTCATTGGTAAACATGACAAGAAGGTAAATTCTAAACATGAGGATAGTGATGATGAAAGTGGTAGTGATAGTGATGATGAATATGACTCACCTTCTTATGATGAACTTGTAAAATTGCTTAACAAGTATGCTAAAGTCATCATCAAAACTAGAGCCCAAAATGATGAGCTTGATAGTGAAAATACTTCTCTAAATGAAAAATGTGAAAGTTTGCAAAAATCTAGTGATGAGCTTAGAGAACAATTTGAAATTGTGTCTTCCCAACTCAAGGAGCTCGAGGCCTCTAAAAAGGAGCTCAAGGAAAAATATGATAAACTTGAGAGGAAGCACAATGAGCTCAACACTAGTTATGACTCTTTGAAAGAGAAGTATACAACTATCAAGGTCAATCATGATAACCTTGCTATGGCTTATGATCTTCTCTCCGAAACATATGGTGCTAATAACAATGCTGTTAAGATTGATATAGACACATTATGTGATGATTTGCTTGTGCAGAGCATTGAGCAAGGTGCTAGTAGATAGGGCAAAAAGGTTGTTGAGGCCGAGAACTATGATGACTATGCCAAGCTCAAGAGTGAAAATGGAGAGCTCAAGAAAAGTCTTGAACAAGCTAAGGCCTCCAACACCGTCACCATTGAGAATCTTGATCATGATAAAGAACTAGTTCTTGAAAACAAGAAGCTCTTAGAAGAAAACAAGAGGCTCAAGTTTGAGTTATCATGTGTGAAGCAATCAACCAATGAGTCACTCCTAGAAGAGAACAAGAAGCTCAAGCAAGACAAGAAGCATCTCAAGATTAGTTTGAGCAAGTTTGCTAAAGGCAAGTCCCTTTAAATTGAACTTTTGATGAACACCGTGATGAAGACCGATAGAAGTGGCATTAGGTTTAAGGCACATCAAGAGGAACAAGTTCAAGCAAAGCAAGAAACTCAACAAAAACAAAAGCCAAAGCCAAAGAGATGTTTTGAGTGTGGACAAGAAGGTCACTTTGCTCATGAGTGTGAAACACCCTCACCACAACCCTTGCTCAAGCATGCTAGACCCTTTGCCTTCAATGCTCACTACTTGCTTAGAAAGGATTCTAGTGAAAAAATGAAAGCCACATTCTTTGGACCTCCCATCAAGAATAGGCCTAAGAAAATTTGGGTTGCAAAGTCACTAGTTGAGAAAGCTAAGGAACCTTATCAAGTTTGGGTTCCTAAACAACAAGCTTGATCTCTTGTGTGTAGGTGAACTACAAGACCGGTGGAAGTCATTGGGTTATTGATAGTTGTTGTACACAACACATGACCGGTGATCCTAGTATGTTCGCCTCACTTGATGAAGGGGACCAAGATCAAGACAAGATTACATTTGGTGATAATTTAAAGGGCAAGGTCAAGGGTTTGGGCAAAGTTGCTATATCAAATGATCACTTTTTGTCAAATATGCTTTATGTTGCACCATTGAGCTTTAACTTGCTATCCGTTGGTTAATTATGTGATCATGGCTTCCAATGCTTATTTAATGAGAAAGAAGTGGCTGTCACAAAGAAAGAAGATTCTCAAGTCATATTCAAGGGTTTTAGATACAACAATCTCTATCGAGTGGATTTCTCCTCCAAAGATGCAAGTTTGAATACATGCTTATTTACCAAGACTTCACTTAGGTGGTTGTGGCATAGGAGGCTAGCACATGTTGGTATGGGTACACTCATGAAGCTATTGAAGAAAGATCTAGTGAGAGGCTTGAAGGATGTCAAGTTTGAGAAGGAAAAACCTTGTAGTGCATGTCAAGCTGGCAAGCAAGTTGCAAACACTCATCCAACCAAAGCTTACTTGTCAACATCAAGAGTGCTAGAGCTATTGCATATGGATTTGTTTGGACCAACCACATACAAGAGCCTTGGAGGGAAACTCTATTGCTTAGTGATTGTTGATGACTATTTAAGATACACTTGGACCTTCTTCCTTCATGACAAGACCGAAGTGGCTGCTTGCTTCAAGAAGTTTTCCAAGAGAGCTCAAAATGAGTTTGATGTCAAGATCAAGAAAATAAGAAGTGACAATGGGAAAGAATTTGACAACACACACATTGAAGTCTATTGTGATGAAGTTGGGATCAAGCATGAAGTCTCATCCACCTACACACCTCAACAAAATGGCATAGTAGAGAGGAAGAACCAGACACTTATCACTCTTGCAAGAACAATGCTAGATGAGTACAATACACCAAAAAACTTATGGGCTGAAGCTATCAACACTGCATGCTATGCATCTAACCGATTATATCTCCACAAGTTCCTAAACAAGACCCCCTATGAGTTGCTAAAGTTTGGTTGCAAATGTTACATCTACAAGAAAAGACAACACCTAGGGAAGTTTCAAAGGTGTTGTGATATTGGATTTCTTGTTGGCTACTCATCAAAATCCAAAGCATATCGTGTATTCAACCATGCCATCGGCTTGGTAGAAGAAACATATGATGTGGAGTTTGATGAATCTAATGGCTCCCAAGGAGCAATTGAGAATATTGATGATGTAGGTGATGAACCATTGAGGGAAGCCATGAAGAATATTCTGGTGGGAGACATCAAGCCTAAAGAAGATGATGATGATGTTCAAGTCATTGACAAGCCTTCCTCCTCATCAAGTGTGCCTCAAGATGAAGAAAAAGATAAGAGAAATGAAGACTCTTATATTTTTCATGAACAAAGAGAGACACAAGCTCAAGATATTAATGCTCCCTAACCATTCCCTCAAGTGGTTGAAAGAAGAAATCCTCAACTCCAAGCTCATCCTCAAGATCTCATAATAGGGAGTCATTCAAGGGGTATATTGACTAGGGCTCAAAAGATGGCTAATTTTGTTGAACATCACTCTTTTGTTTCTTGTGTTGAGCCTAAAAATGTATATGAAGCTCTAAAGGATCCGGATTGGGTAAATGCCATGTACGAAGAATTGAACAACTTCACCCGCAACCAAGTTTGGACACTTGAAGAGCGCCCCAAGAATGCAAGAATCATTCGAACCAAGTGGGTGTTCCGCAACAAGCAAGATGACCAAGGTAATGTTGTGAGAAACAAGGCAAGGCTCGTGGCAAAGGGGTTCTCTCAAGCTGAAGGCTTAGATTTTGGAGAGACCTTTGCACCGGTTGCAAGACTTGAAGCCATCTATATCCTCCTTGCATATGCTTCACACCATGAGATGAAACTATTTCAAATAGATGTGAAGAGTGCATTTTTAAATGGTTTCATAAATGAGCTTGTCTATGTTGATCAACCTCCCGGGTTAAAGACCCTAGATATCCTAATCATGTTTATAGGTTGTTGAAGGCACTATATAGGCTTAAGCAAGCCCCAAGAGCTTGGTATGAGCGCCTTCGGGACTTTCTCATTGAGAAGGGCTTCATAATTGGGAAGGTTGACACCACACTATTCACCAAGAAGCATAAAGGAAAAATCTTCATTTGTCAAGTGTATGTTGATGATATTATCTTCGGCTCAACAAATGAAGAAGAATGCAAGAAGTTTGGTGACATGATGTCAAAAGAGTTCGAGATGTCTATGATTGGTGAGCTCACCTTCTTCCTTAGGTTTCAAATCAAGCAAATGAGAGAAGAGACTTTCATCTCTCAAGAGAAGTATACCAAGGACCTCCTCAAGAGGTTTGATATGAAGGATTGTAAGCCAATCAAAACACCCATGGCATCAAATGGACATCTCGATCTTGATGAGGGAGGTAACTCAGTTGATCAAACTCTTTACCGTTCTATGATCGGTAGCTTGTTGTACCTTACCGCATCTAGGCCGGATATCATGTTTAGTGTGTGCATGTGTGCTCGTTTTCAAGAGAATCCCAAGGAAGCTCATTTAAGTGCTGTGAAAAGAATCCTTAGGTATCTTAAGCTCACCCCAAGCATTGGCCAATGGTATCCCAAAGGAGCAAGATTCCAACTTTTTGGCTATTCTAACTCGGATTATGCCGGTTGCAAAATTGATAGAAAAAGCACATCCGGAGGGTGCCATTTGCTTGGGAGGTCACTTGTTTCTTGGTCATCTAAAAAGCAAAATAGTGTTGCTTTGTCCACCACTAAGGCAGAGTACATTGCCGCGGGGGCTTGTTGTGCACAAATTTTGTACATGAAGCTAACCCTTCTTGACTATGGAGTCAACCTTGGTCAAGTAACACTACTTTGTGATAATGAAAGTGCGGTTAAAATTGCTAATAATCCGGTTCAACACTCACGCACAAAGCACATAGATATCCGCCACCACTTTTTTAGGGATCATGTCTCTAAAAAGGATATATCTCTAGTTGGCGTGAGGACCGAGGATCAACTTGCGGATATCTTCACTAAGCTATTGGATGAATCGACCTTTTATAGATTAAGGAATGACCTCAACATTCTTGATCTAAGCAACTTCATAAAAAGATAAAAAAATGTGTTGTTTTTGCATTGCATTGTAATATATGTCATGTTTAAATTTGTGTAATGCATATAGGGCTTGTCTAACATGGTTAAGATAACCCTCATTGGGAGGTGTGAAGAAGCTTACCCTTAGTTCAAACTTGACAAGCCAACTAGATTCAAATTCTCGTATCGCATTGCATATGCACGGTTGTTGTCTTCTCGTTTCATTCACTCGATCGCTTTTATCGCCTATTTTTTTATAAAAATTATTAAGCCTATGACAAAATATTTGAAAATTTGAGGGATTTTAAGCGAGGATCTCATACTGATTTCAACGAGTGTGTTTGAGTCTTATTTGGATTAGAACTAAGTTGGGAGAAAGTGTCGCGAAGAACGAGATCAAAATCCGCTCAAAATGAGCGTTGGACGCTGGCACTTGGATCGCAGGACGCTGAGATGGCGTCCTACGCGTGCAGCGAACTGGGAAAGCAGTGGAGGTCCCCCGGACGCTAAACAGTGAAACCTCGGCGTCCTACGGGTATGGCCGGACGCGTCCTACGGTGGGAACTGGCAAAGATCATGAACTCCGGACGCAGAACTGTAGCGTCCAACACTTGGAACCCCAGCGTCCGGCGGTCCGCCTCACTTGCATACCTCTCTGTTATGCGTCTGCAGAAACAAGCAGCGTCCGGGGAGTTTCATAGGACGCGTCCGTCGATTTAGTACTAAATGAGATTCAAACTCTATGACTGACGTATGGGGCCGCCCGATTCACTTCCTTCTGTCCAAATTGATTCCGGCCGGTTCCCGTTCATACCTTCGTACAGCACCGTCGGGCATCCCTAGCTAGCACCGCGCCGCCATGTCCCTCTCGCCGCCGGCCAGCTCCCCTGCCGCGCGCGCCTCTGCTAGCCGGACCACGCCCGCTGCCGCACCGGTACCCTGCCGTCCGCTGTCGCCCCCTCGCCGCACCAGCCTCTGCGCCCACGGCGCTCCTTCGCGTGCGCGCTGTCGCCCCTCGCCGCTCGCAGCAGCTCCGCGCGCCAGCCTAAAATTCGGCCGCTGGCCATCTCTCTGCGTTGCCTCGCCATCCAGCGCCGCGCTCGCGTCTGTGTCCCTGTGCGCCTGTGCCCGCGAAGCAAGTTTCGCGTCCGTGCTCTACCCTCGCTGGGGCTCTGCGGCTGGAACACCACCGCCGTGGTTGACCACTCTCTCCACCGGGACGACCCCACCAACTTCATCATTGTCCTGCTACGTCCGCGGCATCCCCCTTGATTTCCTTCTCTGTGTTATGCTCGCCGCCAGGCGTCAACCAGGCCAGCAGAGAACTCATCCATGGTGAGCACCCTCCCCGCCCACCATGTGTTCGTCGAAATGCCTGAACACTATTTCAAGTCACTGACTCGCTTCTCCTCGCCTTCATCTGAATGCAGTGACCAATCCTTGTCCTCGAGGGTGCCCTACGTCGTCGATTTCTCATCTTTTCCCAGGAATCATGGCCTCTTAGGTATAATCCAAATTCATGCTGCTCATTTCTTACCTACAGTGCTTTGCTTGTAAATAGGAATTTCTCATCTCTAGACATAATGCTTATTGTTATATGTTCTTTCTGTTCTGTCTATACAGTGGATTGAGCCGTGTCACCTTCGAGTGAGTTTGATTGACAGATATCGCAGTGGGCAGTGGCAGTTACACCCTAGGCCAAGCCTGAGGGTATGGATTGAGGCCAAGCCTCACGAGGCGTCAGTACATTCTCTTGAGAGTTGACAGTGGTGTTCTTGGCAGCGGTGCTTGATTGATTGTTTTGTTCAGAGGCAATTGGCAACAATGGTCCGTGTCAAGTCAGCCGGCAGAAAGGGTTCTAGAGGTGGTGATGGTGACGATCCTCCGCGTTCCTCACGTGTCTCAGCAGCTTAGAAAGGAAAGGGGGTTGAAAAAGAGATTGTCAAGAAGAAGAAGAAACGCTCCAGAGAACAGAAAGAGGCAGAGCAGGCAGAGATGATAGCAGATGCAGCTGACAGAGCTCGTCGAGGTGGTAGGTGTGGGACTTTGCTCATTAATGAGCCCCAGCCACAGCAGAGAGCCTCTTAGGAGCGAGAGGCAGAGGAGCAGCCCACAGAGCAGCAGAGGACACCTCTCAGGCGTTCTGATCGTATCCGTACCCAGGTAACACAGGCAGCAGCAGCAGGTACTTCTTCAGAGGTTGGCCGTCCAGGAGGTATCATTAGGGTCAATCACATTGATCTCGTGCCGAAGACATCCAAGTTCATCAAGAAGGTTCGCCGTGTGGATCGTCACAAGTGGTTTCCCCCTACAGGCAGCCCGGTGTTCAGTACTTTCACACAGCCCTTCAAGAAGACTTCTACAATGCTTATAGGGCCTCAAGAGCTCGGTTTACACAGCAGCGGGTGATCTCACTTCAGAGGTTCACAGATTGGATTGGCAGCGATTACTTTTAGTACCTTGAGGCCCAGCCAGGACTTCTGGATTTGATTGGCAGGACCGGTCACTTCGTACCGCAATAGATCTTGGAGTTCTATGCCACAGTTTGGATCAACCTAGACCACTCAGAGATCAGTTTCAGTTTCCAGGGTGAGCCTCATCACCTCAGCAGTGAAGATGCTCGTGGTCTTCTAAGGATTCCATAGCAGCCGGTCAAGTTACACAGGTTGTGCTTTCGTGACATGGAGCCTCCTCGACGTGCACACAAGGGTGTGCTCCCTCCAGTTGAGGATGTTCGTATGTGCTTCAAGGGTGACTTTGGAGAGGGATCGAGCAGGACTCCCAAGGACCTGACCACCACTGCTCGGATTTTAGATTTGATTGTGAGACGGACAATCTTACCACAACAGGGTGCCAGAGATGCACTTACACGCCTGCAGCAGTGGATTCTCTCTCATCTCATCAGGAAGATTCCATTTGACATTTGGGATTTGATGCTTAGTGACATTGAGGATATCATCTATGGGGGTTTCTCGTCCACTCGACACATGCACTATGCTCACTGGATCACCTACCTTCTCTTCAAGGGTACAGGTCCAGTCTCTCAAACAGTCATTGAAGAGTACCGTGACTACGCGGTAGCGTTTGGCTCCTACGATGCTTCACAGCTTTTGAGTCGTGCCGACACAGTTCCTCCACTCAGGCAGAGTCATAGGCCCATGGTTCCAGAGACTGCAGCTGAGCAGGATGCCACTATTCGAGAGATAGCAGAGGCAGAGGAGGCACAGTTAGAGGCCGAGGAGACAGGGGGAGCGGACTTTGACATTGAGTCGTCTGATAGTTCAGATGATGATTTCGTGCTTCCCTATGAGCCCAGACGGCACGATACAGAGGCCGGCACTTCGGCTTTACTTGAGAGGCTAGTGAACAACCAGGAGCGTGACAGAGCTGCCAATGATGCAGCATTTGCAGAGATTCGAGCTCGCCAGGATGCATTCCAGGAGCAACAACTTGAGCTACAGAAGCAGCACTTGGAGTTTCAGCGCTTTCAAGCAGAGCGGCAGCAGCAGCACGAGGCAACCCAACAGCAGTACCTTGGGTTGATCACTGCGCTAGTTTAGCAGGCGGGAGTTTCGTTGCCTCCTCAGTTGCTACAGGCTCCAGCTATACAACCCAATGGGTTTCAGAGTCAGCAGCAGGTTCTCCAGATTCAGGCACCAGGACCTTCCTCGCCTGCACTTCAGGTGTCTCAGCCGTTTCTGGAGTCTCCTGCCGTGTCATCGATCCACACGGGGTTTTCACCTATCCCCTCCACTCGTTTATTCACCCCAGGATCAGGAGCTGCTCCGCACACCTTCAGTGGGATCACAGGCCAGTCGGCACCAACTCAGATGACAGCAGGTCCTTCTCCTTCCTCGGTGCCAGTTCAGGAGTCTCAGCCTCAAACACAGATAGTTCCAGTGACCGGGACAGGGACCACTGACACGATTTCATCTTCAGTTGCTTCAGCAGAGACACCTGCAGACCCCGTCACTCAGACAGCACCCCTGACAGTTCTAGCTCAGCAGACTGCTCTACTTCCAGAGCCGCAGGGTCAGATAGTTGCAGCTACAGCTACAGAGACAGTTGCCCCACTCACAGACTACAGAGCAGACCCAGACCGCTTCTCCGCTAGCTACACAGACAGAGGGTCAGATAGCTACTGATAGTGAGCTCCAGTAGGCTCCTCGGACCAGTCCAGACGATCCAGATCAGTACTTTGTGACACCTCGTGCTCGATCGATCGGCTCGTCTGCTACTCCTCCTTCTCCCCGTCTTTAGATTTTGGTCCTTGATGCCAAAGGGGGAGATGTGAGAGTATGTAGGATTTAGGGGGAGTTTGTGAGAGGGATTTGGCTCTTTTGTTGTGATAATACACTCATGCGCATCATGTTTACTTCCTTGCATTGCATTGTATTATATGTGTGTGATGATAATCTCTGAGACATGTGATGGTTTTCATATTGGTATCTTATATCATGTCTTTGATTATGATTATTGGCTTAATTATGATTATTGGCTCATATGTGTTTTGCTTTCGCGTTTTTACTCCGATTCCATATGAGCCACATGTGTTGTACTAACTCTTCATGCAGATCTTTTGG
>CM041629.1:15047216-15135206 GCA_023333625.1 Bothriochloa decipiens | reverse complement strand
TTGAAAGCATCTAGGCCCTTGATGTGGGTTTTGATGATTGATGACAATGTAATTATCATGACTAACGTGTGTTTTACAGAAACAATGGTAAGTTAGGTCATGGTAATGGCGATCTCGGGCAATATGGTTTTCATGCCCCTTTAACGATAGAATTCGTTTCGGTTTTCAAAGGATGGACGACAAGGTTTAGATTGATTAGGTCCGTTCGTCGATGGTGTTGGAGGACGACGGATTAGTCGATAGGACTTTGTTTTTCCTTTGGCCGTACTATTAAGGGGGTGCAAACGGGTAGCTTGACCTAGTTAAGTCTAATGATTTAGGTGTGGTGCACACTTGTGAAACTTAGCACTAGGAAGCTGCGAGAAAGCCCTAAGATCATTTGGAGTCGAAGCCGTTCGCAAAGATTTTGAATTGGAAGTCGAACGATCTTCGTATAATGCGTAGGACGCGCTCTACGGTTAGCGTTGGACGCATCCTGCACTGTCACCCTGTTTTTGCATGCGTAGGACGCGGGTGCCAGACGCGTCCGACGCCCAACTGACGCATGACAGAGAGCACCGCAAGAAGAGTCGACCGTCGGACGCGTCCTACGGTGAGCGTCGGACGCGTCCTACGCTTGTAACGGCTAGTTTTGCATTTGAAAGTGTAATGCGTTGGGCGCGTCCTACGCTATGCGTCTGACGCATCCTACGCTATGTAAATTTCGTGAGGTCGGGGGTAACAGTTGGATTTTGGGTTTGGCCCTATAAATACAACTCCACCTCCTCCATACGACCTCTCTTGCCCATTTGGTTCAGCTGAGGTTATCTTTGAGTGCAAGGGAGTGCAAGAGCCCCAAGTGAGGTGCTAGTGATTTGAGAATCCATGGTCTAGCCCTCATGAGTGATTCGAGAGTAGCAAGTGTGCATCCATCGTCTCATTAGGATTTGCGAGGTCAAGTGAGAGAGTTTGTTCTTGTTACTCTTGGTGATCGCTATCACCTAGACGGCTTGGTGGTGATTGAGAGTTTGGTGATCATCCGGCGGAGCTTGTGGATGACCCAACTCGAGTTGTTAGCGGTTCCCGATAATTCACCGCGTCGGAGCGACGAAGAATCAGCCATAGAGAGCACTTGGTCCTTGCGAGGATCAAGGGGGAGCGATACCCTTGCGCGGGTGCTCCAACGAGGACTAGTGGGGAGTGGCGACTCTCGGCTACCTCGGAAAAACATCGCAGCGTTCTTCTTCCTCTCTTTACTTTGAGCATTTACTTTCAAGCAATTCACTTTATGTCTTTATATTTCTAGAATTGCCATGTTAGAGTAGGATTGGAACTTAAGGTGCAAAAACTTTTATGCGATAGAAATAAAAACACATTTAGACACAAGGGGTGAAATGGCCTAGTTTATGTTTTAATTATTGCAAAAAATTTTAAAATAGTCTAATTCACCTCACTCTTGGGCATCTTGATCTTTTCGTAAACCAACCAAGATGTCCAGAGCCATACACATCAAGAAATAATCCAGCATCTGAAAGACATTTTACTGGAGGGAATCGTGCATGAAATTTATCACAATGCAGCAAGACCACCAGCAGAACAACATGCAAGGAAGGCCTAAAAATTGGACAGGGCACTGCTTAAATGCCGTTATCAGATTATGACAGTGATGGCATATATCTACAAAGATCAATAGCTCAAGTAACCTATTTAGCAGTGTCCATTCCTTCCCAAAGAGTTCGTCGACGACTGCTTCATATCAACTGAACGGAACAATGCATCAATTGAACGGAAAAGCAAAGTAGCAGGGAGGGTTCCAAACCTTATATTTCCATGGCAGCCTCGTCCGGTGGATCATATCAACTTATCGGCGTTTGTCTCGCTCCCGTATCCACATCCGAAACCTCAGCGTGCACTCCGGTCTGCCGCCCCCGACGGGCCGCCTGGTTTCGAGCCTCGCCAGGTGGCGGCGCCCCTCCCACCATGCGCCCTGCCGCGGTCTCGCATCGTCCGATAGCGGCGGCCTTGCCGGGCGGCGGTGGAGGCCCGTGCGTCCCTAGGGTTGCGCAATGTGTGAGGGCCAGGGAGGCGCGCAGCACAGGAGCGGCCAAGCGGGTCCCTCGCCTGGTGGCCTAGCCGCCGGCGTCCTGGTGAGGAGAGCAGAGGAGGAGTCGCGGTGTGGGAGCACCGACGTCGTGGGGAGGAGAGTCGGGCGTGGGGTACTGGGTGGGAGATGAGGAGCCACGCGTATGGGAGCACGTGCGTCGGGGTCGGGGTCGGGGGAGGCGCGGCGGTGGACACGGGATGGGTGGGTGATGAGGTCTGATCCCACCGACGTCGTCCGTTGGATGTGAGCGAGTGACAGAAAACAGATGGAAGAGTAAATCTCCTCCATTCATTTTGAATGTTTAGCTGTTGTTGTGTGTAATTTGTTTGGTGTACTTAGTAAATTTAATGACTGTGATGGACAATTTGTTGTGTGGTTTTAGAAAAGCTCAACCTGGTGAATTATATAGCAGTGAAGATGCCATGTGCGATAAGATAAGAGAGGTCTCGGGGGCGGAGGATGCCATGCCAATCTGGGGAGGCGCTTCTCTCCAAAGTCCACGCCGCCGGAGCGCGCGGGGCGGAGGGCTTATCTGCAAGCTGGTGCTGGTCTGTGACTGTGAGATGCGTGACCGTGATGTGAGAAGGCGGCCGGCCCGGGGCTTGCGCGTTTAACGACGCCTTGTTAACGCTGTTTAGGCGGCGGGTGCAGTAGCTTTGCACCACTTGTAGGCTGTTTGCTAGCACGTCAGGGTATTGGTTGGTGCTGCGAGCTGAGGGGCTTGAACGTAAAAGTGGTTTGGATCACGTTGCTGCTTGAGGTGCAGAATATACGTACTCGCCTGGTCTGGTACTGGTAGGCTGGTACCACCAGTCCACCACCCCACCAGCACCGCGTGCGATTTGCGGAAATGGCTGGAACACGAGCCATCGGCCACGGCTCATGCATTGGTGAATTTTGCCATCAAAGGGTTCGCCGCCCAAACCGATATCGTGCTTGGAGGCGAAGAAAGTCTGCCCTGGCGTGTGAAGAAAAAAGATCTTCCCAACCTCTTGCCCTGCCTCGCCTCACAAAAAAAAAAAAAAAAGCCTATTGCCCTGCCTCTGGCGTGTGATCGATCGGCATCGGGGAGCCAGCGGCGCTGTGGCTTGGAGGAATATGGACGTCGAGTTCAAAGCAGGAAACGAGGGGGACATCATCGCGTCGAGGCGACGTGTCATGCGCCAGGCTAGTCTCGACCGGATTGGGCTCTAGAGTCCAGACCGCCCGATGCGCGGTGACCAATGGTGCTCGTCTGGCGACAAACCGGCGTCATTTTCTGGCTTTTCCCGAAGTGGGCGTCGTTATCTAACACGATTTGTATCGCACACCCAATGAACAGGCTGGTTTGACCAAAGCCGAGAGGCTAATGTGCACATATGGATCATCATCGGGAGACCAGTAAGCAGAGGCGCAGCAGAGCTTGTGGAAAGCAAGGTAGTAAGAAGACGGGATAATGGCCACCGATTCTATTTTAATCTGTCAAAGGCGTGGCCTAGCTTGTGTTACCTAAAAACTTTTCCAACCTTTTAACCTTTTTTTTTTCTTGAAACACTGGTAGACTTTTCTTCTGTCCATGACAAAGGTGCGGTGTAGTTGTATCTAAAATATAAATTACGTGGAGTTTACCTTAGCAAATACTACTCGTTTCGCTTTCATCATAGTCTCTGTTTTTTCTCCTGAAATTCCATAACCAGACATTTTTTAAACATCTAAGAGTACTTTTGTGAGCTCTAATCTGTATTTAGCAAATTACAATCTATCTTCAGATTTTTTTCCAGAATTTTTAGAAGTTTAGAGATATTTTATGTGGTTTAAAAACCTTAGCAATTATATTTACCAATATTTTAACAAATAATAAAAATATAAAAAACACCTTCAAAACGAATCCAAATCAAATCAAGGAGATGATTTGACTGGTTTTGAATTTGAAGGGTAAAATGTCTAATTAGAGTTTGAAAAGAAAATCAGACTGTTTAGCAGGGAGGCACGTGGACATCCATTTGGTTCCCCTCGAGTTGGGCCTTGGGAGGCTCATGCGATGTGGCCCTTAGCAGGCTCAAACCCATGGCCAGCCCATGCCAGAGAGTGTACATGTCCTTGTCACCCCCGCAAAAACAATAGCTAGAAGAACCAACTTGGATTTCGCCACCATTTCCTAATACCGTTTGGAATTTGGATGATGATGATGATACAGTTGACTCTGTTGGGCATGCCATCTGGACGAGCTTGCAATCCATGCTATTAGAGTTAAGCATTGCTAACAATATCAGAATAGGCACTTGTGGACTGCAGTATGCATGACCTTGATCTTTCCGTGTATGGTGTATCTGAAATTCTGAATGCATGACCTTTTTTTTTTTCCGTAACAATGCATGACTCTGTTGCTGGAGATCTTTTTTAGAAGTTGTGTGGATGTATGAAACTACTAGTTTCCATCGTCAGTTTCTTCTACGAGTATTTGTTCGTATCTGCAGTCTGAAGACCAAGTGCTTCGCCGGGGGAAATACTCTGCTGCGCTCCTCTACCCACTGCACCGATGGCAACAGGATGGAAGATGGCAATAGAATAACTCCACGAAGTTGCTGTCCCTGCACGCTCCCAGTCTCATCTTGGCAAGATCTTATTGGTACAGCCGTACAGAGTACAGCGATCGTACACGACACGGAAAAGGTTAACAAAGAGAGGAGGAACATAGCTTGGCATTAAGCTGGATATGCTTGATAAGGTTTATAATGTCATGCACAGTTGACAGTTCATCAGATAACAAGATTTATTAGCTGTGAAGTGAAGTCTGCACAAATAATGGCGTGTGGGCTCAAACTATTCAAAAGGCTAACGACCTTTGTCTTGGTAGCACCGGTACAGGATTTGATGTATCATCATGGACGAAATCATTGTTATCTCCTTTCTATAGCATCTTGTAATGACGCCACATGCCAGCTGAATCTTTTTGTTGGAATAACCAAATAACACCGTTATATGGGGCTCAAAAAGAGGTCTCAAAAACCGCATATTTGAATAAGCCGGCTCGCCGGATCTTTCTAAAAAAAAAATGCTGTTCTCCTAATCTCCTTTTTATTTTGAGATGACCTCTGAATAAGCGAGTTGGTTTAGGTGAAAAGCGTGTGCTCCTAGTAGAAAGATAATTAGTCAGGTCTCCGCTTTTCATCACGAACTTCGGGCGCAGACGAGACATTTTTAGTCATGTTATCAGTACGGAGCAACTAGTAGAACTCAGACTGTTCATTTGACCTGGCGAGCTTTTGGTTGCAGTTAACGTTTGGCACCGCAAAAAAGTTTACGTATCCCGTACACCGTACTACAGTACTGCCGGCAGTACGCCCACGCCGCAGGCCTCTACCCTCGGAGCGTTTGTTTTTTTGACAACATTACCCTCGGAGCGTTGAAATTGAGGTCATATTTAGATCCCTCCAAAAGTTATAATTTTTTTACTCTCTCTTCGTCACATCAATATTTAGCTGTTTGTATGGAGTATTAAATATAAGTAAAAAAATAACTAATTATATAGTTTAGTTAAAAATCACGAGATGAATTTTTTGAGCCTAGTTAATCCACGATCGGACAATATTTATCAAATAAGACGAAAATGATACTATTCATTAGGTTTATTTTTTTCCACGATCTAAACGGCCTGAAACGATCTGTGCCGTGCAGAGCAGCAGAGGTCCGGCCACCAGGGAGCAGCTCTAAATTGCAATCACGGGGATCACGGGGCAATCAGCCAATGCGCTCTACTGCAGCTAATGCTGGCACAGTGACACTACCATTTGGTCAGTCAAACAGAGATCCAGTTCAGGAGCACTCCTAGGCACACCTATTTGTTCCAACAAGAAATTTCACGTACGCACCGACTCTTTCGCCATCATGCTTGGCTGGTCAGCACGCCGGACGCGTGCTTCGCCCCTTGTAGGCTTTGCAGTAGCCATCGAGATTAGCATTGTGATTTCATCATCAGAAAAGAAAGATTAGTTAACCATTCGCCTTGCTAATTGCTCTCTGCTGTGCCTGAAACTCTCGACCCAGCCGCTCTTGGGTTTGGAGTTTGGACTTCGGGCATAGTTGGTTAAATTGGCGTTGGAATTCATGTAGCGGAATTTCTGTAGCATTTTATTTGTATTTGGTAAAAAATATTTAAATTTTAACTAATTAGATTTAAAATATTCGTCTCGTAAAGTATAATAAAACTATATAATTAGATTTTGATTTTATCTATATTTAGTATTCTATATATGTATCGATATTTTAATACGATGGAGAATAGAAATTATGCATCGTACCGATTTTAGATTTTAGAGTAGAACTAAACTAGACGAGACGAGACGCCGCTGCCGGCCTGCTCTGCGCGGTGGCCTCACCTACATTTCGTCTTCTGTCCGTCTGCTTCCACCAGCCACGCCACCGAGGCAGCAAGCAAGCAAAGCAACCGACCGCCCCCCTCCCCCCTCGCCCGTACGCGGTACGCCTCGCGCCGGCGAGCGAAGCGAAGCGAATGCCGCGGGAGCTCTAGCCCTCGTCGTCCCCGTCGCCCGGGGGCGCCCGGCGTGTCCACCCGCCAACTCATGAGGAAGCTGACTTCGGCGCACCGCCTCCGGTGGATGCGCGCGCTGCTCCTCGCGCTCCCGCTCGTCTCGCTCCCCATCCTCTACACGGCGCTCGGCGCGGCGCGCTCGTCGCCGTCCTCGGCCTCGGCGCCGCGGCTGCTGCCCCAGCAGCATCCGCAGCAGCGGAGGCCGCCGCCTCCGAGGCTGGCGTACCTCATCGCGGGCGCGGGCCCCGGGGAAGGCCCGCGGATCCGGAGGCTGCTGCGGGCGCTCTACCACCCGTGGAACTACTACCTCGTCGGCGTGGCGGGGGAGGACGAGCGCGCGGATCTCGAGGCCTTCGTGCTCGGCCAGGAGGCGCCGCGACGGTACGGCAACGTCCGGGTGGCGGCCGCGGGGGAGTGGGCCGCCATCTCGCGGAGGGGGCCCACGGAGTTGGCCGCCACGCTGCACGCCGCCGCGGTGATGCTACGGGAGTTCGACGGATGGAGCTGGTTCATCAACCTCAGCGCCTCCGATTACCCGCTCATGCCCCAAGATGGTAACAATTCTACTCCCTCGTCGATACGGATAACTTCTAGCCCCCACAATGTTTCGTTGCTTGCAATGCGTTTATGTTTCAGCATGACATCGTAGCATCATGCTATACTAGCTGTATCACCAAGTGTTGGTTTCCATATACTGGTCTATTTGGATGCACCAGCTATACTTCAGCTGGCTAAATTTAGCTGCTAGACATCCAAACAACCCAGCGAAAGTTTAGCTATTTCAACCCAGGTAAAGCTAGCTAAATTTTAGTTCAGCCTATTAGTTTAAGCATCCAAACACCCAAACTGAATTTTAGCTGCAAAACTTTTAGCTAGCTAAACTTTAGTTGGGTGTAACCATGTGTCCAAAAAATGGCCCTGTTTAGTTACCTTTTTTATGGGATTGCCATCTAATTTAATTTATGGTGCCAAGTTCTTCTCATATCCTGTGGAGTCAGTTTGATATATATCTGAGTACCATATACAATTTGTTATATGTTCTGTCCCAGAAAAGGATAATAGTTACATAATGTCGAGTACTTGCCAAAGGCTTGCTATGCAAATTCCAGCTGAAGGAGTTTAGTGCTTTTAGGCTGACTGGTTCCATCTCTGTTCATTTGAGGAACTATTGGGTCATGCAATTCCATAGTAAACAACATTATACACTTCAAATTTGTTTATTCTCTGAATTCCCTACCGTTTCACCAGCTGGGGTCTGCTAGCTCATTCTCTATGGTACTCTATTGAAATTAATGTCATGTCAGTGGTTTCAAACATATCTCTACAAGATGGCAGCCTGACACGTTTTGAACTGTAATGATCTCTTCTTGTATGTTTATTGTGGGGTATTGAATAGTGCTTATGATTTCTCATTAATGAGGCCCAGATTTATTGTGAACCAAGTTCAGGCTAGATATACATTGTAAAATTACATACATGGAGGGATGGGATTGCCAGCTTTTCAAATTCTGATTCATACTAACACCACAAATAGACAGATAAACTGAATAGGTATAACCGTTTAAGCTACTCTTTTGAATTCTGGAGATATCATCTAGTACTATCTATCAAACAGATCTACCAGAATCAAATTCAGTTTTTTTGGGGGTCATTTTTAAACCTCTTGGGAAACCCATTCCTTGCTCAGTATTGTCCTTATATCCCTGCAACTGAGCTTAGCATTGTACTAACTACCAAGCTAATCAACTTAACGTCATAACATGACGCAGCCAGAGAATAGAGCTCATCGCAGATGGGTCCATCTAATGTGTAACCTAAGGGACAAGAACCCAATTATCGAGAACAGTAAATACTGGATCTCAATAAAACAATGCTTTTGTGAGATTGAAGGACTGGATGAAGAACAGAAGTTGTTCAAGCTTCTGGACTTGCTTAAAATTCTCAAGGCTGTCAGGCCTATTTTCTCAAAAGAAAAAGTTGAAAAAGCTACTAACCTTCACGCAATATGTTGATTTGTAGTACAACAATTGTTTCAAGTGCTCTACGACCTCACTGATTTCTCCCCCAATTATTGAAACTAACATTTATGTTGTTGCCCTCATATTTATCAGATATCCTTCATATATTCTCATACATGCCAAGAGACCTCAATTTCATTGAGCACACAAGCAATATTGGCTGGAAAGAGTAAGCATATGATTTCAATGTTCTGTGGTTCTTAATTCTTAACCTCCTTTTTTTTGTTTTTATTACGATTCTTGGGTTGCATGTGCAGGCATCAAAGAGCCCGACCAATCATTGTAGATCCAGCATTGCAGGTCCCAAATAAAACTGAGGTTGTAACAACAAAGGAGAAAAGGAGCATGCCCTCAGCTTTCAAAATATTTGTAGGTACTGTCTGACATCTTCCAATGCCCTGTACCTGTAGCAGAGAACGCTTTGCTGTAGCAATGTTGCCTCGTTGTCTTTTGTGCACTCCAGCAAAATATCTTTGAGAAAACTTGTGATAATTTGTGTGTTCATCTATTAGACAACATAGATGTCAATTGTCATGGCTCAGTCATACCAATTTGGATCTGTCTAATTGCTACAGTGAAGTTATTAGTTGTTTGTGGAGAAGTTTTTATATCTGACACATTTAAAAGTTACCTCTAAACTCTTCTAGAAGGTAATTAACCAGTAACTGCATGGAGCTGAGCTGTACAAAAATCCTTGATGAAATCACCTTGCAATCCCAGCATACTTCATCCTTTAGGTAGATGATTTTTGGTGAAACATGTATATCTTGTATTGCCTACTTCTTATATATAGGTTGGTTGAGATCTTTCAGAATGCTGCTTGATCATCTTTAGGATGTTCATTGCCTTCTCAATCATTGTTTCACCTGCAATTTTTGCTACTGACACCATGAATGCTCTGCTTGGTTATATTGTTGGGTATTTTCCTTCAGTTGAGAAGCATTTTCTTGATCAAAGTGTAGTTGAGTCTTTATCCTTTCTACTGTGGCTAAGGCAATGCTCTTTTCTTGTAAATTTTACTTCTTACGATGAATACAACTCATTTGATACAGGTTCGTCTTGGGTGATGCTTAGTCGATCATTCCTGGAGTTTTGCTTATTGGGATGGGACAACCTTCCTCGCACACTACTGATGTATTTCACCAACTTCCTCTCATCCTCAGAAGGCTACTTCCACACAGTGCTCTGCAACTCAGAGTACTACCAGAACACCACTGTCAACAGTGATCTGCGTTTCATGGCTTGGGATAATCCCCCTCGGACGCACCCTGTTAACCTCACAGTGGAGCATTTTGATGCAATGGCAAACAGTGGGGCGCCATTTGCACACTCCTTTGCAAATGATAATTCAGTCCTGGATATGATTGACTCCAAGTTGTTGGGCCGAGCACCTGACCGCTTCACTCCGGGTGGTTGGTGCTTGGGTAGCTCAGTAGGTGGGAAAGATCCATGTACCTTCTTGGGAAGGTCCTTTATTCTCAGGCCGACCAAAGGCTCGGCCAAGCTAGAGAAGTTGTTGTTGAAACTTTTGGAACCTGATTACTTCAGGCCTAAACAGTGTAAATAATACTCATTTTACATGGTAGTCAGTTTTTTTTCTTAGTTTTTTTTTTTGGAGGGTAGTGTTCAGAGGTTAGTGTTCGATGAAATGTTTCTGGTTGTTGCGGCTGTAGGCATACATGGTGTGTTGTTGTATACTTGCAACTGGAAAGCTCAACTCAAAAGTGATTTGAGATCATACATGATACATACATGTACTCGTGCTGTTTCATCACTTCCACGGCTGTACAACAACCGATGATAATCAGAGACTTCAATAGTTCGCTGGAATTCAGTCTGATATGAGATTGTTCGACATTTTGGCCCTACCCTCATTACCTCTCTGGGAAGTAAAACGATTTGGTTCCTGCGGGAGTTTATCATACTAATTTTTTGGCACCATTTATAAAATAAATTTCCTTTTTTTTGAGGAAATGGTAAAATAAAATTCCTGAGCACTGCAGCAGGTTCTGAACCAAAAGTGAAGATCGTTGCTCAAAAAAAAAAAAAGTGAAGATCGCGTAAATATCGCAAGGCCTTTCTGTAATGTTCCTTAAAAATAAGGCCCACTCTTCTCAGCCCAACTTGGACATCCACGGTCCACCCCACCTTCCAGAAACTGCTCGTGCAATCGCAAGAGCGCCGCCTCCCCGGTTCTCGCACTCGCGCCCCCGTCGCCGCGCCGGCCGTCTGCCCGTCGCAGTCTCCTTCGTCCTTCCCCCAGGTACGCGTCTCGGTCCGTTCCCCTTCACCTCCCCTCCCTTCCTCCGTCATGGCTTAACCCTTCCGGACCTGTGCTTCGACCCGCCGCGGTAAGAATCCCCACCCACGGTGGTTCCGGTTGCCAGTCGCAGATCTGACCCGCCTGTCAACCTTAGCCTGCCGTGAGCCGGGACTCCATCTCTGTGCCGGCGCGTTACTCCTCATCGCCTCTCGGTTGAATCTTGTGCGGTGTTGAGGTGTTTACGCTTGCTGGGACAAATTTGTTGGCGCCTGCAACCTGTTCGACGGAATGTTTCGGCGAAGGAAATTAGTCACACCTCGCCGTACGCAGGCTTGCGTGCTACTGTTTAGTTCCATACTCTTACTGCAGCTCTATCCATTTAAAGCTTCTAACACTTAGACATTGGTCCCTGTAGTGAGAATCACATTGACTGATGTTTTGATTGCTTTCTGCTGTTCAAATCAGTATGCTTAAACTGGATAACGCATGATGTTCATATAATCTATGCCAAGCTAGTAAACAAATATTTATTACAAATGTATTCAAGCACCATAAGTTCTACTTTTACCGAGGTTTTCTTCAAACATTTCATCTCCCACATTGAGTTGTTGCTCCTTGAATTATTTCTCTTGTGTGTGTATTTTGGTGCTGAGGTGGGATTTAGGGCACTTCGCAATTTCACATTACACGCCATTGAGCTAATCACACATTGGTCAAATCCATGAAGGTGAAGGCGAAGCAGCATAATGGGTCGTAAAGCTGGTGCTTTGTACATAAACCCAAAGAAGTTTGGTGCTGTTGCCAAGCCTTGCATGCCAGAAATGGTGGCCTTCCTCAACTGCCTGGCCTTAAACAAACAGAATGATGACAAGTGCATCAGGCAGAAGGATCTTTTAGTTGAATGCACTCAGACACAGGTTGTTATCCACATCACTACTTGCGTTTTGCATCCTTAGACATTGTTTTGTCAAAGTGTTAAGCCAGCAATTCATCTGCTCCTAATTCCTGCTTATGACGTGATTGCAGAAGGGGAAGCCAAAGAACGCAGCAAAGACCATCAATTACCATCTCCAGCGACTTGGGAAGGGCAAGTTCCTCTAGTTGCAATGATTTTGAGATCATTTCCTCAAGTTTTACTGCCCTGTATTGAAGTCCAGGAAGACAATTATTTTCTTCAGAGTAGCTTTGCTGAAATGGAGCATTAATGTGTTTGCTTAGATTGGACAATGGTCAGCAAATAATTCTGTGTCAAACAGTAATATATATCGGCAATATATTGGTACTGTTTTCTTCTCATCATATGAAGGCACATCACAGTTATGTCTTCTGTCTATACTGCCTGTTTGTATATTATGTTTTTGAGCTGTGTAAAGTTAACTGTTTTAGCTAGTGAATTGCAGTTCTTAACCAGTATCAGTTTTGGTTGTTTGATCTGTTGGGCCATGTAGTGAGCATTTTCCTCTTTTTAGATTTAGATGATGGAATAATCACTCTTGGTGGTGTACCATGTTTTCACGAAGACAGGATCTTTGTGCAGAGAGCGCTGAATTCACGACCGAGATAAAATTGGTACTGCAGATGTAGATTATCCAACAGAGGTATTACAATGCTACTTCAGTATCAACTATTAATTCTCAATCGGGTGTTCAGCCTGTTTTTCATTAAGATGATTTCTTGGAGATGCTCTAACAGAGGTAGTAGAAGCCCTGTCAAAAGAGGCCTTAAAGGCTTAAATCAATAAATTTATTTAGCTATTGTAACAATTAATTATACTATAACGGTGGTAATCGGTTGCATTGCATCCATCAGCCTGCTCATCATGCCCCCTTCAATTTCTCTGCTGGGAGTTATGTGTGGACTCCTTCGTCTTCCTTACTGCGTTTGCTGCCTAGCCTTTGGAAAGCGCTGCCCTTGCCCACAGTTTGTCCTTCCTAATTGTTAGAATTGTTCTTGCAAATTGTTTAAACATTTTATTGTTAATGTTCGAATAAACATAACAACACTAACAACTATCATTGTTGTCTTTTGTAACAAATGAATAGTTGGCGGCTAGCTGCTTGGCTCTCGCGTCGTCTCGCTCGCGAGGCGACTCGAGGGCGACCCAGGCCCCCCGCCGCCGACACCCCCCCCCCCCCCCGCCCTCCCCGCCGCCGCCGCCGGAGGGAGCTGCCTCGAAAGCCCGTGCGGCTCCCCCTGACGGCGGCGGCGAGGCTCTCTGCCTTGGTTTCCCGCCTTCCTCCCTCATCCCCTCCCCTCTCATCCTTTTCGTGAATAACTCGAGAGCAACAAGGACGACAGGCTGATGGTGAGGATGGCCGCCGGCGAGCCTATGGCGTCAGATCCGGGCCACTTGGGGCCGGATCCGGTGCCCCACACCCCTGATTTGGTCGCAGCGAGGTTGGTCAGATGGCAGGGCTTCGGGGCTTGGCGCGGCCGGCGGCGGCGCTGGGGACCTCCGCCCGCAAGCTGCGCTGGAGGGCTGCTGCTCCACCATGTGGCGGCCCAGATCCAGTGTTGCGCCCATGGCGCGTCCCGAGCGGCCATGGGTCCTGCCCAGGCCGGTGAACGGCGACGGCGACGCGACGCGACCATGGAGCCAGGTGCATCGCCTTCGGAGGTGGCGCTCATCACCTGGCCGCGGATCTGGAGGCCCCGCCTTGGGTCCGGCGACACTCGGGCCACCGGGCACTCGAGGCCGGCGGGGCATGGCCTCGTGGTGTGTTTCTGCGCCGCGGGTACGCCCTCTTGACCCGCCCCGGCATGCTGCTGTGAAGGTGCGTTCTCTGCCCCGTGGGGGTGGCGTGGATGCTGCTGCAGTTCCTGTGAGCGGCCATGGTCAGCTGGCTGCTGTGCTCCATGATGGCTTGCGACTACGGGATTTGAATTTGGGTGAAAACCCATGCCTAGCTCTTGCCTAGGCCAGCGACGGTGGCGCAAATGACGTCACTTCCCCCTTGGAGGCGTCGTTGAAGATTTCTGGTTCTTGCCTCCTGTGCTTGACTTCGCTAAGTAGGTCTCGGGGTGAAAGCCCTTCCGAGCTTGCTGCTCTGGTTATCGATGGTGTCGTCTATGGATGTCACTCCCCTTCTTGAAGGCATCGATGCAAGCAGACCTACTTCTGCCCTACCAGAGCGTCCTTGTTGCCTGGTGCATCCGCTATGCAGGTCTTGGGGCGAAAGCCTTTCCGAGCTCGGTGCTCTGTTCGTCGATGGTGGCGTCCGTGGAAGTCATTTTCCTTCTTGAAAGCATCGATGCAAGCACACCTGCTGCCGCCCACGCTTGGCATGTCCTTGTGCTCTCGCCTTTGTATCTCTTGTTCTCTCACACTATCTTGATCCTTGTTACTCTCTTGGGTAAGACTTGGCGTGGCTGTTAGTCGTTGTCGTCGCTTCGACAAGCGTCCTCCTCTGGCACCTCTTCTCCGTCGATGCTCTCCTTGATGGTGCTTAGAAAATCTTATGCCGGGTGGGGGCCCGGTGTGGCAGAATCTCCCAAATTATATGGCCCACACGCACCTATCATTGTCCCGAAGACCTCTAATAGCCATGCATGTGTTCCAGATAACTTAGAAAGCCCTATCGGGTGCCCTCAAAGGACCCCGATTAAACCATATTTGACAACTCATACCAGGATCAACAAAGGAGTAGCTGCAACATTACAACATTTATTATAAAATATGTATTAGAGTGCGGAAGAATAATAAAATTAAATTTACAAAATATATGAATAAATTAAATTTTTACAAACTTAACTTCAATTGCGGAAGCAGAGTAGAACTACAGAAGACAACTTAGGTAGAGCACCTAAGTCGGGAGAGGACAACCAGATCACATCGAGCCCACCGACATGAATTGATTAGCAACACCAGTCAACACCTGTAACAGGGGTTCAACAAACCCTGAGTACAAAAGTACTCAACAAGACTGACCTGACGAAAAAGAGGGGTGAAGACTCAGAAATGCAGGCCAAAGGGACAGGTAATGCTCGTAGGATTTTTTGCAGAAAAGCTCTTGTGGATCAAATTTAACTTATCTTTAATTATATTAGAAGGTAAAGTTATTTTGCTCTAGCTCAACATTACCAAACAACTTCATTTAGATACCTTATCATCGTTCGAGTTGTTACTACGATGATGAACACCGATTGAGTCTTCTTCTCCGAGAAGCAACGGCGATTCGAATCCATTTTCATACCCAGCTGGGACCTAGATCACTAGGATACCGGAGACTAACTCCGATGCATACCGGATCACAGATATACCGGGATAACAACCGCAACCATATATCACCATATGATACACGTGAGCATTTAGACCCAGTGTACCGATATACGTGGAAACTTAAACCCATAGTATACCATACTATGACATATGTGGAGACTCTGGCCTACTATATATCACTCCATGACATACCTGGGCTCCAACCCTCAGTATATCACTTCGTGCATATGGATTTCTAATTTCTCGATATCACCAGATCACCATCGAACGTGACCTAGGGCATCAACAGATGAAAACACTACAGAGGGACTCCATTCCCAATGCAAGTTACCCGTCCGGACTCGGTTTATTAACTATCATCATGATTTCACAGATAAAGCCATACTCATCTTTTTCATTCTTTTACTTTCTGAAAACCTAACTAATTAGGCAGGGCTAAGCATTACTACGCATTTTTCAAAATCAGGTAACAAGGAATATGGAAATAAGACAGGTAATACAATCGGTGGGTTATCACTCAACTCCTATTGCTTAATGCAACAATTCATAATTGAAGTGATAAAAACTTTATAAAACAAGGATAGGGTTTAAATGCATCAGGGGCTTGCCTTGGTATTCAGAGTAGACGGTCTCGAGCTCTAGATCAACACCCAACTCCTGAGTCTGCTCTTCCTTTGGATCTGGTGCGACAACGTTCAACTCTTCGTTAACGGAAGCTACAAGATAACATAATATGTTTCAACATGATGGAATAATAAACATGATGCTTGATAAATGCATAACCAGATTAAGAACTTGAGTATAACTTTCCTTCACGATAAAGTTGCATGCCAACAAAACTTATTTATTAAGTTCGTTAGGGTTAACTATTTATTAAAGAAGTTCATTAAACACATAAAATAATATTGATTAAACCCTAATGGCGTGATCCAGGTAAACATAAACAATTAATTAAAGTGCCAAGGGTCATTAAGGTTAATGACCCAAGGTCATCACTCAATCTAAAAGTCAAACAACCCTATAATGATTAAGCATGATTAAGGGTTAATTAATTAAAGCATAAAATAAGGGTAAAACTAAAGTTGTCTAATTAAGTTTAAAATTTTATTTTAAAAATCTTATGGTCTAATTAGATGGCAAAACAAAGTTCATAATAAAAACCAATTATTTTATTTATTAAAAATTATCAAAGAGACATTTTTCAATTAAAATGACTAATTTTAACTTATGCAAAAAGTACTCAAATTTGGCATATTATATTTTTCCTAGTTAGACAACATCATAAAGAGCATACATATAAATTTTCAGAATTTTTAGAGCTATACATGAATTACCATGATTTTCTAAAGAAAATAGCATTTAAAGGATTTTCTTAAAATAGAAAAAAAAGAAAAGGGAAAAGTGTTCCCGAGTTGACCGATGGCGGCGTGACTGTTGACCGGCGATACCTCACCGGCGGTGAGGTCTCCGACGACCGGAATTGGACCTACAGACTCAGCTCGACACGGCGAAGCGGCTGGGGTAGCTAACGAGGCGGCGGAGGCACCGGAGCGTGGCCGGCGACGGCCATGGCGGCACGGTGGCGCGGCGGCTTGGCGGTAGCGGCCACCGGAGCTTCTCCGGTGACGGCGAGGCTACCTACATGCACTACGCACTCAAGTGGACACGAATCGTAAGTCAAACAAGCCACTAGCGGCACCTAAAGGCAGGGCTACGCGCGCGGCGGCGGCAAAGCAGAGCACCGGCGGCGAGCTCGCAAGCCGGCGGCTACAACACGATAGAGGTCAATTAGGGAGCACAAGCGTGACCAGGATGTCAAGGCAGAGCTAAATCACTGAGAAAAGCAACTCGGGGCTCACCGTGGAGAGCAGGCGACGGCGGCGCGACTACGTCGGCACTCCGGCCGGACTTGAAGAAGATGACCCCGCGCGGACGGCTCCGGTGACGAGGGGCAAAGCACGCGGGCTCAGAATGAGTGCAAGGACAAGGCGGAGCGGGTGGAAGCAAAGATGGAGGCGAGGGAGCGACTGGTGGTGACGAATTTTGGCCGGCGACGACGAGCTCGACGGCGGCGGCGGAGTAGGGGAGAAGAAAACGACTATACCGCGGCGCAGAGAAGGACGACGCGACGCGTGCAATGCTGAAACTTCTAGCCGGAGGCACACGCTGGCAACCGCGGCAGGCCGGCATGGGCGAGGAGCCACGACGACGGTGGCGCAGTGAGGTGAAACGGCGATGATGACATCATCATCACTGTAGCAAATAAGGTCATTTTGAAATTTTACAAATTACTCCAGATTTTACATAAGCACTTGAAAATATCCCAAAATATAATTTGCATAAATTTTCAAGAGCTACACTTTTCATTTAATAATTATTTTCAAATTCTGCATAGATTTTGAAAAGGAATTCAAATTCAAAAGGAAAACAAAACCCTAGAAACAAATATTTAAAATTACTTTTGATTTTTTAATAAAACTTGAGAATCTTCAAATCTATGAAATGTTCAAATTTTCAAACCAAATATTTTTCATATATGAAGTTTTTTCAAATAATGCATAATTTTTGAATTATGAGTTTAAAATCAAAAGGGACAAATGCTAGAAAACTGTATTTTCAAATTCATTTGAAATTATTTTTGAAAACTTGAAAAACTTTGAATACCAACTTTGTAGCTCTTGTCAAGATCTACAAACTATCTTTTTAGATCATCTCCAAATTCTATATAGATTTTGAATTATAGAAAGAGGGATAAAATAGGGTTTTGAAAGTAGTTTTTGAATTATCAACCAACTCATCATTTCAAAAGCACAACCAACCTATAAATATAAACTTGTTTTAGTTGAGATATATCATGGTTGACCTAACATAAACATTATGCAAAGCACAAGATAACAAGATAAATTTTAGGTTGCTTTAAACATTTACAAAGTTACATAAAATAATAAGAAAACTTTAAGTAAACAGAAAGCATCATCATTTCCTGTATAAAACTAAGCATCACATAAAAGACATAATTAAAACATGAATGCATTTATGCCATGATGCTCAATGATTATGCTTGATAATGCACTTGGTTATAATTTTAATTGCTTATTAACGTCTAGGATGTTATACCCGATGTGCTGTATGTCTCACCATCTGCAAAAAGAGGTCGTCGTGTCCGGTGATCTTGGGCTTGGGTGCCCGTCACTATTCTTAGTCCCTATTCTATTGTTCGTTCCCGATCCACATTTCGCATCTCAGGTGGAGGGCAGCAATGGAGCGGCGTAGCTACGAGTGGTGCAGGGCACAATGGCCTCAGTGAAAACGGCGAGTATGTAGCTTGGTGGTGGTACAAATCGACGATTGGTTAGCGGCTCTCGACTGGTGCCTAGACTCACCCTAGGGTTATCTTGGTGTTTCTCCTGTTAGTATGTTGTTGGTGTCGCTGTTGTTGTAATCCCTCTCTTCCCCATTGTATTTCTCTAGGTTTGTTGTGATCTCTCTCTCTCTCCGCCTTTTGTACCTCTCAGAAAATATTTGTATGAGAATTGACGCTTACGCCCTTCCACCACTCGGCTTGCCGAGCACCTGTGGAATGAAAAAGTAGATGGGGATCGTTTTGATCCCCCTGAATTCCCTAAAAAACAAATGAATAGTTGAAAGTATTGGGAAAAAGGAAAAGAAAAAATAGCACTCTTTTTGTTTTGGAATTTGGATTGTGATGGTAGTTTGGATTTGCGGGTGCAATACCACAGATAGATCGCCTTTAATGAAAAGCCCAGCTAAAGAAATCGTGAAGAGAAACGGTTGCCCTAGCACACGCTGTATCGAAGCGGCATCCATTTATTCCGCATATACGCGCACCCCGTGCGCTAGTAGCACTACCATAAATTCCGGGTACTTTCTACTTTGCTTTCATCTGACTTTTGAGATGGCGGCCTCGAAGGTCGACGGTCCGGCCGTCGGCATCGACCTCGGTACGACTTACTCGTGCGTGGCCGTCTGGCGGCACGACCGCGGCGAGGCCATCGCCAACTGCCAGGGCAACCGCCTCACGCCGTCCTGAGTAGCGTTCACCAACGACGAGAGGCTTGTCGGCGAGGCGGTGGTGAACCAGGCCGCCTTGAACCCCACCAACACCATCTTCGGTGAGAACTACACACCAGCAGACCAGCTGTTCATCATTCGCTTATATTACTTGTTATTTTCTTCCATCGTCACGCGTGTGGACTCGCAGTCGCTGATCTGCGTCACAGATCTAACGTAGCTAGATCGAGTGCAATGCGATTCTGCGGAATAGGAACCTATAAAGTTGGCCGCTCCATCATCTCAGATTATCAGCGCCGCAATGTTTATTATTCAAGCACAAGCAAGCGGAACAGATCGTTCATATCCTTGCACGCATGATAATACATGCCTCTTAAATTTCTCTACCTGCATGTTCACACTATATTTCTAACATTTTTAACTTCGTTTTGCGGTGAATTACCGTCTCCTGAGCGGCTGTTTAGTTTCTATATAATCAATAATCACTGTTATTACTAGATTCAATTCCTCATGATGTGCAGTGTACACCTTTCTTTTTCAAAACACTCACTGAATTCTTGCATGCAAAGTGAGCAAGTATATACCAAGTATTGATTGAAGGGTAAAACATGACAACTGATGTAACCATCATCTATGACAATATATAAACGAAGTTAATATAATGTCTCTGCATAGTTCTTTTGAACTGGAGTTTGATGTTTTTTTTGGTGAATAACTGGAGTTTGATGGTAGTGAGTGGTTACAGACTACAGTGCGTCGGTGCATCTTTTTTCCCTGTTAACAAAACGCAACAACTCTCCACACCCATAGAGGAACGAGGTTTGATAGAAATTCATACTAGTAAATGAAGAAAATTACAGTGTATTAGTAGGACCAAACCTGATATCTGTTGTATGCAAATCGAATAATGATTCTTTTGCAAGAAATTTTTTAAACTCATTGTACAGGTGATGCAGATCAAACTACTGCTTCTATGCTATTATGCTTCACTCTGTTGACTAATACATGACTAAATTTTCACAGAAGTGAAGCGACTGATCGGCCGCCGATTCAGTGACGAATCCGTACAAGAAGATGCCAAGTTGTGGCCTTTCAAAATTGTCGCAGGTAATGACGAACGACCAACGATCGTGGTGCAGCATGAAGGCAAGGAGAAGCAGTTCATGCCTGAGGAGATCTCCTCCATGGTTCTGGTCAAGATGAGAGTGACAGCCGAGGTATATCTCGGTAAAAAGATCAAGAACGCCGTCATCACCGTGCCGGTCTACTTCAACAACTCCCAGCGCCAGGCTACCATTGACGCCGGCAACATCGCCGGCCTAAATGTCATGCGCATCATCAATGAGCCGACAGCTGCAGCTCTGGCGTATGGTCTTGAGAAGATGCCAGTCAGCAACAAACGAAGGACGGTGCTTGTCTTTGATCTTGGTGGTGGTACCTATGATGTTTCCCTCCTCAACATTGATCCTGGAACCAACATGGATAAGGGTCTCTTTGAGGTGGTGGCCATCGCCGGTGACGCTCACCTTGGTGGGGCGGACTTCGACAACGAGATGGTGAAATACTCTCTTCGGGAGTTCACACGGAAACATGGGGAGATGGACATCCATAGCAACCCGAAGGCGCTTCGGCGTCTGAGGACGGCCTGCGAGAGAGCAAAGAGGATGCTGTCTTCCACTGCACAGACCACCATTGAGGTTGACTCGCTCTATAATGGCATTGACTTCTGCACCACCATCACCCGATCTCGATTTGAGGAGCTCAACAAGGATCTTTTCAGCAAGTGCATGAAGGCTCTGGACAAGTACTTATGCGATGCCAAGATGGACAAGAGCAGTGTCCACGACGTCGTCCTCGTCGGTGGCTCCACCCGTATCCCCAAGGTGCAGAGCATGCTTCGGGATTTCTTCTGTGGGAAGGAGCTTTGCCAGAGCATCAACCCTGATGAAGCTGTTGCGTACGGTGCTGCCATCCAGGCCTCTATTCTCAGTGGTGGAACCGAAGATGGGAGATTAGTGGATTTGCTTCTGCACGAAGTGACGCCACTCTCGCTTGGGATTGAGATTGGAGGTGATAACACAATGAGCGTGGTGATCCCGAGGAACACCCGCATCCCGACCAAGAAAGCTAAGCCCTACACCACCCGCCACGACAACCAGACCTCCGTGAATGTTCCAGTGTACGAGGGCGAGAGCGCAAAGACCTGGAACAATAACCTGCTTGGCCAGTTCGAGCTCACCGGCATACCCCCTGCGCCGCGGGGCAAACCTCGTTTGGAGGTCACCTTCGAGATCGATGCAAACGGTATCTTGAACGTGACCGAGGAGGACCTGGACCCTGGGAGGAAGTGCGGCACCACCATTCTTAACCATGGCGGCAGGTTGCGCAAGGAGGAAATCGCGCGCTTGGTGCCGAAGACTGAGAGGTAAAGGTGAGGGGTCAAATCAAGACTTGAGCTTACTCCGTGCTGTTATTGATATTGCTGTCACAGAATCGCCGCATCACGTGACTATTTGGCTTGGCATGGCATGTGTCTGACCATAGCATGCTTTATCTTTGTTTTTTTTTCTTCTTCTCAGGAACCATGGTCAGACAAAGATAATCACAAATTTTCATGGTACTGGGCAAATTCTCACTATTGTAGTTTGCGCCGGCCAATTAAATGTTTTTGGGATGTCCTCCAACAAAATTTGCCTTTATATTACCTCACTAGCATTCAAAGGCAGTTTAAACATCTAATATCACTTTTAAACCAAAAATATCATTAATCGCTTAAAATTGATAAAATCCATAATGGGACACGAGAAACCCAACTAAGATATCTAGAGCTCATCGTCTGTGTATGTAACTGGGTCTTGCAAAAAACATCTCTACAACTACTCGAAATGGCTTTATCTTGAGGAAAATTGAAAATATCTAGAACTATAAAGATCCCTCAAACATTCTTGTCAACACGTTTTAAATATTTCAACAAACAAAATATGATATGAGTCGAATGCATTCATTAATTCTTGTTTTATCTTATGTTTTTACAGCAAGAAGTTCTCAAAATGCGATGGGACATTGGCAATAATGTTTTGTCATTTTTAGATTTTTTTTAGTATGAGATAAATCTAAGTTTTTGAAGATTCTAAAAAATATGTCATGAGCTTCTGAATGTTTTATTTAGGTTTCTTATGTCCAATCTATCTCTATTTTTTTCTCAGAATTAGAAAAAGTTGGCAGGAAAAGGAAACATGAGCATAGGATGATCGAGTTGAATTGTTAAACAACCTCAAATTATTAAACAACCTTAGATATTGTTGGGGAACAACTTTGACATACAGACATCCTTTTCAAACTTTAGAGATAAACATTTTATTATAAACATTTGAGATGTTAACATGTACAGCGAAGACAACGAAGATATTTCGCTGCACGTGTCTTCAACTTTGCTTATGTGTTTTCGCATATTTCAAGTTGACTGGCGAAGATGACTTCGCTGTACTTTGGACGCCCAGCGAAGATGACGTGGACACTTCGCTGTGGCTATCAAACTTCGCACATATGATTTCACATATTTCAAGTTATCCGGCGAAGATGACTTCGCTAGTCTCTTGATGACCAGCGAAGTCATCGTGGTGGCTTCGCATGAGGATTCTGTGAAGTTTCCAGCTAAGTTGAGAGATCATGATCAAGTCCAAAGTTGCTTAAAAAGATAAAAGAAAAATGGCAAAGTGTATTTTGCCTCTTCACCGATGCGCCTTTTAGCTAATGTATAGGAGGTTCCATGGTTGATTTTGTAAGATTCCTTGAATAGAAGCCAGGGGGTCTATAAATTCCCCCTAGAATGTAAGTTTTTAAGGGGGGAGATGAAATGAAATATAATTACGATCCGCATATTATTTTCATCAGAGATGTGTATGTGAACCCCTTATCCCTACCCAACATCTGGCGCCATCCGTTTGTGTGATCGAAGACATCCACGACCATCACGCGGATGCAAAATGGCAAGACTCAGCAAAAAAGCAACTTCAGCTGGAGATAATTCAAACCAAGACAAAGACCCACTTTTGAAAGATGAGACAAACAGAAAACAGACGCTTACAAGAAGATAAAGAAACTCAGAACGAAGAAAGAAGACTCAAAGAACTCGAAGAACAACTCATCGTCAAGAAAAAACTACTGGAGGAAGCAAGAGCGAAGACAAGAGAAAAGTTCCTAAGGCAAAAAATTGCAGAAGCAGAGGCTAAACTAAGAAAGATCAATAATGAAATAGAGAACGAAAGCGAAGTCATGATTCAAGATCCAAATTTAGCAAGCAAAGACACCAACAGCAAAGAAAACCAAAATCAAATAGCAACAATCGATACAGAGTCACCCTTGTCAATTAACATTCAGCTAGCGAAGTGGCCAGCAGGTTTCAAATTCAATATCATCCCAACCTATAATGGCATGATCGACCCAAGATAATTTCTTATGAGCTTCGAAGCAGTAGTAGCATCAAGCGAAGGAGACATGAACACCCTGGCAAAATCGCTCGTCATGACAGTAAGAGGACCAGCGCAGCATTGGTACTCCTCGCTAAAACCAAGGTTGATCAAATCCTGGGACCAACTTCGCACAACTTTGCTCCTAGATTTCCAAGGCTTACAAAAAGTCGAACTCACTAGCGATGACCTTTTCAATTTCAAGCAGCAATCAAAAGAACCACTGAGCCAATATTATAAAAGATTTGTACAAACAAAAGCTCAAATACCAAACATAACAGACGAAGTTGTCATCATAGCAGCAATCAAAGGACTGCGAGCAGGCCAACTCTCATCACACTTCAAAAGAGAAAGACCAACCACAGTGGAAAAGTTATACGAAGAAATAAGAAAATATTGTGAGTCCGACGAAGACTACAGAAAAAGAATAGAAGAAGAGAACGGAGAAAGAAACATGTCAAGACCAAGTAACAACTCCCAACACCCAAGAACAAATGCAGAGCGAAGACCTTTTCAGAGGATAAATCACATCAACAACACGAGCGAAGCTGTCGGTCAAGGTCCAAGATCAAACAATCAAAGAAACTTTCAAAACAACAGAAGTTACAAGGAAAATTTCCAGCAAAGGGCAAATTATAACAATCAAAGCAAAAACTTTGAAAGAAAAATTTTAAGGCCCGAAGAAATGTACTGCATCATACATGGCAAAGGGGCCAGCTATACATTAAAGATGTGCCCAAGAGTAAAGAAAAGCATCGAAGAAGTACAAGAAGAAAATAGAGCAACTTCGCAGCTGAAAGTTGTCAACCATCTAGCTCCCCAAAGAATAAGTTACTTGCCAATAACTTACCCTCGGCACATGTTGCCACCACCTTCGCCAATCTATAACTGCCAACCGCTAGCAGCGTGCCCACAAAATTAATAGGGCCTAAGCCAGCAACAAAATTTCCAACCTGAAAGTTCAGTAGCAAATAACAACCATCAAATTCAATACAACAACAACATGCCCGAAGCGTCAACAAGCAACGGGAATGCAATCATCCCAAGCAAGGGTAGAATTATGACAATTTTTGGAGGAAACAACATGAAGCTTGATTCAAGAAATGAAAGAAGAAAGTATTTCAGAAGAGTAAACTCCATAGCAGTCGAAGGTTCATTCAAGAAAACAAGATGGTCCCCATATGCCAATCACATTCTTAGAACAAGATCTCAAACTCAAAGATTACCCCCACATGGACGCAATGGTCATAGAAGCAAACATCGAAGGCTGGGCAGTAACAAAAATTCTGATAGATGGTGGCAGCTCAGCAGATATAATATTTATAAGAACTTTAGATGCAATGCAAATTGACAGAAAAACTTTGGGAAGAGCCGAGCACCCACTAGTCGGCTTCGGCGGAAAGAAAATAAACTCTATCGGCAGAATTATCCTGCCAGTCTCATTCAAAACAGTGAATAATGCTAGAACAGAGCATAGCATTTGATGTTATCAAAATGCACAACCAGTACAATGCAATCTTTGGAAGAGGAAGTTTAAATGCTTTCAAAACCGTAGTAAGCTACCATACTTATGCATGAAGATGCCAGCAGCCAACGACATCATAACCGTCTTCGGCGATCAAACAGAGGTAGGAAACGTTAAAAGAGATGCAAGCCCGACTTTAAAAAATATCCACGTAATACAAGAAGAAGAAGATGATGAGCCTAAAACTGAAAACGCGAAGACACAAGAAAAAGCGAAGCCTTACGAAGATACAAAGCAAGTACCAATCGACCCAATGGTGTCAGAAAGATAAGTTATCATCGGCACAAATCCATCAAAAGAAGAAGAAGAAAAGATAATACAAGTCCTGCGAAGTAACGAGGATATCTTCGCCTGGTCTGCACAAGACTTAAGAGGAGTAAGCAAGGATGTCATAGAACACAAGTTAAACATCGACCCAAACTTCAGGCCAAAAAAGCAAAAACTCAGAAAGTTGTCAGAAGACATAACACAAGCTGCAAAAGCCGAAGTCCAAAGATTGTTAGATGCCAAAGTCATAAGAGAAGTCCAATTTAGAACTTGGCTTGCAAACATAGTCATGGTGCAGAAGAAAAATAAAAAGTGAAGAATGTGCATAGACTTTATAGATCTCAATAAGGCGTGCCCAAAAGACAACTTTCCACTACCAAGAATAGACACTTTGGTAGATCAGGCAGCAGGTAGTCAAATGCTCAGTTTTCTTGACTGCTATTCAGGCTATCATCAGATCTTGATGAAAAAAGAAGATGAAGAATTCACAAGCTTCATCACACCATTCGGAACTTATTGTTTCCAAAGAATGGCTGAGGGGCTTCGCAATGCAGGAACAACTTTCATCAGAATGACATCCATAGTTCTCAAAGATCAAATACCAAGAAATTTGCTTGCGTATGTTGACGACCTGGTAGTCAAGAGCAAGAAAAGAGAAGACCATGTCGAAGACCTACAAGAAACCTTCTCAAATCTCGAAAAAGCAAACTTAAAGTTGAACCCAGAAAAATGCACATTTGGAGTACAAACAGGCAAAATTTTGGGGTGCATCGTATCCACAAAAGGAATCGACCCGAATCCAGAGAAGGTAAAGGCAATACTGAACATGCAAGTGCCAAGAAATATCAAGGACGTCCAAAAGCTGACAGGAAGATTAGCTTCGCTAAACAGATTCATATCCAAATCAGTTGAGCGAAGCCTCTTAATATTTCAATCACTGAAAGGGAAAAAGGAAAAATTTAGCGGGGGTCCAGCACAACAAGAAGCTTTCGAAGAAATAAAAAGCATCTATCCAATCCCACAACCTTGGCAACACCTGACCCGACGGTAGATCTGCTACTATATGTATCAGCAAACGAAAGTACAGTAAATGCAGTACTGATACAAGAAAAATAAAATGAGCACTCAACAAGACAAATTCCAGTATACTTCACATTTGAAGCTTTGTCTGGATCAAAAAATTTCTATTTAGAAATTGAGAAAATCACATACGCAGTACTTATGGCATCTAGAAAGTTGAAACACTACTTTCAGGCAGACAAAATAAGAGTGCCAACAAATCAACCCCTCAAAGAAGTGCAACAAGGCTGCAAGTCCACAGGGAGACTAGAAAAATAGGCTGCAGAACTATCCCAATACTTCATCAAGTTTGAGAAAAGAACAACAATCAAATCTCAAGTGTTGGCCGACTTCGTAGCAGATTGGACACCTCCAAAGTAAAATTAAGAAAGTATGGAGCAACCAGAATGGATAATCTATTGTGACAGCGCTTGGGGCTTCGCTGGTGCAGGAGCTGCAGCAATCGTAACCTCACCTTCTGGAATCAAACTCAAATACGCAGCTAGACTAGATTTTCAATGCACCAACAACATTGCAGAATATGAGATAGTACTATTGGGACTTCACAAAGCAAGAGCAATGGGAGTCCAAAAGCTAATAATCAAGACAGATTCTCAAGTTGTGGCTGGGCACATAGAGAAAAATTACAAAGCAAGAGATCCAGAACTAGCAAAGTATCTCCAGCTATTGAGGGATTAAGAAAAATACTTCACTGGATTCACAGTGAAAAGTATCTCAAGAAATGACAACACAGATGCAGACAAAATTGCAAAAGCCACCGCCCAAAAATCAGAGTTACTACCAGAAGTATTCTTTGAAACTATCACCGAAGCCTCAACAAAAATAAAAGTTGAACAACCAAAAGAAGTACACATCATAGAAGATGAAGACTGGAGAGCCCCAATTATGGCATTCCTCAAAGGATTTTATCAACCAAAAAATAAAATCAACAAAGTAAGAATGAAGTAAAAGACCAGAAGCTACAAAATCATCAACGAAGAACTGTACAAGGAAGGAGTTTGCCAACCATTACTAAAGTGCATCTCAAGAGAAGATGACAAAAACCTGTTGAAAGAAATACATGAGGGAATCTGCGGATGTCACGCCGGGGCTAGATCAATAGTCAGGAAAGCCTTCAGACAAGGATTTTTCTGGCCAACTGCCCAAAGTGACAGCAAAGAAATCATTCAGACTTGTCACAATTGCCAAATGGCAGGAAGTAAAATCAATGCACCAGGAACAAACCTACAACCAATTGAACCAACTTGGCCACTTGCAAGATGGGAAATTGACATAATCAGAAAGTTACCTCCGGTTCAAGGCAATTACCAATACGCAATAGTCGCGGTCGAATATTTCACCAAGTGGATTGAAGTGAAGCCTATCACGAACATGTCTTCTCATACAATGAAGAAATTCCAATGGCAAAACATCATATGCAGATTCAGAGTTCTGAGACACATTACCGTAGATAATGGAACCCAGTTTGACAGCGAAGACTTCAGAGAATACTACCATTCAATGGGAATCAAACTCTGCTTTGCATCAGTAAGACATCGACAGTCTAACGGAGCAGTCAAAAGAGCAAATGGGATAATTTGCACTGGAATTTCAAAGTGCCTAACAGACCTCAAAAAGGAAAATGGGTCGACGAATTACCAAAAGTAATCTGGTCTCACAACACTTCAAAATCAAGGCCAACAGATTTTTCTCCATTCAAATTACTTTACGAAGATGAAGCAATGACCTTCGAAGAAATAAAATACGAAGGTCCAAGAACAAATGTTCAAATGATCACAGAAGAAGACCAAGTAACAAGCAAGGATTTACTCGAAGAAGAAAGAAACAAAGCACTTGAAAATATCAAGAACTACCAACTTGAAACAAAGAAGTGGTAAAACAAGAAAGTCAAGCCAAGAGATTTAGCACCAGGAGATTTTGTCCTCAAAAGAAAAAGAGATGAAGACACATTGGGAAAATTCCAACAAAAGTGGGAAGGGCCTTTCATCATCACAAGAACAAACAAAGAAGGTGCGTACCACCTAGCAAATCTGAAAGGCGAAGAGCTTAGTCACACTTGGAATATAGAAGCACTTCGTAAATATTACCCGTAGCCGAACCAGAAGAGTAGTTTCACTTCCTGCAAAGTAGAAGTAGAAGTTTCATTTCAAGCAACTTTATAATATAATCGAGCTGCACTCTTTTTCACTCAGGGGAAACCCTTCGTAGGGTGAGTAGTTTTTAACGAGGCAGTCTCTCAGTAAATCTCATGGAATACAAATGAGAACAGTTTGCCCAAAGATATGTCTCCACACTGAAATACAAAGTGCCGAAGAGTACATCCAACATATACTCCTATACTGGCACAAATTTTGCAAAACTAAGTTAGCATCGATATTTTATTAAATCTAAAAAATGCTAACTTATCCAACTCAAAAAGTCTGCGCCAAATTTTTTGACTTTATTTCACTAAGGTGAAATGTTTTTAGCTTCTAAGGAAGTGTACGCGTCTACTTCACACGAAAAAGAAGGGACGGCATTTCAAAATTTGCTAAGGCAAATTTTTTGACTTTATTTCACTAAGGTGAAATGTTTTCTGCTTCTAAGGAAGAATACGCGTCCACTTCGCACGAAAAAGAAGGGACGGCGTTTCAAAATTTGCTAAGACAAATTTTTTGACTTTATTTCACTAAGGTGAAATGTTTTCTGCTTCTAAGAAAGCGTATGCGTCCACTTCACATGAAAAAGAAGGGACGGCGTTTTAAAATTTTCTAAGGCAAATTTTTTACTTTATTTCACTAAGGTGAAATGTTTTCTGCTTCTAAAGAAGTGTACGCGTCCACTTCGCTCAAAAAAGAAGGGACGTCATTTTAAAATTGGCTAAGGCAAATTTTTTGACTTAGTGAACGTGAAATATTTTTAGCTTCTAAGGAAGCGTACGCGTTCACTTCGCTCGAAAAAGAAGGGACGGCATTTCAAAATTTTCTAAGGCAAATTTTTTGACTTTGCTTCACTGAGGCGAAAACGCTTCAAGCTTCCAAGTGAAGTGCACGCATCCACTTCCGACGAAAAAGAAGGGACAACATTTCAAAATTCACTAAGGTAAAGTTCTCAATTACATGTTTCTCAACAAAGTACATACACAACTTAACTCAAAGTGTTTATTCTGTACCCAGTCATACAAACGAAGGAAAACTCACAAACTTCGCAATACGAGATGTCTTGCAATACAACCTATCCAATTACAAAAATATGTTTACAAAATTAGTTATCTCGAGAACTAACTACCTCAGCAGCATCACCAAATATGTCGCTCACAACTTTGTTTATAATTTCATTCGCTTCACGGCATAAATAGTCCTCACAAACACTCGCCGGCGAAGTACTTGACTCAGATGACTATGAGAAGAAGAAGTTAGAAAACAAGAGCAACCACAGAAGAAAAGTAAACCTCACACGTCAAACCTTTACCTGTGCAAAGCCGTAAAATCAAAAACTTGGCAATTAGGAGGCCGGACGTTACGACGTCGCCTATTCAAGTCTATAAAAGATTTGTAAGATAGAATAACCAAAAAAGTTCAAGTCTAAAACAACGAGAACAAAACTTACGAGTAAGGAAATCATCGACATCACAGCCATCACACTTCGCGCAAAAATCATAAAACTCAGTAGGCTCGAAAACGTAGTCATCTTTACACATTAATAGCAGAATGATGTCTTCGACATCCTGCGCAGCCTCAGCATGAGGAACCTGCGCAGGATGAGCAAATTGTCAAACAGATACCAAGTGTATATCTTACAAGGATCATAACTTAGAGCCACCATTTTCTTAAAACTCCTCTTCTCACAAAAGAAAAACAGCTACAGCCTAAGGACGACCATCACTAACATTGCTGTGTCCGACACCGCTTCGACCTCCAGCATCAGCTTCCTTCTTCGTGGCTTTTTCTGCCTCCCTCCGAGCAGCTTCCACCTCCTTTGCAATTTGCTGACACAGAAAGAGAGAAAAGTTAGATACAAAACACAAAAGAAAACAAAAGCAAGCAAGTATAAAATTTACCCTCTGTAGTTTCTCTCTAGCTTTGTCAAAACAATAGGCCCGACCACCTGACCTCCAATACTGTTTAAGATATTTGTTACACAATACTTGTGTCGCCTTCGTCACATTGGTCAGCTCACCCAAAGAAGGAAACTTGTAATTAGCATCACAAAGCTGTGCAAACAGAGGATCTTGGCTTTGTTTCATCAAATGAAACAAAGCACGAGCAGAATAGAACACCCTAATATCAACAATGTTCTTCATGACTTGTGATAAATCCTCATATTGGTGGCAAAGCCAACTAAAAAAACTGTCATGATCACCAAGATCCCAGCACTTATCTCTAGGTCTAGCTCCAAACTTGTCATAACATTCAAAACAGAGCTCCCAAATGCGATTGCAATTATCAAAGAAGGATTTATCCTGATCCTTAATCCTTCTTTCAATACGCCTCATGTCTCCCTTCAACTTCTCATTCTCCTCCATAATCTTCTTGTTTTCATCCTCTTTTTTCAACTCAAGCAAGAGCACTGATAAGTTTGCCTTCCAACACATTATGAGCATCCACAGCGTCATCTCTCTCCTCTCCCTTTTGGCAAGTCGCTTCTTTAGATTTTCAACTTCAATCTGATAATCACGTTCGCGAAGGGAAAAAATTTTCTCCTTCTCCTCTAACCCAGTTCATAAACCCCTCATCAAAAGAGAACCCTTATACATCATTGACAGCCCAGCATCAGCAACCCCGAGCAAGGGTTTTCTAGATATCTCAAGCTTCGCGTCAGGAACAGTGAAAGCCTCGTTTATGCACTTCGATAATTGAACCTCAGAAGTGTGAGGCATCATTCAAAGTTTATCGGCCCCAACACCAATGAATTTGAAACTGTCAAGACCTAAGCTTTTCTCTTGACAAAACACCAATCCACACTTAAGAGCATCAGAAACCTCCCCTTCGCCATCAGCAGGGACAACGGGAGTAACAGGATCTTGACCACCAAACTTGCTCAAGTCGACTTGTTTTCGAGGAGAAGATGGCGCATGAGGGAAGATAGTTTCTGCAAGAAAAAATCAAAAATTAACAAAATAAGACAATTTAAATCAAAAAGAAATGCGAGGTCACAATACTTACCAGTAGAAACACATTCACCTAGATTGCATTCAACGCTCTTCCCACTCTCAACATGGGTAGTAGAACTGGTCAAGCGTGCCAAACGTTCATCGTTGACCACATCATCAAAAACTTCATAATCGCTATCTTCAAGATTGAAAGAATAGACTTGAGAGCCCTCAGCTTTCTTCAACACATTTTGAACATCAACTTCGCCAGCCTCAACCGCAGCCGGATTCTCAACCAAAGTTGTTTCCCCAGGGCCAACATTTTCTTCGAGAGGCCCAGCAGCAGGGGCCTCAACATTAGGCTTCGGCGAAGTCGATTCAAGAACTTTCTAAAGATCCTTAACTTGAGTCTCCCCCCAGAGACCAAGCGAACTCCCACACCAACTTCGCTGGAACCACCGATAGAAGTACCACTTGCTTGCAAATTCTGTAAGTTTTCATTAAGTGGAGTAAGTAATAGCAGAGCCGAACCACTAGAAGAGAAAGTCATACAAATTTTTCTCACCTCATCCTCAATATCTTGAGATATAGGAAAAACAACATCATCACCATCACCACCACCACTTACAACCCCAACATCACTTTTGCCACAAGCACCAACATCAGAAACCAAGTTCCCTTCAATGTCCAAACTTCGTTCAAGCACAGCATCAATCTCTTCAGTGTCCAACAAAACAGAAGGACTCTGATTCTTCTTCAACTTTTTAGTAACAACTTTGCTAGAAATGCCAGACTTGCGCTTCTTCTCCTTAATCTGAATAGCAGTCTCCTTTTTACCTTGTTTCTTTTCACGAGCATAGGCAGGAGGAGGCAGTAGCATATTCCTCAACCAGATCCCTAGCACATTGCAGCGAAGCTGTACACTTGTACGCCTTCACAGCGGTCTTCGAGATCATGGAAGAAGGAAAAGACGGAGATAGCTTAAAATTCTCAATTTCCATTCTGGCGACCATCGGATACTTCTTCATCATTTTCCTTGTACAAGGTCTCGCTCCTCAACCATGGGCACTTTATGATAAAACCAGTATCTAGACCAATCTCCAGTACCCCACTTATTCCGTGTCGCCGGAGAAATCTGGATAGCGTTGCGGGCAACCTTAAAACTTGAGCAAGCAAAATACTTAGTAATCACTCGCCCTTCAAGCATAAACTCCTTGAATTGATTATGCATCTCAAAAAGTTCACAAAAAGCTATAATGTCAGCATTAGCCTCCTGAGATTTGATGGCCCAGACAAACTGAGCCAGCCTAACTACACCATTTGGAGTCAGATGGTGCATTTGAATATTGAAAGCTTTCAATACATCCTCAACGAAGTCCTGGCATGGGAAGCGAAGACCAGCAGTGAACAGATCCCGATAAACAATGCACTCATTGGGATGCGGCTTCGGATTAGTCTCCAAAGGGTCAGGCACCCTCACTTGATCACGATCAACGAGTTTCAACTGCACCATCTCATCAAGGTGACTCTTTTCAAACAAATTTTTAACAAAAGTCAAGGTAAAACCTTCATCATCTTTCACCAAATCCTCAACTGACGCGTCAACGCCGTCTAGGCCCTCTTCGTCAGAATCCATTTGAGCCTTATCTTCTTCGGTCTTGGAACTCTCCTGAGACTGAAATTGATCTTGTAAATCTCGTGAAGACATCTCCAAAAACCAAAGATCAGAAACACTATTCAATAAAATCACAAAAATTAAAAAGTTAAAGGAACAAACCTTAGTGAAGATGTGACACAAACTTCGAACAAATATTTAAGACTAGGCGAACACAACGGCAAAACGTCAGGAAAAGTTAACTCAAACTTTAGAGCTCAAGAAAAATTTTGGCAGAGTTTTCCCTCCTCTAAAAATGACAATCACAGGGGGGAGTGCCTCGCTATTTATAGGCAGTGTCTGGTCTACCGGTCAAAGCTAGCCGTTAGATTCAAAATTCAAATAGGCCAACTCTAAAGTTTGGACGGCGTTTGTTAGGTAAAGTTTCATATAAACTTCGTGGGATTCAGACATTTGGAGTAGGCCTTCGCCCGCGAGGGGCTGCTGTTGGGGAACAACTTTGACATACAAACATCCTTTCCAAACATTGGAGACAAACATTTCATTATAAACATTTGAGATGCTAACATGTGCAGCGAAGACAACGAAGATACTTCGCTGCACGTGTCTTCAACTTCGCTTATGTGTTTTCACGTGTTTCAAGTTGACTGGTGAAGATGACTTTGTTGTACTTTGGACGCCCAGCGAAGATGACGTGGACACTTCGCTGTGGCTATCAAACTTCGCACATATGATTTCACATGTTTCAGGTTATCCGGCGAAGATGACTTCGCTAGTCTCTTGATGACCAGCGAAGTCATCATGGCGGCTTCGCATGAGGATTCTATGAAGTTCCTAGCTAAGTTGAGAGATCATGATCAAGTCCAAAGTTGCTTAAAAAGATAAAAGGAAAAGGGCGAAGTGTGTTTCGCCCCTTCGCCGATGCGCTTTTTAGCTAATGTATAGGAGGTTCTATGGTTGATTTTGTAAGATTCCTTGAACGGTGAAGCCAGGGGGTCTATAAATACCCCCTGGAATGTAATTTTTTAAGGGGGAGATGAAATGAAATATAATTATGATCCGCACGTTGTTGTCATCAGAGATGTGTATGTGAACCCCTTATCCCTACCCAACATGATATGATATATACCAAATAGTTGTAGGAGAATTAGCTAGTCTATAGAGTAGTGTTTATTTTTATAGGAGATATAAATTTTATATTAACCACTCTTTGAAATTATAAACTACTATTATCACCTGAGTAGGCTAATGTAAAAAACATATGGATCCTAGCAACGTTTTAGTATTTTGATGTTGGATGGACAACATAATTATTTATTTGTGCTAACAACATTTGCTAGTAACAACACCTAAAAGGAAGGTCAATAATTAAGGATTAAAAACCTGAGAAGACAAACAAGAAACTCAAGACATCATGCTATTGAAGTTCAGTCAACAAAAGAACACAAAGATTACAAGTCAGAATAAAATGCAAGCAACGAACAATTCAGTGCTTAGATGCAGACTATTCTATGCGTGTAACTAGCAGGTGACTGTTGGACCAGTTTTGGCATCTTTTGCCCAGAATAGTTCTTCACAGTGTGTATGGCTTCTCGCTGTGGCCTTTCTTTGGGCCTGTAAAACTTCCCACTTCAACTTAATGAAGCATGTGCAATGCATGTTTTAAAAAAAAATCGTCATTCATTTTGATAGGGTTATGCCGCCTTGGTTGGCCTCTTGGAGTGGGTTGGAGATTCAAAAAGTTGTAAATGTGTGTGTCAGTGTTTTAATTAATGACCTACAATAATCTTAACGAGAAGCGTGTTTAGGCTATTGGATGGTAGAGTTAGGCGAACACGAGAGATTATACTAGTTCGGGCAAAATGTCCCTACGTCAAGTTTCAGGCTAGTGTGTTTGCCGCTCTCTTTGGTGAAGCTTGTAAAAGGGGTTACAAACTTTGGTCAAGAGAGAGCTTCTAAGGAACACTTAAGTCTCTAGAGAGAAAGTAGAGGAAAAGAGTGAGTAAGAATAGTGGAAAACGTGTTCTCCCACTGTAGAGTTGGAAAAGAGCTTGCCCCTGGGTCTCAAACCCTTCTGCCTTTTATAGATCAAGGAGGAAAGCCTCGAGTTAAACGGTCAAGAGGCATTCGAGAACTAACATCCTCGGTATAAGTGAGATAAACAAAGGAGGCCTACACCCTAGAACTTTAGAGATCATCATTGTAACAACCCAAAAATCCGAGCTATAAAATTTTTCGACAAAACCCTGAGTGATGTGGTGCAACATGTCATCATCTGCACCCTTAACCTTGCATTAACCCCATCATGTCATGCATAGCATTCATGTGTTTTTAATTAATTAATGTCTCATGTTAATGCTCTATGTTTCATATGTTATATTTCAATGTTGCAATAGCCTCCTTTCAATGTTTCAATAGTTCATACATCATGTTGCATTACAAGAGTGATTTGAATTTTATTTGGTTTATGTGCTGAATAATAAAAATGACAAAATAATATTTATTTTGATAAATAAATATTAAGGGAATAATACCCTAACAATATTTGGGGCCATGTATGCTCACTACCTTGTTACTTAAATTTGGCACATCACATATATATATATATGTATATATAAAAGTATTTGAAAATGAAAAAGGAAAAGAAAACGAAAAGGAAAAAGAAGAAAGCCTTTCAGCCCGCAAGCAACCAGCCCAGCCCCGCCGGCCTGCTCGCGCTCGCCCGCTCGCTCGCGCTCGCCACGCGAGGATAGCCCAGCAAGGCGGCCCAACCGCGCGCCCGCGCGCTGGCCCGCTCGCTCACGCGCAGCGTCGGCCCATCAAGGCGGCCCATCGCCCGTGCCCGTGCCACGCCGTCGCCCCGCTGCCACTGACGGCCGGGACCCACAGTGGGGCCTAGCTGTCATAAGCGCCGCTGAGATCACCCGACCGGCCGCGCGCGCTGACGTCGCCGTTGCCAGGCGCTGTTCCCCCACATCGCCTTGAAGCAACCTGCCTCGGCCACTCGATCCGCATCGATGCTCGCCCGCCTGCCACCTGGCCCGACCGGTTCTGCCACAAGAAACCCACGGCCGCGAGCAAGATGCTCCACGCGCGCACATGCGCTGCCGCCATGGTGAGCTACGCCGCTATAAAAGGGTCTGCCACCCGGCCGCTGCTAGCTCCCTCCCACTGCTTCGTGGACCCGACCGAGTACCCCACCGGTAACCTGGACCCCTCCTTGGCCGCTTGATCGAGCCAGAGCCGTGATCGACCGTCCGTCGGCCACCAACCTCCGCCTCTGCCCTATATAAGCAAGGGGCCAGAGCTCTAGGGTTCCCAGTCACCGCCACCACTCCAGTGGAACCCCAATTGCAACCCTAGCCGCCTAATTTTGAGAAGGAGGGGAGGTAGGAGAAGGAGGCCGGGAAGAGAAAGTTGTCTGCCATTGGAGTTGGAGAAGAAGAGGAGCTCCGCCTTGCTGCTATGCCAGGAGCAAGAAGGGGAGGACGTACCACAAGCCGGAGCCACAAGGACACCATAGCCTGGACTTGTACCGCACCTCCTATCCGCGCCAGCACCGGTGAGCACCTCCGCCATGCCCTTCTCCCCAATCTCCGCCCGTGCTACTCTGGTCATGGCGCTCGGCCTTGGGAGCGCATAGGCCAAGACCACCACCGGTCTCACTGGACACACTCACATGCACACACTAGGCTAGCCAAGCCTCCTTGGACCACGGCATCAGGCGGATGCCGGAGCGAAAGCCGCCCTGTCCACCTCCGCGCGTCGAGCGCCGCCACGGCAAAGTCACCCAGCCGCCTCTCAGTTGAGCCTCGACCTCCTTTGACCTCGGATCCGCACTCTCCTTGATGAGACGGACTCCGTGCGCACCCTAGCCCTGTGTTGCCTAGCCGGAGCATCGTTCCCGAGCCGCCTTGCCAGTCGCCGAGCCCGTGCACCGCCGCTCTGGAGCGCCACCATTTGCCGTCATCTTCCCGCCATCTTCGACCACCAAAGGGATCAAGAAGAGGCCGAGGAGCTCCACCGTGGCGTGCTGTGTCGATTGGACAAGGTGATGGAGGCCGTGGACCCTCCTTGACTGTCGTTGTCGTGCACTAAGGACCCGCTGGAGCCCCGCTGTGGGAGTAGCTTCCCGCGCGGACTCCGCCAAGGCTTTTGGTCACCGTCGGTGCTTCGGGTAGGCGCTACGAGACCTCAATCGTGCAACCGTGGCCCCAATTGGACTCAAAGATAACTCGGTGTGAAGTGTACACCGAGCGCCGTCGCTGTCGAGCCGTCGTCCGCCATGGAGTTCATCACTAGAGGCCAAGCCATCGCCTTGAAGCCCATCATCGCGTTCGCCATGGAGTCCTGAAGCCGATGAGCAGGTTAATGGCGCTGGAGGACCACTATGGCACTGGGAATCAGAGTTTTCCTCGCCATCGGTGAACTGCGCTGTCGGGCCGAAGGAGAAGGAGGAAGGGGATGAGCTGGTGGACTAGGAGATGGACGTGGTCCACATGAACCATGTCGCTGACAGTGGGACCAAGAGAAGCCAGTGCACCGTGAACCGGTCAATGGACCGTATGGACTCAGACTTGGATCAAGTGAACCCGGTGCATGTGGATCTGAGTCACTGACTAGTGGACCCCACGAGCGTCGGTTCACCAAGGACCGAGCCGAGCCGTGAGCCGTGAGCCGAGTCTAGACCCACCAGTCAGTGATGACGTCAGCAGTGATGTCATGTCGGCCCCACCTGTTAGTTGACCGCTGACCGTTGACCGTTGACCGATGACGTCAGCGTGACATCACCTCGGACCCACCTGTCAGACCTCCGTTGACCTGGTCAACACTGACGTCAGCGTGACGTCATCTGCCACGTCAGTCGCTGTGTTGACCTAGTTGACCCGCGCGTGACACGTGGCCCAATCAGAAGCTACCATGTGTCAACACCAGACAAATCGGCCCTTTATCTTTTTTAGAAAATGGTTAAATCTTTGAAAAATCATAACTAATTCATACGAGCTCCAAAAAATACGATCCACATATCTAAATTTTCTATAAATCGAACCCTATCTATCTAAACTATGTTTGAGTGCATTTGGATCTTCTATTTTACATTCATTCTTTGTGCTAATCTATAAGGGTCACTTTCATGACCATTAATTCTCGTTTCAGGCTCGAGCGAGGACAATTCTGACGACAGTGACTACCAGGAGAAGTCCAACAGCTACGTCAGTGAAGGTGCCACACCTCATCCAACCTCGTAGATCCCATTACGCATGGCAAATGTAGTATGGCTAGTGCTTTAAATTCCTATTGCTATAATGTTTTGCCTGTGCTAGGATTGCATGATAGATTATTTCTTGATGAGCCCTACCTTGTTGTAACCTTTCACCTGCTTACCCGCTGTTATGTTAGCCACTTGCTTGTCTGCTATATATTACTATACTCATATACTTCACTCGCTTACATTTTGATGCGACGTGATGAACCCAGGGAAGGCCTGGAGGGTGCCAGGCTGGTCATGTGTGAGTTGATGGATCAGATGGGCATGTGAGCTAATGGTGCTATATCTAGGTTTGGGGGATCTTACGGCAGGGAGTAGGGTGAGGGTTGAGTCGATCGGGCCAGGATCTACGATGAGCTTTTGGAGCAAGTCTTGCCAGGGAATGGATTTGGACATTCCCATGAGAGGAGCCTATGGTGGGCTAACTGAGATGTGATGGTGGTCTTTGGGTGTGATCCTCTGAGAGGTGGAGCCTAGGACGAAGGTGCTGTGGTAGCACGTTAAAGATAAACCCTGATGAAGATACCCTGGTTTGGTCACACTTAGGAACTGCTGCGCTAGTATCCGGACCTTAGGAATCTCTTGCTTTCCACTCGCTCTCCATGGGAGGAAACGGCCGAACCGCTAGATAGATCGATGCCACTACTGCTAGGCGAGTAGTGATAGGAAGGTATATGCATGGGACGGAGCTAACACCCTACCGAGACGATCATGGCACCCCCTTCGGGAGTGGGTACATGGCATTTCATCCTCTATGGGAGAGGATAATGCTCTCTTCACAGTTCCAGTGATCCAGAGCTAGATGGTAGAGTGGCATCGTTCTATGACAGTAGGCGCCCGAAATCTGCCTAGGTGATTGCAAGCACTGATGATGGTTATCTAGTGGATTAGTGAAACCTCTGCAGAGTGTATGGTTGATCGATCGATACATAAGCCAATTCGTTGGCTATGGACCTTTCCTTAGGAGAATGCACCGGACTAGTGAGCAGAGTGTTCTACCTTCCCCCAGAGTGTGATTTTCCGGTCGTGAGCCAGGTTGAGGGCTATGGGCCGCTGAGACAAGCCGAGAGGGAGTTGGCTTGTCGACTTGAGTTTGAGATGGTGTTGGTGGAGTAGGGATGGTGCTACAGATATGTGGTGATGGTTGATGGGATTGGGAATGTGTTTAAAACTTGATAAATATATTGTTATTTATATATACCTGATTTATGCATAGGAAAAACCCCAGCCTTATAGGTTCCTTTTGATATATCCTTTTTCCATCCAACTTCCACAAAGCAATGCATAGGGTGGGAGTGTGGTCAGTATAAATCGTATTAAAAATTTGGTTTCAGGTTCAAGGAGTGAGTACTCTTCTGGGGAGTATAGCGAATGAGGGTTTCGTGCCTACGCTCAAGTTGGATCGAAGATGATAGCTTCCGCACCTCAAGCTTTTATTGTTATGCTGCATGAACTCTGATTCTGCCAAGTGGCGATGTAATAAGTTATTGTAAACCTCTCTATTGCACTCTTTTGTTCGATGTATGGATTATGGTATTCAACTGTTATCGGGTAATGTGATTTAAATGGTCATATTATACTTTGGCTCTGTGGATTTCCCTTCACGGAAATCGAGGTCGTTTCAATCATCAGGGGTCGTAGGCTGAGACTATTTCCTTGGCCACCAAGGGACTTGGACCGTCCCCCACCTTGCTCTGCCGCCAAAGGTACACTTGTAGTACCGCTTCGCCTGCCAGATGCTCTCGGACCATCTCACCGCCCCGTTTAGTGCGGCTTTTGGTACGAGCTATTCCAAGTTGATTGGCCCTGTAAGGGGCTATCATTGTTTTGATTAAGGACCAACAATAATTATCATTAGAAGTGTGTTTAGGATAATTAAGTATTATCATTAGCAAAATATCCGTACATCCAGTTTCGGGCTGGTGTGTTTCCTGGTCTTGTTGCATGGAGCTTATACTAGGGTGTTACAAGTTATGTTCAAGAGAGAGCTTCTAAGAAAAGCTCAAGTCTCTAGAGAGAATAGAAGGAATGAGATTTGTGAGTGTATTTGGCCAGAAAAAGAAGGGGATCTGTGAGCTAAGGACACTCATATTAGAATAGATTGGCTGGAATCTTATCATCTAAGGGTTCATGATCTCTTACAAAGTGTCAGAAAGGAAAAATACCTCCTCTCACTAGGGGGCTGCGAACCCCCCTTATAGGGCAATGAGAGGTCGTGGTGTACAAGTTTTTGATTGTTTTCGATTATCAGAAGCCACCGGTTACAACTTCCTTGGCGGCAACGCCTTCTTTCGGGAATCATGGTAGTCAGGTTGGTTCATAGTCGTGCCAGAGTGTAGGAGCTGCTAGCTACCCCACCTAAGATCATAGGATGTGGTAGGCTCCTCTAGTCATTGCGTTTCATGCAGCCTTCATTGCTATTGTGTGGTCGATCGCCGTACGTGGCCCAAGGGACGAGAAATCTTGTCGTTTCCCATGCGTGTTAGGAACATGAATCCTTCTCGCGTGCCGGACCCCCTTCTGTGGGATCCCGCAAAGTCAGACCTTATGAGCCATCGGGCTCATCTTATCATCGGGCACCTATGTCAAGATCCGTCCACTTTGGCCATGGGGTAGGGACTCACGCCCTCCTTGGCTAGCCGTTTGTGGGCCTTAGGCCTCTTTCTCTTTGGCTGTTCTGCTACGAGACATTAGGTGTCCGTGCTTAGCAGGCCGAGAACCCGATGGACTATCCTTCATGGGCCGGGGAAAATATTTCTCCCTAACAAGGACCTAGCTGTTGTGGTGTCAATTGATCCATTTCCGCCACGAATAGATGCCCGGGTGACACCCTGACGCATCCTTAGGCCGCTCAAGCCGTTCCTTTCCACATCCATCTATGGATGCACACAGTACAATGGATCTGCGACGCACAAACCCATTCATAGGGAAACTAGATTCGCTCAAGACTGGCAGGAAGGGCAAGTTCCGTGCTGTCTGGTGAATCGAATCCCTTCGTCAGAGAGAAGGGGTCGGGTGAGGTGCTTTACCTCAAGGTTCGCTTCCAATTGGGTCGTCGTTCTGTTGATGCAAAATTATATCTGCAAACACACCGGGCTAATACCCGAAATCGATATCCGGAGCGTGCCAGTCGATTTGACCTGTTAATCGACAAGGACGATAGATTTGAATAAAACCTGAACGAGACGACAGCGATACGCCCGGACGTCAAAGCTCAGATGATACTCGATAACTGTTGAACAGATCAGGGAAGACGACAGCGATACGCCCGGACGTCAAAGCCTGAATCTTGCTCGGTAAAAGCGGAACCTGCAAGGCCGTCGGAGATCAATTTGATGCAGCCCGTCGACTCTTGAAAGAACTCGTTGAAAAGGAAAAAGTACTGATGACGAAGTCGCCGAAAAGTAGATTGCTTGAAAAGTAGATAAAAATAGTAGGTTTGTTGTATTGATGATTATTCTTTTCATTGTCTTTCGGTACATATTTATACCCTGGTACTATGAGTCCTAAACAGACACGACAAAGTATTACCTAAACAAGTCTTATCTCTAAGGAATAAAAAATAACGACTCGTACCAAGGTCGGACTCAAAAATAAGCTAATAAAATAATGGCATAAATATCGCCAGTTCCCTTATCCATTGCTTTACGATGAAAACTCTACCGGCATGCTCTTCATCCCTGTAGATTCCATCGGCAACCCATCAATAATGGCTCAGACCCGCTTTCCATGTCCTTCAGCTCCGCTTTCCATCGGCAACCATGACTCAATCTCTATCGGCAACAGCCCTCTGGCTTCATCGGCAATGTACGAGATCAACATGTCCTTTATCGGCACTCATTCATCGGTCAACTCAGAATCAACGCTGGAGAAGAACCACTCCCTTGCCGATCAGCACAGTTTTCGGTCCATATTGACACGTGTCAAAAAACGGTGTCAACACGTTCGCCCTTAAGGATTTCATCCCGGCCATTACTTCATGGGCCTCCAGTAGTTAAGACTGATGGCGTCGTTCATCCGTCATCATGGGGAAGAGTGACTACAACCTTTGATACCGGAGACCAAAATATTGGAACCTGACAATGTGCTATGGTCAATATATGTCCTTAAGAGAAGATTAGGCGATTAGCTATAGGGCTAAGAATAGTGCTTATAGATTAGTTTTAAAGGCCACATTAGCGCTTGCTGCTAGTTTTGACCTTGTGTTTAGTGAGGTTTGCATTTTCATAGTTTTTAATCACCACATAAATCAAGTAAATTAAAAGGTAGAATATCCCTATGTATATGGATATATCTGAGGAAAGGTTAAAGTAAAATTTAATTTCATCTTTTACTAAAATGGGGTAATAGAGAACCTCTAACTAACGACGAAACTGATAAAATTATTTCTCTGACTATTTTTTACTAATTTTGAAAATAGTTTAAAACTATTTGATGTCTATAAAGTATAATTAATTCACTTTAGATCAGAAAAATAGAAAACTAGTGCCAATGTTGTTCTAAAGATTATCTATTGGTTGGTGTTATATTTGAAGTTATTTGGTTATATTTTTAATGTAATGAATATAATCCAATTTGAAATTGATTACTATTATAACTAGCAAAAATGCCCGTGCGTTGCAACGAAAAAAGAAACTCTCATATTATAAAAAATGATGTATGATTTTATAATTTATTTTATGATTACAATCCACAATATAAGTTAATACTTGCAATAAATAACAATATCTATTAAATATATATTGAATTAAAATATTTCTTAGTATATTTTCCCTTTCATTGCAAAGCGCATAATTATATAGATATATAAATATATCATAATTTTAGTTTTCATACTGCCTACATTTTTTATGACCTACTGCCTACATTTTTTATGACCTAATATCGGTCTTTGTAGCTTTTTTGACTCATTATATCAACCTTCGTAATTTTATGTAAATTTTGCAAAATCTAAAAATAAAACTGTTGACACCGTTTTTCGGCACGTGTCAATAAGAATCAGAAACTGAGCTAATCGGCAAAAGATTGGTTATTGTTTTGTCTTCGGCATTGCTTTTGATATTGCCGATGAATGGTTGCCGGTGAAGGGTGGATTGGTCTGAGTTGTTACCGATAAGGATGAAGAGCTGTTACCGATGAGATTGGCGGGAAGCTAGAGGATGGCTGCCGATGAAGCTGAAGAGCTGTTGTCGATGAGACAGGTCGGAGATTAGAAGATTGTTGCCGATACCAGAGGGTATGCCGATGGAAAGATAACTTCATCATGACAGAAACGGACAGAGGATCAGCATCATGTGAGCTTATGATTTTCATAGTGTAGTCTGAGTCCAGTTCCTATACGAGTTTTATTTCTTTCCTTTAGAGATAGAGTTCGTATAAGGAGTAAGTTTATTTTTCTATGTTTAAGCTTTTCGTATTCAGTTAGGATTCTTCGAATAGTAGAGTATAAATATGTGCCGAAGGGCATTGTAATTTACTTCTACCAGCACTTTACTTTTTGATGACTTCGTTCAGTATTTTCTCTTTTTTCAACGAGTTCTTTCAAGATTCGACGGGCTGCATCAACTTGATCTCCGACGACCTTGCAAGTTCCGTGTCTACCAAGCACGATTCAGGCTTTGACTTCCGGGCGTATCGCTGTCGTCTCGTCTGATCTGTTCAAAAGTTATCAAATATATTCTGAGCTGTGACGTCCAGGCGTATCGCTGTCGTCTCGTTTGGTTTTTATTCAAGTTATCATCCTTGTTGATTAATAGGTCAAATAGACTGGAACGCTTCAGATATCGAATTTGGGTATTAGCTCAGTGTGTTTGCAGATAGATCTTTGCATCAACACATCTTTTGGCATGCCCGGTGGGACAAAGTCAACAGATTTATCATGAAGAACCCTGCTGATATCAATCTAGAGAACACCATCAAGATATCAGAGTCAGATCTCAAGGAAGATTAGAAGCTAGCCATGGAAAAAGCTATGGAGGATTACAGGTAGCTCTGCTTGAAGTCTTTCAGCAAGAATAGGGGCAGAGAAGTAATCCAGAAGCAAGATCTGCCATTGCCTCGGCAGGTAACTTTTGACTCCAACCCTGGTAAATTATAGGAGATGGTTAATTCTGCATTGAATCATGCTTTGATCAACCACTCCACCATGCTGTCCAATACTGTTTACAATGTTGTTGTAAAAATATTAAGAGAAGGACAAGCACCAGGTTATGTCGGGCCGGCATATCATCAGCCGGGATCGGCATCTGTCAGTACTCCATCGGTAATTCCAACCGTTGAGAGTATGGAAGCTCCTACTCCTCCAGCTTTATCAGGATCACCTAACATTGAAGCCACAGCGATAATATCAGATCTAACGTCTCATGAAAGGCAGATCACTCAGTTGGGTACAGATCTATCGACATCGGCAATGTCAGGTCCTTCAGGTCAACACAGCCAGGTTGCTGCTAATTGGTGGGGATATGGGATGCCTCCAGGACCATCTATCGCCAATTCTAGATTGCCTCAGCTGCATGATGTAGCAGGAAAGAGTCCTATGGTATCGGCTACTTTGGTCCGACCGATGACCCAGGTATCACATTATTCTACTACACTGATATAGCCATTGTCAATGGGATTCCACGCGCCTCCACAGCAGACATCTTATGCGAATCCATTGGTAAATTCCCTGCCTATGCAACAGAAGGTTTCTTCTGCAGGACAACCCATAGTGTCATTGGTATCTCAATCTGGGTTACCTGCAAATCAAGGCAATTATGCTGGTTATCATCCAATCATACAAGAGCATCAATTGTCAGCGAGCTATGAGCCATCGGCAAGTTAGATGTTGATGAATTACAATCACAATTGGTCAGGGCAAGCACCAGCTCAGCAACATGCTATTCAGCCAAGCTACCAGGAGATGGGGACTCAGCAGTATTGTCCACAGGCAGCTTTCCAGGATCAAACATTGGCAAGACAGCCGATGAGCTTTACTCCATAGATTGGTGCTATGAATATGCTGATTCCTCCAAACCAAGTACCACAAGGATACATAGAAGCATATCAGCCAGCACCTCCAGCAGAGATTCAGCCAGTGCATCGGCAAGATCAAGATGCGTTTTGGACCGATAAGATTGCAGAAGTGATGAAAGAGCAATTTGGGATTCAGCCTAAGATTAATACTTACTCTTATCAGACTCCGTACCCTCCAGCATATGACTCAATTCCTTTTCCAAATCGGTACAAGGTACCAGATTTTACTAAGTTCTCTGGACAGGACGATACATCAATAATGGAGCATATCAATCGTTTCATCATCCAGTGCGGAGAAGCAGCTAACAGGGATGAATTAAGAGTTTGATTATTCTCATCTTCATTGTCTGGATCGGCATTCACATGATTTATCTCATTGCCGCTGAATTCTATTCATACTTGGGCAAATTTAGAGAGACAGTTCCACAAGTACTTCTTTGCTGGTGTCCATGAGAAGAAGCTTACCGATTTAGTAAAATTGAGACAACGAAGTGACGAATCAGTGGAGAGATTTGTGCAAAGGGTACGAGATATGAAAAATAGATGCTACAGCTTGGTGCTTGATGATCGCTAGTTGGCTGGTTTAGCTTTTCAGGGTCTGTTGCCGCACCTCAGAGACAAATACGATTCTCAGGAGTTTGAAAGTTTAAGCCATATTGTGTAGAGGATTTCTGACCAAGGTGCTCGAGCTCTAGAACCTAGAAAGACTTGGAGTAAAAAGGTGTCCTTTGTAGAAGAAGCAGAAGAATCAGACTCAGATGAAGAACCAACTATCAGCCTCGCTGAGTGGGTGAAAGGTAAGAAGCCAATATCTTATCCTTTTGGTCAAAAGGAGCCAGAGAAGTTCACATTTGACATCACGAAGGCCAATAGAATATTTGATCTGCTGCTTCAAGAGGGCCAAATCAAGCTATCACCTAATCATGTGATCCCATTGGCAGAAGAGCTGAAGAAAATGAGGTACTACAAATTTCATAATGCAACTTCGCACAGTACCAATGATTGTAAAGTATTCAGGCAACAATTGCAATCGGCTATTGAGTCCGGGAGAATTAAGTTTGATAACTCTAAAGCTCAAAGGCCGATGAAGATTGATCAGCACCCTTTCCCAGCAAACATGGTGGATGTCGTAAGCAAGACCAGAGTTTTAACATCGGCAAATGCTAAGAGGAATGCATCGGTGGATCCCAGAAATCAAGTAACCACCGATGACTTAAGAGGAAAAAGAGCAGTTGAAGAAAGCAGCAGTTCCAGAAGACCTCCTAGACCTGCTCCCTATAGAGTTTTAGGTGATCGCTATCAGCAGCGACAGGAAGAGTTGCGTCGAGAAGAATGGCGTCGGCATGAAGATCAATGGAGATGTCTGTTCTTCATTTATTGCTGGGAAAAAGGCATTAAATTTCCTACTGTTGATAACTGCCCTGAGTGCAATGGTTACGATCGAGCCGATCGGACAAAAAGAATATCGTATTATGGTGATCGAAGATGGTGCGTCAATGAGCCGATCAGAGGAAGGGCTCAGTGCATGATCGGCTGGGGACAGAACCAGTGTACATGAAAGGCTGGGTAGGCATGATGACTTCTTTTCGATGGATCAGGAAGAACTCAAGGTGATGGCTAATGCAAGAGTTCCTGATGAAGCAATACTCTGCAGAGATCCCAACATAAACTGCCCAGATTCGAATACGAAACGTTATCAGCCTGTCTGGAAGACAAAGCTTCCTCAATGGTGCCCTGAAGGTCTAACAAAAACTCAGAAGAGGAAGATGCAATGTGAGCGCAGAGAAGAAAACTCCCGTGGGGTGAAATCTCAAGTATGGCAACCAAAGCGCAAAGATGAAGGCCCATCGGCAGATATCAACATGGTTTTCATGTTGTCGATGGAATTCCTAGCACTTATCGATGATGAAGAAGAAGTTGTTCCTTCAAACAAGTAGCTCAGTTAACCTTGGATCCAATGATGGCCGTTTTTTAGAAGCCTACCGATGATGAGAGACAGCATCTCAAAGCTTTATTTGTCAAAGGCAAAGTTGATGGGCAGCCAGTATCCAAGATACTCATAGATGGGGGAGCTGTAATTAATATCATGCCATATGTCATGTTTCGAAGGCTTGGGAAAGGAGATCAAGATCTGGCCAAGACTGATATGAAGCTTAAAGACTTTGAAGGTAATATATCACCAGTTAAGGGAGCGCTTTGCATTGAGTTAACCATCGGCAGCGAAACATTGCCGACCACGTTCTTTGTCATCAGTGGTAAAGGTGCTTATAATCTGCTATTAGGAAGGGATTGGATTCATGCCAATTGCTACATTCCTTCTACGATGCATCAGTGCCTCATACATTGGGTGGAAGATAAGATTGAAGTAGTCCCTGGTGATTCATCTTATATAATTGCATCGGCAGAGTCAGAAACTTACGAGTGGTCCAAGTGTATATCAGGAGAAGCATGGGATTCAGAGTTTCTCAGGATTGCCGATTATGAGTTGTCACCGATCCAAGCAGTCGGCTCCAAAGATGAGTTATAATGGATAGGTTTGCCGATGATGGAAAATTGGGCCATGGATTTACATCGGCTGATGACTTAGTAGAAGTAGACATTGGTGATGGTAGTAGGCTGAGGCCAACTTTTGTTAGTGCCAAGTTAGATCTCCAAAGCAGAGAACAATTGATTGGTTTATTGAAAGAATATAAGGATTGTTTTGCTTGGGATTATGCAGAGATGCCCGGGTTAGATTGATTAATTGTTGAACATCGGCTACCTATCAAACAAGGATTTTGGCCACATCAGCAGCCAGCACGCCGATGTAATCCTAAAGTGTTGCCTGATATTAAGGCCAAAATAACAAGGTTGATTGAAGCAAAGTTCATCCGACAATGCCGATATGCTGAATGGATTTCTAATGTGGTTCCTGTCTACAAGAATAATGGGAAACTTCATGTCTGTATTGATTTCAGAAATCTTAACAAAGCTACACTGATGGATGGCTACCCGATGCCCGTTGCTAATTTATTAATTGATGTTGCTGCTGGACATCGGATTATTAGCTTCATGGATGGGAACGCCGGATATAATCAGATCTTTATGGCCGAAGAAGATATCTCCAAGATAGCCTTTAGATGTCCAGGTCATGTGGGGTTATTTGAATGGATAGTCATGACTTTTGGTTTGAAGAATGCCGGTGCTACTAGTCAGAGAGCAATGAATTACATTTTTCATGAGTACATCGGCACATTGGTTGAAATTTATATAGATGATGTGGTGGTTAAGTCTGGAGACTTCAGAAATCATCTGGTTGACTTGCAGAAGATATTGGAGTGCACAAGGAAACATGGGGTTGAAAATGAATCCCAACAAGTGTGTATTTGGTGTATCGACAGGACAATTCTTAGGCTTCATGGTGCATCAGAGGGGTATTGAAATTAGCAGGAAGTCCATTGATGCCATCAATAAAGTGATTGATCCTATCGATAAGACCGAACTACAGTCTCTGATCGGCAAGATTAATTTTATTCGAAGATTCATATCTAATTTATCAGGAAGAATCAAAGCTTTTAGTCCATTGTTGAAGCTGAAGGCCGATCAGGAATTCATGTGGGGAGAAGAACAGTAGTTGGCTTTAGAAGAGATTAAGAAGTATTTGGTGAATCCTCCAGTGCTAGTTCCACCTCAACACGGAGAACCCTTCAGGTTGTATCTGTCGGATGATGATGAAGTCATTGGGTTAGCTCTAATCCAAGAGTTTGAAGGGAAAGAACATGTAATCTATTATCTGAGCAGAAGGTTGGTAGATGCTGAGACCAGGTATTCGGCCATTGAAAAGTTATGCTTATGCTTATACTTCTCCTGTGTTAAATTAAAGCATTATATGTTAATGGCTGAATGCACTGTTATATGCAAAGACGATGTGGTCAAATATATGCTATCAATGCCAATTCTAAGTGGAAGAATTAGCAAGTGGATTTTAGCGTTATTAGAGTTCAATCTGCGTTATGAATCAGCTAAAGCAATCAAGGGGAAAGTGATGGCCGATTTTGTTACTCAGCATTGCGGCATGGTAAATTCCTTAGAGATTGCTCCATGGACACTTTTCTTTGATGGTTCTACATGTGGACAAGGAGCAGGCATTGGCATTGTGTTGATATCACCTCAAGGGAAGAAATACGAATTCTCATTGCCGATTGCTACCACATCAACAAACAATCAGGCTGAATATCAGGTTGTGTTGAAAGGATTGGAGTTACTCAGGGAAGTCCGTGCCGATGCTGTTGAAGTCTTTGGTGATTCAATGCTAGTTATTAATCAATTAGCTGGGACGTATGAATGTCGAAGTGAACTTTTAATCTCGTATTATGAAAGATGTCGACAATTATTGAAGGAGTTTAAATATTTCCACCATGGACATATCTCTAGATTGCATAATGAAGAGGCTAATCGGCTAGCACAACATGCTTTGGGATACCAACAGATCCAGGAAGTGCTGACATCGGCAACTGACGCCGATGATTGGAGAAAGGAGATTGCCGATTACTTGAAGGATCCATCTAAGAAGGTCGAAAGGCGTATAAGGTTTTAGGCTACTAAGTACGTGCTCCTAGATAATGAGTTATATTATCGAACAATGGATGGAGTTTTGCTCAAGTGTCTTGATGAAGAAGAATTAAAGAGTTTAATGGGCGAAATTCATGAAGGAGTATGCGGGGCACATCAATCGGCTTACAAGATGAAGTGGATGATCAGGCGAAATGGGTTTTACTGGCCAACAATACTCGAAGATTGTTTCAAGTATTTTAAAGGGTGTTAAGAGTGTCAGAAGTTCGGTAACGTCCAAAGGGCACCCGCGTCGGCAATGAATCCCATAATTAAGTCGTGGCCGTTTCGAGGATGGGCTATTCATATCATCGGTCAAGTTTATCCACCATCAAGCAAAGGGCATAAATTCATCCTCGTTGCCACCGATTACTTTACAAAATGGGTTGGGGCAGTTCCTTTGAAAAATGTGACGTCGGCCAACATGATTGATTTTGTGAAGGAGCATATTGTGTATCGGTTCGGTATTCCTTAGACCATTACGACTGATCAAGGAACCATGTTCACTTCAGGAGAGTTTGATGAATTTGTCGATGAGATGGGAATTAAGGTTTTAAACTCTTCTCCTTATTATGCTCAAGCTAATGGTCAGGCCGAAGCATCTAATAAAGGGATTATTAAACTCATTAAGCGCAAGATTAAAGAAAATCCCAGGAGGTGGCACACGGTTTTGAACGAGGCCTTGTGGTTGTATCGAATGGCATGTCATGGTGCTACTAAGGTGTCACCTTATTAGTTGGTATATGGACATGACGCGGTTTTGCCTTGGGAAATAAAGACCGGTTTGAGGCGGATATTTCATCAAGATCAACTGTCAGCCGATGATTATAATACACTCATGAAAGATGAGTTGGAAGATTTGGCGGATCATCGGCTAAAGGCTTTACTCAGCATTGAAGAGAATAAGAAAAGAGTTGCTAGGTGGTATGACAAGAAGGTAAAGGTGAAGGAATTTGTTAATGGCGATCTAGTCTGGAAACTGGTTTTACCGATTGGGACTAAGAGCGCAAAGTTTGGCAAGTGGTCTCCTAATTGGGAAGGTCCTTATCGAGTAAATCGGTCCGTTCCTGGTAATGCTTATATCTTAGAAACTCTTGAAGGAGAAATATTTCCAAGAGCATTGAACGGTAAATATCTGAAGAGATATTATCCTAGTATTTGGATGGATGCGTGAAGAAATAGATATAATACTTGTTCAATAAGAACGTATCGGCGCTACGTTAATATGAAGTTTTACAAGTTTCTGATACACTACTTTGCTGATAGAAAAGAAATTTACAAGTTCAGCAGTGAATGAATAGCCGATATCGCACGCAGGCGAATCTGGTTGGCTTCCTCTATTGTCTTTACGTCTTCATCGGCATTGCCTTCTACTGGCTTGATTTTCTTCTTAAGGGCCAGTGTCTTGAGGGCTTGGTTGTCTATTTTCTACTAAAGAATCTTGATAGCGTCAGGCATTTGGGCTTTCTCTTGAGTGACTGTATCCAGGGCTTCTTCAACCTTTTTTAGCTCTGCTAATAAAGCTTCTCTTTTTGCCGATAGTTGAGAAATCTTCTCTTCCAGCTCCATATGGGAGGCTTCCAATTTGCCGATGTATTTGTGTTTCTCATCGACAGATTGTTTATACTTCATCATCTCCTCCTGGAGTCATGCCTGGGTAGCTCTGTTGGTAATGCGTTGAGCAGCTTTTTGATACTGAAGTTGCCGACTCTCTAGATATGCGGCTTGGAAGAGTGTTTCTTCAACATCGGTAGGAATCTGGCCTCGGATTGCCTTGAAAGTTGCCCTGGTAGAGTCGGAATCCTGGATTAACTAAGAAGTTTCCTGTTGCAGCAGGGATAGCAGTGTCTCCAGCCTAGATTTGATGTCAGATGATAAAGCTTCGAAGGTTGGGGCAGAGCTTTCTTCGTTCTCTTCATCATCAGGAATATCTCCAATAATAGAGAAAGAGAATAAGCTATCGGAGGAATCTTGCTCCTAAAAGGGAAGAGTTGTTAGCTAAAGGATATGAGTGTCAAAAATTAACTAAGGAAGTTAACTTACTTGCTTCAAGGCAATTTCTCGCCTTTGGCTGGAGGAAGCAACCTAAGATATGATTGCCGATGGCGTTTCCTGCGTTGGTACCTCGGTTGGTTGCTGCTGCAACGCCAGTGCTGATGAAGATTCTTATACAAGTACAATTGCTGATTGAAGAACAGTTGCCAATAGGGAAGCTTACGCAGGAGCATCGAGCGATGTCTGGCAAGGCGAGGATGCCGATGATGCGACTGGAGCTGGTGTAAGCCTCACCCGTTTTGATTGAGACTCGTCCTCCGATGAAGCCTTATGCTTGTACTGTAAAATATCAGCACTGGATGGCTAGGGGGCATTGGCAATGGATGGTTGAGATGTCTGCACACTTGGGGCAGTTGCCGATGCGACTACTTGATGCTGTGAGAAAAGCAGATGAGTAAAAGTGCCGATACGATGGTCACAGTTTAATTTGAGGGGTACCTCTGGAGAATCGTCAAGGATGACGAAGTGTGGCAATGAAGGTGCAGCAGGTGGAGATGAAGGGTGAGTTGCCGATGAGGATTCAACAAATGTAGAACTTGCACCCTGAAATATGATATCAGTATATCACGGCAATCGGCACACACAGAAGAAAATAAGACGGTTATCTGGGGTGTCCGTGCTGAAGGTGCAGCCGTGTCCAATGGAGCAGCCATACTTCTGGTCAATTTCAATTTGGAGGAGCTCTTCTTGGAACGACCGCGACACGTCAGAGCATCTAATGAGGGAGCATTATGGCTGACTATGGATATTGGGGATATCGGCTGCATCTTTATGACTTTGCCGCTCTTGCTCAATGTTGGAATCGGGTCATCAACCTGTTGAAAAGGAGTTAGTTGCCGATAGACTGAAAAATAGAATTGGAAGAAGTACAGACGGTCAAACTTACTGCATCGGCAGGTATGGCATGATCAGGGTCGATGAGATTCCAATAGAAGTGAGGAGATGCGAAGAATAGTTTCTCTTTCCACTCTTGCCACCATAATTTGAAAGATTCGGTGACGAAGGAAGCCGGTGCCCAATCGGTCAGGTCAACATTAGAGGTATCGGCATCAGGAGGAAGAGTGACTATCTTGCACCAATCCATGCTACTAGTGATAGTTTCTCTCGGCTTAATCACATCGGCAGTAGCAAGATAACTAGCTTTCGGGTAACTGCCCATCAAACTCTGCTATGCCGATGGATTGTAGAACTCATATGTAGTATTGATGTTCTTTCCACTTCCAAACATGTTGACCGGGATGGCACGGGGGTGATCATTGCATTGAGGATATCAGCGTCTTTATTCAAGGCATCATCGGCAAAGTTGAAGAGCAGATGGAACCTTGCTTCTTCATCAATGTAAGGGACCCAGGCCCGGAGCTCAGGAGGAATGCCGATGTAGAGCCTTTGGAAGAAATTGCCGATTTGGGCTCTGCTTGCCTCTGCCCCTGGAAGTACTGCTAACGCTTCTCTAAAATTGAGAGGGGGGCGTGTTGCCGATTCATCTTCCCCAAGTTGGTAATCTTCAGGGAGATCTTGAGGGAACTGCTGGGCGAATAAATCAAAGTGAAGGTACTTGTCCATATGTGCATTCAGCCACATGTTGATGAACCACCAAGGACCTCCCAGGATGCCGATGGACTTGTCTTGTAACAACCTTTGTAAAACTTGGTGGAGGAGATGATAGACTGAACCAAGAAGGTATCGGCCAAGGGGAAGTTTGACGCCATTAGCTAACATCTCTGCTGCAGATAGATACATATTGGTTGGTCCAACTGTTCTGCCACAGAAGATGAACTTTTCTAGCCACATATTCAGGAAAGCTGAATGCTCCCTCTGACTGACCGATCTGGATTTTTGATATTCCTTGATATACCCAGTCCAGCCTCCGATGTTTCGGGTAGTCAGTCGATATTCAGGCTTCCTTTGGAATAGAATGTTGTCATCAACCATTGATATATCCAGACCAGTGAGCATAAACACATCGGCAAGAGTTGGAGAGACTGGTCCATGTTTGAATATGAAGGCGTTCATGGTGTCAGACCAAAAGTAAGAGGCAGCAATCAACATTGATTCATTCCTCTCCATATCAGCAATGGACAGTCTAATGCATTGATCTAATCTATGTTCTGACCAATAAATCTCCATCGACCTGACAACCCTCAAGTACCAGTCTTTCCATCCTTTGGTGATCTTTGGCCAGGATCCGAAAGTATCGGTCTAAAGTTCTAAGTTGAAATTTTGATCTTTGAAGGGGATGCGGTTGGTTTCCGCGTTGATGATATCGGTCGGATCTGGATTCCCCATTGGGCCTAGGCAAATGATTCGGTCTCGGTGCATGGGGATGATGAGCTTATTGCAAAGTTCCTGGATTAAAGTTCAAGGAGGAAGATAAAGAGGAGTCCTGGGCTCTGCGGAAAAGGAGAGAAGAAATATCAAAAGATGAATGAAGAAGAAAATTAACCTTGGGGACGTCGAAGTTGACAGCCATGGCCGCAGATGAAGCCGAGAAGAGCGAGGAATGCTAATGGAAGACTGCCGCTGAGAATGCCACCAGTCGAGTCCGCCGGAAGACTGCTTGCTGATGTCGCCGCCGGAGAGAGAAAAATGCTAGGGTTGAATCGAGAGTGAAGGATGGGCCGTGGCGGAGGAAGTGTTTTATGGGCCCATTGATACAAGGTTTTTATTGCAGCGCGCGCAATGTTTGAGGGGACGTTCAGGCGGCTCGGCAGTGGGTAATCATGACTTGGAGGAAATTTTGGTGCATAAAGTATTTTATACTCCAAAATTGGGGGCATGTGTTGACACCGTTTTTCGGCACGTGTCAGTAAGAATCGAAAACTGAGCTAATCGGCAAAGGATTGGTTATTGTTTTGTCTTCGGCATTGCTTTTGATATTGCTGATGAATGGTTGCCGATGAAGGGTGGATTGGTCTGAGTTGTTACCGATAAGGCTGAAGAGCTGTTACCGATGAGATTGGTAGGAAGCTAGAGGATGACTGCCGATGAAGCTAAAGAGCTGCTGCCGATGAGACAGGCTGGAGATTAGAAGATTGTTGCCGATACCAGAGGGTATGCCGATGAAAAGATAACTTCATCATGACGGAAACGGACAGAGGATCGGCATCATGTGAGCTTATGATTTTCATAGGGTAGTCTAAGTCCAGTTCCTATACGAGTTTTATTTCTTTCCTTTAGAGATAGAGTTCGTATAAGGAGTAAGTTTATTTTTCTATGTTTAAGCTTTTCGTATTCAGTTAGGATTCTTCGAATAGTAGAGTATAAATATGTGCCGAAGGGCATTGTAATCAGGATCCAAGCATCAATAAACAAATCTACTTTTTATCGTAATTTACTTCTACCAGCACTTTACTTTTCGACGACTTCGTCCAGTATTTTCTCTTTTTTCAACGAGTTCTTTCAAGATTCGATGGGCTGCATCAACTTGATCTCCGGCGACCTTGCAAGTTCCGCGTCTACCGAGCACGATTCAGGCTTTGACTTCTGGGTGTATCGCTGTCGTCTCGTCTGATCTGTTCAAAAGTTATCGAATATATTCTGAGCTTTGACGTCCGGGCGTATCGCTGTCGTCTCATTCGGTTTTTATTCAAATTATCATCCTTGTCGATTAACAGGTCAAATCGAATGGCACGCTTCGGATATCGAATTTGGGTATTAGCCCGGTGTGTTTGCAGATAGATCTTTGCATCAACAAAAATTAAGGAAAAAAATCTTGCATTTTATTGCATGGGATTAATTTTTCTTTTAATTTGTGAATTGGCTTGTAGTCCAATGGTAGGACGGTCCAATGGAACGATAACCCACCAAGATTCAAATCATGGTGCTCCACCTTTTTCTGGGATTTTTTCAAGGATTAACCGGCATCATGCATTAAATGGTAAGCGACGTTCCTGTCAACAACGAGGTGCCCCAGTGGTGACTTCGGGAGTATCTAGATCTGCCGGGTGCTCAGTCCTTCGTCCTTCGAAGGTGCTCATAGGGGTAAGGGTAGGATTGCGTACGTGTATTTATAGGGGTGAGTGTGCGTACGTGTTATGAGCGTCTGCGTTGTACCGTGTAATTCTAAAAAATATCATAACTTTAGTTTTTCATTCCACCTATGTGTTTCTAGGACCTAATTAATATCAATCTTTATAGCTTTTTTGATGTATTATATCAACCTCAGTAATTTTTTGTCAACGTGGTTTTTTTAAAAAATTTGCAAGATCTAAAGACGAAATTAAAGGAAAAACTTGCAAGTTTTCATGGGCCTAGTACCGCCCACTACGAAGTTGATCCAACTGCTAGGATTCAACTTTGGTCGAAAAAGAAGTCCACCAAGAGAAGCCCACTCGGAGCTAGGCATTTTGTATGAAGAACCTTGGTCTATAAAATTCAAGGTCCTTCCACTTTTTCTTTCTCTATAACATTTTTACCTCAAGAACCCTAGTTTTCTTTGTTCTCTCTTCACTCCTATTCTACGTAACTGTGAAAGATACTACACGGTCGGGCCGACGGACAGAAAAATTTCGAGCAGACCGAAATTTCAGTGTTTTGTTACTAGAATAGGTATAGGTATATATAATGGATATTGATAATGAATATGATCCAATTTGAAATTGATCACTATTATAATTAAGCAATATAATAAATATAATCCAGTTCTATTTTTTTTAAATCGTACATCGCATGTGTTGCTTTAAATCGAGTTCTAAATTGATCATAGATATGTAGATAATATTTTTAAAAATAAAAGAAGTTAGTGATTATATATGGAGCCTTTTGTCACGTCTAGCCAGAAGATCACTAAGTAGTCTGCAGCTAGATTAAATAATTTATTTGATACTAGTTCTCTATGGCTCTACTACAGCGAAAAAGCATTTGTAGCAACGTCTTCTTTTTTGTATAGGGGTGGAACAGTCAAACCGTTTCTGATAATGGAGTAGTTAATCTACTTGCTAGCTGAAAATGGAGCAGTGGTTAATATACTTGCTAGCTAAAAATCAGCAAGACAGATGCGAAACATCCCATAGATATAGAATATTACGACAATATCACCGTGGTTCTAGGGAAAAAGAAACTAAAATAAACTAGGCTATGGCCATACACATGCCAAGCCAAAAGTCACATGATACGGTGAGTGGATGACAGCAGTATTTGGAACCCATTGCCAAAATAACAGCTACTTCAAGCCTTGATTTGGCCCCTCACCTTTAAATCTCAATCGGCACCAAGCGAGCGACTTCCTCCTTGGGCATTCGTCCGCCATGGTTAACGATGGTGATGCTGTTCTTCCGCCCAGTGTCCCTGTCCACCGCGGTCACCTCCATGACGCCGTTTGCGTCGATATCGAAGGTGACATCGAACATAGGTACACCCACCGGTGCCGGAGGTACATCGGTGAGCACGAACTCGCCGAGCAGGTTGTTGTCCTTGGTGCTCGTGCTCTCGCCCTCGTACACTCGAAAGTTAACGGCGGTCTGGTTGTCATAGAGGGTGGTGAAAGGCGCCGTCTTCTTGGTAGGGATCGCAGTGTTCCTCGGGATCACCACGCACATTATAAATTTTTCTGTAATCTGAATCCCAAGCGAGAGTGGCGTGACGTCGCGCAGAAGCGGCATAACCATCTTCTTGTCGTCGGTTTCGCCGCTGAGAATGGAGGCCTGAACAGCGGCGCCGAAGGCAACAGCTTCATCAGGGTTGATGTTCCGGCGAAGCACCTTCCCGCCAAAGAACTCCTGGAGCATGTTCTGCACCTTGGGGATACGGGTGGAACCACCCACTAGGACGACGTCGTGGACGCTGCCCTTGTCCATCTTGGCGTCGCACAAGCACTTGTTCAGCGCCTGCATGCACTTGCTGAAGAGATCCTTGTTGAGCTCCTCGAACCGAGATCTGGTGATTTTGGCGCTGAAGTCAATGCCGTCGTGGAGCGAGTCCACTTCAATGGTGGTCTGTGCGGTGGAAGACAGCATCCTCTTTGCTCTCTCGCAGGCAGTCCTCAGCCGCCGGAGCGCCTTTTGGTTGCCATGGATGTCCATCTTCCCATGTTTGCGTGTGAATTCCCGGAGACAGTATTTCACCATCTCGTTGTCGAAATCAGCCCCGCCAAGGTGAGTGTCACCGGCGATGGCCACCACCTCGAAGAGACCCTTATCCTTGTTGGTTCCTGGAGCGATGTTGAGGAGGGAGACATCAAAGGTACCTCCACCAAGATCAAAGACGAGCACCGTCCTTGGTTTGCTGCTGACAGGTATCTTCTCAAGACCATACGCGAGAGCTGCAGCTGTCGGTTCATTGATGATGCGCAGGACGTTTAGGCCGGCGATGGTGCCGGCGTCAATGGTAGCCTGGCGCTGGGAGTTGTTGAAGTAGACAGGCACGGTGATGACAGCGTTCTTGATCGTTTTACCAAGATATATCTCGGCTGTGTCTCTCATCTTAGCGAGCACCATGGAGGAGATCTCCTCAGGCATGTACTGCTTCTGCTTGCCTTTATTCTGTACCACGATCGTCGGCCGTTCTTCACGGCCTGCGACGACTTTGAAAGGCCACAACTTGGCATCTTCTTGTACAGATTGATCGTTGAATCGGCGGCCTATCAGTCGCTTCGCTTCTGTGAAAAATTAGCCTTGTAGTCAGTAGAGTCAAGCATAAATAGCATAGCAGCAGCAGTAGTTTAATTAAGATGCATCTCTGTACAATGTTCAAGAAATCCTTATAAACAATAAAGGTTTAATTTGCTATACACCAGATATTGGATTTCGTCCTACTAATACACTGTAATTTTCTTGATTTACTATAAATTTCCAGCAAACCTCGCTCCTCTAAGGTTGTGGAGGAGTTGGTGCCGTCTTGATCAGGAACCAGATGGTGGACCGACGCACTAACCACTCACTAACGTCAAACTCCAGTTCAATAGAATTAATGCGAGATTTAGATTGATTTTTTTAGATCTTATCGTCCATGATTATGCTTGCTCGACTTTGCATGCAAGAATTCAGTGAGTGTTTTTAATGAAAGGTGTACAGATCATGAGGAATGATCTAGTAATATATTATATAGTGACTACTGATTATAAGTAGCCGCAATAAAACAAAGTTAAAAAAATGTCAGAAATATGATGTGTATATGCAGGAAGAGAAATTAAAGAGCCAAGAAGTTTCATGCAAGGATATGAACGAGCTATTGCGCCTGCTTTGTCCTTGAATATCAAACATTGCAGCTGAGATTATGGAGCGGAAAACCTTTTTTTTTTGTGAAAGTAAGAGCGGAAAAAACTTTACATGGTTCGTATTTCCAAACAGTGCAGCAATTGCATTGCACTCAATCGCCACATCAGACCCACAGTTTATAGATCTGTGATGCAAATCATCCAGTCCACACGATTGACGATTGAAGACGAAAAAATAACAAGTCATATAAGCGACTAAGCGAATGAAGGTCGTGTACTCACCGAAGATGGTATTGGTGGGGTTCAAGGCGGCCTGGTTCACCGCCGCCTCGCCGACGAGCCTCTCGTTGCTGGTGAAGGCCACGCAGGACGGCGTGAGGCGGTTGCCCTGGTCGTTGGCGATCACCTCGCCGCGGTCGTGCCGCCAAATCGCCACACACGAATAGGTCGTCCCCAGGTCGATGCCGATCGCCGTCCCCGAGGCCGCCATCTCAACAGTCAGAGCCGAGGAAAGTATAGAAACTGAAAGTGCTACTTCGAATATATGGATCTGCTTCGATCGTGGCGTGCGTGCTAGGTGGCAACCGTTCTCCAGTCGCAAGGATTTTCCTTCTTTAAACAAAGGCCATCTTATACTAGATTCTAGGGATGGCAACCGATCAGATATTCTTTTTTTGGGGACTAACCGATCAGAAATTCAGGTGCACAGGGATGGTAATGGGTAACCATGACCTAAAATTTTCAACTCTCTGTTTTTCGTTTCAATAAAATTTTCAGTAGTGGTGTCTTGTTTCTTAAAAAAAATGACCTAAAATACCTGTAGATCGGTCGCAAAAAAAAAAAAACTGTAGATCTAGCTAAACCTTGACCGACTAATCAACACCAACACCATTGTAAGATGAACAAATAGAATTGCTTTTCGGGCATGATAATTGACCCTGATATCATACATATGAAACAGAGTGTCACATATTCAATTTATTCCCACAAGACCCCCCCCCCCCCCCGGGTCTCTTTTCTCCCACCTCCCCATTTTTTTCTCGACTCCGCGAATGATTTGCACATCTTTGTATTTAAGCAGAAGAGTTTTTACAATGCGCCATCGCGACGGGTTTGGGGCACAAGTATAACATGAAGCACAACCCCATCGTATACATGTTGACTACTCACGCACTAAACTACCAGGTTTCTTTACTCCGACTTGGATCCATTGGTCGACGGAACACTCGATGGTGGAGAGTAGCTGACTGGTGGTGGATGCGCTGCTTCTAAAGCATCTTACATTTCTCTCTTTCCAAATCTCTCATGCCACTGGTGCGAGCGCCAACTCAAAATTGATCGGGCAGATGAAAACACTGTCAGAGATAAGTAGATCACTCCAGTAGTACTTCCAGTGTCATCAATTAAAACATGGTATCATATAACATCCAATCCGGTGTCAGATGAAAGAAAGCACAAGCCACACGTTGCATATAACAATATTAGCATCGTATCATTTATTTTAAGCATCCAATGCAGTACGACTTAATTTAAAGGAAAACTGTCATTACGGAATATAAATATATATGATAGAATAGAATCCCTGTGGGCTGTGGCCCCGTCCAAGGTACAGCCGTACAGGTTGCAGAACTATTACTTCTTCCCACTCTCGGTGTTTTGGCCTGCCGCCTGCTTTGCTTCATCTGCTTTTGATAGGCCTAGTTTATTCTGTGCCGCTCCAACTGCAAAGCCAAGCGCTCGATTTCCTCCTTGCGCAACCGGCCGCTGTGGTTAGTGATGGTGATGTCTTTAGTCCGCCCGGTGGTTTTGTCCTTGGCTGACACGTTCAGGACGCCATTCGCGTCGATGTCAAAGGTCACATCGATCTCAGGTACGCCTGCAGGCGCCGGTGGAATGCCGGATAGCCGGAACTCACCGAGCAGGTTGTTGTGCCTGGTGCTCTTGCTCTCACCATCGTACACCTTAATGCAGACGATGTCCTGGTTATCGTCCAAGGTGGAGCAGCCTTTCGCCGTCTTCTTCACTGGAATGGTCGTATTCCGTGGGATTACCGTCTCCATCACATTATATATTGTTGGCCCCATCCCTACTGTCGGTGTCGCAACATCGAACCCTAGCGAGAGGGGCGTGACATCGCGCAGAAGCATATCCAGCAACCTCCCATCACTCTTTTCACCACTGAGAATAAAGGCCTGGATTGCGGCTCCATAAGCAACGGCTTCGTCGGGGTTGATGCTATGGCAAAGCTCCTTCCCGTTGAAGAAGTCTCGAAGCATGCTCTGCCCCTTGGGGATGCGGGTGGAGCCACCGACGAGGACGACATCGTGAATGCTCATCTTGTCCATCTTGGCATCCTGGAGGCACTTCTCAAGAGCCTCCATGCACTTGCTGAAGAGGTGCTTGTTGAGCTCCTCAAACCGGGTGCGGGTGATATTTGTGGAGAAGTCAATGCCTTCATGCAGCGAGTCCACCTCAATCCTGGTGTGCGACGAGAAAGACAGTATCCTCTTTGCTCTTTCGCAGGCAGTTCGCAGCCTCCGGAGCGCCTTCTGGTTGCTTCTTATGTCCACTTTTCCGTGTTTCCGTATGAACTCCCGCAGAGAGTACTCCACCATCTCGTTGTCGAAATCTGCTCCTCCAAGGTGAGTGTCGCCGGCGATGGCCTTTACCTCAAAGAAGCCCTGCTTATCCATGCCGACACCCGGATCGATCTCAAGGAAGGAGACATCGAAGGTACCACCACCAAGATCAAAGACAAGCACAGTCCTCCTTTGGTTGCTGACAGGCATCTCCTGGAGACCGTAGGCGAGGGCGGCGGCGGTCGGCTCGTTGATGATGCGCAAGACATTCAGGCCAGCGATGGCGCCGGCGTCGATGGTAACCTGACGCTGGGAGTTACTGAAGTAGACAGGGACAGTGACGACGGCGTTCTTGATCTTCTTGCCGAGATAGACCTCGGCTGTCTGTCTCATCTTGGCGAGCACCATGGAGGAGATCTCCTCAGGCATGAACTGCCTCTCCTTGCCTTCGTGCTGCACCACGATCGTCGGCCGGTCATCACGCCCCGCGACGACTTTTTGAGGCCACAGCTTGATATCTTCTTGTACAGAGTTGTCTCTGAACCGTCGACCGATCAGTCGTTTGACCTCTGCAAAAAGAAAATGTAAAGCAATCAGTCTAGCGAACCGCAAATAACATAGCAGTAATTTGATTTGCATCCCCTGTGCCAACTGCCAATTGTTATACGCCCTTGATTGTCAAGCAGTTTTGCCTTATAGCTTGGTACTACTAACTGCTCCTACACGTCCTGCACTCGACTATAAAACAAGGGGGCAAAAAAATCGGCAGAAATATGAACAGGCACATGCATATATACAGAAGACGAACAAGCTACTGTGTAGTAGACTAGTAGTGCTTCTACGATCGATATGAGGAGCGGCAAAAATTCCTAATCATATCACTAGTATATATACTATATAGTATTATTTTGTCACGGAAACCTCGGTGATCTACGCAGACAAATGACCGATCTGTGATGATGAGCAAGTCAGCTAGAACACATAAATATATCCTGGCTCCTGAGGACCGAAGAAAATATTGTAACAATCTATTCTGTCCGTGTTGGTGGGGTTGAAAGCAGCCTGGTTCGCGGCCGCCTCGCCGACGAGGCTCTCGTCGTCCGTGAAGGCCACGCAGGACGGCGTGAGGCAGTTGCCCTGGTCGTTGACGATGACCTCGGAGCGGTCGTGCCGCCACACGGCCACGCACGAGCAGGTCGTCCCCAGGTCGATGCCGATCACCGGCCCGTCGCCCTTCGATGCCGCCATCGATCTCAACCGTCACAGGCGTGGAAAGTACTAGCACTAGCTCAACGTGATGTGGGCGTCTGAGATTCTGAGAATGTTGTATATATAGATGGAATGCAATCAGGCGACCCTTTTGCGAGGCCTTCTAGGGCAGATGTTTTTGCTTGTGCTCCGTGGGCTTGTGCTTAAGCCATGGAAATACTAGATGGGGCAGCCCACTACGGCCCAAATCAACCCACTACCGACTATGAGCAGACCATTATTGGATAGAGGTAGAAGACAGTGCGTTCTTTCCCAATACTGGTGGTCAATTCACTTCTATAACTTATATAAAAAAAATCCACTTCTATGAAATTTTATGATCTTATTAGAGAAGGTTTTGTGAATTTATATTTACTCATTGAGAAAAATAATACAAACCTGTTTAACAACTTACTAGAACAAGTATAACAAATTAACAATTCCAACGTTTACGTTGGAACACCTATTGGGTCTATTCCAAATTATAAATTCATTCTACCTTTTCTAATGTACATACATAACTCGGAGAAAATCGTGATCCAGGCCAAGGAAGGAAGAGAGCTGTGCTTTCCAAAGGAAGAGGGGTTGGGTTTTAGTTATGGAAGCTGCCGCGTTTTGTTGTGCGTAAACCCAAATTTGGTGTTTGTTGCCTAGCCTTGCATGGCAGAAATGTGTGCCTCGACTGCCTGGCCTTGAACAAACGGAACTTCTTCTCGCACTCAGGATCAGGTTACGATACACATTACTGTATGACCTTTCTCATCCTTCGGCGTTTTTTATTAAAAAAATGCAGTAAGCGCTAGTACCATTATTCTACTCCTGACGCCTTGCTTGTGGCTTGATGCCTTGATGGCAGAAAAAGGGAGGCCAAAGAATCCAGCGTCTTGTCAAAAAAAAAATGCAGCGAAGACCATCAGTTAACATCTCCAGATAATTGGGGGATACAATGACACAGACCATTTCCATTCTACATCATGCTTAGTTGCTTTTTACTGCCTTTCCTGCTGTCCATAAAGACAATTGGTTTCCTTTAAATACCTTGGCGAATGAAGCATTGACTTGATTCCTTAGCTTAGGCAGTGATTAGACAATGATAAAGAACCAAAAGAATTGTATGTCCAACAGTATGGAATCAGCAGAACATCGACATGGTTATTCTTATGACACAGAAGGTAAATCCCTGCTATGTATTAGCAGGATACATCCATTTTACTTCTCTTGTTTTGGACTGTTGTTTCAGTGGCATTGCTGCTTATGAATTTGGTTTTGAGTCCATGAGCATTTTCCTTTTCTAAAGGATCCAGCAATCATTTAATACACACCATATTTTGACAGAAGACAGATTTAAATGTGCATAGAGCTGAAAATATGCCTAACATAAAATTAGTTCTACAGATGCATGGGCATTCAATGATTAGAAGATACGATTAATACTCCAATATCATCGGTTAAACAATGTTTTTAAAATAAAATCTAAGAAAGCGTAGCTTAAGCTATGTCATACGTACTCCAAGCCAGAAACTCGCACTAAAACATCAGCAGCAATAACAGGGGCAACTTCATGGACATCGCTATGTTCATATCTTTGCACGACCTGCATCCATTCTACCTCATTGCAGTACATCCTGCTGATGCAATTTGGCAATGGTAGGGTACCAGCATCACTTTCCACGCTTTGATCTGTTCCCCTTCCCCTTCCCCTTCTTTGATTTGGGCCCCTTCCCCTTGTACCTCTCAGCCTCCAGCGTCATGGACCATGCCCAGCCGCCCGCTGTGGTTGGTGATGGTGATGTTGTTCTTCCGCCCAGTGGTTTTGTCCACTGCCGAAACGTTCATGACACCATTCACATCAATTTCAAAGGTAACATTGATACGGGGTACACCACCAGGTGCTGGGTCAATGCCGGAGAGCGTGAACTCACCGAGCAGGTTGTTCTCCTTGGTAAGCTTTCTTTCGCCCTCGTACACCTTGAAGAGGACACTGGTCTGATTATCATAGAAAGTGGAAAATTCCTTCTCCTTTTTGGTGGGAATGGCTGTGTTTCGCGGGATAACCACTTCCATCAGACCATTTATCATCATCTCAGTCCCAATTTTAGTTATCTCAATCCCAAGAGAGAGTGGTGTAACATCAAGCAGAACCATATCACCCAACTTCCCATCCCCAGTTTCACCACTAAGGGCAGAGGCCTGGATAGCAGCACCATATGCAACTGCCTCGTCAGGGTTAATGCTACGACAGAGCTCCTTCCCATCAAAGAAGTCCCGAAGCATGCTTTGCGCCTTGGGGATACGGGTGGAACCACCCACGAGGACCACATCATGGACACTTCTCTTGTCCAACTTGGCATCACGGAGGCACTGCTCCAAGGCCTCAATACAGCGGCTGAAAAGGTCTTTGTTAAGCTCCTCGAAGCGGGAGCGAGTGATAGTGGAGCTGAAGTCAATGCTATCATGCAGTGAGTCGATCTCAATGGTGGTCTGTGATGTAGAAGACAGTATCCTTTTCGCCCTCTCGCAGGCAGTCCTCAACCGCCGAAGCGCCCTCTGGTTGTCTCTGATGTCTATCTTCCTGTGTTTCCTTATGAACTCACGTAGAAAGAATTTCACCATCTCATTGTCCAAATCTGCGCCACCAAGGTGAGTGTCACCAGCGACAGCCTTCACCTCGAAGAGACCCATATCTATGTCAAGGCCCGGATCAATATTAAGCAAGGAGATATCCAATGTACCTCCACCAAGATCAAAGACAAGCACCACCCTCCCTTTATTGCTGACAGGCATCTTGTCAAGACCATAGGCAATGGCAGCGGCAGTGGGCTCGTTGATGATTTGCATGAGGCCTGACGCTGGGAGTTGCTGAAGTAGACACGGACAGTGATGACAGCATTCCTGATTGCTGTGCCAAGGTAGACCTCAGCCGTCTCCTTCATCTTGGCGAGCACCATGGCAGAGATCTCCTGGGGTGCGAATTGCCTTTCCTTACCTTCATACTGAACCAATATCATCGGCCTGTCATCACGACCTGCGACGACTTTGAAGGGCCACATCTTGATATCTTCTTGTACAGACTTGTCACTAAATCGGCGGCCGATCAATCGCTTCACATCTGTAAGAAAATCAGTTATGTAGTCAATAAGTGAACCATGTATAGCTTAGCTTTAGTATTTGATCTGCATCTCTTGTCACTTTCAGTTCAACATATTTCTGTTAGCCAAAAAAAGAGGAACTGACGTGATACTGCCTTCATTTGGATATGCTGGGAGAGTAACATCTTAAGATACTGCAAATTTGGAATCAATAAATAGACTAAGAAAACTCAATGCTGCAACCATTGAATAGTTGCAAGCTGTGCCATGAAAATGATCAGCTACTGCAAAGTGCAAACTAGTTCCAATTGACTCGACCTGCTCTTGAACATAGTTTCAAATCAATAAATAGTTTGCTTTGTTTATTTATTTATTGATTGATTTGAATTTTTGAAAGGGGCCTCGCTTTTGTCAACTTTTACCCCTGAAAAATAAGCCATGCACTTTTGGTAGTTGCACCATTTGCATTCAAGATTCAGTGAGTTTAACAAAGGGTTATATAGTATATACATTCATGCTTAGGAAACTAAACAAATCCCGTAGACGACACGTAAAACCTGCGAGCAAGAAGGGCAAGAAACATTTCTTCTTCTTCTGATAACTCAAGGTAGAATTTTGAATTGTGGCTGAACGAAGCGGTAGGCAACAATAGATAGGGATTAAAAGGAGGTAGCCTTCAAAATCCAAATTCAGTAGCAACGGCACGAATTGATCGCCAGGTTTGTTCGGTTGATTTTTTTTTTTTTTGAAAGCGTGCATTGCAGGTTCTTCGTCAAGTGGAAGTGGGAATTTTTTTTTAGGGGGGAATATTACACGCTCCAAGGAGCGATACGGCGAGAGGCCATACACTGCTTGGAGAAAACACTAAACACAAATCACCGACCATTGCGGTTTGTTCGGTTGATTGTTGTTCACACTGAAAGATTATATCGATCTCTAGAACTGAATGGCTGAAATACAGTGTGACTATATTTCTTTTGTTGTGGTTCGTTTTATTAATCAAATCTCTTAAAAAAATCTTAAATTTGACTATATTTACACAAATTTTTTGAATAAGACGAGCGGTCAAACTTAGGATAAAAAAGTCAAACGACTTATAATTTGGGACGGAGAAAGTAATTGATTAATGCCTAATCAATCAATTTGGGATGGAGGAAGTAATTGATTAATGCCTAATCAATCTCTTACTCCCCAAGTCCCCAAAAAAAATGGTATGATTGAAGAGCTACCAAAATCTCCCGAAACCCTAAAGAGATAATTGCTCCCCGACATAATTGATCGGTGCCTTTTTTAAAAAAAAATCTTTTTTTCAAAAATAATTGATTAGTGCCCAATCAATCTCTTACTCCCCAAGTTCCCATCCCCAAGTTTAACAGCTACTGAGAGGTACTCCACATTAGTGAGTGAAATAAATGGGTGCGTGATACTCACCGAAGACGGTGTTGGTGGGATTCAGGCCGGCCTGGTTCTCAGCCCCCTCGCCGACGAGCCTCTCGGTGCCGGTGAACGCGACGCAGGACGGCGTGAGGCGGTTTCCCTGGTCGTTCGCGATGACCTCGCCGCGGTCGCGCCGCCACACGGCCACGCACGAATACGTCGTCCCTAGATCGATGCCGACCGCCGGACCATCGCCCTTCAAAGCGGCCGCCATACCCACCTCTCACAGCTTTGGAGGGAAAAAGTGGAACTAGGGGTGCAAGGGAGGGCTGGAGGCAACTCGAGGAGTGTGTGCGCGACCGCCGCCACCCTTTGGATTTTGGATTTTGGAGTTTTGGTAGGTTTTGCGTTTGCCCAGCTTCGGCCTTCGGATGTACTAGTACTGTAGCTACTGTGAAAGCCAATAGAAATCACCCACCCGGCTTCGGCAACTGTCCAGTTCATTTTGGTGCAAACGGCTACAGCCGTATATGCCAAGGAGATTCTAGAATATTACTGTAAATTAATTACGGTTATGGTAAGTCCTTATCATATAACGTCCCCTACTGAGATAGAGGCAACAGCCGTATATGCCAAAGAGATTTTAAAATATTACTGTAAATTAATTACAGTTAGTTACTAGTTGATTTATCATCAGTAATCTATCTACCTTACCTAGTGCACCAACATAAATATGGCTAAGTCCACACCATATAACGTCCCCTACTGAGATAAATGCAGATTTGCTTTATTTCCTTCCGTGAGATTTTCTTCCTTTTTCTTCGATAGAGTACAATCATGTAGAAGCGTCGTCATCGGTGAGTATACTGTGATAACACTGTATTTTCTTCCTCAAATTTATTTCCCACTAGGTCTCCAGCGGCCGCCGCTACCCGGCTTCGGCGCTTGCGTTCTGCAAGTCCGTCGTCCCCATGACCACGTCCGGCGTCACCGTCTCCGTCGGCAGCAGCCGCTGTCTGGCTCAGGCACTCACGTTGCCCCACGACCACGCCTTCATCTCCGTCGAGCGTGGAGCGCCGGACCGGTGTCAACACGACCGTATCTAGGCCTGCCATCTCCAGTCCGGACAGTAGCCCGTGAGCCAATCGTACGATCAGGTCGATCATGTCGATCTCTTCTTCATCAGGTCACCTCACCTGGGGCAAGGCGGCCTGCTGTTTCTTGCGCAAACAGGATTTGGGTGCTCGGCTAGAGGCTGCTTCCAACCAACATCAGAGTGAAAACTATACATCTCGCCAAACGGAAATACTCTAGGTTTTTTCAAGCTGTTCTTGCTTTGTGCATCCAACGCCCGCCGTGCCTTGAGAGACCACTATCATTACTTAATTTCTTGAGAGACCACTACCTTGCTATTGCGCTCTGTAGGGCGTCGGGGGTCGTGATTAGACAGCTGCACTAAGGCATTCAGGTATTCAAGTACAGGTGCTTGTCATATTAGTCTTTGCTCGGTGGCATGGAGGCACTGCAGGCGTGGCATTGAGGCGTTGCAGATAGGTGGACGTCAGGCAGAGGACGAGCAACAAACACAAGCAAGCAACTGTGTTGGCAACCAAGCATCGGTTGGAGGTGCGAGCCATTGATTCATACCTTCCTCTAATAGATTTCATGTGTAAACAACTTAATTGCTCTCATCATTTTTGTTTGGGGGGGTTCAGGTCTAACTCAGTGCTTTGTGATGATGTAAAGGGTCCTAATGTTCCGTCATTTTGATCCCTTGCTAATAAATCAGAATTCAGATTTCGATCCCCTTAACAACACATTCTTCTGGAGATGGATGTGATATGGGGGGCAGTAACGCGGTGGAAAGTTCAAATTATATTGCACTCCCTCCATTCTAAATTATACTTCACTTTGACTTTTTTGGTTCATGCGTATTTTGTTATGTACCTAGACAAGTGAACTATAATTTGAAACGGAGGAAGTACTTGCTTAATAATGCCCTGAGGTGCAAATTCACCATGTGTGCCTGACTTTCCGTGTATATATATAAAATATATATTCTAAATATATATAATAGAATAATAGAAAAATGTATCACAGTTTTGCATCCCGGGAAACCATATTTTGCGTGTTATATATATATATGTAGTTTTTGACCAAAGTGTTATATATTTATTCAAAATTTAAATTGTATCATGATGTCATAGCGATGCTACACCTGAAAGTTTTGAAAAATGGAATAAAATATCATCATTGTTGTTTCATATGCATTTTAAAATAAGGTCGTGGCGTTAGCATGGGTAATATACTAGTGCTAAAGGTTACGTAGTTCAAAGAAACTCTAACAGATCCTGTAAAACTAAATTGCTAAATTGTTTATTTTAGCCATTGTGTAATAAAATAGATAAGTGTTAAAAAAAGAAGACTAGAAGAGTATGCAACATCCTAGCTATTTTGTCTCTTGTATATTTGAAAGAGTAAATTGTATTTAGAATACAACAACTACATGTGTGGGTGTGAATTACCGCAACAACTTTTAATCTGCTGTATTAGGAGCAAGAACTTATGATCTTGCTGCATAGATGTTCAAAGACCAATCTCTTGCGTTCTTGGTTGTATAGGCTACGATCGGATTGTCACGTATACAACTCAGGCAAGCAGGTACACGCCTCGTGCTCGCAGTAGCTTGCAGCTCTCACAAGATAGATGTACGGCTCGTGCTCCCAACGGCTCGCAGCTCCCGCAGAATGTACACGGCATAATGGATACTAGTTTTTTATGCGCGCCCATGCGCGCGGGGCAGTGGCCTCAATTGCATTCTAGCAATGGTTATACATTATTTTTATTATGGTTTATAATTGTTCAATGGTAGGTTTAAACAAGCATGAGACGTTCAAACACATGAGTTTACATAAAATTATGATAGAGCACCAAGGAGTCAGTCTCCATGAGACGGCACAACACAACATCCTGCATGCCGATAGCAAAGGTCACAGTAGCACATGCGCATGACACTTCAATTTATTTCAGGGTTTATAGTACAATAATAAGTATATTAGGAGACAGGGATACTAAAAAGCAATCTTGTTTGAACGAAATATACATAGATAGCTGGGTCTGACATAACTTGATATAATGATACAGTATGGTTACGGTCTGACATTTTTTTCTACTCTACACAAAACTTGGAGCATCATTCCTGTAGTAGAGAAGCCACCGCTCATCAATTCAGAGCTCCAATCATCAGAGTATGGCCCTTCACCTCTATCAAAACCATCTCAACATCTTTCATGTCTGTCTGTAAGCCAGCATTTCTGGAACATAGCATAGTTAGAGTAGTCAGTAGTGATTGTGTTATGAATCCACTCGTTCCAAAGTTTGAAACATAAAGAAACAATGCAGGGGTAATAGCTCTGTTTCTGGCTATTCAATGATGGAATAGGAGCAATTCATAATGAATCACATCTCCAGCAACTCATCTGCATTGTTCTTGCACTATAAAGGAGGGACCAACCTTCAACAGAACTCCAAATATATGGTTACACAATCCACTACAAATATGTATCCCTTCACAGAGTAGTGAAGAGTAGTGAACAATCCATTGCTGGGTGGATCTAAAATAATATTATAGGGGAGTTCTAATAGTTTTTCAACTGAATAAGATTATTAACTAACTCTGAAGCTACTTTCACATGCCCTGAACTATTAAATAGCAAGTACTGAAATAATGATAGAAATTAGATCCCTAAGAAACCACTGAGCACTGACTGAGTTATTTACACTATAGGTTCTAGAGTCCTGAGATCCATAAGAAAGCTTCAGATCAAAATGAGGAAAATATACAAGGGACAAGGAAACATAAGCAACTCCCTAGTGGCATGATTCCACCAGGATTTGGAAAAGCACATGTAAAAGGAAATAAACAAATACTGAGAGAAAAAGTCACCTGAGTTGCTGTTTGCACAATAAGCATGAGCTGGCATGTATCTCCCTGGATCAATCTCCTGGTTACGACTATCACTGTCGTTTTTCATATGCCTTTGTAATTCACGGTCATAAACTCCTAGGAACCCAAATGAAAAATTCTTTGTAGAACCTGAATGAAACCTGGCAGCGGCAACTTAGTAAGGAACAGCGAAATCAGGCACTCGATGCACAGCTATTAAGAACAAAAAGCGTAAGCAACTAGATGAAATCAGACACCACACCACAATAGAAAGTTCATGCCGAAGCATCAAAAAAGCAGTTCACATCAGCAAGGGTCAACACACTAAACATGTATTTTCTTGTCACTTCTAATGCTCTGCAGGTTGACTGAATACAATTTTACAAAAGTAAAAAAGCTCATACTTTGTAATCATAGTCACTTGTAAAATTTTCCATACAACCTGTAGATCCATACCTTCAATTCAATAAAGAAGAAAAATCGTCCTAGCTATTAGCCCCTAGCTTGTAAAATTAAAACAAATAAAAATAAGGTAAAAAATAGTTTTCTCTGGTGTACCTAAACTTGATTGAAGAAGGATCATAGATAATTCATCTTCAGTCTATCCATTTAGTAGCACACATAAAACTGAAATAAACACCATAGATTGAACAGAAACAAACATCATTACAATATACAGAGCAGAGCCAGTTTTCTAATTAGGTAATCCACTAATTTGTCATGACTTACTGCAAAGGAATTGCAATAGAATATTAAAGACAATATATCACCAAGCCAATAAAATATAATAATAAGAACTGCACTGTTTGATACAGAGTAAGTATTAACCTGACAATATATCACCAAAAATATTTCCTAGCTATCCTTACTAATCCTTGCTACTACCAACCAATGAAATGATATCCATGTAAATGTTAAAGCCTATTCACGCAATAAGCAAGAGTAGAAAATCTTCCTCTCTATTTTCTTTACTTCCATGGCTATGGGAGCTGACAGCTATGCAGCAAACACCAAAGGTAACAATCAAACAAAGTGCAGTCTTAAATGGGTAAGGCCATCATTTTTTACAAAAATGTTAGCATCAGGACAGGAGGCCCCAAACACAGTCGAATCAACCTCAAAAAGCCATAGGGGAACACATACCATAATTGTATGAATCAAACTCATAGATATAGTGATAGTTGAATTTGCAGCTATTTTGCCATCCTATGGCTCGAATCTAATTCCTTATTGAAAGAAAGGCCTTCTCATCATATACACCGTAGAGCTTTTAGAGTGTATGGACCACATCATAGCAAATCTAAAGGAAGATCAGTATGCATAGTCCTATAAAAAATCCAAAAGCATTACCTGATTTTTTTACACCATTCAGATAGGATTCATCGAGGGATTGATAGGCTCATCTTCTCTAGCCTTGCCCCAAGCTGCTAACACGCTGCTTCCTGTTGTCTGCTTCAACTTTGAAGAGGAGTATGTTTTCCTATAGTAAAACAAAAAGGCTCAGCTAGTGATAAATTATAGGAAAATGATAATTCATAATAGATATGCCTTCCTATGTACCTATTTGAGCAAGGTCATTGGTAACATTCATGGCAAAAACTGTTAGCCTTAGAATGCAAACAGGAATTAGATCATCAGTTTAGCTAACCTGAAAAACTACAGATATGATAAAAATACAAGAATCTCATCAACGTATATCTTTCCTCGAAGAACTGATTGTTCAGTACCTCACTAATCATCAGCCCATATCTTTTCTCATCACATACTAAGCTAAACTTTCCATATTCTTTTCATCAAGATGTTCCTATCAAATCAAACTTGTCTACCAATTCCACATAAATAAAATTATAGATCAAATGAAAACAAATGCACCTGGCATACAGATAGGTGAAAGGGCCGTGGAGACTTGTTACCATGAAAGGTTGAGCAACAATGGTGGAGATTAGGCAAGGGGAAAAGAGACAGATGCACGTGAAGAATATGGGTCAAGTCTATGCAGATCTGCAGCCAGTGTGGCAGCTGTTCCCCAGTGCACAGACCTCAATACGACCACTCCGATGTCGGCATGCTCTCCTTCGTCTTCTAATAACCCTATCAAAGAGGATTCATCTCGAATCCCCCAAAATCAAAGAGGATTCAACTCAAATCCGCCAAAAATCAAAGAGGATTCAACCCAAAATCCCCCCAAATCGAAGAGGATTCAACTCCCAATCCCTCAAAATCAAAGAGGATTCAACTCAAATCCTCCAATATCAAAGAGGAAAAGGGGTGGATGTGAGGAACGCCCTGTGGTGCGCAACAGGAAGAGGACGAGGGAAATGAGCAGTGTGCCTCACCAGCATGGCTGAACAAAAAAGATGAGCGAGACCCTTGTTCTGTGCCAAAGCCAGGAGTTGCGAGAAAAGAGAAGGGAGCTGGAGAGCCGGGGTGCGCTCGCTGGCGCCTGCTTCCGCCGCAGGGCGTTGCTGCGGCTGTGGCCACCACCGCGCCGGGTTGTGGACTCGCCTGGGTGTCGTGCCACCGCCACCACCATGCGGGGGCCGCCGCGATGGGGGGGCGGCCTGGCCTGGGACGCTCGCTGGCCCCTGCTTTTGCCGCCGGGTGTTGCCGCGGCTGTGGCCGCCGCCATGCGGGGTGCCACCGCGCTGGGTTGCGGACGCGCCTGGGGGGGCCTCACCTGCCACCGCCACCACCACGTCGGGGCCGCCGTGATGTGGGGCGGCCTGTACTGGGAGCCGCCGCCGCGGGAAATGAAGGAGAGGAGGAGACGACGCGAGTGTTCCAGGGTCAGGGTTGAAACTGGACCGGTATATATTTGGCTGTGAGTGGCTCAGAGGACTACTGTCAACCATTCGATCTACAATCTACAATCCAATGGCCAGAAATATTTTGAACGACGTGGATAGCGCCCGCGGAGTGGCATCGTGTATACTTTCTTTAGATGTCCATGATCTCCTTAGAACGAGGAGCATGACGCAACCCTACTGTACACGGCTTATAGTTGCAATTTACTCTATTTGTTTGCCATTCAAATCCCAACCGATCATGGGTTCTCTCGTGTGCGGGCAAAGTAGACGTGGCGAACGACTTCAGGAGATAGCGAGCGACGCTTGTTTGCTTTCAATGACGAGTGAAATTTCAGGGATACTAGACTGTTATTTAAGCAAACCAAATAGCATATATGTTGTAGCACAATTTACAATTTTTGCTGTAAAATTCTAAATATTTGTTAGAGTTGCTCTTATTGGTTCTTTTTATTTATTTCAATAACACTAGAAAATAAGAAGGTCTTTCGTTCAACAAAGATTCGTGCGTGCGCCCACGTCAAAACTACGACACACATGAGGTAATGTTTGGTTCAAAGTCAAGGTGGAGTGAGATGCTCCCGTCTCTGACTTGTAAGGTGGGACAACTCTATTTTCTATTTGGTTGACAAGGGACGAGGATCATTATAGTATTTGTGTTTCTTATTTAGATCTCAAAATCCAAATATTTTAAGACTTGACAAAATGATTTTATAACAAAAATTACAATCACTTGACTACGTAGATACGGAGTATATGTTTCCTAATGGAGGGAGTAGTAAATAATTACTCTCTTCAATTTTTTAAATTGTAAGTCGTTTTAAGAAAGTCAAAACATCTCAAGTTTAGTTAAAATTATAGAAAAAATACAAAGATTTATGACATTAAATAGGTATACTATAAAAATATAATTAATAAAAAAATCTAATGATATTTAGTTAGCTCTTAAATTCTATTACCTTATCGTATAAATTTGGTTCAACTTAAGATGCTTTGAATCTCTAAAATTATTAAAATGACTTATATTTTAGAATGGAGGGAGTATATAATAAAATTATAGTGATCCATGATACAAACAGGTTCTGGTATATTTTGGATCACGTCATAAAAATACATCTAAATAAAAAAGGAATATAAACCATACAAACAAAACCTAAATGAACGCTCGAGAAACGGCGCTCCAAGGATAAAAAAAAAAGAGTGCAAGGATGTCGGGAGTAAATAGAAAAGGAATATGATTAGCCGATAAAGATCAAAAGATAAGTTTTATATTTCTTATGTAGTTAGATTTGAAAATTACGTGTGTCTCCGTAGGCGTGGACAAAAAATTATCACATCCGTGCAATGTATGGGTATTTATCTAGTTTAAACTAAAAATCAGCTAGCTAATGATTTAGCCCATGGTATCCATAAACAACTTCAACAGGAACGCTCAAATTAGAGTCTTTTTTTTTATTTTAAAGGCTTATACTTTTGTGTGCTTAGTTTTTCTATATACTTGAGACCCTAAATTAAGTCTCTCAAACCCAAAATAGACATCGACCCATCAACGGGTCGTGCTTTCTATGGGCCCGTACCGGACTGGTCCGACGTCTCGTTCGGCCATGAAGCTCTATAAAAAAATGTGTTCTCACAGGTTAACCGAAGGTGGAGCTGAAAGTACCAGCTTTCGCTGGCTCTTTGGCAGGCGCGCGTGGTGCCGTGATTGACTGGACAATGAAGCCCCAGTGCCATCTTTCACCTGGACTCAGATTGGGTGCAGTTCCTTCGGCAAGGCACGACGTAACTTGCGGCCCTATATCCAGCGTCCAAGCGCCATCCGACGGCTGCCAGCGTGTCCAGGAGACTTTTCACTTCTCCTCGGGGCTGGCCGGCTCATTCGCACGCGCCGCTTGGTTTCCGGCAGGCTGCGCCGACGGCGCCTCCTTCCTATCGTCCAGAAGAGAGTCCGCCGCCTGGAGGAGATGAGCCACCGAACTGCACAGCACCGACGCCGGGGTCGTGCGCCGCGCTGGTTTCCTATGGCCTGCGCTGACCGCACCGCCTTCCGCTTCCCGCCGTCCAGACTCCGGAGGAGCTGAGGAATCCGCCGCCTGCTGCCCGGAGGAGCCGAGCCAGTGAACTATGCAGCACCGACACCATGTGCTTGCTTCCCGCCGTCCAGAGGAGCCAAGGAATCCGCCGTCTGCTGCCAGGAGGAGCGGAGCCATTGAACTACGCAGCACCGACGCCAGGACGCCCTGTATTTGCTATCCAATCTTCAGCATGTAGTTCAAATAGGTTCACTTGCTTATTGGGTTATAACTCATCATGTTCCGGCTCCAGTAATAGCAAATATTATTGGAACACAAAATTTGAAACGTGCTTAACTCTTCACGAATTGTGTGCTTGCTAAAATGTTTCTGTTTGTGTGCAAATTTGATGTATTTGCGGCTTGGTTTCTTTGCAAATCTGACTGTAAAATGTTGTTCTCCATTAACAGAGAGAATATCTCAACACATAAAGGAGACATCAATATGCTGCAATCTGATGCAGCTCGAGATTTCAATTTTCACAAGCTCTGTTAATGCAATACCTTAAGATGAGGCCTCTTGATTTCATTTATAGACATGAAGAATCTAATTACATAAACCATAGGCAAGTCAAGCAATGGAGCTTTGAATGTAGTCCCTGCAGAGAGCACCTTCACGGCGTGCGTTGCTCCTTCACGGCGTGCTCCGTCTTCGTCTCTATCATCCATGTTCGTCTCCATCATAGCACCGAGGTGCTCCGTCTCCTCCAGGAAGAAGTGGTGCCGGAGAGCTCCTCTTTTATGCCTCGACGCCGGTCTTCCTCGGCACTGCCGCGGTGCAACTTCCCTCGGCGGCGCAAGGAGCGGTTCGGGAGTTGTTGCAGCGGTGCGGCATGGCGCCGGAGGGGCTGCGGCGCGGCGCCGCGCCGCGGCGCGTGAACCTCCGCGGCTCCGCCTGCAAGCTGCGGGCTGCGGCAACCAGCGTGAGGGAAAAGTGAAAAGTCTGCTTGAAACGCTGGTAGCCGTCGGATGGTGCTTGGACGCTGGATACAGAGCCGCAAGTTACGACGTGCCTTGCCGAAGGAACGGCACCCAATCTGAGTCTCTTTCACCTAGGCACTGGTGCAGACAAAGCACGGCAGCAGCAGCATGTGGCTCCTCTGGCGACGGAGCGATGATCAAAGTGGAGCACCGAAGGAGGAGGCGGGTGTGGCAAATCTCGTGGCGTGACCTTGTTCCTCGCCGCAGTGTCGACGCGGTGGCGGAGTGTTGTTCGGGGAGTGCAGTGTTGAGCAGAGAATAGATGGAGATAAGAATGGAAGAAAACAAAATTAAGACATGGAAAAAATGAAAGAAACAAAAGAAAACGAAATGTTATATCAAAGAAGCCACATTGAAATTGTTTTGGTTAGAGCTGACGCTCTACCAAGCGGGGGTCATTATTGACAATAGCTCAATCGCGATGTGTGCTAGTGCTAACGGATGTTTTGAGGTATTTACTACTTACGATAAATACCTCTCCATATACAAGGCTCTCAAACCGGCAAATTCCAACCCAGATGTACGGACCAAGTTTGTCTGGAACAACAAGGCACCACCTATAGTCAAATTCTTCGCTTGGCTGCTGGCTAAAGTACGAATACAATGCAAATCAAACCTGCAGAGGAAGGGAGTCGTCCAAACCTCAACATGTGAAACTGTGCAATGCTGCTGATGAAACCCCAGCACATCTAATATTTGGCTGCCCATTTGCTGTGCAATTCTGGAGTGCACTGCATATAAAGACGTACCAGAACTGACCGGTATCGTCACTTACGCAAATTTAGAAGCCAAATCAGATACCGTCAACTCACTGCAAGCTTTGCAAATCAGAGGACCTCCTATGGTCAGCGCGGCTACCACGTGAGGAAGACACATTGCCCATGATTGGTGCACTGTTTTAGCCAACGCAATGTAAAACTGTAGCTCTTTGATTAACTAAAATGTTGTTTGTAAACTACATGGCCATTTGAGAGCCAATCTCGATTAATATATCAATCAGGCGGGGGATTCTCTCCCCTCCCGTCGACTTATCAAAAAATGGTATGAAAGTCAAATTGCTGATGTGTTCGCTGTAAGTAGGTGTGCAAACCCCTCCTGTTTCTTCACCAAAAAAATAAAAGGTTCAAGTGTTTAATCGTCGAGAACTTGCCCAACTACTAATGGACTATGGTCTAGCCAGTTGGTTTGTATAATGGGATTTTGGCCATGTAATCAGCCTCACTTAGGTACGCCATTCAGACAACAAACCATGTGTGCCGGCAATACTGAAATTAGATTGGCAGTGCAAGAATTCAACAGATATGTACTAGGATTACCCTAGCATCACCAATTAACACATGGTTCCAGAAACAACGAGAGTTCAATGTAGGCTATTGACAAGCATACGTCAGACCAGAAATTGCAAAATAACACAGTAGTGCTTACAGCCTAGCATATGCCAAACCAGAAGTTGCAATATAGCAGTAGTACTAGCATTAAGCTTCTAGCCCAGGGAGAACTAGTACGTCATAGATTATCTAACCGAGCAACCAGTGCGATGCAGCTCACTTCTCAGTTTTGATGCTTAATATCTTGGCCTTCTTGGCATTCCTTGATTCCATCTCCTTAGCTTTGTACCTCTCGGCCTTTTGCACCAAGCGCTCGATTTGTGCCTTACGAAGCCGGCCATTGTGGTTAGTGATGGTGATGCTATTGATCTGGCCGCTTGTCTTGTCCTCTGCTGACACGTTCAGGACACCATTTGGATCGATGTCGAAGGTGACATCGAGATGGGGGACACCCCTGGGAGCCAGGGGAATGCCGGAGAGGACAAACTCACCGAGCAGGTTGTTCTCCTTGGTGCTCATGCTCTCACCCTCATACACCTTGACTCTCACGATTTCCTGGTTGTCTATGCAGGTGGTGAAGAACTTCGTCTTCTTGGTCGGGATGGTGCTGCTCCTCGGGATCAGAACAGACATGACATCTCCCAATGTATGGACCCCAAGGGATAGAGGTGTGACGTCGAGCAGAACTATATCACCCACCTTTGCTTATTTCACCATTGAGGATCAAGGCTTGAATGGCAGCGCCGTAAGCAACAGCCTCGTCGGCGTTGATACGCCGGCAGAGCTCCTTCCCGTTGAAGAAATCCTGGAGCATGCTCTGCACCTTGGGGATGCGGGTGGAGCCACCCACGAGGACGATGTCGTGGACGCTGCTCTTGTCCATCTTGGCATCGTGGAGGCACTTATCCACGGTGTCCATGCACTTGCTGAAGAGGGCCTTGTTGAGCTCCTCGAAGAAGGAGCGTGTGATGGGTTGGGAGAAGTCGATGCCATCATGTAGCGCATCAACCTCAATTGTGGTTTCTACCCTATAAGAAAGGGTTCTCTTTGCCTTCTCACAGGCTGTCCTCAATCGACGGAGTGCCTTTTGGTTATCTGTGAACTTTGTCATGTCAATCTTCCTGCTGTGTTTCCTTAAGAACTCCTTCAGACAGTACTTCACCATCTCATTGTCAAAATCTGCTCCACCAAGGTGTGTGTCACCAGCAACAGCCTTCACCTCAAAGCGGCCCTTACCTATGCCGATACCAGGATCAATGTTGAGGATAGAGACATCCATGGTGCCACCGCCAAGATCAAAGACGAGAACCGTCCTCCTCCCTCCATCGCTGGTGGGCATCTTGTCAAGGCCATAGGCCAGGGCTGCAGCAGTGGGCTCGTTTATGATGCGCATGACATCCAGGCCAATTTTAGCAGCATCGATTGTGGCCTGGCGCTGCATGTCATTGAAGTAGACGGGGACAGTGACGACTGCCTTCTTGACCGTGGTGCCTAGGTAGACCTCTGCGGTCTCCTTCACCTTGGCTAGCACCATGGCGGAAATCTCTTCAGGCGTAAACTGCCTCTCCATGCCTTCATGTTGCACCACGATCATCGGCCAGTCCTCGAGATGACCGGCAACGACCGTAAAAGGCCACACCTTAATGTTTTCCTGCACAGGCTTGTCACTGAACCGATGGCCAATCAGTCGCTTCACATCTGTAAGAAAGATGCCACAGAAGCATTCAAGTTACAAATTGCTACGCACTTTTATTTACAAATGTAAGCAATGAGTGAAACATATACAGATGCTAAAGTGTGGTTGTCATCGAGTAAATTTCGACTGAAGTTTTTACTTGCTGGGTTCTTTTTTTCAGACGGCAAGTATTAAAAAACTGATCAAACCTTGACTGAAGTTGTAATCTAGTAGCACTCAAGTTTTTACATGCTGTTTTTTTTTTTTCAGACTGCAAGAGTGTAATCCAGTAGCACTAGTTAAAAATCAGTTCTTTTCCTCAATGGAAGCTGGAGCAAACGATAAATAAAATTTCCTAGCTACTTTTGCAATTGCAGGTAGCAGGGACACCTGTAATTACTAACCAAAATGGGGGAAAAACAGAGGTACTACAGTACAAATGAATTCGTAAGATGGAAAACTGAAGGAATCATCCTGGGTAGTTTATCTGGTTCCCAGCAAGAATGTAATGAGATTACTGCACCAAAGATATTTCACGCCAAGACCAGGATCAGTTTGCTTGCTGCTTTTCATCAGGAAAACTAAATATCCAGATCAACCGCACAGTGTTCGGTTTCCGTCATTGAGATCGAGCTAGTCTGCTAATGCCACCGTGTGTTGCCTTGTGCTTCCTACTAGAGTTCTTGCTACTAGGCTACTACTACTGATCTGGGAGAGGAAGCCCAGGGCGAACCCGAGCTCTGAAGTTCGTGAGTAAATACCGCGACAATAACCTTTCATCAGTACAAGCGAGTGATGAAACAGCTCAGTAGAAGTATTCTTACCCAAGATGGTGTTGGTGGGGTTCAGGGCGGCCTGATTCACGGCCGCCTCGCCGACGAGCACCCCGGCGCTAGTGAACGCCACGCAGGACGGCGTGAGGCGCTTGCCCTGGTCGTCGGCGATGATCTCGGCGTGGTCGCCCCGCCACACGGCAGCACACGAGTGCGTTGTGCCCAAGTCGATGCCGATCGCCGGTCCGTCGACATTCGAGGCCGCCATCGCGCCGCCCTCGGAGGTTAGCCTAGAACAAGAAGAAGGGGATGGAGCCGAGCAGTGGATGTGGAATTGTGGATGACCCCGGGTAGAGGCAGCAGCAGGACGGCAGGAGGTAAAAAGATGTGAATCAAATGCATGTCATGATACTCTCTCTGTCTTCTAGGCGCCCTGACAACTTTCACTGTCTCAATGTGCTTGCAATAAATGAAGTGCACACCTCGCACACGAGATTCCTGCAGAACCAAGGCAGACAGAAATGCTGTACTCCCTCTCAGTCTATCCCAAAATGGTACTAAACGTTTACAATCAAATTTTATGATCAAGGCCTTTTAGTTCTCAAAATTTGCCCATAGATTTTACCATATAAAAAAAAGATTTTTATCACATCAAAATACTGGCAACATAGAGTACTAAAGGTAGATAAAATCAAAAACTAATTATACGGTTTTATTGTACTTTGCGAGACGAACGTTTTGAGCCTAATTAGTCAAAGTTTAGATAATTTTTACTAATACAAATAAAACACTACAATGACGCATTAATGACTTTTTGCCAACTTTATATGTGCAAAGTTAGGAACAAAACAAAGCCCAAATAAGTTTCTCCTTTCGATCCTTTTTTGTTTCCCTAATAAATCTCTATCTCTTTCTTATATCTCTTTTTCCTACGCACCACACTGTTTCGCTCCTCCTAAATTCCTGCCTAACCAAAAACGTAAAGTGCTTTGAGACATTTATAGTCAGTACTTTGTATGACTGGCACTACTCTAAAAAACTAATGTTTTGGGTTTAGGGTCTTGTTTAGATTGCGAAAACTAAAGTTACAAAGCGCTTGAGCACTTTCGTTTGTATATGATAATTATTGTCTAATCATACACTAACTAGATTCAAAAAATTTATCTCGTGATCTATGACCAAACTATGCAATTAGTTATTTTTTATCTATACGATGGAGAGAGTGTAAAATTTTGGAATTTTAAAGCAATCTAAACAAGGCCTTAAAGATGAGTAAAAAGATGCTTTGAAAAAAAAAGGATGAGATGGATTGAAATAAAAATTGAGATGTATTAGGGAAATAAAATATGTATTGAGAAAGGTGAAAAATGTTAAATATTTTAGAACAAAATTTGAATTCTATATAAGTTTAGGTATTCTCTAACAAAGGGAGTACCATGCATCCTTCGGAAAGAAATGCAATACCAAATTAAATCAAGTTATTTTTTTAGTTTACATAAATTTATAGAAATGATATTAGCAAATTCAATTTTCAAATTAATTTATTGTAACGTGTTATGTGATTAATATCATAATAGCTTTTTATATTATAAATAATATTTTCATTAATATAATCAAACTAAAATTGTTGACTTACTTGTAGCCTGTTTGCACAATATGGAGTAACTTGTTTGGATGCACACGAGATAAGGTGTCTGGGTCTAGAATGTTGTCGTCGGAGACATGCTTTGTATTATACTAAGGGCGTCTTCAACAACTAGCTATTTAGCTAGCTAAATCTGACGTGACAAGGAAAAAGCAAGAGAGAGTACTCATTAACGAATAATGATGAGCAAATAGATGATCTATTTCACGTAGTTTAAAAACATGCAAGAGAAGAATGTGGGTCTAATATCATGAAACAATAAAAATATTTAAAATGGTCTTTGATTTTGTTTTTCACCTCTACATTAGCTACATAGGTAGTATCATTGTGAACACTCTAAGGGTTTCTTTATTGGTGTATGTTTGGTTGGTACTACAGTTTGAGTTTGCCACACCAAACCTTCACCAAACAATGGTTGCCGGAGAAAGTATGGCGAGCAAAATTGAAGTCGTAATTATCTTTAACGTATGTGATAGGGTGCTAAGAAAGTGTGAACGCCTTAGTCATAGCAACGAACAATGAAAAAAATATGACATGACTAACTTGGGTATTGCACCTTTTTGTCACGACAAAACAGGCCCAAAGGTATTCTTTGGCAAGGCTTCTAGAGCCTAGAGGGGCTTCAGTTTGGTTCTCTCTAAATTTTGGGCAAATATTCTCCCAAAAAAAAGTTGCCTCATAATCGGCTCGACGATAGAAGCTGCTTTTTATATTTTTTTTTATAATTACATAGTATAATATAGACGTTTATGACATACACGCACACTCACCCCTATGAATACACGTATGCAAACCTACCCCTACCCGTATGAGCATCTCCGAAGGACTAAGCACACTGTAGATCTGGAGATTCCCCGAAGTGAAGATTCCCGATATCACTACTGGCACTTCGTTGTCGACGGGAACGTCGCTTACCACTTAACGCATAACGTCGGAAAATCCTTGAGAAAATCCTAGGAAAAGGTGCAAGCATCAGAATTTATACCCTTATGCATAGCGTCCCACTGGACCGTCTTATCATTGGACTACAAGCTAATTCGAAGTCATATGCATAGACACCCTAGCAAATAAGGCCTTAAACGGGCTTGATTGTTGTAGGGTTGAATAATTTGTGTGGCAAAAAGGTACTTCCTCTGTCCCTTTTTAAGTGTCTCCGTGAGATGCGTGTCACAAGTTTGACTGGATTTGTAGAAAATACATACAATATTTGTATCTTTAAATAAATTTATTAAAAAAGTAGATTCAAAGATCTTTCCAATGATATTAATTATGATACTAATTGATTATACTTATTATTTATAAAAAATATAGGTATTTATTTCTCAAGAAGTAAAACGACACTTATTTAGTGGCGGAGGGAGTATTGCCTAAAATTTGCTAAAAAAAGTACTGCCTAGAAGTTATCCTAACTAAGCAATTTGCAATGCAGATCGTTTGGTTAGAAGCTTGGGCCCCGCCGAAAGGCTAAAAGAAGAAAGACACCTATCTCAACCCATAACATTTGCATCACATTTTTTGAAAAATTAAACCTTCTTTAAATTCACATAGATTTTTAAGAGTATCATCTTTTGTATTTTCTAAGAATGTTTATTAGGAAAATATATTCCACTGTTAATATTAAATATTAGTATATATATGATCAAAGTTTTAAGAAGTTTGATGCTTCAAAAAAGACTCCCAATATGAAACCCTAGACGTCTGATTTCCGGCGGCAAACGTCGAAGGAACCGACGTCGCTTAGAATGGTCAATTTTCACCTTGTGGTAGTAAATACCACCTCCACACCTTTCTAACCGTTATTCAATCATTTTACTCACCAACCTTCGGACAAAACACCCGATCTCCCTCTTCTCCTCTTTTTGCTCTTTAAAATCCAAATCTTGCAAGAGTTTGAACTGAGGCAGCCGAGCTTGGCGAGCTGTATGGGTTATCCAAACAGGGTGGTTAAATGCAATGCACAAAGGCAGCGACGGTGATAAGACGCGGCGTTTTGACTTATCATGGCGATGTCAGCATTGCATGCCGGTTGCAGCCTTGCAGGGCCGCGTCAAATCCCCTGTGACGCGCGGCTGTGTGGTGGAGGAGCAGTGCCTTGACGTGGGGGTACAGATTTGTATACAGTACTTTCTCCGTCGACTTTAATTGTTTTAACGTATTTTACTAATATATCTAAATATATTATTTATTTAGATATATAGTAAAATATATATATAAAAAATAAAAGTGAAGTAGCAGATTAAAACCGGTCTGGAAGAAGAAACCCTCTAAAAACGGGGCTGTTTTGTCTACGGTAGATGGTAGAAACCTTGCCTTTGAGATTCAGTTCTCCGTCACAATAGACGGTAGGAAAATAAAGATTAGCGAAGAAGACATCTAAACAAGGCTAAAGTAAACCGGATATATGCACTATTTTGGAAACAAGGAACAGCTTGCCTTCCTTGGTTCTAGGGATGGAAACGGATTGGATTCACATGAAATCGGATCGTATCACCTTGTACGACTTTTTAATTCAAATACAAATACAAATTTAGATAATTTTGGATACAAATACAAAGCGGATATCTTGGATTTGAATTTCCATTCGAATATTTACTCAAGTCAACAAAAAAATGTATATTATTAAATTTAACATATATAAATAGTATCTTGCTACCAATCACATCATTAACTAAAATGAACTAAATTAAAGTACACTTCTTACAATCTCCAATATCGTACTAAATTTTAATGAATAATATAGAATAAAATAATAAAATCAAGAGACTTTTATAACTTTTTTGGACGAAGGATAACTTAAATATAACTTATTTTAATTTTGTTATTACACTCAAATACAACTAGTGAAAGTATATTATTAATCCCTAGTGGATAGGAGAGAGCAGAAACCGAAACACTCAAACCAAGCCCGAAACCGTTTCGCTTATTTCTACCCAAAAAGTGCTAAATTAGCCGAAACGTTCCGAGCCAGAAATGCTCATGCTTATACCGTTTGGTGTCGATACTTCAGATTTGAGAAAAAAAAAAAAACGGCATCTTGAATCAAAAGGAAAAATAAACGGAATCGTTCCGGCCAAAACGCAGAATATCAAACAAGCAGTCAGCCAAGTAACCTCAGTTTCAAACACAGTCTACGCCCAGCTTGCCCAAGCAGCCAAGGTAGCAAAGCAAATTGGCTAGTAGCCCTAGAGACCAGATGGAAGCTTTGTACTCTTCCCTCTGACCGTTTTTATATGTGTCGTTTGAAAAGCATGACTCCCACACAAACACGATTCACTCTACAGTAGTAGGCTGCACCTATGAGCCGTGGCCTACTACTCCCAGTCCAGGAATAATGCTTTGTACTAGTGCAAAGGTGCAAAGGGCGCGCCCTGCGCGCCGTGCCATGGGCTAACATAGTGTAGGTGTGATGCCTAGAAATCATGTATAACCAAAAGTGATATGCAAATATGTACATGTATGCATGTAAGAGGCAAAGAGCAATACATGGTTGCATGTTCATGCATACGGATAAGACTTTCAGTCATATTGATCAAGAACTCTTGCCCTCTTATCCATTTCCTTTACCTAGGCTACGATGAACATGTGACGGGTAAAATAGGTGAAAAGATGGTAGGCACAGTAAATAATCATATGTAACTTACAGATCAGAAACTCATACATATAAATTTATTATATGTATATGGTTCTTCACATTGGAAATGTCTGAGCACTACATGACTATTTTATAGACGTTGAACAACTTTTTGTAGGACATGTTGTACATAGATATGTTGGCTGTTTCAAAATATTTTGAGGTATACATTTGCATCGTAGCTACACTCGCTGTTGCGAAATCAAACGGCCAAACAGGCTTAAGAAGTTCAGAGAAACAATTGTTTGCAGGCGAAAGGCTTTGCTGATGGTGGTTCTTGTCGAGGGGCTTCTGTATGGCCTTGCCCGCCTGTTGCCGGTGAAGGTGGTGTTGTTGGGTAATAGGAACACATGAAGCACAGCTAACCTCAGTAAAATGGAAATCAGGTGACTATAGCAAGAAAAAGAAAGTTGCTACCGATTCAAAATTTAAGTACTGATATGCTCTATGAAATCTGCAACTGAAAAAAATAGAGAAGAACTGCTAATAGAGAGTAGATATTTTAGTGGCAATACCTAAATATTGAATGTCCACTTAGCTGCTTTTCTCTGCAGCACTAACTTCCAATGAAGAGGTGGAATGCCAATACCTCTTTTACCGTCATAGCTAAGACTCTGGCCAAGTAGAGGGGATTAGCATGGGGAGTGTTAGGCCCTAGTCTAATAACACAAAACTATGAAGCGTTGAAAATAATCATTTAGCACATGTATTACTTCTGTGTCTCCATGTCAAATTCATTTTATTAATAACACAAAACTATGAAGCGTTGAAAATAATCATTTGGCACATGTATTACTTCTATGTCTCCATGTCAAATTCATTTTATTATGAATATTGCGTGAAACAAGACAGTAACAACCTGCAGTAGTAGAAATGCAAAGATTGCTCGAAATACATCTAAATTTTTATGCACACTATTTTTTTCTTTACAGAACATTAACTGTCTAGTTTATTTATTTTTGAAAAAAACTTGGATAGGAAGCACTTATTCATATAACTGGAAATTAGAAGTGTCCTAAGAAGACCGCAAGCCATCTTTCTTTCATGTACAATGAGGCATTTCTGTAACCTGCACACAAGAATCTTCCTGTCACATAGTACCTTTTCATCTGTAATCAATCAATTCACAAGCAAATAATACAAGGACATGAGCATGGGGTATGGTGCAAAAACACAAACATTAACCATGTGCAACAACAACACTTGCTGATGTAACTCTGGAAGAAAGATGGATGAAAGAGAAGGAAGCAATCTTAGGTCGCCTCCATCATCTGTCACCTACACGGGATAGAGGGAGCGTTCTATTAAAGTACAAGGAGGACGTGGGCTTGGCATGATCACCGCTGCAATCATATGGAACAGTAAACCAGGTCTCAAAAAAAGGTAGGTATAGTAAGCTGTGGTGGTGGCTGTTCAGGCGTTTTATGATCTACAGCAAGAGGTTTCATGTCTGTTCTATGTCTGGTGCAGGTAGAGCAGGCTGTTGTATGACAACGTGCCGATCGCCTGATCACGAAATCTGATTTTACAAATAGGGACAAACATCTAAATACATTGAGTGACCTTTGTTTATATTTAGATAGAAGTAG
>CM041629.1:15004963-15047206 GCA_023333625.1 Bothriochloa decipiens | reverse complement strand
GTGGATCTTGCGTGGTCCAATCACAAAATTTCAGGTGACGTGGCCCCAACCAGCATCTAAGAAGGTGTTCCTGGATAGAGATAAAAAATATCTGGTGAGATCTCGTGATCAATAAGTATAGTACTCCTATAGAGTAATCACTCCGTCCCATAGAGTTTAACCTTTTGACTTTTGGACTTAATGTTTCTATCCGTCTTATTTAAAATATTTATATAAATAATAAATAAATTAATTAATATTTATATATCTTTATTGATAAAAAAAGTCATAATAAAATAAATTATATTTATAAAAAATTTTAATAAGACGAATAATCGAAAAAAATAGCACGAAAAACAGGGTGATAAACTCAAAAGACGGAGTAATTATGAGTATATCTGATGAGATACTGAGATACGAGTAGGTCATCAAGTATATCTGGCAGATCTCCAGTCATCAACCTCATCAGTCCTGTCAACTTTCGGCGATGTCTTTTCTCCCCTTGCTGCAATGCATCACGCATACGCAGTACACAGTACTGCACGCACACGGCACACGCAGTACACACAGTACGACAGTCGCATGCCAGTTCTTCGACCTCGATCATTTTGAATTTTATTGCTTTCAAGCCTCCACTTTCAGTCCGTTTAATGTGATGCGTGTTTGTTGTTTGCTTGTCACTGAGCTGATTCTAATTTTTGCTGCTTCCAACTGATTGAAACCTTTCCTATTTGTTAAAACTTCATCAAAATACAGCCTATCGATTTCATTTTGATTGCTATTTTTTTCGAGACAACTTGCAAAAGGAGTACACTTGATGAAAATCCATTTTTTTATAATCAAATATAATGGAAGTGTGAGAATTATTACTCTATTTGTCCTAAAATAAATGTTATTTTCACTTTCTGATGAGTCAAACTATTTTAATTTAGTGAAAAAATATATTACTAATGTTTAAAGCACATAATTCATATGATTAGGTAGATCACCGATCTATTATTATAATAAATTTATTTAAAGTTATAAATATTATTAATATTATCTATAAATCTAGTTAAAGTTAAAAACTGACACATAATTTAAAACGACACTTATTTGGAAACATATGAACTACTTTAACGACATCACATGTTATACTGGGGTTTCAGATCTTTTATCGCATCTTTTGTCCACAAGACGAGCAGACTTATTTTCTCACAATAATCTTGTATATTGTTAGAAGCAACATTATATAATTTTCTTTTTAAAAACAGTATAGTACTTACTTCATCCCAAATTATAAGTCGTTTGACTTTTTTATCATAAGTTTGACCGCTCATCTTATTTAAAAAATTTATATAAATATAGTCAAATTTAAGACATTCTTAAAAAGATTTGATTAAGAAAGCTTGCCATAAAAAAATAGTATCTTGTATAAATTTATGAATAAGACGAGTAGACAAACTTTGTGTATAACATGTGATGCTCATAGTATACTGCTCCCTTCTATTTAAAATAATATATTTTAAAATAATGTTGTGCTTTAGTATGCTAAGTTTGACTAGATTTATAAAAATATATATCATATTCATCACGAGAAAACGTTAATAACATACATTTCATATGGTATAAACATTAATCTTTTATCTATATATTTGGTTTGACCAGATTTAGTATGTACGAAGAGATGTTATTTTGCCTCCTTTTGGAAAAACATATCGTCTCGAATCTCTCGTCTCTTGACTAGTACTGTAGCATCTTCTGTCCAAGCCACGTCCACGCGTGACGTGCACGCGCCACTGACACACCTCTTGGCTACTGTAGTACGAACATAGAGATTCAAAACTTTCCTCTAGCCGATCCAAGCTCTTCCGTTTTAATGCAGTGGCAGGCGGCGCCGGAGTGGTTTGCCAGGCAGCCAGGGCCGACCGCGGTTCTCGGAGCTCCGTGAGCTTGTCGCTGGGGGGGCCTCATCCAGCGCGGTCGGTGTGCCGGTGGTGGCAGCAGTAACGCCGCGAGTGGGCGTGGCGGTGGCCGGCGGACCGAGACGAGCGGACGCGGGGACGAAGCTCCGTGAGGGTGCAAGGACGAAGCCCCCTGGAACCTCCCGGGCGCGCGACCTGGCGGTTGGCGACGTGCCTGCTGCCGCGCGCGTCTTGCCGCGGTGCCGCCGAGACAAGCTAGTGTGGGTCTTCCTCTCCGAGGTCCTAGCGCGGCGCAGCCGTGCGCGAGGGCTGGTACACGCTTCTCCGAGAAGGAAGATGGCGGCCGCCTCCAAGTGCGCCGGTCCGGTGGTGGGCATCGACCTCGGTACGACCTACTCGAGCGTGGCCGTGTGGTGGAACCGCCGCGTTGAGGTCATCGCCAACGACCAGGGCGAGCGTCTCACGCCGTCCGTCGTGGCCTTCGCCGGCAACGAGATCCTCGTCGGCGACGCCGCCGTGAACCAGCAGGCATCAAATCCCACCAACACCATCTTTCGTGAGAACCGCTAGCTCTTTGTTCTATTCTTTCTCAAATACGTATGGGGAAAAGGGGTGTAGTTAACTAGTTATCTCGCATTGGTTCTCCGTGATGATATTGTTTGGTACTACTCCGTGATGATTGTTTGTTACTCCTACTACTTTAGTTTCCCCAAGCACCCTATATTTCCAATGCTCCGGGCATGCAAACCCTTTCTCAAATAGACAAATACTAGTACATTTCAGAGCATTTGAAGTTGATCTAGTACATTTCAAATCTCATCTCAGCATTCTCTTTCTTAAACTGCAACCGAGTCAGCCAGAGCATTAATAGACAAAGTTCAAGAACTCATCCACATCTTTATTCAGCTTTGTACTCCGTAGAGAACATAGAAACCAGAAAGATATGATTCAGAACGCATGTCCAAAGCTATATTTTGGTGGGACTGTGTGCTTTACTGCAGGCTCTAGGTGTCCAAAGCAAATCAGTTATTATTATCTATATAAGAGATTTTTCTTATGTTATTCTTTGAAGAAATGGGAGGACCTGCAAATCAAATATTGAAGCAAAGTTACTGATTTATGTATGGTTCCCTCGGCTAAATATGTGTGTTTTACTGTTTTTACAGAAGTGAAGCGACTGATCGGCCACCGATTCAGCGGGGACTCTGTGCAAAATGAAATCATCTCGTGCTCGTGGCCTTTCACAGTCGTCGCAGGACGTGATGACCGTCCGATGATTGTGGTGCACTATGAAGGCAGGGAGAGACAGTTCGCACCTGAGCAGATTTTGGCGATGGTGCTCATCAAACTTAAGGAGACCGCTGAGGCATACCTAGGCAGGACGGTCAAGAATGCCGTCATCACTGTGCCGGCATATTTCAACAACTCCCAGCGACAGGCCACCCTAGATGCTGGCACCATCGCAGGCCTCAATGTGAGCCGCATCATCGTTGAGCCCACTGCCGCAGCCATTGCCTATCGTCTTCACAGGATGCTCGTCAGCAGCGGACGGAGGACGGTGCATGTCTTTGATCTTGGCGGGGGTACCTTGGATGTCTCCCTCCTTAATATTGATCCTGGCATGGTCCTTGATCCAGGCATGGTCCTTGATATGGCTCTCTTTGATGTGAAAGCATCGCCGGTGACAGTCATCTTGGAGGTGCGGGTTTTGACAATCAGATGGTGGATTACTTTGTTCGGAACTTCACAAGGGAAACCAAGAAAAGAGGCATCAGAAGCAACTGGAAGGCTATGCAGCGGTTTAGAACTGCCTGTGAGCGTGCGAAGAGGATGCTGCCTTCAACGACACACACCACCATTGAGGTCGACGCCCTCCATGGCGGCATTGACTTCTATGAGATCATCACCCGCAGCAGCTTTGAGGAGCTCAACAAGGAACTCTTCCGCAAGTGCTTGAAGGCTCTTGAGCAGTGCTTCCACGATGCCAAGATGGACAAAAGAAGTGTGGACGACGTCGTCCTAGCAGGAGGCTCCACTCGGCTTAAGAAGGTGCAGAACATGCTCCGGGACTTCTTCGATGGGAAGGAGCTCCACCGGACAATCAATCCTCAGGAAGCTGTTGCCTATGGAGCCGCCATTGCTGCTGACAGTCTCAGCAGCGAGTCTAACGGTAAGAAGGCGCCGGACCTGCTGCTGCTGGATGTCACACCACTCTCTCTCGGAGTTGAGACCGACCTTGGTAACATGACGGTGCTGATCCCGAGGAATACCGCCTTTCCCACCAGAAAGGAGGAAGTCTTCACGACCCACGATGACAATCAGGACGCGGTGATCGTCTATGTGTATGAGGGCGAAACTAAGAGTGCCAAGGCCAACAATCTGCTCGGCAAGTTCGTGCTCGCCGGCATCACCCCGGCGCCGAGTGGTGTGCCTGACATCCATGTCACCTTCGACATCGATGAGAACGGGATCCTGAGCGTGTCAGCCGAGGACAAGGCAACGGGGTTGAGGAACAGCATCTCCATTACGAACGAAAATGTCGGGCTGAGCAAGGAGGAGATCGAAGGCATGATACGGGAGGCCGAGAAGTACAAGGGTTTGTAGAGGAGCAAATGATGGGGGCCAAAGCCGCCTTGACAACTTTTGTATCAGGGATTCAGAAGTGATTGTGCAAATCCTGTCATTGGAGTAGCCCTGTTTGGATCTTTTGGTTTAAGATAGATGCTACTGACTTTTAGTAACTACTAGCAACCTTTCCCTTATTAATCTAATAGATGCTAATAGATCCAATGTGGTCTATCCGCACGCCTGTTTCGATCCATTGTACTTGATTTATATGAATGGCAAAATGATTATGAACCATCTATTATTCAGTATGGAGTAAAGCCTGGATATATAGTGCTTTGTTCTGGCACTGTTTCGAACACAGGCTGAAGATACCACCTTGCTAACAGAGTAATAGGAACATGCACAATGCGCTCGATGAAATCAATTGTTACCGTCCTAAATGAACTGAGACTTGTACAAAGAGAGCTTCCTTCAATTAGCTCGGTCCATGTCTTTTTTGAGGGAACAGGAGAAGCCTACGCCCCTAATGGGATCTATTGAAAGGTAAAAAAAACACAGTACAAACCAGCAGAACAAAGCAGCAAAACTAAAAAGGGTTCAAGAGACCCAGAAGGAGAGGAAAAAGATGAGATCAGTTACAATCTTTGCTCTAGCCATAAACTAATGTCTGGGAGGTACTTCTTCACAAGTAGAATAACTAGGCTGAAGAATGTTCTTGAAAAAGAACCTGCATCTTTCACTTATGGCTGCCTCATTTCTGAAAATGAGATTGTTTCTTACTCCATCACATAATGGATAATGATCTCCACGAAAAAGGAACGTTGAGGTGGGATTTGAACTCCTCCAGAATCTGGAAACGGTCTTGGAGTTGGGGCATATTCAGACCAATGAGGTCCCAGCAAGCTTTTGCAAAAATCACAGTGTAGGAAAAGATGAACCACTGTCTCTTCAACCGATTCATTGCAAAGAACACAGTTATAGGACTGTAAATGCATATTCTTTCCTCAAGGTGTTCCTGGTTCTGAGTCTATCATGGACCAGCAGCCAGAAAAACACCTTGTGCTGACAGCAAGAACACAGTTATGATTTGGACCCGGCATGAGCCAGTGAGCTGCTTATAAGCCCTGCTACAGAAGAAAATTCAGCTCTCCCCAAAATATATGTCTTCCTTGTTGAAATGTGTCTCTCAAGAGCTCAAGAACTTTATCCAGGGGATTAACATTCATGCTAGTCCAACAGCCAGTGGCAGTTGCCGAACCAACTACATTTGACAGTGTTAATGTGTAGTCCACCAGCAAGTCATGGAGGAATCTGAAAGCTATAGCAGCATAAACCTTTTCGCGTCAACTGTAGATTAACTGAGAACACAGTGAGTATTAACCATGAAATAAATCACAAAGTAACTTAATTACTTTCACTGTTCTTCATAGATGAAGACCATTTATCAACACTATGAGTACCTTGAAAGAACGCACAGGAAACAGCATTCCTCGCAACCCATTTTGATGACAACTTGATTTGTGTGGATCCCCGTCTTTAGCAATTCTTTCCCATCCTGCCCAAAAAATAAACATCAATATCAGAATAAGAGAAATTAAGAAAGATCAGAATATGCAATCATGTTAATTATAACCATCCTTTTAAAAAACAAAGAAATGGAGAAAGATAGAAAGATAGAGGTAGTGGCATTCATGTGCACATGCAGCCAAATCTTTTAGGTAATGAAGATGAAAGTTAGTGTAGAAAAACTTCAGAATTAATGCAGTATGATGAGTTGACCACAAGAAAGGTGAGCAGTTGAGATGTTCTACAATGAAAGTTAGTGTAGAAAAACTCCAAATATGTTTTGACAAGGTTTCTACCCTTCAGATTGACAGAAAGGTGAGCAGTTGAGATGTTCTACAATGAACTATCCATTTCAGATATAATAATAAGTTAAACTGATACTAACATTGAATAAAATGAATAGCTGCAAAATTTTGGTGCATAATCCTTCACTGGACGTCTGGACTCTTTCTGTATATTTGGCACACTGCCTATCAACATGCCAACCTCACAATATATCCTCTTATTGCAATCCACCACCTATTTTCCTTGTTGCTATTAAACATCTGTAAGAATAAACTTATAAAATTCAGAAATGTAATACAAAGAAACATATTAAATCATCATGGTGATGGTCTGGTATTAGTACTTCTACTTGTCATTAGTTCTACCAAGTCTGGTATTAATACTTTTACTTGTCATTAACAAGGAGAGCAAATACAGTATTAGTTCTTTATAAATGAAATTTACTTATAAAGGATGCAGTCGAAGCTAGGGAAAAGAGATAACAATTTATCATGACCTTCTAAAACTTAAATTTTAGTAGACAGATAAGAAGTAACTAGATCAGGTTCCCACTCCAGCTCTTACCTGAGCCATCAATGCAAGTGGTATTAATACTTCTAATTGTCATTAGATCTACCAAAGTCCCCCATAAATTTCAACAAGGAGCAAACAATATTAGTTTTTTTTAATGAAATTTACTTATAAAGTCTGCCGTTGAAGCTAGGGCAAAGAGATAACAATGTTAACTAGACCAGGTTCTCACTCCACACTCCAGCTCTTACCAGAGCTATCAATGCAAGTAACAACATCCACCATCTAGTGAGCGTCAACCGAACCATATTCAGTTGTCAGTTGCACTGCTTGCTCAAGAATCATTTTACCATAACTAATCCTGCAGAACAATGATAAAAGTCATCAGCCTGAATGGCCACCTGTATTTGATCCAGATTCCAGAATAACATGTCAGATTCTTCACATCCTAACTAAACATAAAAGCTTTATTCTAGATCACTACATGTACTTTCAGAAGAACATTCTCATTGTTCTGCAACTAAGTCAGCTGGTAGCATTGGATAGATTCTCCTCGGTGTCAGCGGAATTATGTATCCACCGCAATTTTCAATTCCTACTGCACGGCTTTCTTTCCTAATTGGAGCTTGCAGTTTCTGTGCATGAGTCCTCATCTGCAGCAGTGTGAGAGCAACCACTGTTTTTCGTCAGTAACCATATCTCCTGCTCTGCTCTGATAGACCAACCATCGAGAGCAGCAGGAGTCGAAATTGGAGCATGATCAAGATAGCCGTCTCGACACAGAACTAAACCCAGTGGCTCCGGAAACATGGCGGCACCACGAGAAACGCCGCGCCGCGCTGTGGCCCGCGTGATGCATGATACGACGGCCTCCCTCGGTCCCTCCTGTGCCGCCACAGAAGCCGGCGCCGCCGAGCATCTTGTATTCTTGCTGTTGTCCTCGCCGCGGTGTCGAAGGGGCTCGCCGGCCCACGGTTGAAAACCTGGGCTGCATACACGAACTGGGCCTTGAAGCTCGGGTTGCCTGCACCTACGTGTGGCGTGGCTGCACAGTGCAGCAAAGACCATCAGTTACTGTCTCCGGACTCCGTCAAATGGATGGATCCAGTTCCGCTAGGCACAGTGATATATAGTGAGACGATTTCAGCATCATGCTTCTTGCCTGATGACTATTCGTGAGGTCATCTAGAGGACAATCAGTTTGTTTAGCTTAAACAACAGGCACAGTGAGTCCGGCATTTAGGATATGTTCGTTTTCTTACCTTAAACAACGGACATCTCGGGCAAGTGAAAAAGAGCAGAACATTTAGAAGTACAAATAGTATGGCATTGCCGCAGAATGTACTCATACAAATATGGCATTTTCCACTCACGACAGGAAAGGCACATTGCCGGTATTTAAGTGGAGTTTTGGGTCCATGATGCCGTAATGTTGCAGTTCATTTCAACACGTTCTGAACCCTGAAACTGTTCCCAACATGACGTTGGCTTGGCAGATGCAAGGAATGCGAAGGATATATTGTTCAAGGAATTCTGAACCCTGAACCGGTATTTAAGCGACGTTTGCTACTAGCTGTTGGAATTGGATCCAGATACAAAACTATCCACAGCTGGACTTTTTTCCAAAACCTGGAATTGTTCAGAAGGCAGCTTCAAGTACCATTCTTCACAGAAATCATCATAATTATGTGCAGGACAATTTGGAAGGCAAGAAATGGATTGATCTTTGATCAAGTTCAGCCCTCCGTTCAGAGTGCAAAGAGGGCTTTCAAGGAAGAGTTTGCGCTGTTGTTGTTGCGCGCCAAGAAAAAGTTCTTCCCCTACATTGAATTATGGCTAACTCGCTTGTTTAATTTCTCTAGCTCTGGCTATTTTTTTCCTTTCCTTCCTTGTTCCCTGATTCCTTTCAGCTGAGCCTGCTTCTTGTTTCTTGTATCTTGTAATCTGTTTTTAACTTCTAATAAAGCACAGTAGGGGCACGCCCCTCCTGTTTTCATAAAAAAATATATATTGTTCAAGATTACTGCAATATATCACCATGGTTCCAGAAACAAAGAAAGCGTAAGGTAGGCCACAGCCATACATATACATATGCCGAGCAGAAGTCACCTAACAGTACTAGTGTTGAGCATCCATTGCAGTAACAGCTAATAGGACGATCTGAGTTACTTAGGCCCTGTTTAGTTGGGCTGTAGCTTTTAAAGAATCAGTTGTGAGCTGTGGCTTTCTAAAAAGCAGCTGTGAGATGTGAGCTGTGAGGAAGCTAAAAGCCTGTCTGGTTGAGCAGCTGTGGCTTTTGAGAATACTGTTCAATGGACCCCACTAGTCATCCACATCCCTCCCCACCGCCAAGCTAACGAGAGGATCGAACCGTTTTCTTTGTAACGGATGGCAGTGCGGGTAATTTTTTACTCTCATAGCCGGTGAAAGCAGGTCTCCCCCTGCTGTGAACTTTGTACTGCGCAAAAGCTAGCTTTTGGTGAAGCTGGTAACCTCTTAGCAGCCCTTTGGTTGACTTCTCAGCTTTTGGGGGCAAAAGCTACAGCCAGAAGCTGAACCAAACAGGGCCTTACTCGAGCCTTAAATTGACCCCCTTCCTCTTGTACATCTCTGCCTCTTGCACCATGCGCAAGATCTCCTCCTTGCTTAGCCGTCCGCTGTGGTTAGTGATGGTGATGTCGTTCTTCCGGCCGGTGGTCCTGTCCTTCGCCGACACGTTTAGGACACCGTTGGCGTCGATGTCAAAGGTGACTTCGATCTTGGGTACGCCGCAAGGCGCCAGTGGGATGCCAGAGAGCACGAACTCGCCGAGCAGGTTGTTATCCTTGATGCTAGCGCTCTCACCCTCGTACACCTTGATGCCGACACTCTCCTGGTTGTCCTAGACGGTGGTGAAGTTGTCGAATATGTTCCAAATTCATTCTCCAAGATAAAGGTCGAACTTCTGATGGAGCGAAGCGGAGGCCCGTAGAAGCCGAAGGCCGGGTCGGAGCGAAGCGGAGTCTGAAGTTGGCCCATCACGGTGGCCACCAGTTAGCTTGGGGGGGTGCGGAGGGCTTCGCCCCCCACGGTACGGTACATATACCCTTGCTAGGGTTTCACCGAGATTTATTCTCTTGTAAGCCACCGCTACGGCGTTGTAACCCAGACTCTTGATTATAGTAAGGAGTGTTTGCTGGCTGGCGTCCGTGGTTTTTTTTCCCTTCGCATTAGAGGGGTTTTTCACGTTAAATCTTGTATCTCTCTGTGGTTTGATCTTATGTTCTTCATAGTTTATTCGTCCTAATCATAACAGAAGTCGTCCCTCACTTTCTTGGTCGGGATACAGGTGTTCCTGGGGATCACCACGCTCGTTGTACGATCTGGCCAGGTCTTTATGCCAAGCGAGAGTGGAGTGACATCCAGCAGAATCATATTGCCCAACCTCCCATCGCGGATTTCACCACTGAGGATGGAGGCCTGAATAGCAGCGCCGTACGCGATGGCTTCATCAGGGTCGATGCTACAGCAGAGCTCCTTCCCATCGAAGAAGTCCCGCAGCATGCTTTGCACCTTGGGGATACGAGTAGAGCCACCCACAAGGACGACGTCGTCGACACTGCTCTTGTGCATCTTGGCATCGAGGAGGCATCTCTCCAGAGTCTCCATAAACAAGCTGAAAAGGTTTTTGCTGAGCTCCTCGAATTGAGACCGGGTGATGGAGACACTGAAGTCGATGCCATCATGGAGCGAGTCAAGCTCAATGGTGGTCTCCGTCGTCAAAGACATCATCCTCTTCGCCCTCTCGCAGGCTGTCCTCAGCCGCGTGAGCGCCCTCTGGTCGCTTCTGATGCCTGTCTTGAAGTGTTTTCTTATGAAATCACGGAGACAGAACCTCACCAACTCGTTATCAAAATCCGCCCCGCCGAGGTGACTGTCGCCGGCGACGGCCTTCACCTCAAACAGACCCATGCCAATGTCGACGCCTGGGTCAATGCTGAGGAGGGAGACGTCGAAGGTGCCACCACCAAGGTCGAAAATAAGCACCATCCTCCCTTTGCTGCTGACAGGCATCTTGTCTAGCCCGTACGAAGTCCTCCCTTTGCTTCTGACGGGCATCTTGTCTAGACCGTATGCAATGACGGCAGCAGGGGGCTCGTTGATGATGCGCATGACATTCAGGCCAGCGATAGTGCCTGCATCTATTGTGCCTGGCGCTGAGAGTTGCTGAAGTAGAGAGGAACAGTGATTACTGCGTTCTTGATCGCGGTACCGAGACCTTGTTTAGATCCTTAAATTTGCTACCAAAATTACTATACAGAATTCATATTCTTCGTCATATCAAAATGTCGGCACATACATAAAGTACTAAACGTAGATAAAATCAAAAACTAATTACACAGTTTTATTGTACTTTACGAGACGAATATTTTGAGCCTAATTAGTCAAAGTTTGAATAATTTTTACCAAATACAAACGAAATGCTACAGTACGCTGATATGACAGCGCACTGTGCAAAATGCCGAATCTGCCGTGAACTAAGACCTTGTTTAGATCGCCGATTCTGGCCGGATTTGATAAAAATTATCCAAACATTGATTAATTAGGTTCAATCTCGCAAAGTACAACAACACTATGCAATTAGTTTTTATTTCATCTATATTTAGTACTGCATGCATTTGTCGGTATTTTGATGTGACGGGGAATAGGAATTCTGTATAGTGCTGATTCTGGATTTTGGAGAGTAACTAAACAAGGCTTAAACAAGGCCCAAGATAGACTTCAGCTGTCTCCCTTATTTTGGACAGCACCATGGAGGAGATCTCCTCAGCCAAGAACTGCTGCTCCTCACCTTTGAACTGCACTACAATCATTGGGCGGTCCTCAGGACCAGCAACAACTTTGAAAGGCCACAGCTTGATATCTTCTTGTACAGACTCATCACTGAAACGGCGCCCAATCAGTTGTTTCACCTCTGTAGAAAATAAGTCATGTAGTATCAATCAGAGTAAACCATGCATACCTTATCTTCAGTAATCTGTTAGGGGAAAAATATGATTTGATACTGCCTAGGCTAAACTTCAATATGCCCAGATTCAGAATTTACGAATTTGTAACAATAAGCAACTTAAGAAAAACTAATATGTGCAGTGATGGTATTTTCTAGAATATCGTGGCTTTAATTGGACAGTTGCAGCATTGCCATGAATTATCACTTAAAGCAGCATCCTTGCAATGTCATCGATTCCAATCCTTTTTTTTTTAGATTTAACGAGATGAATTGAACAATCAGTGCACGCAGAAAAGGGGTTACCAGGGTTTAGTGGTTCCTGGGGATACTGAACAATCTTAGTCTTACAGCCAAGACGAAAAAGTGTTACTTTTAAAATCCGTGGGTAATAAGAAAAATAAAGGGCAGAAATTAGATATCGCCCAGCCCCTGGAGACCTTAGTTAGTGGGCAAGCACCGTTTACAGTGGGGATTCGATGGATCTAGAATTCTATAGTGTCTGACGCTCCGGTGAGCTCTGAGCCGCCAGCCATGGAGTTTTGTGATTCGTATTACCGAACGAATATCGATCTGTGCATCCAAACAGGGCCAAAAAAACCCCCCACCTTTGCGCTTCAGGTAAGTCTAGAAAACCCCCGCCGACTACCAACAAAAGGGGCGACGAACTAACACAGCTACTGAAGTGAAGGCTACAGAAGGGATAAACACCGGCGAGTAGTACGCAAGTACTCACCGAAGATGGTGTTGCTTGGGTTTAGGGCGGCCTGGTTCACGGCCGCTTCGCCGACGAGCCTCTCCGTGCTGTTGAAGGCGACGCAGGACGGTGTGAGGCGATTGCCCTGGTCGTTGGCGATGACTTCGCCGCAGTCGCGCCGCCACACGGCCACGCAGGAGTAAGTCGTACCGAGGTCGATGCCGACCGCCGGACCGTCTCTCTTCGAAGCGGCCGCCATCTTCCTTCCCACAGAAGACAGAACTAGAGAAGGGTGTGCGAGAAGCCGAGAAGGCGAAGGGAGTACTACTTTCACAACGCCGAGCAGAATGCAGAGTGTGCGGCGTGCTCATATTTGTGGAGTGCAGAGTATGCGGCGTGCTCATATGTGTGGTAGTGTGTGGGAAGTTTTTTTCACCTCCGAAAAGTGCAGGGGAATTGCTGCATTTCACTTTGGCTTAAAAAACTTACTCTACTTTATAATGTAAATAAATTGGACTGAAAAACTTACAACTGCACAGTTAAATAAAAGAAAACTGGTAAAGAAAAAAACTAAGAGCAACTTCACATGACTAACTAAAACACACTAGTTATTTCTTTATGTATGTAGCCATCTATATTTTCATAAAACCTAAATTTTACTCCCAGCTCTAGCAGTACTGCCCAAAACATTGCTTCTAAATTAATTCCAGAGTCTATGGCATGTGGGACCCTATGTCATCCTCTTCCTTGTTGCCATCGACGTACTCAAGGGGGTTTGACGGTAGGTCCCACCGGGGAGGAGAATTACCTGAGCGCTGCCACAAGTCTTGCTTGCCCGGGAACCCAAGCTGAGAATCCCCGAGACCGCCACCTTGAAGGAAGGGGCACGGGGCGAAGGAGGGTCGTCATCGGGGAGGGGCTTCGTGGCAAGGGAGGCTCGCGGGGGAGGGACGCCACCGGCAGGGAAGAGCGTTGCGGCGTTAGGAGGCTCGACGGGGAGGGGCGCCACCGGTGAGGCGGAGGTGCACCATAAGTGAGAAAAAGGTCCGCCAACGTCAGGGAAGGGCGCCGCTAACAAGGAGGAGGCGCACAACTCATCGGAGCAAAGACCCCGCGGGAGAGAGAGATATGCTTCAGGAGACGGGAGAGAGAAAAATAATCGAAAAAAATAGATAAGAAGATTTGTTGGCCTAACAGATTTGGCTTTCTAATACCTACATCTATTGGGCCAACAAAAATATTAGGTACTAGTCCGACAGGTAGCCTGTTGGAGTAAGTTTTTTTTACCTCAACTACCTAAATATAGGATAAATAGATAGATAACTTGCTGGAGATGCTCTAAGGGCGTCCATAATGGTGCTAGCTACGTAGCTAACTGATGTGGATGTGAGAGACAAAAACAAAGAATATTTTATACATATATGTACTATTATATCCACATGTTTCTCTCTTAAATTTTTGGACTACGTGAAGTAGAGTAGCTATTTATTCGTCGCTAGGGACTACTTTCTCTCTTACCTTTTCCATATCTATCATAATAGCTAGCCAAATACTCCCTCCGTTTCAAATTATAGTCAGTTTGAATTTTTGACTCCCAGTTTGACCACTCATCTTATTTCAAGAAATTGCAAACGTAGTCAAATTTTAAGTCATTCTTTAAGACCTTTTATTAACAAAGCAAGTCACCATAAAAAAAGTAATATTTTATAAAAACTTTTAAATAAGACAAATTATCAAACTTTAAAGTAAAAAAGTTAAATAAACTATAATTTTGGATAGAGGGAGTAGCTGGCTAGGGGGACGCCCTGACAAAGACTACGGTTTTGTTTTGGGCTTCCTTCTATTCCATCAAAGCGTTAACCCACCCATGCAGCAGGGACCATCAATTACGGTCTCCGGACTCCAGCAACTGGATGAATCCAGTTCATCTAGCCACAGTGATAGTGAGACGATTTCAGCGTTATGAGGACAAAAGTTTGTGGAAATCTGTTCGTTTAGCTTAACCAATGGACAAGTCATAACTCATAACTGAAAATTTATGTACAAATTAAACAGCATGCATCGGCGTGTAGAATATCGATATATGTTTTCTTTTCTCATGATATAAAAGGCACATCGGCGTTAAATTTTATTTTAGGTCCGTGATGCCGCAATGGAATGCTTTGTTTTGGTGCAGTTCATTCGACAAATTACACGTTCTGTGTGTACCGAATCCCAAACAAAGAAAGCGTAAGCGTAGGCTACGGCCTACGGCCATACATATGCCAAACCAGAAGTCACGTGACAGTCACAGTAGTAGAGTACGAGGATCCATTGAAATAACAGGACGAGTTACTTACTCGAGCCTAATTTGATCTCCTTAACCTTCCTCTTGTACATCTCTGCCTCTTGCACCATGCTCAAGATCTCCTCCTTGTTCAGCCGTCCGCTGTGGCTAGTGATGGTGATGTCGTTCTTCCGTCCGGTGGTGCTGTCCTCCGCCGACACGTTCAGGATGCCGTTCGCGTCGATAGCGAAGGTGACATCGAACTTAGGAACGCCCCTAGGCGCCGGAAGGATGCCGGTGAGTTCGAACCTGCCCAGCAGGTGGTTGTTCTTGGTGCTTGCGCTCTCGCCTTCGTACACCTGGAATAGCACGGTGGTCTGGTTGTCGTAGTGGGTGGTGAAGCCACTCACTTTCTTAGTCGGGATGGGGGTGTTCCTCGGGATCACCACGCTCATTGTAAAATTACCACTAGTCTCAATCCCAAGCGAGAGTGGGGTGACGTCGAGTAGAAGCATATCCCCCACCCTGCCGTCGCGGATTTCACCACAGAGTATGGAGGCCTGGATAGCAGCGCCGTATGCAACGGCTTCGTCAGGGTTGATGCTACAGCAGAGCTCCTTCCCACCAAAGAAGTCCCGCAGCATGCTCTGCACCATGGGGATACGAGTAGAGCCGCCAACGAGGACGACGTCGTGGATGCTGCTCTTATCCACCTTGGCATCGAGGAGGCATTTCTCCAGGGTCTCCATAAACACGCTGAAAAGGTGTTTGCTGAGCTCCTCGAATCGAGACCGAGTGATGGAGACACTGAAGTCGATGCCGTCATGTAGCGAGTCGACCTCAATGGTGGTCTCTGTCGTGGAAGACAGCATCCTCTTTGCCCTTTCGCAGGCAGTCCTCAGCCTCCGGAGCGCCCTCTGGTCGCTTCTGATGCCTGTCTTAAAGTGTTTTCTTATGAAGTCACGGAGACAGAACCTCACCAGCTCGTTATCAAAATCCGCGCCGCCGAGGTGACTGTCGCCGGCGACGGCCTTCACCTCGAACAGACCCATGCCAATGTCCACGCCCGGGTCAATGCTGAGGAGAGAGACGTCGAAGGTACCACCACCAAGGTCGAAGACGAGCACCGTCCTCCCTTTCACTTTGCTGCTGACGGGCATCTTGTCGAGGCCGTACGCGATGGCGGCGGCGGTGGGCTCGTTGATGATGCGCATGACGTTCAGGCCAGCGATGGTGCCGGCGTCTATGGTGGCTTCGCGCTGCGAGTTGTTGAAGTAGACTGGGACGGTGACCACGGCGTTCTTGACCGTGGTGCCGAGGTACACCTCGGCCGTCTCCTTCATCTTGGTCAGCACCATGGCGGAGATCTCCTCGGGCATGAGCTGCTTCTCCTTGCCTTTGTACTGCACCTGGATCATCGCCCGGTCGTCACGACCTGCGACAACTTTGAAAGGCCACAGCTTGATATCTTCTTGTACGATCTCGTCACTGAACTGGCGGCCGATCAATCGCTTTACTTCTGTAAAAACGTAGTAAGGTCGTCAGTTGAGTTGAGTGAATGAACCATAAAAATGTACTACTAGCTTAGTTCTACTAATTTTGATTTGTAACTCGTGCCATTATTTTGAAATGTACTATTATACCTATCGCTAGCCATTAAAATTTTTTAACACCTGTTCTTCCATAGTCTCTTTACTATGAAGGTTCTTTCATATTCTCTGAACTCTGCAGGTTTGTTTTCATGTAGCTAGAATATAATACCTTACATGCTCTTAATTACTATCCACGAGTTGTTTTCAACGAAAGGTTTGCATGGCACTAGCTAGCAGTTGCAGTACCAGTATTTAGTATTTACTAGGAGGACCAATGGAAATTAACAGCCGTGTAGAGTGAAGACGAGATGGCACTCCACTAAAACAAGGTAAAATTGGGCACATACGAACAGGCATCTAGAGAAATTTAAAAGAATTGTAGGCACGCAATGGTGCGATTGTATTTGTATTAGGGAAAATCTAAAGTTCACTCGAGAGCTGCAAACGACCAAGGCAGCAAGATCTGTGTTCCAAACAACTGATGAAGAAAATAACAAGCAACATAGATATGCGAGTCATGAAACAGCTTGTGTGCAGCCCTTACCGAAAACGGTGTTGGTGGGGTTCGAAGCGGCCTGGGTTTCGGCCGCCTCGCCGACAAACATCTCGTCGTCGGTGAACGCCACCGCGGACGGCGTGAAGCGGTTGCCCTGGTCGTTGGGCATAACCTCGCCGCGATCTCGCCGCCATATGGCCACACATGAGTACGTCGTCCCCAGGTCGATGCCGATCGCCGGCCCGCCGCCCTTCGAAATCACCATATGTGCACCCTCGTAGTATTAGCCCTAGGCCCCTGGTACTAGCGCAGGGGGGTATGCGGACGATCCGGATGGGACCATGGTCACGGTCAGGCTGCATGTATATATAGGCGACGAAAGATTAGGAGTTGCTGTTGGTAACTTGCTTTTATGTTGCGATTATTTTTATATACGAGTTCACATGTACAGTCGTACGCATGCACACGAACCGGGCATTGTACGAGATTTTATACGAGTTCACATGTATATATACTCGTCAACACATGCGCACGACGACACGAAGCGAGCATGCATACAGTCTTTACACGAATATACAACGAAGGGTGGGATCCGATGCTTGTAGAGATATGAACTGTAGCTCAACTGAATTTCTTGTGTAACGTGTCATTAACTTTACATGAACGATCACCCAGCAAAGGAAAAAAAATATAATTGATGTGAGTGCTTGTATTTTTTATTTAGAATTTAACAGTGTTATCTGTACTATGCGACATGTCTATCACTTTGATTCACAAATAAAAAACGGATTACAAATACAAATCTTGTCGGACATAATCCGGGCTTCTTTCATATTCTCATATTCTTATACGGTGTTTCTATAACTGTACATTTTTGCTTTTCCTACTTAATACAGGTATACTTTATAAAAAAATTACAAATACAAATATTGCCAGACATAATCCGGGCTTCTTTTGTTTTTTAGAAGAAAAAAAAATACGGCCCTAGCTACGGGTCCACCCACACGTTCTTCTACCCCCGCGCGCTCGTCTCGGCTGTGCCGGCGCTTCCACAATGCCCCGGGTGCCCATTGACGGCGGCTAGTGTGAAAATGGGTGAATGAGGTTACCCATAGGGATCCTCGGATGCGTGTTAATATAGGCTGAGAACCGCCCTCGACATGGCTTGTACATCAAGTCAAGATTACAACAAACTATGGTAATAAAGTATGGAGGATATCTACCAATCAACCTCCTCTACAAGACAGGAAGATATGCCCATGTTTATAATTCACATGACATATTTCATACATGGAAACATATATTCTAACGTCCCCCCTCAAACTTAGCCACTAACAAGGTTAAGATTGTATCGAAATTGTTTCAACTTCGCAACACTGATAGCTTTAGTAAAACCATCGACTAACTGATCATTGGAAGCAATGAACCGAACCTGCAGTAACTTCTGAGCAACTCGCTCACGAACAAAGTGAAAATGTACTTCAATATGTTTAGTCTGTGCATGGAAAACAGGATTTGCTGATAAATAAGTAGCTCCTAAATTGTCACACCACAACCGAGCGGTAGGAGGATGAGGAACACGCAACTCTGTCAACAATTTCTGAATCCACATTGTTTCGGTAGTAGCATTGGCAAGCGCTTTATATTCTTCCTCTGTGCTAGACCTTGACACAGTAGGTTGTTCCCGAGCCATCCAAGAAATCAAATTATCACCAAAGAAGATTGCAAAACCTCTAGTGGACCGACGATCATCAAGACATCCGGCCCAATCGACATCAGAGAAGGCACTAACAAGAGTAGAACTAGACTGTTTGATTTTAAGACCAGAACCAATGGTGCCACGAACATATCTAAGAATTCTCTTGACAGTGCTAAAATGAACTATAGTTGGCGCATGGAGAAACTGACAGTCCTTATTGACCATAAAGGAGATATCCGGCCTTGTGAGCGTAAGATACTGGAGGGCACCAACAAAGCTTTTGTACATGGTTAGTCATCTAGACCAAGCTGACTACCATCTGTCAAACTCAATTTTTCAGAGGTGGACAACGGAGTGTCGACAGGCTTAGCATTGTTCATACATGATCTGTTTAGAATATCTGTGGCATATTTTTCCTGAGAAAGAATTATACCATCTAGAACACATTTTACCTCAATGCCAAGAAAATAATGCAGATCACCAAGATCCTTGAGTGCAAAGTCACGCTGAAGATCTTTCAACAATGCATTTGTAGCTTCAGAAGAAGAACTGGCAACAATGATATCATCAACATATACGAGCACAAAGATACAATACTTGCCACGATTATAAAAAAGTGAGGTATCAGCCTTAGAAGAAACAAAACCAAGGGCTTGTAACTGCTTGCATAGCCTTTCATACCAAGCACGAGGTGCTTGTTTGAGCCCATAGAGCGCCTTAACTAATATGCAGACATAAGTTGGATGACTCTTATCAACATAACCAGGCGGCTACTGCATATAAACCTCTTCTAAAATGCCATGAAGAAAAGCATTTTGAATATCAAGCTGACGAAGAGACCAACCTCGAGAGATAGCAATAGAAAGAATCAATCTTATAGTTGCTGCTTTCACGACCGGGCTGAAGGTTTCTTCATAATCTAGGCCATACTGTTGCTTGAAACCCTTGGCAACAAGACGGGCTTTGTATCTGTCAATAGACCCATCAGCTTTCCGTTTTACCTTATACACCCATTTGCATCTAATAACATTTTTGCCCTTCGGACGAGGTACCAAGTGCCAAGTTTCATTGTGTAGCAAAGCTTCATGTTCAGTTGCTATGGCTTGAGACCAATTTCTATCATCAAGTGTCGCTTGAAGAGAAGAGGGTTCTTCTGTATTAAGAGTAGAAATCATACCCCAACGAACCGTTTCATCTGTAAATTGTTTTGGATTTGAGATCCCGTGCTGGAGACGTGTTGTAGGCTGAAGAGGAGCAGTAGGTGCAAGATCAGCTGCAGGATCCGCAGCCGCAGAAGATCCAACCGTCGGGATTAGCCTCGAGTCGCGAGTCGAGGGCGGATCCTGGCCGGCAGTGGGTGCCGCGTCAGACGCAGTCGGGTGTCCCCCCGCGCTCAGTCGGGTGTCCCCCCGCGCTCAGATCCGTCTGTGGCAAGGGCATTGTAGAGCCAGACGGAGGCGAGGAGAGACCGAACATAGAGGATTCCGGGTCGGGACGGAACGCAGACGAGCGTGGCGCAGGCACTGCGGTTGCCGGGTAGACACGTGTGCCGGCAGGACGGGACCCCGGAGCGGATCCCGGAGCTGATCTGTCGAGGCCTGCGTGCGCAGCAGCAGGCGAATCTGCCTAGATGTGCGCAGTGTCAGGGAACCGAGAGCACATAAAATGACGCGCATCAGCATCGGAGGGAACAGGACCGTTCGATGTTGTTTCTTCACCAAACTGATCACCGTTTGTTCATGTAACAACACCACTGGAAGAAGAACTTGAAGAGCCATTAGTAGGGTCAGAAGAAGACAAATGATGATCATGCATAGTTGCATCCCTGGGGCTAGTAGAAGGAAGTTGAAGATGTTCCGGAAGAAGGGAGATTTCTTTGCGAAGTAAAACACCAACGTTGGCATGAAGAGCAGCAAAGGGAAAACATGTTCATCGAAAACAACGTCACGAGAGATATAAACGCACCCTTCCTTTGGATCTAAACACTTGTAGCCTTTATGAAGACCACTATAACCCAAGAAAACACATTGTTTGGATTGAAAAGCTAACTTATGCTGGTTGTAGGGACGAAGATTAGGCCACATAGCGCAACCAAAGGTGCGAAGTAGAGTATAGTCAGGTTGTGCTTCGTAGAGACATTGGAAGGGAGTATCATGGGCAATGACTTTGGAAGGGAGCCGATTTATCAAATAAATGGTTGTGGAGAAAGCTTCGTCCCAGAACTTTAAAGGCATGGATGCATGAGCCAAAAGTGTAAGACCCATTTCGACTATGTGACGATGCTTGCGTTCAGCAGCCCCATTTTGTTGATGAGCGGGGGGGGGGGGGGCCAGGAGACATGATGGGCGATGCCAACACGTTGAAAGAAAGAGTTGAGAGATTGGTACTCTCCACCCCAATCAGTTTGGATGGCACGAATTTTACAGCCAAACTGTCGTTCCACAAGATTTTGGAAATCACGAAAATGCTTAAAAACTTCAGATTTGTTGTGCAGCAAATAAAACCAAACAAATTTGGTATGATCATCGATGAAGCTAACATAATATTTATTTCGACCAATGGAACTAGGGGCAAGGCCCCATACATCAGAGAATATCAAATCCATGGGACTAGAAGACACACTAGTCGACCTAGGGTAAGGCAATTGATGACTTTTGCCTTTTTGACATGCATCGCACACCCTAGACTTATTGAAATCATTGGAAAAAGGAAGCTTGTGGCGACTTAGAACCTCCTGAACGACAGTGGTAGAAGGATGTCCTAGATGATGATGCCACAAGGATGCAGCCGGCTTGACAGCACTGAGGAGTTGTTTATTGGACGACTTATTGGATGGAAGCAACAAGGGGCCCAGACCACCCTCACACCGACCTCTGTGAAGCGTTTTCCCTGTCACCTGTTCCTTGATAAGAAAATGATCGGGGTGAAATTCAACAATCACATTATTATCTTGAGTAAGTCTATTGATAGAACAAAGACTTTTATGAGATTGAGGAACATGAAGAATATTTTGCAGATGAAGATTTCTACTAGGGGTATGCAAAGAGCTATGACCAACATTTGAAATCTTCATACGTAGGCCGTCAGCAGCGTGAACCTGTTCGCCGCTACGATACTTGTCGTGGAAGGAGAGCTTCTCCAACTCGCCAGTGATATGGTCGGTGGCACCGGAATCAACGTACCAATTGGTGTCAACACCATACAAAGAGGTGCTGGCTGAGGACGCAAACTTCTGTGGAGGCCCCCATTGTAGTCTCTGTTGAAGCGTTTGAAGCAACGGAAAGCCGGATGGCCCTCCTTGCCGCACACCTGAAAGAAGAGCCCCTGAATGAAGTTGTTGCCGCGTCCACCATTGTTACCGCCACCGCCACGGGTAAAACTGTCGCGCCCACCGTGGTCTTTGCGGCCGTCGCCGCCACGGCCACCACTCCTGTTGCCGCGGTTGGAGTTAGAGATGACACGGCCACCCTTGGTGACGACGTTGGTCGAGGGCTGCTGGTCACGCTGCTCGTGGCTGGTGAATTGGCGAGCAGTTCGTGGACGGAGATTGGTTCCACACGAGTGGAGATGGCTGCCACAATGGAGTTGAAATCCTCCCCCAGGCCGGTGAGGACATAGAAGACAAGCTCCTCATCTTCAATCTTGTGGTCGGCCGCCGCCATTTGATCTGCGAGCGCCTTGATCTTGGTGAAGTACTCGCCAACCGTGGAGGTGCCCTTGGTGATCGTGGCGAGTTGCATAAGGGTGGTGATGATCTTGGCGCGCGACTGGGACGCGAAGAGTCCCTCGATGGCCTCCTATGCACCTTTGGCTGTGATCTCGGTGTTGATATGGGCGAGGACCTCCTTAGACAGATTCGTGAACAGATAGCTCAGAACTGTCTCATCTTTTGCCACCCATGTGGCGTAGTTGGGGTTGGCCGTGTCGGGGTCATCAGGCTTCGTCTCGGCAAGGAACTTGGCCGGTTGTGCAGCATTGGCCTCCAGCCAATATGTGAGCTGCGCCCCGCGGAGCGCGGATAGGACCTGCGCCTTCCACGATTGGTGGTTGGTGCGAGTGAGTTTCTCGGTGACTGGGAGGAAGGTAGTGAGCGCTATGGCAACAGACACTTCGGAGGATGAAGAAGCGAACGCCATAAAAGAATTCTGTGAGGAAAAAAGAGCTCGATACCATGTGAAAATAGGTGAACGAGGTTACCCCTAGGGATCCTCGGATACTGTTAATATAGGCTGAGAACCGCCCTCAGCATGGCTTATACATTAAGTCAAGATTACAACAAACTATGGTAACAAACTATGGAGGATATCTACCAATCAACCTCCTCTACAAAACAGAAAGATATGCACATGTTTAGAATTCAATGGCATATTTCATACATGGAAACATATATTCTAATAGCTAGGAGGATTTTACATCGTTGGGTTTGGGCATGCCTACCGTTGACCAAGAGTCACCCACAATGCTCGCGGCGTGTTGTTCACTGATACGGCTCTGTTGTCGCTCGCTTGCTTGCTATCTTCGCGCAAACAGAGGTCAGAATGTGGCCTCTGACTCTCGCGTGTCAGGATAGGCTGCCGGCACCCGCAACCTGTTCGACCGAACGCCTCTGCCAAGAGACTAATCGCAGTTGTGGATCAAAGCAACGCGTGCTCTCGTTAAGTTTGCGGCTGTTTGCTAAGCCTCGTGTGGCAGAGACGATGCCTTGAACAAAACGATACGATGACAATTGCTTCCGGCGGAATTTGAATTACCTCATGTTGCTTGTTCCCAGGCTCAGGTTATAATCCATATGTTCAGCATTTCTTTCTCTGCAATCTGCCTCCTTCTCGTTTAATTAAAGAATTAAGGTAGCAATCTGTCTACTCCAGAGTCATGACACCAGCTAGCGACGTGATCCTAGAAAGGGAGGGCAGAATGCAGCAAAACGCCCCATCAAGTACCTGGTTCCAGCGACTTTGGTGAGGAAGTTCCTACAGTTCAGCCGTACAAACATACGGTGAGAATGAAACAATTTTTGCATCACGCTATTATGAATTAATTGTGGAAGTATGTTTTTATGAAATGGAGCAGTAATCTGTTTGTTTCACTTAAACAGTGCACAGGTAAAAAAAGAATTTGTTTGTGAACCTTAAGCCACTTTAACAGCTATTATGAATTGTTTTCGTCACTTTGCAGTTCTGGCTTGATCGATGGGTTTTAGGCCATGTAGTGAGCATGCTTTTAATGTTCTAACAAACGAACAATCACTTCGGTGACACCGTTTTGTCATCAAACAAACACTGCATACAGATATAGTATATCAGACATACACATATCATCAGACATACACATGACACACTGAAACTATGCCAACTTAGAATTCGTTTGGCTGATGAAAGGCATTCAACAGACAGTAGAAGATTACTCTGGTAGTCTAGCAACATCAATTAAATCATGACTCCACTTCCGCATAAGATCAAAGCACTAGCTAGGCTACATATGCCAAAGCCTAAAGTTGCATTGTCATATTTAAGCACCCAATTCAGTACAACTTAATTCTAGGGAGAACTGGTATGCAAAAGATCATCTAAATTCTAACAGAATCCCTGTGATCAGCCATGGTAAGGGTTGCAGAATCACTTTACGCGCTTAGTTGATACCCATTCTCCTGAACCTCTCCGCCTCCTGCACCATGCGCTCGATTTCCTCCTTGTGCAGCCGGCCACTGTGGTTAGTGATGGTGATGCTGTTTGTCTGCCCACTAGTCTTGTCCTCTGCCAACACGTTCAGGACGCTGTTCTCGTCGAGGTCGAACGTGACTTCGAAACAGGGGACGCCCCTGGGCCTGGGCAGGATCCCAGAGAGCTGAAACTGGCCGAGCAGATTGTTGTCCTTAGCGCTCGCGCTCTCGCCCTCGTACACCATGACGTTCACAGAGTCCTGATTGTCAAACCAGGTGGTAAGGTCATCTGCCCTCTTCTTGACAGGAATGACTGTATTCCGTGGGATCATCGTCTTCATTACACCTCTTGTTGTCTTCCCATTAACAGTCTGCCTAACACATAACCCAAGCGAGAGAGGCGTGACGTCTCGGAGAAGCATATCCAGCAACCTCCCATCATCGGTTTTGCCACTGAGAATAAAAGCATGGATGGCAGCACCGTATGCAACAGCTTCATCAGGGTTGATGCTCCGGCGAAGCTCTTTCCCATCAAAGAATTCCTGGAGCATGTTCTGCACCTTGGGGATGCGGGTGGAGCCACCCACGAGGACAACATCGTGGATGCTACTCTTGTCCACCTTGGCATCACGGAGGCACTTTTCCAATGCCTCCATGCATTTGCTGAAGAGGTCTTTGTTCAGTTCCTCGAATCGGGCGCGGGTGATGGTGGTGCAGAAGTCAATGCCATCATGGAGGGAATCCTCAACGGTGGTCTGTGTCGCAGAAGACAGCATTCTCTTGGCTCTCTCGCAGGCAGTCCTGAGCCGCCGGAGTGCCTTCTGGTTTCTTTTGATTCCCATCGGCCTTGTTTAGCTACTCAAATTTATCTCTAAATTTCACTACGTAGAATTCATATTCCCCATCACATCAAAATCCCGGCAAATGCATGGAGTGCTAAATAATAAAATTAAAAATTTATTACACAATTTTGTTATACTTTACAAGACGAACATTTTAAACTTAATTAATCAATGTTTGGACAATTATTATTAAATAAAATCAAAAAAGCTACAGTATTCAACAGTGCTAGCACAGTGAATCAGGAGTTCACGATTCGGAAATCTAAACAAGGGCTTCTTGTGTTTCCGTATGAACTCCTGTAGAGCGTACTCCATCTCATTGTCGAAATCTGCTCCACCAAGGTGAGTGTCGCCAGCGATGGCCTTTACCTCAAAGACGCCCTTATCCATGGAGACACCTGGATCAATGTTAAGGAGGGAGACATCGAAGGTGCCACCACCAAGATCAAATATGAGAACTGTTCTCCCAGTGTTGCTGACGGGCATCTTCTCAAGACCATAGGCAATGGCGGCGGCAGTGGGCTCGTTGATGATACGCATGACATTCAGGCCAGCGATGGTGCCTTCATCTATTGTGGCCTGGCGCTGAGAGTTGTTGAAGTAGACAGGAACAGTGATGACTGCATCCTTGATCGTGGTGCCAAGGTAGACCTCGGCTGTCTCCCTCATTTTGGCCAGCACCATGGAGGAGATCTCAGGAAAGAACTGCTTCTCCTCACCTTTGAACTGCACCACAATCACTGGGCGGTCCTCAAGATCAGCGACAACTTTGAAAGGCCACAGCTTGACATCTTCTTGTACAGGCTCATCACTAAAACGGCGACCAATCAGTCGTTACACCTCTGTAGAAAATTAGTCATGTATCAATCAGAGTGAACAATGTATAGCTGAGCTTCAGCAACCTGATTTGCATCTGTTGACATTTCTGTTAGGAAAAAAAATGATTTGATACAGATAGGCTAAACTTCGATATGCCCAGATTCAGAATTTACGAATTTGTAACCATCAATAAGCAAATTAAGAGAAAAATAATCTGTGCTTTGATATGCCCATCAGCAGCACTGGGAATTTCACTAGAATATCGTGATTTTCATTGGAATATTGTGACTTTCACTGGACTGATATCAAAGCATAATGATGTGCTTTGATAATCTGTGCTGGGAATTTCACTAGAATATCGTGACTTTCGTTGGACAGTTGCAGCTTTGCGATGAGTTATCACTTAATCAGCATCCTTGCAATGCGATCGACTCCAAACCTGGTTTTTAGATTTAACGAGATGAATTTAACAATCAGTGCACGCAGAAAGGGGGTTTACCAGGGTTTAGGGGTTCCTGGGGATACTAAACAATCTTCAAGACGAAAAAGTGCTACTTTTAAAATCCATGGGTAATAAGAAAATAAACTGCAGAACAAGCCAGGTAGAGAAGAAGATTGTAGCATTCATTCATCGTCCAGCCCCCGGAGACCGGAGTTACTAGGCAAGCATCGTTTACAGCGGGGATTCGATAGATCTAGAATTCAATTCTATGTAGTGTCTCACGCTACGGCGAGCTCTGAGCCGCCGGCCACCGTTTGTGAATTTCGTACTACTGATCGAACGAATGTCGATCTGGGCTGGGGTGCCCATAAAGACAACGAAATACCCCCACCTTTGCGCTTCAACTACGTCTAGAAAACCCCAGCGGACTTACCAACAAAAGGGGCGACGAACACTAACAGCTACTGAAGGGAGAAACAGGAACAGGGGCGAGCAGTACGCAAGCACTCACCGAAGATGGTGTTGGTAGGGTTTAGGGCGGCCTGGTTGACGGCCGCCTCGCCGACCAGCCTGTCGGTGCTGTTGAAGGCGACGCAGGACGGCGTGAGGCGATTGCCCTGGTCGTTGGCGATGACCTCGCCGCGGTCGTGCCGCCACACGGCCACGCAGGAGTAGGTCGTACCGAGATCGATGCCGACCGCCGGAAGCGGCCGCCATCTTCCTTCCCAGAGAAGCGTGTGCGAGAAGAGTAGTAGTACTGCTTCCGCAACGCCGAACAGAGGTGCGGCAAGACGGAGTGCAGTGTGCGGCGTGCTCATATGTGTGCCCTGCGCACTGTGCCCGCTGTGGGCTGCGCTATCTTTGTGGGCCGCATCATGGGCCTTGCCCACTCAATGCAACGTCCGTCAGCACACGTCGCTATGCAATCCGCTGACGACTATCGTCTATCGCCCGGTTCCCGGGGCCTGAGAATTGTTTTTGTTTTTGAAGAATCGGGCCTGGAAATTGTGCTTCTGCCATGGAAATTGGCAAATTCTAGAACGAAGCAACGTTTGCCTGTGATCCTACGTGGTGCAGCCGTTCAGTTTAACTGATGATGCTGGAGTGCTGGAGGCTGCTACTAGAATTTTGACATGCACTGCCAAGCCTTTCGTGGTAAAGACAATTCCTTTGATTAGCTTAGCCCAAATGGAGCAGTGATTTAATCTATTTGTTAGCCTAGACAAAAACTGTATGGTAATGGTACGGTACCAGCATATCTCCATGGTTGTCTTCTCATGATATAAAAGAGCACAGTTGACATTTGAGTATATGTTGTTAACGGCAATCTGTGGTCTGGTAGAAGTGTTTGTGACTGTCGGGCGTCTGTCTTGTCCAAGTTGCACTGTTAATCATCAGCCTGTTAATAGTAGTTTGGATTCTCGCAAAAAAAAAAAAGGAATTTGGGTTCAGAAGAAGTTCATGGTTGCAACTCTTTCGAGTTTAAAATCAGCTTGACAGAAGAAACACACATCCAACAGAAATTGAAGATTACCACAATAACCAAGGTTCCAGAAACGAAGACACCACAACCTAGGATGTTCCCAGATTAAAACCAGCTTGAGTGCTTGACAGATGCAAGACACAATCAACAGAAATAGAACATAACTACAATATCACGATGGTTCCGGAACAACGACACTACTAGCTTTGATATGGCCATACACATGCCAAAAGCCATTGCAATAACAGTGACGACAAGTCTTACTGACTACAACCTTGATTTGACGCCTTGCACTTTACCTCTCGGCCTCCAGTACCAAGCGCACGACTTCCTCCTTGCGCAGTCGGCCGCCATGGTTAACGATGGTTATGTCATTCTTCTGCCTGGTGGCCCTGCCGTTCATGTCGATGATGAAGGTGACATCAAACTCAGGTACACCCTTGGGTGCTGGAAGGATGCCGGTGAGCTCGAACTTGCCCAGCACGTGGTTGTTCTTGGTGTTCGTGCTCTCGCCTCATACACCTGAAATAGCACGGTGGTCTGATTGTCGTAGAAGGTGGTGAACTCACGCACATTCTTGGTTGGGATGGGGGTGTTCCTCGGGATCACCACACTCATTGTATAAACATCTCTGACCTCTATCCCAAGTGAGAGTAGCGTGACATCTCGCAGAAGCACATCCACTAATCTCCCATCATCGGTGTCACCACTGAGAATAGAGGCCTGGATAGCAGCGCCGTAGGAACAGCTTCATCAGGATTGATGCTCCGGCAAAGCTCCTTCCCACAGAAGAATTCCCGAAGCATGTCCTGCACCTTGGGGATGCGGGTGGAGCCGCCCACCAGCACAACGTCATGGACGCTGCTCTTGTCCATCTTGGCATCGGATAAGCACTTGTCCAGAGCCTTCATGCACTTGCTGAAAAGATGCTTGTCGAGTTCCTCGAAACGAGATCAGGTGATGGTGGTGCAGAAGTCAATGCCATCATGGAGAGAGTCGACCTCAATTGTGGTTTGTGCGGTGCAAGACAACATCCTCTTTGCTGTCTCGCAGGCAGTCCTCAGCCGCCGAAGCGCCTTCTGGTTGCTATGGATGTCCATTTTCCTGTGTTTCCGTGTGAACTCCTGGAGAGAGTATTTCACCATCTCATTGTCAAAATCAGCCCCGCCAAGGTGAGTGTCACCAGCAATGGCCACCACCTCAAAGAGACCCTTATCCTTGTTGGTTCCTGGATCAATGTTGCGGAGGGAAACATCAAAGGTACTACCACCAAGATCAAAGACAAGCACCGTCCTTCGATTGTTGCTGACAGGCATCTTCTCAAGACCATATGCAACGGCAGCGGCGGTGGGCTCATAGATAATGCGCATGACATTGAGGCCGGCGATGGCACCGGCGTCAATTGTAGCCTGGCGCTGGGAGTTGTTGAAGTAGACAGGCACGGTGATGACAACATTCTTGATCGTTTTCCCAAGATATACCTCAGCTGTCTCTCTCATCTTGGTGAGCACCATGGAGGAGATCTCCTCAGGCATGAACTGCTTCTCCTCACCTTTATACTGCACCATGATCATCGGACGGTCATCATGGCCTGCAACAACTTTGAAAGGCCACAATTTGACATCTTCTTGTACAGACTCGGAGCTGAATTGGCGGCCAATTAGGCGCTTCACCTCTGTAGAAAATTAATCATGTTATCAATCAGAGTGAACCATGTATAGCTTAACATTCGATAATCTGATTAGCATCTGTCAAATGTCATTTCTGTTAAAAAAAAGAATATGATTTGGTACTGCCTGAACTTGCATATGCCCTGGTTCAGATACAGTGAATTTGCAGTCATTAAGCAGATTAAGGCCTTGTTTACTTACCCGAATCGGCGGCCGGATTCGGAAATGCACAGTGCGCGCGTCAAATTAACGCACTGTAGCATTTCGTTTGTATTTGGTAAAAATTGACTAAATTTTGAAAAATTAGGCTTAAAATATTCGTCTCGCAAAGTATAACAAAACTGTGCAATTAGTTTTTGATTTCGTCTATATTTAGTACTCCATGTATGTGCCGGCATTTTGATGTGATGGGGAATAGAAATTCTGCATAGTAAATTTAGGAGTGAATTTTGGTATCTAAACAAGGCAAATATAATGGTCTGTGCAGCAACGGGATAGTATTGTGGTTGTCGCTGGACAGTGGCGAGCATCCTCGGTCTACAATCGATTCTTCCCCCTCTTAATTTAACTTTGGCATTAGATAGATTTGCATTCTAGATTCAACGAGATGAATTGAACAAACAGTTCACACAGGAAAGGGGATTCCGTCAAAAAAAAAAAACACAGGAAAGGGGACGTGCTTGGGCGATACCAAAAGGTACTCTTCTACAAATCCGTGGGTAAGGAAACAAAAATGGCACATATTAACACGAAGCCAGCTACAGATCCCCGGAGTTACTGGGCAAGCACCGTTTGCAGCGAGGGTTTCGAATTTTCAATCGATCTAGGTAATGCCTGACTCTGCGGCGGGCTATGAAACACCGGCGCCAGTTTTGTGATTCTTCCTATTGATTGAATGAAAATTGATCTGGGCGGCTGCCCATTAAAATATAAGGTGAAAACCCCCATCTTTGGGCTTCCTGTACGTCTAAAAACCCCAGCGACTACCAAGAAAAGAGGCGACGAACAACTACTGAGATGGAAGCTACAGAACGGAGAAACGCCGGAGAGTAGTACTCACCGAAGATGGTGTTCATGGGATTCAGGGCGGCCTGGTTCACGGCCGCCTCGCCAACGAACTTTTCGATGCTGGTGAAGGCGACGCAGGACGGCGTGAGGCGGTTGCCCTGGTCGTTGGCGATGACCTCGCCGCGGTCGTGCCGCCACACGGCCACGCACGAGTAGGTCGTCCCCAGGTCGATGCCGACGCTGGACCATCGCTCTCCGAAGCGGCCGCCATCTGCTCTCTTCCTTCCCAGAGAAGCGTGTGCGAGAAGAGTGGTAGTACTAACACTTCAGCAAGAGGTGTAATCAAGACGGCGTGCAGTGTGCGAGAAGAGTGCCCCGTGCACTGTGCCCACTGTGGGCTGCGCGCTCTTTGTGGGCCGCATTATGGGCCTTGCCCACTAAATGCAACGTCTGCACACGTCGCTCTGCGCGCGGCTCCCGTCCGACCTCTCGCCGGGCGCTTCCGGACTTCCGGTGACGGCCACACCGCAGCACCTGCACCGCCGTCGAGAAATGACACGATCTTGGTCTGTCGCTGCATATAGCTCCAGTTGGCCCGATGTTTCATGTAGGCTAGAGTCATAGCACTGTACCGTCTATCCCCCGGTTCCCGGGGCATGAAAATTGTGCTCTGCCATGGAAATTGGCCTTGCCCATCTCAAGTCCAGAACGAAGCAATCTGTGCGACTCTGCGGGTGTGTGGTGCAGACGTTCAGTTTAACTGATGCTAGAGGGCTAGCTAGAGGACTAGAGGCTGCTACTAGAATTTTGATATGCACTGCCAAGCCTTTCGTGGTAAAGTAAAGTCAATTCCTTTGATTAGCTTATCCCAAATGGAGCAGTGATTTTAATCTATATTTGTTAGCCTTGACAAAAACTGTATGGTACGGTACCAGCAGATCTACACGGTTGTCTTCTCATGATATAAAGAGCACATTTGAGTATATGTTGTTAATGGCAATCTACTACAGTACTACAGATCTGGTAGAAGGTGTTTGTGACTGTCGTCTGTCTTGTCCAAGTTGCACTGCTAATCATCAGCCTGTTAATGGTAGTTTGGATTCTCGCAAAAAAAAAAAAAAAGAGGAGTTTGTGTTCATCAGAAGTTCATGGTTGCAACCCTTCCGAGCTTAAAATCAGCTTGACCGAAGCAAGACACAATGACACGTCCAACAGAAATGATTACTACAATCTTTACTTGTGTAGTACTGAATGGCGGTCGCGGTTACAGCCACTGCATGTGGCCACGTCATTCGGAAAACATGAGCCGTTGGATTATGATCGGAGGACTGAAATTCATGCAAAAGTCGCTTTCATGTGTACTGTTTACCGGCACTGTTCACTATTCGTACTGAAATTGCTACGCGTATAGGAAAAAGGTACCTAAAAGATTAAAATAAGCCATTTTTCTTTTCAAGAAAATTTTCCGAAAATTCCTAAAAAGAAAAAAAAACTAGAACCACTCAACAGCGTACTAAAATATTTTCCACCCCTTTTTTATCAATCAAAAATACTCATTCATGTTTTGCCAATAAATTTAGAAAACTTATATCTCATCCATCCTAACTCTAAATTTCATAATGTTTCCACCAAAAATCTTCTAAAATAAAAGCCTACATATTCAATTTCTTTTACCTGCACATACCAAAAATTTGTAAATCAACAATTTTAATAGATAATATAATTCTATAACCCCTGTTAATAACAATACCCAATAAAATAAAACTACAACCAATAAAAACCGCAAAAGATCACATTCCTATAATTAATTGTACTAAAAAATAAAACAAAACAATATTTATAAATAAATAGTTTGCAATTTAAAAAATTAAAATTAATATGATTGGACATATTAAAACTTGAATTCATATAATATCAATAAAAAATTATATAGCATCAATAGCCAACAAATAAAAAGGTTTTTAAAAGTTCAAATAACGCAAACTATTTGTTATATTATTCACTTAATACAAATACACATAGTACAAACCCTTAAATCATTATTAATCTTATTTTGAATCATACTAAACACTTTAAAAATAAATAAAAAAGGAGGGAAGGGGCTACTTTAGCACGACTGAAACCGTGTCGCGGTATTGAAAAGTTACGGTACCGCGTCATTATGATCTCATATGAAAAAACTAGCGGTAGCCAATTTTTTTTTCGACCCCTAACTGTACGTAGTAACTCTATAAAGTTACTGAAGAGGTACAAGTAAATAAATTAGCCGGATTCTTTTGGACACCTATGGAGACGTCTAGAAAGTAAAAACAGATATGGTGATTCAACACAACACTGCTGTTAGAAAAAAATATAGAGGCACTCCCGTATACTATTGTAGCTACTCATCGTTTCTCAGCAAACTAAAACTCCTCCCTCTGAGTTTCAAAATAAAAAAAATCCTTCCTTCATTCCGTGAAAGCGGAGCCTGATCCTCTCCATGATAAGAAGAAACAACACCACAGGTACATATTATTTTTTGAATGTAACAAAGTTACATATTACATCTCTCCATCCGCAGCTTCTCTTTTCACCTCCGGTGAACAAAGTTATTTGTGTAAACTCGCAGAAGAAATGTTTCTTCTATACCATGACACCTGTAAAATGTATAGCAAAAAAAAAAAGATTTACTTCTTAAATTACATTACACGTGCATTACTGACTTTTTTATCTACTTACATATAATAATTTTGCTTATATAAAGACATGTCTAATAACAAAAATGAAAAGCGTGTTAATTTTCACAATGATGATTCTAAACTGTGCACAAAGAAATAAAATTGGAACATAAACATGAAAGGAAATGTGGTTATGAAAATTTGAATTCCACAACAGATATAAATAAATATTCTAACAAAATAAAACTTGAAAGTGCATGTTCAATTTCAAAACAACATATGAATGTGCCTTGCATAAATACAATATAAGATAGATTGAAGGCAAAAAATATATATAAACACACAAAAAAGATTAGCGTATCTATCTATTTCACGTGGTATGATTCATTTTCATCAGAGCACATACAATACTTAAAAGAATCTTATCCTAAATGTCCATATCATGGTGTAGCTTCAAAAATTAGCAAATATTGTGGAGCCACTGCTACTAGCCTTTAAGTTCACCTACAATTATTATTTCATTATTAAATTATTTCCTCTCAAAAGAATTATTCATTCAAAATATGATTTGCTAAAAAAAAGGCTTTGCTGAAACATGGTCTAACTACGAAACCTACATAGGATATGCGGCGGGCACAGTTCAAGCGCGGCAACGCCGCGCACTGTTCTAGTAATAACCAAGGTTCCAGAAACGAAGACAGCACATGCTAGGCTGTTCCCTGGATTAAAACCAGCTTGAGTGCTTGACAGATGCAAGACACACTCAACAGAAGTTGAAGATTACTACAATAACCAAGGTTCAAGAAACGAAGACAGCACAAGCTAGGCTGTTCCCGGATTAAAACCAGCTTGAGTGCTTGACTGATGCAACACACACTCAACAGAAATAGAACATTACTACAATACAATATCACCATGGTTCCAGAAACAAACGACACTACTAGCTTGACATGGCCATACAGAGGCCAAAAGCCATTGCAATAACAGTGACGACCAAATTACTGACTAGAACCTTGATTTGACGCCCTGCACTTTACCTCTCGGCTTCCAGTGCCAAGCGTGCGACTTCCTCCTTGCGCACTCGGCCGCCATGGTTAACGATGGTGATGTCCTTCTTCTGCCCAGTGGCCCTGTCCACCGCTGACACATTCAGCACGCCGTTCATGTCGATGATGAAGGTGACATCAAACTTAGGTACACCCTTAGGTACTGGAAGGATGCCGGTGAGCTCGAACTTGCCCAGCAGGTGGTTGTTCTTGGTGTTCATGCTCTCGCCTTCGTACACCTTAAATAGCACGAGGGTCTGGTTGTCGTATAAGGTGGTGAACTCACTCACAATCTTGGTTGGGATGGGGGTGTTCCTCGGGATCACCACATTCATTGTATAATCATCTCTGATCTCTATCCCAAGTGAGAGTGGTGTGACATCACGCAGAAGCACATCCACTAATCTCCCATCATCTGTGTCACCAGTGAGAATAGAGGCCTGGATAGCAGCACCGTAGGCAACAGCTTCATCAGGATTGATGCTCCGGCAAAGCTCCTTCCCACAGAAGAATTCCCGAAGCATGTTCTGTACCTTGGGGATGCGGGTGGAGCCTCCCCCAGCACAACGTCATGGACGCTGCTCTTGTCCATCTTGGCATCGGATAAGCACTTGTCCAGAGCCTTCATGCACTTGCAGATCCTTGTTGAGCTCCTCGAATCGAGATCGGGTGATGGTGGTGCAGAAGTCAATGCCACCATGGAGAGAGTCAACCTCAATTGTGGTTTGTGCAGTGCAAGACAGCATCCTCTTTGCTCTCCCGCAGGCAGTCCTCAGCCGCCGAAGCGCCTTCTGGTTGCTGTGGATGTCCATTTTCCTGTGTTTCCGTGTGAACTCCTGGAGAGAGTATTTCACCATCTCATTGTCAAAGTCAGCCCCGCCAAGGTGAGTGTCACCAGCAATGGCCACCACCTCAAAGAGACCCTTATCCTTGTTGGTTCCTGGATCAATGTTGAGGAGTGAAACATCAAAGGTGCCACCACCAAGATCAAAGACAAGCACCGTCCTTCCATTGTCGCTGACAGGCATCTTCTCAAGACCATATGCAAGGGCAGCGGTGGTGGGCTCATTGACAATGCGCATGACATTCAGGCCGGCGATAGCACCGGCGTCAATGGTAGCCTGGCGCTGGGAGTTGTTGAAGTAGACAGGCACGGTGATGACAGCATTCTTGATCGTTTTCCCAAGATATACCTCAGCTGTCTCTCTCATCTTGGTGAGCACCATGGAGGAGATCTCCTCAGGCATAAACTGTTTCTCCTCACCCTTATACTGCACCATGATCATCGGACGGTCATCATGGCCTGCAAGAACTTTGAAAGGCCACAACTTGACATCTTCTTGTACAGACTCGGAGCTGAATTGGCGGCCAATTAGGCGCTTCACCTCTGTAGAAAATTAGTCATGCAGTCAATCAGAGTGAACCATGTATAGCTTAACATTCGGTAATTTGATTAGCATCTGTCAAATGTCATTTCTGTTAAAAAAATATGATCTGGTAATACTGCCTGAACTTGCATATGCCCAGGTTCAGATATTGTGAATTTGCAGTCATTAAACAGATTAAGAAATATAATGGTCCGTGCAGCAACGGGATGGTATTGTGGTTGTCACTGGACAGTTGCCAGAATTCTCACTCTGCAATCGATTCTGCCCCCTCTTAATTTAACTTTGGCTTTAGATAAATTTGCATTCTAGATTCAACGAAATGAATTGGACAAACAGTTCACACAGGAAAGGGGACGTGCTTGGGCGATACCAAAAGGTACTCTTTTACAAATCCGTGGGTAAGAAAACATAAATGGAATAAATTAGAAATATCAGCTGAACCAAACACGAAGCCAGCTACAGATCCCCGGAGTTACTGGGCAAGCACCGTTTGCAGCGAGGGTTTCGAATTTTCGATCGATCTAGGTAATGCCTGACTCTGCGGCGGGCTATGAAACACCGACGCCAGTTTTGTGATTCTTCCTATTGATTGAATGAAAATTGATTTGGGCGGCTGCCCATTAAAACATAAGGTGAAAACCCTCATCTTTGGGCTTCCTGTACTCCGTCGGTCCCTGTATATGCGTCGGTTTTCTGAGAAACAAATGTCAGTAATTTTTATAAATAATAAATATTATTAATTAGTATCATAATTAATATTATTAGAAAGATTTTTAAATCTAGTTTTTAATAAATTTATTTTAAAATATAAATATTGCACGCACGCATAGTACGACGACACTTAGACCACATTTAAAAAGGGACGGAGGACGGAGGGAGGACGTGTAAAAACCACAGCGACTACCGAGAAAAGAGGCGACGAACAACTACTGAGATGGAAGCTACAAAATGGAGAAGCACCGGAGAGTAGTACTCACCGAAGATGGTGTTCATGGGATTCAGGGCGGCCTGGTTCACGGCCGCCTCGCCGACGAAATTTTCGGTGCTGGTGAAGGCGACGCAGGACGGCGTGAGGCGGTTGCCCTGGTTGTTGGCGATGACCTCGCCGCGGTCGTGCCGCCACACGGCCACGCACGAGTAGGTCGTCTCCAGGTCGATGCCGACCGCCGGGACCATCGCTCTTCGAAGAGGACGCCATCTTCCTTCCCACAGAACTAGAGAAGCTTGTGCGAGAAGAGTAGTACTACTTTCACAAGGCCGAGCGGAGGTGTGCGGTGTGCCAAGACCCAAGAGGGAGTGCAGACACTGCAGAGTGCGCCTTGCTCATATGTGTGCGGTGTGCCGGTGTGTGTGGGGGAAGGCGACTAGTAGGCGTATGCTGAAGGGAAAACCCGAATGAAAACCATGAAGACCAATAATTGTCACTTTAAGAAGTTAAATAATTTAAACTCGTCCATATTATATAAAAAACAATAATATATGATACAAAATGAGTATTATCAAACTCATAAAAATATATTTTTATAGTAAACCAAGTTGGAGCTATAAATATTAATACTATTTAAGAAACTTAATTAGAGTCTAAGTAGTTTAATTTGTACGAGTGTCACTGTGTTGCTGTTTTCTTAGCAACACTACAGCGTTGCTAGATGCAATACGAAAGAAAGTCGGGACAATCCATCTACAGTAGCAGCAGTACCAGTCTCCCTGGAATGGAATGGACTGGAGGCTCACCAGGCGCTGCCACTTGCCACTGCCACTGCCATTGCTACAGTAGTCGAACTTTGCGTGTGCCGTGTGCGTGTGGTGTGTGTACTGGGCTACTGGCATTTCTGGTCAACAGACGTGTGGTGTGCTAGGCATCACACCGTACAAAGTTGATACAGTATACTCTCCGTATAGACCAAGAGAAATGATACTTTTATGAGATGAACCATCCTCTGTCCAAAGATATTTTTGGGGTAAATGAAACTGTACAGGTTCACTCATTTTTTAATGCATCTATCCACATTGTATTTTTTTAGGTTCAAGCAATTAATGTTGCACATAGATGAGAGCTAAAAACGGCTTTAATTGGGGATAGATGGAGCATGTTTTATGCTTTATAGAAATAAATAAAACTTATCTACATTACTTTCTATGAGATGAAAATTGAGGCACAAAAGCAATTTGATATACAGTGCAGTCAAAAGGAATGAATCTGAATATTTAACTGAACATGTGATGATTCCATACTATTATCTGAATCTTAATGCGAGCTGTCTGATTTTGTTTTATTCTTCGTGGCAAGAGCTCATACTGACTGTGATTTATTCTTCCTTGCAAGTGCTTATTGCATTGAGTTATTTTCCATTTCATGTAATTTTAATATGCACATATTCTAAATTGCAAGGACATTTCTATAGTTACCCACTAGGTTATCTAAGTTTTTGGAAATGGCTATAAAGTTCACTTGGCATATTTGATAAAAAAAATAAGAATTGAATGTTACAACAAGCCTATAAAACTGCAAAATAAAACTATGATTGAGAGAAGTTGTTTCATGTCTCAGTTTCCAATATTAAAAGTATTGAAAACAGTGATATAAAATGTAGAACTAGCCTATGGAGCTTAGACAAAGACGAGCATAACGGTTTTTATAATAAGGAACCAGAGCTGAGAAGCCGGGTCTAGTGTAGCCTGGGTTGTGCTTAGAGCACTCACAATGCAAATACTATCATAGAATTTAAGCCTATTTATTTACTCTTTTAATTATAATACGTTGTTAATATGATAATATATTTATTAAAGAGAGAGGAAAAAACCAACACTCGAAATGTTACCGAGAGCAAGGCAATGATCCAGCCCGCTCGCCGGTGAATTAAGCTCCAGTGTGGCTTCCAATTAATGCGGTAGCAGCATGCAGCAACACATGCAGTCAGTGAGGAGTGAGCGCAACACCAAGGCCTTGTTCAGTTACATTTAAAATTTTAATATTTCTCTCTTTTTCTTTATTACGTCAATTTTTAGACACGTATATAGAATAATAGATATAAATAAAATAACTAATTACATAAATTAGTTATATATCACGAGATAAATCTTTTAAGTGTAGTTAAACTATAATTAGATAATATTTATCAAATACAAAACAAAGTGTTACAGTAATTTGGCCCAAAGCTGTAGTGTGGGCGTGCGTGTACCGCCCGCTTCAAGCCACGTGTTACGAGACGCCCGCTCTGCACTCTCTCTCCTTTGCTCTGTCCGCTAGCGGGGATTCCTTGCAGTCGACCATTGTAGGGTGAACAAAATCACACAAGCATTAAAATTGGAACAAAAACAAGCTTTCACATGCTATTCATTCGATGATCGTACAATACATGTTAGGGATATTTATAGGGGCGCTGACTTCGCATTTGATATAAGATTACATTTTGCCCTTAGGCTTTCCTGTACATTGGTCTAAAAAAAGAGAGAAGTAGTAATTTCCATTTCGCCAAGCCTAACTTATCCGCTTCTTCCGCTTTCATCTTCTCTTCTTCATATTGGCATTTCTTCTGTGCTTTGCTTCATCCTTCTTTTAATCTAAACACCTCAGGTCCTTGGTTTTGGGTTTTTTCCTTAATGGTGAAGTTGAAATATCAACTTCGCATGCACTTTATTGTTTCTTCTTTCCTTCTTGCATGAGTTCCGTTCAGCAAAGTCGGAGCTCACTTCTTTGCTGTTCCTTCTTTAAATTTAGAGAAATTTGGTTTAGCGAAGTCCAACCGTTGACTTCACTGTCTTCCTGCATCATAATTGGCCAGCTTAAAAAATTATTTCCAACTCCAAAATTTTTGACTGTTTTTTCAGGTGAAGCCAAATCCAAACAGCCATAATACTTGCTCTTATACTCCATGTTCACAATATTTTTAAGATAATAAATAATCTTATATTCTATGTAGCTTATATCACGGTTGTTGCTGCAACTTGCTCTATTGGTGATACTATAATGTGTGAGGAAGCTTGCAGCCGAAACACACAGAAGTTATTGCTATGCTACAATATAAAATATAAAATATTTAGAATATCATTGGAGTAATTTTTACAAAATACTTTTCAAAACACTTGCTCCACTAAAGAAGCTGCTCCACCCCCTCAAAAAGCAAAATAAAGAAACTATTCCACACTGTTGCTATAGTAATTACGTCTCATACCACTAGCTGCCACAGCAGCTACTACTACAAAAACAAGTTGTCAAATCAAAATGACAAGATTTTTAATGGATTTAAATTCAACACTTTTCAGACCAACTTATTGGATCCGCACGTGGCAGTTGCTACAAAAGGAGGGAGAGGAGAGGAAGAAGATCAAGCATGTTGTAATCTCTGTGAAACAGTCATCATGCAAATTTTTGGTCACTTCATGGAGGTCTTTGAATAGAGTTAGAGCTTACTCTCATTTTTAATCGATGTTCTAATGCCGATTGTGTTAATTCTCTCGTATCGAGAGTTGTGGGTCTAAATACTCGTTTGGTTGTAATGAATTTCCGTGCACATCTTTTCGAATACGTAGAGACAAGACCTTTGTTTCATTATCTAAAAGAGATAAACATTCCATGGTCAATATGATAGCCAGCTTCAGCTCGGTAGAAAATAACTCAGCACATAATATGTTGAGCTATATTCTTTTATCTATTCCTTCACACCTTGTCTTCACATATCATACCATCTTCTTTCCTCAGATATGAGATTTTATTTGTGTTTGTTCTATTATGGAAAAACAGGTACTTCCACCGTCATAAAAAATAATAAAAATCTACCGAAGTGTAATAGTTTCAAATTTGATATATATCATTAGATTAATCATAGAATACATTTTCATAATAAATATATTTGGAAATATATATGTTGATACTGTTTTATATAAATCTAGATTTGAGATTATTTAATTTATTGGGAAATAAGATTTCCACTTTTTTGGACAGGGTGAACTGATCACATTCTTGCAGCCAATCCACTCGAGACCGTTGTCCAGCCATTGACTTCTCCACATTCAAACAAGTCACACAACTTTAGTTCAATCGCCCTCTCTTCTGGCTCAGTTCGGCCATTTTCCCTAGGTTGGACTGTATAGAACGAGGGTTTCTTGTTCCCTAACGCCGTCATTCTAGATCTTGTCAACAATAACATTATAATCATGTGCCCTTACCCACATTGACTCATATATGAAACATTCTTAAGATAACTATTCTCAGATTCTCTATTAATTCATATCAAGATGGCATAATGATTTGACCAATGATGTAACGACATTCTCGACATGACAATCATCAAAACACCGAATGAACTGTCCATTCGCCACTGCACCTTCAAATGCAAACGTACATTAACAATGTCATTTCCCCCTTGATGCAATGGGAACTGACAATGTTCATCTCTGCTCCAGCCTTCACAACTCTGCCCAAGATTACATTGAAATCGCCGGCATAAATCCAAGATCCAATCCACTCTTTGCATACCAAACGTAGCAGATCCTTAAATTTATGACGTTAGTTCTGCTTTGGGCGCACCGTAGACAGAAGCAGCTCTCCACATCTACTCAGAATTTGTTACGTCAATATATACTAGAGTAATAATATTTTGTGCGCTCCTGGACCCAAAATAAAGCTTAACCTTCACCTTTTCAGTTTTTTGCACTACTGCTAACAGCAAAACAGTCCTAGAGACCACAGGAACTTTTTCACATCGGTATCCTTTATTTTAGATTTCGATAAAAATAGGAGGGAAGAATTTTATCTTCGTTTTAGTTTCCGATAAAAATAGGAGGGGCTGATTTTAGCTTGTTTCAGGACAGCATATAGTCCACTGGTTATCTTGAACTCAGCTCACTGATAGCAATTAGCATTTCTCGGCAAAGACAGCTCTGCGTTACAAATCTGTCAACTTGGGAACTAGCTTCGCAGATGAGAGGCAAAGGCAATCAAGAGGTAAAAGATAATAATCCCAGCACAAAATTAAACCGTGATCAAAGAAACAATACATTGCAATATAGACTAGGGCCATGCATGCAAATCCAAGCGTGCATCCACTGACTGCATAACATAAACCCCAGGTCTTTTAAGCCGAACCGATACAAAATGCACTACCTACTGGATAATCAGACCCTCGTCCATGCCATTCCAGCGCAATCACCCTGGTAGCGACGATAGGATCATTTGCTTCCAGAACCACACTGTGCGCCTAGCTCTCAATTCTGTTCTTTGGCCCTAACTTCACTCATCTCAGTCATCTGCTCCTCCTCTTCCTTGTACTTCTCGCCGTCCTGAACCATGCGCTCGATCTCCTCTTTGCTTAGCTGCCCCTTGTGGCTGGAAATGGTGATCTCGTTCTTCTGACCTGTCGTCTTGTCCTCTGCCGACACGTTCAGGACACCGTTCTCGTCGATGTCAAAGGTCACAATGATCCGGGGTGCGGCCCTGGATGCCGGGGCGATGCCGGAGAGCTCGAACCTGCCGAGCAGATAGTTGTCCCTAGCGGTCGCCTGCTCACCCTCGTAAACCCTGATAAGCACGCTGTCCTGATTGTCAGGTGAAGAGACGCTCCTTCCTGGCGGGTAGAGTGGTGTTCCTCGGGATCAGAACCGTCATGGCGCCTCCTGTCGTCTCCACCCCGAGCGACAGCGGCGTGACATCAACTAGCATCAAATCTCTGAGCTTGTTA
>CM041629.1:14854848-15004953 GCA_023333625.1 Bothriochloa decipiens | reverse complement strand
GCGACAGCGGCGTGACATCAACTAGCATCAAATCTCTGAGCTTGTTACGGCCAACCTCGCCGTTCAGGATAGCAGCCTTCATGGCGGCTCCGTGAGGAACGGCCTCGTCGGGGTTGATGCTCCGGCAGAGCTCCTTCCTGTCGAAGAAGTCCTGGAGCATGCTCTGCACCTTGGGGATGCAGGTGGAGCCACCCACGAGGACGACGTCATCGATGCTGCTCTTGTCCATCGCAGCGTCTCGGAGGCACTTCTCCCGGCCTCCATGCACTTGTTGAAGTGGTCTCTGTTAAGCTCCTCGAAACAGCAGCGCGTAATGGTTGCTTGGAAGTCAATGCCGCAATGGAAGGAATCAATGTCGATGCTGGTCTGGGTTGTGGAAGACAGCATCATCTTAGCCTTCTCACAGGCCGTCTTCAGATGCCGGATCGCCTTTGAGTTGCTTCGAACATCCATCTTCTTGTATTTCATTATGAACTCGCGAAGGAAGTATTTCACCATTTCATTGTCCAAATCTTCCCCACCAAGGTGAGTGTCACCGGCTGTTGGAACACGGTTCCAGCAGGTTCGGGATATGATGAACATGTGTGACCAAGATAACTCTATGTCGATAAATTAACGAGGAAGTACAAAGTGGGCCCTAGGACAAGTTACACACTGTAACTACTACAGGACAACTGCCCTAATTACACAAGGGGCATTGCCTTTTATAGTGACTGCTCAACCTAAGATTAAAAGTATAAGCGTACCCTCAAGGGGAGTCTCGAAAACCTAGATACTGACTCCATTACATGTGGACCTTCCAAGGGCACGTTTGTCCACCACTTCACCAACACGACACATAGGCCGTGGCCCATCGTTGCCCGTAAGAAAGGCCCATCACGTCCGCTTCTTGATGATAAGCCTTAGCCAGGCCTATCACGCCACCTCGACATCTATTATCTTCATTCATCGCCACCTTCGTGGACGACCTCCGCGGGAGTCGGAGGCATGACCGAAGGACCTCCGTGATCAGGGAAGATGACGCCATCGGACCTCCGTCGCCGACCAGTTCCCTAGCCTCAGAAGGAGTCTTCTCGGCGGAGGTCCTACCTCCAGAGGCTTCTCTTTGGTGCCTACAAACATGAACAAGATGGATACACTGGATTCGTTGGCTAGACTCCAATCGGAGGTAATAAGCCTCTCCGGCCCCGGGGCGCATCCCCAACATTCCTCCTTGAGGGTTAGGTCTAGCGGAGGCGGGTCTAGCCATCAATACGCTCCTAGCCGCGGAGGCTGTGCTTACCTCTGACCCCCCTGGCCCGTTGAATGTTGGACCGGAGGCTTTGCGTTTTTATCGTTGCCCGGTTTTTAATCTTAGGCATTGATTTTGAGTCGGTTCATCTGCTGCCATTCAATTCGTGGATCGTCGTGACCGTTGGGCTGAGAAGTCGAGGCGCCACTTCGTTGCCTATATAAGGGGGGTGAGCGGTGAAAACGACCCGTACTCCTCTTCGCTCGCCACCGCGTAGTTTGTTCTGCTACTTGCTGCCTCCACTCTAGTTTTGCCTTGGCATCCTGCCGCCATGGCACCTAAACACCCCTGCTGCGCGTGTCATCGTTCGTTCTCCGGCCCTTATTCCTGTTTCCAGGGTGTCGGAGTCGGAGGCTTCCTAGATCTTTTCGAGCAGTGCATGCTGGCTGCCGCGGAGGCTAAGGATCTTGAAGAGTCCTTGTCGGACGTTGAAGCTTCTCCGGGTGACTTGATGGCTCCGAAGGTTGCTACGGCTACTGCGGAGGTCTCCCACGACTTTGGTCGTAGTCGAATGACGCAGAGCATGATTACGGACCTTGAGGGAAAAGGCTTTTTCCCTGCTGGTGCTGGGCGACCTCCGCGTGGAGAGACTGTGCCAAAGCCTGAGAAGAATGAGGTCATCGTCTTTCAAGATTTCTTTACCTACGGCCTGCGCTTCCCTTCGACCAACTTCCTTTGGTATGTTCTTGAATGGTTCGAGGTTCAACTCCATCACATGACTCCCCATGCTTTCTTGAACATGAGCAAGTTTCTCTGGGCCATTGAGTCTTATGGAGGTGGGCTTAGTATGAATACCTTCACGGAGTATTATGAGTTGCAGAAGAAACCATGCTATGTTGGCACTAAGATAGCCCAGTTTGCATCATGTAGTTTTATGGCTAAGAAGAAGCCGAGCAAGGGTAAGGAAAAATTGCAATCTCTTGGTGTCAGAGGGGAAAGTATGAGCCTGCTGATTGATTGGATTTTTGGACTTACGTTCAGACCCCTAGTGTTACTCGCCCTGACGAAGATGGTAGGAGCGTTACTCGGTTTTCTTTCGCCTCCGTGATGACTCCGATGAATCCTCTGACTAGTGTAAAGCCTAGTTCTATTGACTCTGATAAGCGGAGGTCTTGCACGGAGGCTTTCAGCGTGGCCTGTCGTTATTCTTGTGGGAGGGATCTTGTTGAGGAGATTGTTGGAACACGGTTCCAGCAGGTTCGGGATACGATGAACAGGTGTGATCAAGAACTCTCTGTCGATAAATTAATCAGGAAGTACAAAGTGGGCCCTAGGGCAAGTTACACACTGTAACTACTAACGGACCAAAAACCTCCTTAATTACACAGGGGGCATGGCCTTTTATAGTGGCTCCCCAACTCAAAACTAAAATTACAAGCGTGCCCCCAATGAGAGTTTCGAAACCCTAGACACTGACCCTATTACACGTGGGCCTCCTAGGGGTAGGCTGGTCCACTATTTTCTGGCCACAGTCGCGGGCCACGGCCCATCACTACCTACGAGAGGCCAATTAAGCCCACTACTTGTTCTCAAGCCCCCAGCTTGGCCCGGCGCGCCGTCCTGATGAAGGCAATCTCGGGTTGCCGCCTCCTCCGCGCAGAGCCTCCGGGGGAGTCGAGGTTCCGTCGATCAGCCTCCGCTTGAGCGACGATCATCGCCACCGGACCTCTGCCGTCGATTGGCTCCATGCCTCCGTGGAGGCTTCCCAACGGAGATCTAACCTCCGGGGGGGATCAGCCTCCGCCTGAGCAACGGTCATCGCCACCGGACCTCCGCCGTTGATTGGCTCCATGGCCTCCGTGGAGGCTTCCCAGCGGAGATCTAACCTCTGGGGCTTCTCTCTAGACCCTGCGGACATGAACAAGATAGATGCACTGGAACTGCAGTCAGACACAAGTCAGAGGTAACAAGCCCCTCCGGTCCCGGGGCGCACCCCCAACATTCCCCCCTTGAGGGTTAGGTCTAGCGGAGGAGGGTCTAGCCATCAACACGCCCCTGGTCATGGAGGCTGTGCTTACCTTCGACCCCCTGGCCCTTTGAACGTTGGACCGGAGGCTTTGCATTTTACCGTTGCCTGGTTTTTAATCTAGGCGTTGATTTTGAGTCGGTTCGTCTGCTACCATTTGATTCGTGGATTGTCATGACCGTTGGGCTGAGAAGTCGAGGCGCCACTTCGCTGCCTATATAAGGGGGTAGGCGGTGAAAACGACCCATACTCCCCTTCGCTCGCCACCGCATAGTTTGTTCTGCTACTTGCTGCCTTCGCTCTAGTTTTGCCTTGGCATCCTACCACCGTGGCACCTGAACGCCCCTGCTGCGCGCGTCGTCGTCCGTTCTTCGGCCCTTATTCCCGTTTCCAGGGTGTTGGAGTCGGAGGCTTCCTAGATTTTTTTCGAGCAGTGCATGCTGGCTGCTGCAGAGGCTAGGGATCTCGAGGAGTCGCTATCTGACATTGAGGCTTCCCCTAGTGATCTAATGCCTCCGAAGAGCGCCTTGTCTGATTCAGAGGTCAGCTACGACTTTGGTCGCAGCTTGATGACCCAGGCGATGATCGATGGCCTCGAAGAGAAGGGTTATATTCCTGCTGGCCGCGGGCGACCTCCGGGTGAGGAGACTGTCCCGCTACCTGAGAGAGATGAAGCCGTTGTGTTCAGGGACTTCTTCACCTGCGGTCTTCGCTTCCCCTACTGCAACTTCGTTCGATATGTACTTGAGTGGTTCGACATACAGCTTCATCATATGACCCCTCATGCATTTCTGAATATGAGTAAATTCCTTTGGGCTGTCAAGTCATACGGTGGAGGGATCAGTACAAACACTTTTGCAGAGTTTTATGAGTTACAAAAACACCTAAAGTACATTGGTACAAGCTTTATGGCCAAGAGAAATCCCGGTAAGGGCAAGGAAAAAATTGCTATTTCTTGATGCCAGAGGGGGAAATGGGAGTCTGCTGACTGGATGGACTACTGATTTTATGTGAAGACTTCTAGTGCTTCTGGAGTTGGAGAGGATGGTCGGAGGATCATTACTTTTCCCTTTGCCTCCGTTATGACCCGGATGGACCCGCACACCATCATCAAGCTAGAGGTAACCGTTTCCGAGAAAAGGATGTCTTGCACCAAAGCATTTGCTGATGCCTACCGTTATTCTAGAGGAAGGGATCTTGTGGAGGAGATGATTGCCTCCGATTTCTGGCCCCTGCTTGGCGGCAAAGACAGAAAGAAATTTGTCATGCAAAAATTAGATCTTCCTATTTTTGGTGTGGCTGGCGGGGTCCCGTGTCCGCACTTTGGGATGCAGCTCCCTGAGGGTCAAAGCAATGAGGACTTTGTCCGTGCCATAGAGCAGAAGGCTGTCGAAATATTTGGTGAAGTTTTTGAAAAGGAATATCTCGCTCGGAGGTCTGAAGCTGGTACCATGCCTCGCCTCAATAGGGTCTTTGAGGAGCTCGGCATTCACTACACTGAGCGCGAGCTCCCTGAGAAGTTGAAGAAGAAGAATGAGAAGAAAGAATTGACTGCTGCCGGCACTGCTACGAAGGCCACCGAGGGGAAGAAAAGAAAAGCTGACGCTTTGACGCGCGGAGGCTCGAAGAAACAGAAAGAGGCCTCCGCTAAATCTGCGGAGATAGAGGACGTTTTTGAAGATCTTTATGATGAAGGGAACATCATTGCTAATCCAGAGGTGAAGACTGAGACTCTGATGGAAGCTAACGCTTTGGCGTTACTGGTTCCGAGGGCCCGTCTCGGCGGTCTCCGTCGCCTGCTGCTTCCCCGGAGGTGTCCCATGCTTTAGCAATTGACGCCTCCGGTTTGCCTTTGGTTCGGCCTATCTCGCCGCCTGCTGATCCTTGCCTCAACATGTTGATACAGCGTCCTCTGAGCTTTGTGTGAAGCCATTTGCCAGTGCGTATCTCGATGCCAGTTCTGATGAGGATGAATTGGAGGATGCTGGTGTTACGGCTCATCGTGCTGAGAAGCCAGCGGAGACTGCCCAACTTGGAGTGGAGGATACTGAGGTCCACGAGGATGCCTACACCTTGAGTCAAGGTAACATTTTTACTCAGAGTATGACCTATGTGGATTTCCTGACTTTGAAGGTTTCTTGTGGTTATGCCTCTGATGGGGAAGTTTCCTTGCTCGGTGAGCATGTATATGCTATTTTTTGAGATTTTATATTTTCTTGTTTCCTTGTGTGACTTGTGTTTTTTTTGTATCTGCTTCCAGATAGCCTCACTGCTAAGGCCACCCAGATTGCCCTTTCGCCGCCTCCGGCGCCTGATGCACCATTTCTCGGAGGGGCTGTTAGTGAGACGGTGCCTACGGCTCCGCAACCTCCAGTGGACGTCATTGGCTCTGGGTCTTTCCCTTCCAGCAGCTGTCCCGATGAGGGCATAAGTGCCCTCCTTGGCTGGGCTCAAGGTATTGACCAGCTGACTGATGCTATGGGTGGAGACCCGTACCAGCGTCTAGCTAGGTTGCCGCTTCAAACCTTGATGAACGCCAATATTAATCATCATGTTATTGTGAGTTTGATTTCATTTTCTCCGTTCTTAACTATATATATATTTTACCTTCTCTTTCTCGTGTATTTGATTTTGGCATTGCTTTGTTGCTATCTCCAGAGTGCCGCCTTATCCATGGCCATTGAGACCAGTAGTGGTGCTGAACTGGTCAAAAAGGATGACGCTATCAAGGTTTTGAAGGCGGAGATTGAGTCTCAGACCCATGAGAAGGAACGAATGGCTCAGAAGGCCTTTGATTTGGAGAAGCAGCTATCAGCTCTTGGGGTTCAATCTAATGACTTAAAGAAGTCTCTTACTGCTGCCAAAGAAGCAGAGGCCACCACCAATCAGCGGGCGGACAAAGCTGCTGAGATTTCGAATCTCTTGCGCCAGGAAGTGGATGCTGAATGGCAGTTGACGGCGGCTCTTAAGACTAAAGTTGAAGAACTTGAGAAGGAGCTGACTGCCACCAGGTCGATTGGGTTGGAAGTGGCTGAATCCTACGTCTCCGCTGTCTGGGCTTTTGGTGGTGTGGCGACTCCAGTTATTCCTGAGGCTTCTACCTCTGGGATCTTTTCCTGGATCAAGGCAAACCTCGACAAGCTTAATGAGTTTATGACTGGAGTCTTCGATTTCAGTGCAAAGACCTCTGCCACCTGTCTATGCAAGCTCTTTGTCTCTAAGGACATTGTTCAAATTGGGGATTTTGATTGTCTTGAGCTAGAAGATCCTGCTAAACTTGGCAGAACAGATCGGGTTGTTAAGACCACCATGCGTAGCTTCATGGAGAAGTTCTGGTCCAAGTTTGGCCTATTGGAGACTGTTGCCATGGCTAATGTTACTTGTGAAACGGTATGTATGGTTAGCTTTTCCTGTCTTATTTTGTTGTAAGAGTTGTGTTGGCAATTTTCTTCTCTTATTTTTTGCCTTTTTCAGCAACTGAAGTATGGCGAGCGCAGCGGTCATGGCCCAACTTCTTCTGGCGGCACATTTGCACGCACCGGGGGATCTGCCGACGCTGGTGCCTCCGCTACTCAAGTTCTTCCTGCAAGTGCTGGGACTGATGCCATGATGGAGCAAGTGGTAGCATCTCCGGGGGCTCGGACGGGGCTTCAAAACTTGACCGCTGAAGAGGTGTAAAAATTTATCTTGATTTGTGGTTGTGTATATTTTGTCTTTTGCTGACCTAGTGCCGACGCGCAGTGTAAGAAACAATTTAAGTTACTCTTGGTTTTGTAAATTATTAATGGCCGAATCGTCCTGCGCAGGTCTGCAGTTTGGGGCCTGTGCAGGAGGTCGAGCCTATTACCTTTATGCGTGATGATGTTTACGTTAGCGATGAGCTGTGGGATTATTGGAAGTCGGAGTTTCCTAGGCGCATGGTGGACAACATGTTTTATTTTGTTCTTAGCGACTTAGATGATAAGCGCTCTAACTTTACTCGTTCTCTTGCATGGCGTGGTCCAACTGGAGCTTTGTAATTATTCTTGCTTGCGCGGAGGTTGAGTGTTGTGATGGAACTGTCATGAGCTTGTTTATTTTGACCTCCGCTATGCTGCGGAGGTCTTTTTGAATTAGTTGGAGGCCTTCGTGCCAGATTGCAGTTGTGGCCTCCGGAAGTGATTCCTGCTTTCCTCCTCGGAGGTTGTAACCACTTTGAAGCACATTTGTGTATTAATAACTTTACTTTATTGTTAACATAAGGTGGGTATTACAACCGTTGTTTCTCTTCGACCAGTGCTGGTGTCGATTTTGCTGTGTATTACCTTTTTTATTGCTGTGTTTGACTTTGTGATCTTCGGCTATGCCTCCGCGCGTCCTGACGCTTGATCTGCGGAGGTGAGCTACGGTTGATCTTAGCAGAGACGGGGGGACGTTACGAGTTCTTACGCGGTATCCCCCTTGTCTCTGTTCAGCCGATGATCCTGATTGGTTTGCGCTGTCGGCTAACTTCTTTGGCATTATCCCAGAAACCCTCGTTGTCTCCGGGATGTTTCTTTTGCCAACCCCCTTACGAATTCTTGCATGGTATCTTATTATTTTTATTCGTTCATATACGCACATCTGCCTCCATCTCCCTTAATTGGATTTTGGCTACAGGGAGTTGCTTTTGGTTGGCCCTTTCCTAATGCTTAGGCGTGCAGACCTTGAGCTCTACCTCTTTTATAGTACCCCTTGTGTACTTTGCGTATCTTTGCTATTTATTTTTTGATTTTGTCCATTGCTTGCTGAGGCAAAATGACACTGGTGCTTGTTTTCTTTAATGATAGGTAGCTGCAGCTAGTTTAATGATGCTTTGGAGGTCCTTATAAAAAGATCTATTCCTCCTTGGTCATTTAGGCTGTTTTGTTGTGTGCATTATACTAATGGTGCTCCCTAGGAGCTGTCTTGCGTTAGTACTGTGTAAGGACTCCTAATGGAATGGCCACATCAGTGAACCTGTTGCCGATGGTTAAAGATGGTGATGCTTCTGTTTGTCAACGATACTCTACCTATATTGCCTTTCGGTCCTACCTCCGAAGGTCCTACCTCCGGAGGCTTCTCTTTGGTGCCTGCAAGGCTTCTCTTTGGTGCCTGCAAACATGAACAAGATGGATACACTGGATTCGTTGGCTAGACTCCAATCGAAGGTAATAAGCCTCTCCGGCCCCGGGGCGCATCTCCAACACCGGCGATGGCCTTCACCTCGAACAGACCCATGTCTATGTCTAGGCCCGGATCAATGGTAAGGAGAGAAACGTCCAAGGTACCGCTGCCCATATCAAAGACGAGCACCGTCCTCCTTCCATCTCTGCTTGGCATCTTGTCAAGACCATATGCAATAGCGGCAGCTGTGGGCTCGTTGATGATGCACATGGCGTTCAGGCCAGCGATGGTGCCAGTGTCAATGGTGGCCTGGCGTTGAGAGTTGTTGAAGTAAACCGGGACGGTGATGACGGCCTGCTTGATCGTCGTGCAGAGGTAGACCTCAGCAGCCTCCTTCATCTTTGCCAGCACCATGGCAGAGATCTCCTCAGCAGCGAACTTTTTCTCCTCGCCTTTGTAATGCACCACAATCATCGGCCGGTCCTCGCGACCAGGGACGACTTTAAAAGGCCATAACTTGACATCTTCCTGTACGGTCTCATCGCTAAATCGGCGGCCGATCAGCCGCTTCACATCTGTATTAAGAGATTAACCATCAATCAAGTGCACAGAACTCTGCATCTAAAATGAGATAATCAGTTATTCAGTTCGTGCCTTTGCATTGGCTATCTGCATGCAACAACTGAACGAGTTCCTCTAAAAAAAATTGAAGGGTTGGACTGGCCAGTAATATTCAATATCGGTCCTTAGAGAAACTAAACAGTCACGTAGCAGACAGAAAAGTGTTCCACTAAGATCCGTGTGGTTCATTTAATTTGGGGGAAAAAATTGAAAATACAGAAATTTGTGAGTATGAACAAGCAACGGCAGTAACAGGGAATAGGACGAACGCCCTCGCCATATGCTCGGACACAGATCATCCATCGTTCTTGGACCGCAATCGTTTATAAGTTTATAACCCCGCGGGCAACAAAGAGCAAAGCATGCCACTTCTGTGCTCGCATTTCTTCCTAGTAGTTCCTAACAGTACCAGTCACGAACACCTTGGCGGCATGCAGCGACGTATAGAAAAAGTCGAGAGCTTCTCACCGTGGATGGTGTTGTCGGGGTTCAGAGCGGCCTGGTTGACGGCCGCATAGCCGACGAGCCTCCCGGCGTCGGCGAACGCGACGCAGGACGGTGTGAGGAGGTTGCCCTGGTCGTTGGCGATGACCTCGCCATGGTCGTGCCGCCACACGGCCACGCATGAGTACGTCGTCCCCAGGTCGATGCCAACCGCCGGCCCGTCGCCCAACGACGCCGCCATCTCCATGTTCTCAGATGCGATGCGAGGCAAGAAACAGATGCCGCCACTGGCGCCCCCAGACGACCTCCGGGAGTAGGAGAGACTCGACTCGAGGTGTGAGCGCGGCGCCGGCGCGAGCGTACTACTGCTATCGTGGGAAGCGGCCTGGGAACTGGGACATATGTACTCCGTACTCTTCGTTGGAGTATATGTATAGCGCGCGACGATTGCGATCACGATGGCCATTAAAGTTTGCATCGGGATTCGCGAATACTCCAACGAACCGTTTCCTCCTGCTACACCACTTTGGTCAAAGCATTAGTCCAGCTACACGTTTTTAAGGTACACCACGCTCACAGTCACGCACGGGCACGGCACGTTCGCACAGTCGCACACAGTCACTGCGAACCGCGACGGGCTGCAGCCTGCAGATCTGAACCTGACTTTTATTTTTTAAGGGGAGTGAACCTGACTAAATGCACCAACTGGGCCCGGGCGTCCAAGCAGCAGAGCGGTTCAGCAGCCCATCAATGGCCCATCGGCCCGTGCACGAGCGTCGCCCCACTGTGTCTGCGAGTGCGCATCCTTGGTCCTTCTTCCCTTGCCGGCGTCCCCTTCCCCTTCCCAGCCGCCCTCTCCTCCCTCGCCGGTCGGTCGTCCCAGACGGAGCTGGCGTGGCGCGTCCAACTCCAACCCACGGAGACCTCCACCGACGGCGGCGAAATTAGGGCCGACTTCTAAAGGTTTCTCTCCACAGGTTGTTGTGGAGACAGCGCCGCCGCTTCCAATCGCCGGTGCTCTCTCTGCCACTCTGCCCCCTGAGGAGCCCCCACCGCGGAAACCGGTTGGTGCGCGTGCGTGGGGCGGAGGCCATGGCATCGGCGAAGATCAAGTCGGCCGCCCTCTCCGTCACCCACAAGTGCCGGGTACTGCTCGCTCGCCAGCAATATCAGCGACCGCGCCGCTCCTCCCTTGTTAGCTGCTGCTGTTCGTGCTCTTACTTCCCTCGCCCCTGGTTTCGCAGAACATCTTGGCCGCCGGTTGGGAAGCCCACCTCAACACCGTCAAGGCCGACGCCAAGGGAAGGTGCGTGCGCCCCATTGCTACTCTCTGGATTCGTACGCTCGTGTCGTATCGTTATCTGTGTATTTGTGAGAATAAGGTCTGAACAGTATGAGCTGTTTGAGTGTTTGTCTTGATTGGTTTTCGTTGGGGGCGCTCTTGGGCAGCAAGGATGAGATTTACACGTCGAGGGTGCACTACATGATCCAGAAGGGCACGCCCTACTTGATTGTCCCTGAGAACGACATGCACAACATAGTAAAACTCTCGATTCCTGTTGTTCGTGTTCTTATGATGTTCGATCAATTGTAGTTGCTGTCATAGTTAAATTTTATTAAAATATGTTGCGTGTGTGGAATCTTGTGTTCGGTAGAACATTATCATCGACGAGCGGGGGTCTCTTGCAGTAAACAGTCCGATCCGGGGCCGAGTTGCAGGCTTATTGAAGTCACTGAAAAAGGTGCTTCTCTATGAATTTCAACTTGATAGCATCAAAATTATTGCTTGTTTGCTTTTCTCCTATCGCTTGTACACAGCACCTTAATCTTGTTGCTGAACACAGGCACCTCCTCGTGTTGCCATGACTGGTGATGTTCTGCGCCTGAAAGACTCAAAGGTAAACTTGTTTTGCAGACCCCAGCATGCATAAACATGCGTCATTGCTTACTGTAGGTTCTAAGGTGATGCCGCTAATCTTTGCGTACTGTGCTTAAGGTTCCAAATATTGCTGATAGCCTGAAGAAAGCTATTCTGAAGGAACACGAAGCTGCTAGTGGCGCTACTTATGGAGTGTCAGCAATACTGTCTTCGGCAGGTGCTACATGCAGGTCACGGAGTGAGGGTCTCCTCAGTCTACTCAGTGAGGAGAGCTCTTACAGCATCTTGAAATTTGATATAGGGTCTGTAACACGGCTTGTTTATTTTCTGATGTTAGGTATCTTTTCTTATTACTTAGCACAGCTGAATTTTCATCAATGCTATTATTGCAGTTCGTGTGTCTACATAGACTCCAGTGGGAGCAGCCATGATATTGAAATGGGCAGCTTTGAACCACCAAAAGCAGATCTGTTAAGTAAGTCTTTTTTATTCTTACAAGCTCTTCCACCCCTGCTGCCCTGCAGCTTCACCTTTATTCTTTTGATGGCAGCTATATGCAGACCGAATGTTAAGCTAGATATATAACTCCAGGATGCTACTAGTCAGTTGCTTTCAACAATTATATGTTTCCACACTTATTTGTACTATGATGTTAATTTTCTAAATATTTATTCTCCCCCTAGTGCCATTCTCTGCGAAGCTTGTGGATGGTATTAACCGAAATGACTCGAGGAGGAGGGCATTGATGATTTTCTGTTTTGAGTATTTTAATGTGAAAGCAAGTGTAAGTTATTCTCTTGTATCTGCACACATTGCAATGTTGCATAGGATGCTCTTGTTTTTTGTGATATATGAGGCTTCTTTCTTGTCGTCTAAATTATGACCTTTCTTTTAGTCAGTATAATTAACTATCATATCTATCTTTGCTTGAAGAGCGCTGCCATGCTTTCCATTGACCACCATGGTTTTGATGTCCTCGCCAAAGTGCCTGAAAGAGTCACCCTTACTGATGTCCCTCGACAATACCACTGGAAGGAGTTCAGGTTCACATTCAAGGAACCAGCCAAGGATGTTGAGGACTTCTGCCGCATGTTGGTTGGGTTAGAGGTAGAGGTTTTGCAGAGCGTGAAGAGCTATAGTGGTTTAGGGTGACAGTCCACTTGCCAGGTTCACATTCAAGGGACCAGCCAAGGATGCTGAGGACTTTGGCCACATGCTGGTTGGGTTCGAGGAAAAGGTTTTGCAGAGCGTGAAGAGCTATAGCAGTTTAGGGTGACAACCCACTTGCCAGAAAATTAGTGAGAAACTATCTGATATTCAGATTCCGGTACCCATTTTTCATGGATGGAACTTATGGTTTCAGGTTGCTATGTTATTGGACAATATGTTTTCTCGACATTAAAGTAGATGATGTTTGAACATGAACGGCAAGCTACCAATATCTGATTGAATGGTATTCATATGATGTTTAATTTTATATAGATATAAAAAATCGTTCAAAGTGAAATCCTGGATTGCAAACCCAAATTTTATATATTTAGTTATTTTTACGGGCTGCATGATTGACGCGCCTTCGCACGCCCCTATCAGAAGGTAACCCTGGTGAATGATGATCAGTCATCTTAGTCACGAATCTTGAAAGAAGTTTAAGTTCTTGAAGGAAGGGTTTGTACCAAATGATCCATAGCATTTCTTTCTTGGTTTGAGTTCTTTAGAATGCAGGTTGTGATTAATCAACATGCTTTTGGATGTGTGAACGGGTTTTTAGCCATCTAAAATAGATTTCGAAGAGGAATTACATCCAATACGTGCAGGTCGTGTATCCAGTAGCTTAGGGGCTGGCGTACGGTAACCACGTGCTACCATTCCCAGGGTTTGTAATCGTTTCAAAAACTCTTTTCTGTTTAATGAGAAATGTGCCGTAAGTTGTCGTCTAAAAAAAACTAATCAATCACTATTCGTAGCCAGTATAACATAACAATAATATCATAAACTTAAAAACATGTACTAGGGCCCTGTACATGGCCAAAAATGAAAATGCATGAAAAGAGTACTAGAATCCAGTTTGTAACTATTTAATAGGCAGAACTATATATCAAAATTTCCTCATTTAGTCGACTTCTTCGATCTTGGGGCCAGCACCGCTGCCACCAGCCGGCGGAGCATCCTGATCCATGCCACCGGCCATGTCAGGACCAGCGGCGCCCTGGTACATCTTGGCGATGATGGGGTTGCAGATGCCCTCCAGCTCCTTCATCTTGTCCTCAAACTCGTCGACCTCGGCGAGCTGGTTGTTGTCGAGCCAATTGATGGCACCCTCGATGGCGTCGTCAATCTTCTTCTTGTCGGCCTCCGGGAGCTTGGAAGCGATCTTGTCGTCCCTGATGGTGTTGCGCATGTTGTAGGCGTAGTTCTCGAGCGAGTTCTTGGCGTCCACCTTCTTCTTGTGCTCCTCGTCCTCAGCCTTGTACTTCTCTGCCTCCTGCACCATCTTCTCGATCTCCTCTTTGCTCAGCCGGCCTTTGTCGTTGGTGATGGTGATCTTGTTCTTCTGGCCGGTGGTCTTGTCCTCCGCCGACACGTTGAGGATGCCGTTGGCGTCCATGTCGAAGCACACGGTGATCTGGGGGACGCCCCTGGGCGCCGGAGGGATGCCAGAAAGCTCGAACTTGCCGAGCAGATTGTTGTCTCTGGTCCTGGCCCTCTCACCCTCGTACACCTGGATGAGCACGCCGGGCTGGTTGTCGGAGTAGGTGGAGAAGACCTGCTCCTTCTTCGTCGGGATGGTGGTGTTCCTGGGGATGAGCACCGTCATGACGCCTCCGGCCGTCTCCAGGCCGAGCGAGAGTGGCGAGACGTCGAGCAGGAGCAGGTCCTGCACCTTCTCGTTGCCCTCGCCGGTGAGGATGGCGGCCTGGACAGCGGCGCCGTACGCGACGGCCTCGTCCGGGTTGATGCTCTTGCAGAGCTCCTTGCCGTTGAAGAAGTCCTGGAGCAGCTGCTGCACTCGGGGGATGCGGGTGGAGCCGCCCACAAGCACGACGTCGTGCACGCTGCTTTTGTCCATCTTGGCGTCGCGGAGGCACTTCTCCACGGGCTCCATGCACTTGCGGAACAGGTCCATGTTGAGCTCCTCGAACCGGGCGCGGGTGATGGTGGTGTAGAAGTCGATACCCTCGTAGAGCGAGTCGATCTCGATGGTGGTCTGGGCGGTGGAGGAGAGCGTCCTTTTGGCCCTCTCGCACGCTGTCCTCAGCCGCCGGAGCGCCCTGGGGTTACCGGTGATGTCCTTCTTGTTCTTCCTCTTGAACTCCTGCACGAAGTGGTTGACGAGGCGGTTGTCGAAGTCCTCGCCGCCCAGGTGGGTGTCGCCGGCGGTGGCCTTGACCTCGAAGATGCCCTCCTCGATTGTGAGGAGCGAGACGTCGAAGGTGCCGCCGCCGAGGTCGAAGATGAGGACGTTCTTCTCGCCGTCGCTGCTCGCCTTCTTGTCGAGGCCGTAGGCGATGGCCGCGGCGGTGGGCTCGTTGATGATGCGCATGACGTTGAGGCCCGAGATGACGCCGGCGTCCTTGGTGGCCTGGCGCTGGGAGTCGTTGAAGTAGGCCGGGACGGTGACGACGGCGTTCTTGATGGTGACGCCGAGGTAGGCCTCGGCCGTCTCCTTCATCTTGTTGAGGATCATGGAGCTGATCTCCTCGGCCGAGAACTGCTTCTCCTCGCCCCTGAACTGCACCCCGATCATGGGCTTGTCGCCGGAGCCCGGGATCACCTTGAAAGGCCAGAGCTTGCTGTCACTCTGCACCGACGCGTCAGAGAAGCGCCGGCCGATGAGCCGCTTCGCGTCTGCAAACGGATCGATCAACAAACCACGTATTAGTCGTGCACCCACACCCCGCGTATGAACCGATCGGATCAAGCATACAGATGATAAACAGCGTTCAAGTAATTAACAAAAGAAAGAACAAAGAAGAAAGATTCGTGATGATGGACTTACCGAAGACGGTGTTGATGGGGTTCATGGCGACCTGGTTCTTGGCGGCGTCGCCGACGAGCCTCTCGGAGTCGGTGAACGCGACATACGACGGCGTTGTGCGGTTGCCCTGGTCGTTGGCGATGATCTCGACTCGGTCATGCTGCCACACCCCGACGCACGAGTAGGTCGTGCCGAGGTCGATGCCGATCGCCGGTCCGTCTCCCTTGCCGGCCATGGAGACGCTCTCGTCGAGAAGTATCGGGGAGAAGGGGGAAAAAATAATACTGAACTCGCCGGGTCAACGCGTACGAAAGGGGAATCGGTGGACGAGGAAGAGGAAGGCGATGTGGGGCAGGATTTAAAGGTTTGTGTGGCCCGGTACGGGTTCTAGAATGTTCCGGCGCGTCTCGGCCGTCGGATGCGATCCGGACTGTGGTGCCGTCGGAACGGCCGCGTCGTGGGGAACTTGGACCCGTTCCTGGACGCTAATTCCGGCAGCTCCAAATCGCCAATTGTGAGGGTGCGGGGGATTCTGGAGTGTACCGGAAGGTTCTAGAGACAGAGACGTTCACTCTCGCGTCGTGGGTGACTGGCGGTTGATGCGTTGCTTCGGCTTGTTGCCTCCCTTGTGTTCGATCCCGTTTCGGAGGCCGCCGAGTTTGACCGAGGTAGGAGGAGGAAGATTCTTGCTTATTTTGTTTGGCACAGCAGAACAGAGCAGCCTCACACGAATTCCTTCGCAATTTGGAAGCCCAGTAGGTGGCGGAAAGGCTGGCCCAAGTTGAGGCCGTCTGTGTATTCCAGGCCCGTTTTAAGAGCCCCAAAGGGCCGAAGCTTGTGCCATGGCCCGGTGGAAATTGCTCATTTTATCATAGGTACCCTTTTATTATCATCATCAATTCATCATCCTGTAGCGGACGCGCGCGTAGCGCAGTGGTGAGGCTGCTCAGTTGGAGCGCCACCCGCCTGAGTTCGATCCCCAGTGGACACTGGGATTTATTCTCAAATAAATCAATCTAAATCAATCGGCTTGTTTCTCACGCGTGTGCCACAATCTTCGATCTATGTGTAGTTTAGGTCTGTTTATATATGGGTGTATAAGCAGCATGTTTATACATGAGTGATGTGTATGAAGCATACACGTATAAGGTATGCGTGTGTATAAGCAGATACTTCAGCTATATCCAGAAGCAATCAAAAAATTTATCATCCTCTACAAAGAGGCCAAGATTTCCTAAAAGATAAGGCAGTTCATCGTCAATCAAAGATCGGTCGGGCACGTTGCATGCCGTTGTCACATCATCTGATCGCGTCCCACACACGCTTCAATTCTACGGTTTCGGTTAGCAGTCGGTGGTGTGTGGTGCAACACCCACATTGCCACGCGAAAGGAACGGCCGGTGGTGCCATCCATCCATCTCGCCGTCGTCTTTGCTTTCCGGCGATCTGGAGGACAACCTATTCCGTGCAGTGATGCGGACGCTCATCGGGTCCTTCATCAGATTCGCAGCTGTAACCTATTCTATCGTCGCGGTTTGCGGTCAAAATATTCTCGCAACGACCAAACTAGTACACATCCCAGCTGGGAGAACAAGATAGCGTAAGAGATCATGGGGCGCCAATGTGTGTGTGATACTAAGCGACCGAGCGAGCGAGACGGAACGTGAGGCTGCCGACCACCATGCGGTGCAGGTATAGGAACGAGATAAGCTGGGTGAGGCGCCAATTCGTTGTAGGAGCTCGATCGGCATCCATCCTGCTCGCCTCCTGATGACCGCTAGCAAACGTGGTGGAAGAGATCAGAGTGAGGCTCTCGCTTTTGGCCGCTGGAAGGAGGATCAGTTCTCGGATGAGGAGGGCATGATGATGAAGCTTCTTTCTAGTAGTCTGGTTGCTTGAACTTATCAGTCTGATTTACCAACCACAGTATGTATATGTATTTTTTTTTATTATAACAAAACAAAATCATTTGACTTATCATCCATAGAAATAGCCATAGAAACCATCAGTTGAACAAGCCGGAGTTTCTTCATATGCATAACGCATCAAGACTTATTTATTTCTCTCATGCTTTTTAAAGTTGTGCAGATAGGTTTGAGCCCTACATCCTCTTATTAAAAAACAGAATTATGGTCTGTTTTTTTAGAATTGCCCAGTCCAACTTAGACACCCACAACATGCACGCACTAATCATATGAACACACGTATGCAAACTCTACTACTATGAGCACCTCCGAAGGACTGAGCAGCAGGCAGATCTGGAGATTCCGAAGTCACCACTGGCGTCTCGTTGTCGATGGAAACATCGGTTACTACTTAATGCATAAACGCTCGTAAATCCTGAAAAAATCTCAGAAAAAGACACGAGCACCAAGATTTGAATCCTGGCGCAGTCTAGCTCCTACCTATCGTGTCTTTTGCAGGTGCTCTCGTGGGCGACTAGTTACTGAGAGACACTCTTAGTCCAGAAACCCAGGTTCGAGCCCTACATCTTTTTATTAAAAAGTGTGAATATAGTCTAGCTCTTTTCCCTCAAGTTTTTTTATGCTTTTAAAATTGTAATAACTACCTCCTGTATAGTATATAGCCTAAGTACTATATGACGTGTCTGTATTGAACGGTTGTACTCATTTATTCACGGCCGTTGGAGGCCAAATTTTATATTCCTTAATTAATCTAAAATAAATACAGTGGAGGCAGGAAGTCTTTAACAAAAAGAGAAATATTGAAGTTTGTTGTGTAAGAAAGGAATCATCTTTTTATTCGCTCCTCTGTCTAAGCTGTACAATCAAACAAAACTACAAGTTTCAACTTTCAGCTGTGAAAAGCTAGCAAATAGCAAACCAATTTTTTTATATATCACAAAGGACAAATCTATAAGACAAAAGCTAATAAGCACTGAGTCCCCTTTCAAAAGTTTTTCTTAAAAAAATACTTTTAAAAGACAACCACCTACGATCGGCAAAGATATTCATGGTCGTTGTTTTCTAATATATGACATTGCCCACTTTATAGTTGGTTAAACGCTCTTCTTTTGTAATTGGCTCCAAAAGCGACAAATTAAAGTAGATAGCTCTGAAAATGACCCAAATTTAAAGGTGTAATTTTGGATTTCATTTTTATTCAACATCGGGTGATAAGATTTCTCACTTGAATGGATTACCACCACCAGTAGGGAAATGACTTTTGATTCGCACCTCTCGCCAGTGTTAAAATTCAGGAGTAAAGGGAGCATTATTTCTTTTCACGGCCAAGGACCTTTTGTCCCTGTTTAAAGGGTGGCCTTTTAGTCTTGTTTGGTGTTACGAAGTGGGATTAAAGGTCTTTCGCTCAGGGCTAAAAAGTCCGCTATGGGCCAATTTAAAAGGAGAGTATCCAGGACTTCTTCACATATGGTGTGCAACTGAGTTGGTAGGCTCTACGTGTGAGGCAAGAGATCCTAGGTTCAAATCTCACACATAGCAAGAGAGGCTTTAGTCCCGGTTGCGAGACCTGGGACTAAACACTAGGACCTTTAGTCTCACATTCGTAGTCCCGGTTTCCAAAACCAGGAATAAGGGAGGTTGAGCCTTCACTAATGCACTGACTGGTTAAGCTAGAAATGGGTGGTGCAGACACCGATTACATGTGGCCATGAGACTACAAGAATTAATATAAGGATGATAATTATTAATTACATGCAAAACATATGATGTGTTTGGCAATTATGTGGGAACAGGGCGACGTCTTCATGGTAACTTTGTGAACTTGAAGATCTGTTGGCTCAGTCTTTTGGAGGTGCTCGTCGGGGTAGTGTGGTTTGCTTGCATGTATTCATGGCCGTCTATGTTGTACTGTGCAATCTAAAAAAAGTATGTAAATTAGAGGCAAGAGCTAATAGAGAAAATTTAGGTGAAAATTTAATTTGTAGTCCTAATCGAGAGAGAAAGAGAACAAGGAATTCATACTAAGGATGACAACGGGTCGGGTTTGGGGTGGATATCTATGGGTTTCAGATCTAGCGAGTTCAGATTTGGGGATGATTTCTCACCCACGGTTTTCGGGTTCGAGGCTCCGAAACCTATCAGATTTGGTTTTGGGTTTGGTTTTTCACCTGTGGATATCCAATATCCAATGGATATCCAAACAAATATTTAAATTAAAACTCATGTTTTATAATATGCTGGTAATAACTTATGTACTTAGATTGTTAAATTTATTCAAAGTTGACTCACGAAAATATTTATTATTTGTTGTCTCTTGTTTATAAACATGTGAATATGTGTGTATATATGCGGGTTTCAAGTATCCATTTGGGTTTTGGGTATTTGTTTGGGTTTCGGGTCTCCGTAGGTTTGGTTTTGGTGACGGATTTCCACCGAATCGGTTTTCGGGGCGGATTCGGGTTTCGACTTTGGGCTTCGATTTTGGGTGCACAGAGATTCCACCCCACTCGAACTCGACCCGTTGCCATCCCTAATTCATACCCCGTTTGGTGTGGTTTTTTTTACTAGAAAATTATATGATAACCCATGACAAACTCCAACCTTGCATTTTTCGAGCAGGTGGTCGAGGTCCTCAAGAACATGGTTGTAAAGGACATTGGTATTGGAGTCGATATGATCATCATGATCCCATTGAGGTTGCTCTTACATTATTGGATCTGGCCTTAGACTAGCAGGCTAACCTTTGGGAGAGGGCATGGTTCCTCCGGGCAAACTTTGGGGGAGTATGTGGTGTCCGCCAAGCCGTGCTAGTACCTGGGAGCGAGGCCGTTGCTTGCTAGGTTCATTGCATATATGCACGACAAATTCTGATTGGTTCATGCATTTTTCAGGCCTCACTATCTAGTGCGAATAGATGGATGGTTCCCCTATTTTGTCCATACCATAATGTCTTGTCCACCAATTGCATATGCACGTCGCACCATGTACACACGTGCCTGCCTCGCAAGAAATAATGGAACTCATCCACGTTTCCACGAGCCAATCGAGGAGGCGCGTGGTTGCACCTGAGATCAGCCAAGCTCAGCTCATGGATCGACCAAGCAACCAAACAAATTTATTCTTGTGTCCAGTCAATTTTTTTGTACTAAATACACTCACCCTTAGAGCAAGTATTATGGCAGGCCACCGGCTAAATGATATTGTGAAGGTGAAAAAGAAGAAGAGAGAGGAGAAACGGACCGTAAGCTTATACTAGTCTAGGTAAAAAAAAAACTCTCTCAAAGAGATAAGTGAGTCTAATATTAATAATAAAGGCTTAATCATTTTTGGATGGGCTAAAAGAAGACTATAAAAGACCTTGCAGCCAACAAATCAACTACATATAATAGTTCCTGTCATTGACTGGCAGTCCACGTACGTAATCCATGCCGCTGAGGTACCCGAGATGATGGTGTGCTCCGTTTCAGTCATGGCCATAACTCCATAAGATGGGGTGGGGGTTAAGGAAGTATTTTCTTGATGAGATTTTCTACAATACTTATAGAGAATTTCGACGGCTCATAGCAACCGATCCGACGGTCAGAAAGGCCAAAGGCAATGGGAGGCGATAGGAGGGAGGCGATGGGAGGCGATTGTTGTGTCGATGGTTGGTGGGTTATACGTGCTAAATCGCTTCCCATCGCCTCCAAAACTGAGGGGGAGACGATTCCAAATAAATGTGGAATAATTGCATTTTTATAGTTTGTTTTTAATAAGGGTAAAACAGTAACTTCATAATGCAACATTTATATTTTAAGCAATATAGTTAGGGTGTATGATTGAAATACTAATTAAAAAATAAAAAAGGACGTCCTCTAGGGTTTCACTCTCCGCCGTCATCATTCCACGGAGCCACCGCCGCCCAAGTTCGTCCTCGCCGTCTCATCCCCCTCCTCCTGCTCCCTCCCAACATCACCTACCTCATGTGCAGACGTTGTCCGTCACTCCGCGGAGGGCGGGTCGTCGACGGAGGCGGAGATGGCGTCCGTGGCTGCGGCGGCGTCGCTCCGCTCGTTGCTGTCGCGCGCGCACCAGGTGGCGGCGCGGGCGGGACGCGCGCCGGAATCCGTACGCGTGGTGGAGGTGAGCAAGACCAACCCGGTGCCCGTCATCCGGGGCGACTACGACGCGGGCCACCGATGTTTCGGCGAGAACTACATCCAGGAGCTCATCGACAAGGCGCCACAGGTTGGGTTGAATTGGTTACCCGTTTTCTCAGTCCAACATAATCTTGCCTTTGGTCCCATATCGAGCAAATTGATAACCTGATGGATGGAACATTTTGAAACTAGAGACAGCATCTCGTTTTCTCGCTGAGTCCTGGCAACTGCGTCATTAGTATTTGTATTCGTGTGTCAAAGCATTAAAGAGTGAATTTAGTCGAGTATTTCAAGTTGTTCTGCACAGCCGTAAATGACATGGACGGCAGTGACTTCCCTTCGCCACTCTCCAGTGAAGCCGTGAAGGCATGCAACAACTCTGAATGTTTTTGCTTGGTCATCAGGTAAGTTCCGATCAGAGTGTTGGTTTGCAGGCATAACCACATAATGGCAGGTGGGAGTTGCGTCAAGAAAAACCTCTACCTGGGGACTTTCGGTATGTCTCTCTTTCCTGGTCTTTAACTGCATTTCGTTAGTACTGATAATCGCAAGAAACCACTTTGTTTTTGTTCTATAAGTGGGATGATTCGAGCAGTTGATCCAGTTGTCTACACTACTACTGTAACGAATTTCTGCAGCAGGCGTTTAAGATTTGTTGCAGCAGTCAAGTGCGTCCGACACCAATGAGAGGTCACGGTTAATCCACAGAGCATAGCAGCGGGCAGAAATGCCCGCTGCGGTAAATGAATCCAAAAAAAACAACAAAAAGACCACCGAGCCCACCGAGCCCATCCGTAGGCCCGGTGAGCCCATCCACGCGCCACCGCCGCAGATCACAAGATCTCCGACCCACCGCCGCCGCCATCCCTGGAACCGTGCGCTTGGCCGGAGAAGAGCGAGAAGAGCGAGGAGGGGGCCTGGCCAGAGGAGAGGGATGATGGAGGCGCACCACCGGATCCAGCGCGAAGACGCAGGTCCCGTGCCGCCGCTGCCAGATCCAGCACGTCGTGCCTCCACCGTGACCAACCGCCGCCGCCATGAGCATGGTGAGTACCTCCCCCCCGCTGGATCCACCGTCGGTGGGCACCTCCTCCCCGCTGGATCTACTGCTCTTTTGGCAGCTGGCAGTTTGCTTTTATTATGGCAATTGGCAATAGTTTGAAAGTTGTCTTTAAAAATAAAAAAATGTCTTTCATTTTTTTTTGGGGGGGCAATTAGAGCAGTTGGCCCCGTCGTACACTTGCCCAGCTATGCTAATTGGGCCAGCGGCCAGCCCTTAGAGCTACTACCACTGGCTAGTTGTTTTACTACTCATTTTTCAGAAATATCGCATCACAGAACTAGTAGAACCAACTCATATACTGTAACTCAAAGAAATGCAAGCCCATGAAGAAATAATCATCTAGTCCAACCATCTATACAATACTGTCAGCTCAGTCCAAATCCCATCAAACATGTCAGAAAACATTTTAACACAAATGTTTACGACACATCCATTTGAAAATGGTTATTACTGAAAGGATCATAGTTGACCATGGCTATGATTTTCTGAGCCATGTCTTGCTGAGAACAGAAAAGCACAAAGCAGCCTACAACTGTGGAAAATAGATCTCATAAGCGTCTGTGGACAGTAGCACTTTAGGCTTAAACTCCTCCATCCATTGCAGGATCTTTTCCTTGACTTTACCATGCGCTGACCGTCTTCCACATTAAAGAGCACGCTCCACTTCTGCATGTAATATTGCAATGTAAACTATATGAGAAGGTGGTTTTCGAAACTTCTGTTCAATTGCCATCTTATTCCTGTTCCAGATTGACCAAGCAAAACCTGCAAAAGTAAAAAGAGTTAGTCTGATGGGAAGGGGTTACTGACTAATAGAAAATAAAATAAACCCTTTAGATACTAATTTGACTGCACGCAAGCCTGGGCAGGCAACGCATGGCTGCAGCATGAGTGCTAGAATCTGCAGAATGCAGTGCTAGAGGCTTATCCATTTCAAATAATTAAATACAACAAACAGAAACTCGTTTGTCCACTAGTGATGGCAAGTAATTAGAATGCACTAAATGGAGTAACTCAGTTGGTAGATCACACCCACAGGTTAAAAATGGTGTATTTAGAAAACTGTCCTAAGTTCACAAAGCCTGCTACAAAACCCTCTTCTCACAATTGTTTTCTCGGTGGGTGCACTGAACTCATCAGCACCAACAAAACAAGATGCTACTTTCTCTGCAATAGCTCAGGATGGCCAAGCTTCCAAAGGTACAAGTGAGGTTATTGCTGCTGCAACTTTCTTACACACTTGTGCTGCCATTGCAACACTCCAATGGGATCTAGTGTGAACCAGAAAAAGGTAAGCCATTTCAGTTTTATTTTGTTTCAACTACATCTTGCTACTGCTGGCAAAATGGCATGATTTTCTTCATTCCGGATAAAAAGTTCTCACAATATCCCTAGTTCATGTGCAGGAACAGGGGATAGAATAGATCAGGGCTCGGTGCAGTATTTGCAGAGTGGACTCCATTTCTGCCAACAACAGAACACATTCTTTGGTTTTGCCTAGACGAACGTACACTGCAGCCAGTAAATTGTGGAAAGAAAGAAAAAAACAGGATTATTGGTCGCTGGCAACCATAGACGTCGATAGAACAGGATGAACCGTTCCAGCAGCACCTCTCAGGGCACATGGGCATTCCGTCGACCACCACGCACGCGCGGCGAGAACGAGAGGCGAGGAAGGGCCGAAGGGGGAAACTCACTTGCAGATGAGGGAGCAGCTGACGAAGGGGCCGACGCGACGATGTCTTCGACGACGGCACGGGCAGGGGCACAGGGGCCACGAGCCAAGCGGGGGCGGCAGGAAGGAGGGAGAAGCGACAGATTCGGTGGCGACGACGACGGCCAGCGGTGGGGCAAGTGCGCCGGAAGGCCAGGGACGGCTTTGGCGACCACGAAGATGGCGGCGCTTCGGCGAGGGCGAGGATGAGTGCGAGAGCGATAGGGCTGGCTGGTGTTGGGCGTCGGGGTCTGGGACGGGGCCGGGGCGGATCGGGATCGGGATCGGGGACGGGGCGCGGTGTGGAGGTGAGCACTCTGCGCAACGTCGAAGATACCCTTTACCTATAAAATTAATATTTTGAGGAGGCAACGGCAAGCAATAAGAAGCAATTATAAGTATTGTAAAAAGTCTCTTTCTTAATTATGAAAAACAACGATAAACATCGCTAGGACTTGTTGGTTGAGGACTGGTCGAAGAAGCAGCCTGGCCCAGGCGTCACTCCGAGGCGTTGGTTTTTTCCATGTATATATATATACGGGGCTAATTAAGTTGGAAGCATGGCTCAGGGTCCTAGCCAAACCGCCCTAGATATGATGTCCAATGTTTCTGAAGTTTAGGAGCACTTGAGGTATAATATTGACAGGCCGTAGAACTTAATTGGATAAATTAAATGTATCGAAATATATACAGTAATCCTCCAGCACCAGGTCTCGCTCCTTAGATATTGCAGGTAAAGGTTATGATCACTGTACTCAGTAGCTAAGCTTTTTTTTTTTTTTTTTTTTGAGAAATAGCTAGCTGTCAGTTGGGAGAGCCGCCTCTGACTACGTGAAAATGCAGAGGGATCGGACGCCGCTTTATTCTGTGCAGGCACAGCAGTCTTACAGCTATAGCCCTGCAAGCTGCAATACCCCGATGGATCGAACCAACCCTACCAAAACATACCTCCGGCATAATCTGCCCCACGCGTCCTGATCGCACAAACAAATCTTCTGTTTTATTCCCCTGTGTGGCAACAGTAAAATAGACCCATCGATCGATCTCCATGGATGGATATTCCCTGCGACTTTAGCTCCGTCGACTTTAAGCTTTGCCTGCAGATCGATACGTAGGGCCCAGGAAAGCTCTGGCAAATCAGCGCGGGATCACATGGAGATTAATTAATAAGTAATGCACCTACTTTAATTAGCTGGATCATACTCCCACCATGCTACGATGTCTCCTTAAAAACATTCAGTATGGGTTTTCGTAATGTAGTAGTTCTTCAGGCATACTGCATACATCGAGCCATGGCTGCAGGTTTTTTTTTTACCAAGTTAGTATGGGACCATATCTATTTTTTAATTTTTTTAATAATACAGACCTGATTAAATTTATTCCCACGGATAGTCAAACCTAAATTACTGGATGCTACTCATGTGCTCTGACCAATAGGCCAGAGGCCCTTTCACATGGCTGCAGGTTCACATAGGTTCACATATAGCTCTTATCTACAGAGGAGAAGTCGAAGCAGGCTACACATAACACATTCCAAACCACCAGTACTGCTGCGCGTGCCCACGCTAGCTAGCTGCACTGCACAGGCCGGATCGACGATATAGTACGTCACAGATTAAATGATCGTAGCAAATGCAGTGAGTGACAGCATGCAGGCAAGGCTAGGGCCAGCCGCCAGGCCAGTACGTGCAGGCCGTTGGCCCCTGCGCAAGCTCGATCCCGGCCGGCCGGCCAGACCAACATACTTCACCGCGCGAGTCCTCGGTTCCCGACCGGCAAAACAGTGGGCGTACGCGTGGCTCCCCCTCACCTACGGACACAACAAGGAATCATGCATTATATTGTACTACTGTAGTACCAAGCATCAAGCATACTATGTACTACGTGAAAGGCTGTGTGTGTAGTACGTGTAGGCGTGTAGCCCACACCGGTCGGCTGGGCATACGGGTGACCACACGAGAGGATTGAAGGCAGACAGCACGCCGCCGCACCACCCCCGGCACTGGCCCGGCCGCCGCAGCGCTAGGCGCCGCAGCACCGTAAGTCCGGCCGGTCAGGTTTTTCGTCCCGTCTTCCATCGAACTCCGCGCGCCGCCTCCGGCAGGCCGTGTGACCGCCGTCGCGTCGAGGTGGATCAGTGGTCATGTGGCTGGTGCGCCAGCAGCTGAGGAGCTGGGCTAGCTGTGAAACCTGTGATCCATGTATATTCTGAAACACAACGAACGTGTACAAGGTGGATGAGCTAGCCACCTTATATTAGCATCATCTTGACATATCTTACGTTTGACAATTACTATATATTTTGGATGAATTAGTCTGGTTGTAACTGGACAAGAAGACAAACGGCTAGGGGCAAACGCCTTTTTATCCTCTATACCACGCTGCTGTGACCGGCGGCCGTTGTTATATACAGTATGAAGCTCAGCTTGCTTGTGATTTGTGGTGGAAACAGGCGAGTGGTATTATGTGGATCGTTGTTTCCCTTTGATTTGATATGTGAATCTCCAGATAATTCTCTGAAAATGGACACTGCGTAGAAAAGCATCGGTAGCTAGGTCTCTCTTCTTCCTATATAAGTGTTGACCGCGACTGAAATTGAATAATATTATTCTGTGTTTTTATCTCATAAAAAGAAAGAAAATGACACACGCATTGCTGTTCTCTAGTACTATACGGTCTACCGTTCTTCATTCTGTTTTAACCGTTAATTGGAAAGTTTGGCGTTCTGTTTTTGTGGGGGTGTGAAAAATGTCATTACGCGTACAATTTTCCTACTGTGCCAAGCATTATGAGTCTACTGATGCCGGCCTGAAAGCTGCCACTTTATGTGTTTTCCACCGCCCTAGTTCTACGCTACACAGTATTAATTGTATGGACACAAATACTCATGTACAGTAATCTTCTTCATTCATCTCCTTCTTCCTATTATTCCAGCCCCTACTCGCAACTGACCCGAGGCATAGACATGAGGAGTAGGGAGCTCCCGATCGATAGATCTATATAGCAATATCCAATAGGCAATAGTTGCATCCCCTGCTTATTAAAACGGACACGGAGCATACAGCACATAAGCAATAAATCTCCACTCATACACTAGACATGGTAATGGGTCCTACGCTACATATCCCTCTAATCTACTGTGTATTATACAGCACATAGCAACACCGAAAAGGCTTTAACCGATAATCACTTTATTAGTATTTTATTTATGTAAGTATTGTTTACTATGAATCTAAACTAACATTAATATTATGTCAGAAGACTATATATATTGATTGTAATTGTTGGCCAAAGGCTTGTCCCAAAGAAGCACAATAAGCCATATGTAGGATTGTAGGTTCAAATCAATAGAGCGAGTCATATATGTCAAATTAGAACTATTTAGAGTAGAGCTCCTCTGAGCCTGCATTTGATTCTCCGGAGAAGTGGTTATTACCTACGCCGCTAATAGTGGAGAAAGCTTTTTCTCGGCATGTACTCACATCACCCATACTGTTGGATTCGCATTGAGAAGTGTACATACACATCTTAATACGAATATGTACTGAGATGTGTATGTGCATACTTCTCAATATGAATCTAACTGTGTGGATGACGAGGACACATGTCCTTAAGGACAGAAAAACCGCGTTCGCTAAAAGTGTTCTTTTTTTAGAAAAAAAATGCATGAAGGAAGTGATTCTATGTGGGAACTGGATGAGGATAAGGATGCTTACTTCACATGCTCTATATGCATCCAACAACGATAATGTACATGGAATTTATATAACTTGAGAATAAAAAGAACATTCTGTATTTATTTCAGCACTATCATTTTTTGCTCATTTGAATCGTTTCACAGTTACATACAATTACTAATGCTCATCAACTCCCAACGTTGTGAAGTGATTCTCTATAAAAATATCGTTTATTGGAGTTGCTTCTGGTTCTTCTGATTAGCGTCGTCCTGCTAAATCAGGTCAATCTTAGCTATTAAGCAACACTTTTAAGCTCTCTCCCCCTACATCTCTTTCTCTCTCTTCTTCATTCTGATCTAGACCCCACACAAGAAAGTAAATACTAGAAATTAAAAGACAACTTATATACTCATAAAAGGAGCAGATAAATTCTTGCTTTTGCCCTTCCTTTCTCTTTCCCAGCTTTCTCCTTTCTCTCTCCTCCAGTCCTCCTTCATCCTCTTTCTCTCTCTCTCTCTCTCTCTCTCTCTCTCTCATTGCTGTCTGCTCTCCTTCGACTTGGTGGGATGTGATTCTCCACCACCTCCGAGCTGCTCGCCAGAGGACTCTCCACCTAGCTCTTTCTTCCTCGCATGCTTCCTTTTCTTTCCAAACACAAATCCGCAGCAAAGAAAGTGCAAATTATAAAGAAAAGATCAGAATTCAAAGCAGCCGGAAAGCTGGAAGAGTGAAAAGAGAGAGAGAGAAGTATATCTCAGCAGGTCCTCCATGGTGTTCCCTTCACCTTCAGTGCCGGTCTACCTAGATCCACATCCACCTAATTGGAATAACCAGGTACTGCATGAGCTTCTCTCTTCATGTCCCAAGCCTGCTTGAATCTTGGTCATCTACCAAGCCTTGGATCTTGGTCCGTCCATACACTTGTTCTTCTTCATGGCAAATTAACGGAGACTTTGGCACAAAGATATTCTCATCTCAATGAATATTCATTGTTAATTCTGGCTTCCTTTTCCTTTTCTTTTGATGATATGTAACACCTAACTTGCTTGTGTGCATATGCCATATGTGTAGCAGCAAGGTCAGCAGCCGAGGGCCAGCGGGGGAGCCGATGCACCGCTGCTGCCCGTGGGTCCGGCGGCAGCCACATCGGCGGCTCCGGAGCCCAGTGGCTTACCGAGGAGCTCATCGGCCGCGGCCAGTGCCGCCGTGGCTGCGCACACGAGACCCAACTCCATGGCGGAACGCGCGCGGCTGGCGCGGATGCCGCAGCCGGAGCCGGCGCTCAAGTGCCCGCGCTGCGAGTCCACCAACACCAAGTTCTGCTACTACAACAACTACTCGCTCTCCCAGCCCCGCCACTTCTGCAAGACGTGCCGCCGCTACTGGACGCGCGGCGGATCCCTCCGCAACGTACCCGTCGGCGGAGGCTGCCGCCGCAACAAGCGCTCCTCCAAGTCCTCCGGTGCCGCCACCGGGTCCGCCTCCGCCTCGAAGACGTCCTTCACGGGCAGGCTGCTCGGTGGTCCGTCAGCTACGCCGTCTACCACCGGTGCCATCATCACTCCGGGTCTCGGCTCTTTCTCTCACCACCTGCCGTTCTTGGGCTCCATGCACCCGCCGGGGCCCAACCTAGGGCTAGCCTTCTCCGCCGGACTGCCGCTGCTCGGCATGCAGCACCTGGACACGGTGGATCAGTTCCCGGTGGCGAGCGGCGGCGGCACCACCATCGGTGCATCTCTGGAGCAGTGGAGAGTGCAGCAGCAGCAGCAGCGGCAGTTCCCGTTCATGACTGGGGGAATACTGGACCTTCCACAACCGCCGCCGACGTACCAACTAGGTTTGGAAGCTAACCGAGGAGGCAGCGGCTCAGCTGCTGCGGCGGCGTTCACTTTAGGGCAGCCCACGACGACCGGTGCTGGTGCTGCCGCGGCAAGACAGGAAGGGCCGCCGTCAAAGAAGGTGGAGGACAGTAAAGGACAAGACACGAGCTTACAGAGGGAGTACATGGCGGCTCTACGCCAGCGATCAGGAGCACACGGTGTCTGGGATGGGACTGCTGCTGGTGGCACCGGCGGCGGCGACGGTGGTGGCACTGGCAGTGGCGGTTCAAATTGGCCGATGAACCTTATTCCTGGATTCCATGCTTCGTCCACCAATGGCGGCAATGGCGGCGGTGGCTCGTTGTAGACTCGGTAATACTCCAGCGCTGGGCCAGCAATGTCCTATCCTATCAAGAAGATATTTTCGAGATGCATGCAATGGTTGAGTTTGAGCAAAAGCTAGCTAAAGCTAGGACGATGGAAGAACAGGAGATGGTCAATCCGCCGGTCTGTTCATCATCGACTGCTATTCTTCATCGGATACTGTAAAAGCACTGCTAGCTCATGATGGTCACAGGTAGGAGTTTAAAGTAAAGTTGCTCTTTGGTTAACCCTTTTTCTGCCATTTGCTTGGTTTTGAACTTAAAGGTGTTCGTCCTGCATTGTGTCCATAGCGCCACTTTTCTACTTTTTTCACTATTGTTCACAGGGATTAATTAATCAAAATTGGTGCACGGGGTATACTATATATGATAAGGTATATTTGACAGATTAGTTGTTTCATCACTACTACTACTTGTCTGGAGCTTGCATGAAATTAATGTATGTATGTATTGTTTGTTGCCAAGTTATTTCTATATATATGTTTTTGCTTCTATATATTCTATCCATTATTCAGGGCGTTTGATAAAAGGAAACGTACAATTAAAGTGCAAGCACGTAAATATGAAATGTAAGTCCTTGATCACATGCGCTTGGTCCACAAATTATCCTAGTCTTGGACTAATTTACTACTATTTATGCATATATGATATTACTGCAATGTTAGTATCCCTCAAGGTGTATTCATCATATAATACAAGTTATTACGGCATTTACATGGCACGCACACTACATTTTGATTTGTGAGTGCAGATATTCATATAAATACTGGTTTCCCGTTTTTTTGGTCAAACATTGATAACACCGCAATAAAAAAAAGGTGTGTTTGAAGTAGAATAGTACATAGTTTTAAGCTAACCTTTAACCCAATAAAAAAGAGTTTTTGAAGTAGAATAATGGTGTACAAGGTATTTTGAATTCTTGGCCTTATTCCCAATTAATATGAGTGAAAACATCATGTGGGTAACAAAAGCATTTTAATAGTATTAATTTCTATGCTCGCGCGCTAGATCGATGATGGTTTTAGAGCACAACTAACCAAACTTGCCGTAAAAAAATCTTTCAAAATTGATGATTTTTAAATAGATCAGATACACAGAAACTGGCCTCGACGGTAAATTGGCATGCATCTGATTGACTCTAAAGAACAACTGGAGGATGTGGAAAAATATACATGAAAAAATAGTTAAGAAAACCTTATACTAGAAAGAACTATTGTCTGGGAAATTTATTTTTCAATGCTTTTGACAATTCACTTAGGATTTGGTCTCCAGAATTTCCTAAACACGCCATCTCTTTATACCCTTTATATGCTATATATGTGCGTCTGTTGCATTGGTTGATCAATTATATGAGCACAAATTGTATTTGAGGGAGCACAGGTAGACTAATCAACCAATCAAATGAGTGGTGTTTTCATATTTTAGTAAAATAAGACACTGGTTGCTCCCTACTGTGTTGATATACATAAAAAAGAGCAAGAGATTTACATAATATAAATAGGAGAGAAATAGTTTTCATTTTGTTATTTTTATCAAATCCTGGAATCTAGTAAATCCTAAAATTTCCTAGATAGATCATCATCTCATCCAAACATGGTAAGAGTATACTGCGGTCTCTGCTTGCTTAATGTGAGAAGACTGTTATCCTGAAATAATGTAGCGTCTTTGCTGCTAGACTCTCATCTCCAGCTGGCTGCACCCAAAAAAAAAAAAATCAGAATACGAGTATTAGCTGCAGGCAGAGTACACTAATCTTGATGACTACACGTGGGTCCATGGCCTTGTCTAATGGAGCAGGCAAATCTAACGTGTATTTTACAGATATACTCCGCTAGCTATCAAATCAGTTCACTGAAAACATGTACTGTACGTAAAGCCGGTGCTGCATATGTTCCCTTGTGCGTGTGCATGCAGGCTTTCTATCAGGTTTGGCAGTACTCTACTACAGTATATATTGTCAGTGTACAACATGATGTTGTTGTAAAAAAAAAATGATGTAATAACCCCTGGTCTGGTCAGGCGGTCACTATCTAGAGCCGCGCATCATGATTGCGTTATGATTGGGAATGATTCCGTTTTCCTTATTGAAGCTTTGTGGAAATTGAACTAGAGTACATACATATATAGCGAGGCATACTTAATTATATTAAGCAAACCAATTAAGTGCGTGGTAAGTGTACGTTCTCTACTACATGTCGTGTGCTTACTCTTTTCAGTCTCCGCGAGTTCCCACGTAATCGAAATGGCAAAGTTTGTGGGGTTAATAACCGCCACATCACATGTCGCATGCAAATAGTTCACCCAAATAAACAAAATTATTGCTTTAGCTTAAGAATCTGGTATATCTATACCTCAGGAAGAACACAAGCAAATTAATGCCTCCTGTCCAGCGCTTAGATTTACCCAAATAAACAAAATTATTGCTTTAGCTTAAGAATACGGTGCTAGCTAGAACGGGTGGATTTGTGCACGGGATTGTCTGGTCGTTGCAACCACACCGTCCAGCGCTTTGATTTTTTTTTGATAATATGCACCTGTATTACTGGATAAGAAAAACATACATATAGAGATACGAATACAGACACATATGTAGAGGATACAGGAGTAGCTGTCCTAGCCATACATCACAAAGGACCCTGAAGAAAGTAAAAATTACAGCTAGACCCTTGGAACCTTTACGAACCACCTGGGATCGAACTCTTCGTCGCCGGCCATCACCGTCTGAGAAGATTTCAATCGCCGCCATGGATTGGAGGAGCCACATCGCACATCGGCTTTGGTAGCAAGCGCTTTGATTTTTCATCCGAAAGACCTTTGAATATACCGGTTCACGAAGGATACACCGGGACTGATGTACTTAAGGTTTGCCTTAGTGTCAGCAGACAGCAACAATAGGGCATCTTCAAACGTCGTAGAGACAAAGAAAGAAGAACATCTAGAGTTTAGATGAGATTAGGACAAAAAGAGAAATAAAAGGCAAAAAAAATAAAAAAAATGTACCTTTTATCGATTGGATAGGATGCCCTCACAATCGGCTGTGACACCGTTTATACTGAGGTAGAGTCTGATTAATACATAAAAAAACTGACATGAAGAAAAATGTAATCTGACTCCAACTCGGGTGGCTTATCAGGTGCAATACACCAGAATGCCCGGTACGTGCAATCAGGACGCGGCTACCTATGTTAACCATCTGCGACATCAATTAAAAGTACAGTCAATAATGGATAGGGTTGCTCATCAGCTCACCTGAACCTGAAGGGCTGATGCCCTTTCTTCTCTTGGGAGCGCATGTGTGGCTAGTTTTTTTTTTTTTTAGAAGAACATGCATGTGTTCGTGGCTAGATTATTGCCCCTAGATCCTAGCAGCAGAGTAACAGTACAGCAAGTGTATTGGCTTGTCTCCGAATCGTTCGGTAACTAGCATGCTACTAGCTAGTACTAGTAGCTAGGCCGGCACAGCTGGGTAGCTTTGAGAAAGAAGAACAAGCGCCTTTTGACCAACCTGCACACCATGTTTCGTCGATCTCATTCATTCATGTCTGTGAGTGTAGATCCATCGGTCGATCGGCCTGTGCAAACAACTACAATACCTCCGCCGCATGTGTCATTGTCTCCTTTCATCGCCTTCACCGCACATATATATTTCCGTCGATCTTTCGCTACGACCCACATGTTGTGCCATATGTCAAGCTGGCTAAGCTGCTAGGACTTCCTTGTGCTTCACTTCTGATGCATGCATGACTACTCCAATTATAGTTCCTCTAGTCTAGTAAATTAATTTAATTTTGACTAGATTTCGAGATAAATATACGAGCATCCAGAATATCAAATTTCATAATAAATTTAATGAATTAGTTTGACGCTACAAATGTTAGTAAAGTTTAGCAAAACTCGAGTTAGAACAAATTTAAAGTGACCTATAATCATGGGCAGGAATATCTTCATTCAAGGGTATTCAACAGAACAACCATTGTTTTCGCCAAAAAAATATACATATATTGTATACATGCATGCCTCTTAGAAGAAAGAAGAATAGAGTTAAAATAACAAGGTATTCATGAGTTAAGCAAAAAAAAAAACAATAGTACTCTCTCCCTTTCATTCACACCGTCCCAGCGAGCCACCACTACTACAAAAAAAGAGGAACATAGCTCTCGTCCACTTGGTGTTTCACCTCTTCTCTCTTCCAATAGCACAATGACCCATTTTTCTCCAAGTCCCTGTGCTCAGTGTGTGACTCTGGTCCGCTCGGCGCATGGCTCTCATCCACTCGGTGTTTCACCTCTTCTCTCTTCCAAAAAATTGTTCCAAAATCCAAACTCTAAGTCCCCGAGAAAGCGATAGCAGACCAGTAGCAATATGATGAGCTAGGCAACGATAGATGGTCGCCACTACTTCAACCTTTGAGGATATAGACGGTATCCGCTCTTCACTTGGCTTAGCTTAGGATGACCAGGCAGTAGTTGCGCGGTGCACCTACGGCCAGCGCCTGGGGTGGCCCACAGCCAGGAAAGCGGATAGGGCACCACTAAGGTTGGTGGCTAGAGGGATGCCGCAACAATGCGGCTCCACGGAGGCCAGACAACGAGCAGGAGTAGGTCTATACTTTGACCGTGATTGCATCACAAAGTCAGCAACTGTGAATCAATTAGATTTGAGTTTTGACTGGGCTAATATAAGGCATTACACACTAGTTATAAGCCATGAACAAAAGGATATTAGGCTAAATATGCACAAACATTTACTGATATGCCAATATGTGGTATTGTACATACTAAACACCCCCCCAAAGTCTAGTTTATAAGGCATAATTTGATATAACATGGTTTTTAAATTACACTTTGACCACATATTTTGGATAAATACTCAACTCCAAAACTATAAGGTCATCGCTGCCTGTAATTCAAAAAAAATGAGGTAGATATTACTATTGATATACACATATTGTTGTACAATGGTCGCTGTGTGTCATGTTGCCTAATCTAAAGCTTAAAAAGTTTATCTAACAAGAAAAAAACAAAAAAATAAAAAAAATGAAAGGTATGTGGGGAACGGACTAATGGATCCACAACGGCAGAAGAGTGACATGAGGTTCTTGAAGATAGCACTAGCCTAAGTTGGCGTCTTCTCCGTGATCGTCTGAGAGAGGGAAATTGTTGCCACTGTAATGGGAGACTCGATTGCAGCTCCTTCCAGAAGCTCCAAGCAACCAACAACAATGTCAAGTCCCTTCCTAAGCGTTTTGTGGTTATGAACCTGCAACCATCAATTCTCCAAACAATGAAAGCACCATTATGGCTATTGGTGCAAAAACTTGTATATCAAAGAGACTACGGAGTGGAACTAGGTCGTCAAATCATAAATACAAAACTCCAATCAGTCGGTCGATGTATAGTTTCCGACTCCTCGCAAAGGGTGCACAATTTATCACATCGTAGACATATCTCTATAACTTGCCCATCGTCTAAGGGTGGCCTAAAAGATCCATACAGATAAAGACGAGAGGGCACCAATGTCTATAGTAGTATTGCAATAAATCTCAAGACAAGAGGTCAAATCAATATTGTACATAAATACTATCATCTTAATGGAGCGGCAAAGCTCCTGCCATTGCTTAAAAAAAGGAGAGGACAAACAGCCTCATTTCTAGAGACGGTTATCGCTAGAAATCTCATTCAGAATGGCCTATTTAAAATTGATAAATTTTCCATATGAAGTCTAACCAAACTTATAGTATTGCATAACTCAACACGATCTTTAACTCTTTATTTTGAAAATTTAGTGGCCCAATATTCATTAGAACCTTTCAAACCTATTTTTTTTTAAAAAAGAAAAGTTTAGTGTATAATTTTTAGAGACGGATGATTAAATCAACCACTCAAATGAAATATATATATATATATAGGCAGTTGCTCAAGAAAAGCACCGTTGAAAATAGTTTACACTAATGATTTAAAGGGAATGATTCTCATGCTATTAACAAGTAGTTGTGTTGAGGTATGGTACAAAAAAGGCTCACTCAGCCCTCTTTCGGGAACTCAAATCCCCTTAAAATCCATGATTTTTTCTAAGGCGGAAAATCCATAGGGATACACTTTTTATAACCCATTTAGTTTAGTTATTCATGAAGGGTTTTTCATCCCTGGGTGTGGTTTTCTCTTGTTTCCAAATTAACCTAAGGGGTTGATCTACGTTCGAACCCAAGAAAACATAATGCGTAATTTCCCACAAAAAATTGTGCAACTTGGTAGATCCAAGGCGTAGCTATTGCTTGTTCTTCAGGCGTGCTCAGCTCGCTTTTGTGCATGGCGCGTAATAAGCTAGGGTATAGCAAGAACTCATGCATGGCAACACTGCACTTTCGTCTGATGCGCGCTCTCACAAAGGGGAACACGCCTGCAGCAAACGGTGAAGATATTTCGCTTTCACAGCTTCGACGAAAATAATTAAAAAAAGTTTGCACGCGCGCGTACGTGCCATGCATGCACAAATATATAGCTGGGGGCACGCAACAAACCATGGACCATGCATGCATGCAAGCAAATGCGATCGATCTACGTAATGCATGCACGCAAGCAAATGCGATCGATCTCCATCAAGCTTGGGTGATGAAGTACTCGTGTGTACCCTTTTACTTATCACTGTCCCATCCATCTCAAAAATAAACATATTTATTGTATCGATTAGATTTATTTTTACTTATATACCACGTAATACTAGTTGTTTTTTTACTTACGAGTTGCATGCACATTTACTCGTGTGTACAGCTTGTTGGTTTTTATCCGCCAATAATCTAAAGCAAAGAGGTGCAAATTTCAAATGAGAGTGCAATATATGACTTAAAATCAAATTTTTTGAAAAGTACAAAATGAGAGCTAATAACTATATGCTTATTAAAGATACACAAATGTGTGTCGTATAAAGGAAAAAACTATGGAAAAGTTTTTCACAATTGGACATAGACTATGGAGTATCTATATTATTCCTATTGTGCTAGAAAATTAACAAAGAGAATAAAGTGCACATTTTTAATATGTATATTTCATTACCTTTTGGCTTTAGACAATAGCTAAGGCTTATCTCTCATAAGGTCCAAGCCCGTGCGAGAGAATGGTTTGATGGACTAGTGGTATAATCCTGGGGCTACTGCTACATTGGTCATGTAGTGGTGCCTCCATTTGGATTAAAAAAAATAGCTTAGGCCCATCACCTTTTTTTTACAAATGGTGGCCACAGATTTGCCACAATATTGTTAGACGATAGAAAAAGACTAAAAACTTAAATACATCTACACAGCTTGGGGTTCCACCGGGGGTCCGGAACTACAAACTGTCTCATGAGAAAACAACTAAGAAAGAAACAAGTTGTCAAAAAAAGGGAAAGATAAAAATGACCCCACATGAAAATCAAGAGGAACAACGCTAACTACTAAACACAACTAGGAAGTCTAGAAAGACAACATTAAAATTAATGTGTAGGACCATTAGGTTGTAGTGGCAGGTGAATTTTTATTTCTTAAAGGGTCGGTCAAATTGTTCTATGTCATCTTTGCACAAAAGACTACTTGCTGGGGTTGTAGCTCTTTTTGTTGAAAGGCTCTCTTGTTTCATTCTTTCCGAGTATTCCACTAGAAATAGATGATAATGTGATCATAACGCCTCAGTGTTTTATCTATTTTTTATTGATATTTGCACCACTATGAGTAAATGGATCCTCACATGGTAATCGCATTGATGTCATGACAACCCAAACCAACTCTTAAACAATAACCAAGTTTGTGTGCAATCGTTGCACAAATGCATTGGTGTTTCAGGTTGTACACAACTTGTAGACCAAATCATTTGGTTGCCACCTGTGCTTGTCAAGGTTATTTACCAAGATATGTTTGTGATAGAGTCCATGCGAGGACACAACATCGCCATATATATCAGACAAATTTTGATTTTTGCAAAAAAAAATCCTTCAAAATGAATCAGACGAGCACTTGATCTTGTGTTATTTGTGTATGCTCCATATGTCGTACAATGCCAACAAATGGTATCCTCCATCAAATGTGCAGAGGAGGGGTGGGCAGCGAGGGGGGGGGGGGAGCCGGCCTAGGGTTTACACTTGAGTTTTGGCCAAAATTTTATGGAAGCGGGCTCAAAATATCACACTAATGGGTAGTTGTATTAGCGACCGATGGTTTGACTCAGTTAGTTCTATACAGAGACTTGCGATTCAATGCAAAAGCAAAGTGTTTATTAGCAACGGACCATCCATCGAAACATTCAGTCTGAGAGAAAAATCTTTAGCGACTAACTAGTCAACAGTAATTGTTAAGTTCTAGCAATATACATCAGATGTATTTTGGTGTTGCGGTGTAGTGCATCATGCAATCCAAATAATATGTCCTAGATGATCTCTCAAAGTTATGAATTTTGTTACCTACTTATGCGATAAAATTGGAGAGACTAGGTCGATCCACTTATTGTTTAGTATTGCTTTTCGCATGGTAATTTTTTATTTTGTCCTTTTGGAAAAGTGAAGATGCGATGTTTTGAGCCCCACCCTTCCATTAATCCAAGTGGACGACCAAAAAGACCTTTTCCCAATTCTCTAAGCATGGGCCATTCCTTGAGAAATACTAAAAGCTTGGGGCCATGCAATTCATCAATTTTGGCATATGCATGTGTCTACGATACAAGAGACCCATCATCTCCCATCGTCATATAAATAAGCAGATGATCTATATTACATATTCATTCCATATCCAACGGAGACGGCTACCAGCAATATAATGCTAGAAAAGGTATCCATGCATATGGTCCAGGTACAGTCTCTGGTAGCTTTGGCTGCCTACCTGGTCCTTCACAACTGTGTGTGTGGTGAGTGAGGAGCAGGAAGATTATATAACGACATATATCATGGACACATATGCACGCACTAACCATCAAAAGGCGAGAGCAGGAAAAGACAAGGCCAAAGCTAGCCGAGAATGTGCAAGTGCCGGTGATGGTGATGAGTCATCGTCTGAGTAAAGGTAGGTGCCGAAAGCAAGGCTTGAAGAGGGCATATATGCCTGCTCGCGAACAAAAAAGAGGGAGAGCTGGCTGGCTGGCCGATTGCTAGCTTGGGGCTGGGATTCATCACCTGCAGGGACGATGGGGAATCAGTGGATGGCGCTAGTGATAGCTGCCTTCGATCCATCGATCTCCGGCCTAGCAGTGTGTACACAGCAGCTAGCAGATAGTATGAGCCTTTCACAGGTACCAAGGCATGCAGCCCCGCTCTTCTCTTCCGGGACCTCGGCGGGCCCTCTCCCGTATTCGTGGTGCCCTGCTCCAAGCAGTCATCACAACTCACGTACGAGTACGCCCTCGGTTACACAAATAAAAGAACATTTTTAGCTTCTATGGTTTTTATTTGATCATTCATCTTATTTAAATTTTTTAACCAAATAATAAAATACATAAATTATTATAAAAATATATATAATCATAAAGTAAGTGATAACAAGATAACCAATATATATTAAAAATTTTTAAACAAGATGAATGGTCAAACATGAATCGTGAAAGTCAAAAACATTCTTTTATTTATGAAACAGAGTGCGTACCTAGTACTATATGCCCCAAGTGTTACTGTGTTGAAAAAAAAGGGTAAAAAGGGTTTGTAGTACAGTAGCGGCGCCAAACAAGCTAGTGCGTCTAGTCAGCTTCATTCACCGGACTGACGAAAGACACTATATATACAGAGGCATGCAGACACTATACAGGAATGCATGCATATATGCAGATGATCTCGATATTATCTTTTCGCAAAAAAAAAAAAGATGATGTCGATATATCAGTGATGATCTACACAGGATCGACACTTATGAGCTTTCGTTCAGCTAGCTAGCACTGATCAAGGACGTGACAATATCGACGTTCGTTTTAACTTGCAGAAGTCGATAGATAGATTCACCAAGCTAGCAAGGATCAACCACGCAGTAGTGTATAGTACATGCATGCAACGTACGGCTGGTAATTTCCGTCGGCACGCGGTAGCTACACGAGTACTCACGTCACGTACATTAAGCAATTCGTATACACAATTAAGGATCAATTATGGAGAGGCACGCCCAAAGCGTGTTTCGTGCATGCTAAGCTAGAGTGCGCATGACAGGTTGGTCGATGGAGTGTCATTATCAAAATTTCTGTGTTGACCAACGGCGACGCCGCGATTATATATATATATATATATGGTCGATCGACGGCACCTGGACTGAAATTAAATTGCTGGTTTATCCGTATTTCACCTTAGGCAAATCGTACGCCATTGGGAGAGAATTAATGTATATGGCCGTGGCCATTGGCCAAGATCATCCGTCCATGGACCTGCGGCTGTAGTACCTGCTCTAGCTAGCCTCTAGGTATATGCATGTGTGCTCACGAATCACACGATGCCTAGAAACACACACAAGTTGTTACACGAGCAGAGATCATCTTGTTCTAGCGATATCAGGGTGGTGGGGAGGTAGGAGTAGTCTAGAATCCCGGTAGCAGAGACAGTAGCATTAGTTACGTGACGACGTTGCATGTGGACCTGAGAAGAATAAGATCATTTCATTTCATTGGTTATTAGCAGGCACAGCGGCTATGCAGCGATCGAGCAGCACACACAACGACGACAAGTGGCCAGGCGCCAACAGCAGAGGCAGAGCACGCAGGTGAATGCCTGCCGCGCCCCGTACTTGACATCCAACCAATCCTTGAAGGCAGCAGTACCCAGCGCTGAATCTTAGTGAATTTAGTAGTCAAATTTGGTGGACTAAACAAGGCCATTGTTTAGTTTGTCAAATTAGCGTTGGAATTCCTGTAGCAAATTTTTTATAGTATTTTGTTTGTATTTGATAAAAATTATCCAAACTTTAACTAATTAGGCTTAAAATATTCGTCTCGCAAAGTACAATAAAACTATATAATTAATTTTTAATTTTATCTATATTTAGTACTCCATACATATGTCGGTATTTTAATGTGATGAAAAATAAAAATTCTGTATAGTAAATTTGGTGGCCAAATTTATGAGGTGAACAAGGCCAAAAGATGCACGCAATAACGCAGCACCCAGTACCGTACGTAGGAGTCGTACAGTAGTACTACGACGGTCCCGGATTCCCGAGTCTAAGTCCTACTCGTGTCCATCCTCGTGCTCCTCGGTCCTCGTGCCTCGAACCGGCCGGTAACTAGACTGATCAGACGACGTTGCCCTGGCGGCGAGCTAGGCAATTGATTCTTGATAAACGTGTCTACAAAACCACGTATACTCCCTGGGTCATAGAAAGAATGATGTTACTAGAATGGGTCATAGAAAGAATGATGTTACGAGAAACGTATGGGTTAAATTTTTTTAATTTTAATTAGATTTATAAAAAATATATCTAAAATTTATATTTTTAAATAAATTTATTAAAAAACTATACTTAAAGATCTTTCTGATGATACTAATTATTAGCATAAATATTTATATATTTTAATATATAATTATCAGTATTTTTATAATATTAACTTTTCAAAAAATACGAATGACATCTATTTTAGAAAAAAAGAATAGACTCAGGAAGCGTTTGCCCGACCAAACAAGTTTTTCTTACGCTTCCATCCAAGGCAGGCCGGGCCGGCCCCAAACCCCGCGTGGCGTCGTCGTCGTCTGCCTTGTCTGGGACTAGGAGAGGACCGGATCTCGGGCCTTTTTAGATATCTTAAAAAGTTAGAAATTTCATTTTCTTTATCCATCATATCAAATATTATATTAAATATATGAAGTATTAAATATTAATAAAATAAATAACTAATTACACTGATTATTTATAAATCAATCTTTTAATTTTAATTAGACCATGATTGAATAATATTTATTAAATATAAATAAAATATTAAAATATTTTTTAGGCTAAAAATTTCGCGATATAAACGAGGCCTCGGTTTCTCTCGCTGCGAATCATGGAAAATTAAACCCCAGTGTGCGCGGCTGCGCGCGACCCTCTCACGACCGATCAGTGGGGGTGTCGATCGGGGGCTAACAAGTCCTGATCAGTCGCGATGCGGCCAGCCGAGCCTCCACACACATTTTTTTTAGGGGGAACAGGAGGGGATTTCCCCTACTACTGAGCTTTTATTAAAAATGCCAAAGCAGTAGCCTCCACTGCACACACTGCCGTACCGTCAACCTGACCTGTGCCAACTGATCCCTAGCTCCTGGCCTCCTGCATGCAGCCTACAGCTATCTGATCTGACCATATCTCAGGCTGTGTGCCCGTGTCCTTCGCTTGCTGCTTGCTTGATGCCAGAGCATGCTTTGCGAGTTGCGACGACAGAGAAGGCCCCCACGGTCACTGTCAAGGCGCGCTGATCTGCATGCACGCGCGCAGGCACGCTGCTGCTGCTTCCTTTACCTTTAATTTATGCGCATCATGCATGCATGGCGTCAGGGTGCGCAACTTGTTTTGCACCACACACCCACTCTTAACACCTCCGTACACTGCGCTTCTCTTTCTTTTGGCCCCTTCGATCATATTCCCAAGTCAATCGCTCAAGCCTGCTTTTACGTACTAGTTGCTGTTGATTAAGGATCGTAACATAACAGCAGGAGGAGCTAGGAAACAAAGCTGCTGCGACGAAGCGAGCGTCGTATGCATGCCTGATGAATTCATTTGTTGGTACGCCCATGCCTGCATCTGCATGCATGCAAGCATGAATGAATCAGCAAATGTGGGCCCTAGCTGGGGCCAGCGAGACTTTGGAGCCCGGGCAAATTTTAGTATGATGTGTATTTACTATAGAAAAAAACGTATTTCAATCCTTCATATACCATAAAAAAAATTCAGTGCCTTTCATTGTGTACACGTCGCAGAGCCCGGGCGGCTGGCCGGGCTCGCCGGGCGGTGAGTCCGCCTATGGCTGGGGGGGCGTGTGGCCGCGGTCGGCCGTGAGGCCCTCCACATGCATCCACGACGAGCGTCGAGCGAGCTACATGCTTTCCAGTTTCCCATCCAGGCCGTCAGTCGATCCACGAATGGCGAGAGCAGCACATGCATCGACCGCGCTTTTACACACGTATCCGGTCCGATTTTAGTTTATTATAAAAAAAAACTACTATGGTGTATATAAATAGCGATGTGTACTGTATATAATGAGATATCTACAATTTGACCTACGTACAGTCAGGTGCCTGGCATTGGTCAGCAACATGAGTACTGAGCCGTGACCCCATGCCATCTGATCTCATCGATGAAATCACTATTGTGACAGTAAATTATTAACCTGCAATCATATTTGAAGGACTTAAGAGTCGATATATATATATATACACACACACACACATACATACATACATACATTTGTGTCATGTCTATCACTCGCGCTCTTCCCTAGGTTGGAGAAAGCTTATGCCGTGTTTTCTTCATATAGCGACCACCTTCTATCTATAGCTCTAGCCTTTTATTTGCTCCATCAGGCACTAGCACTATATAATAACGACAAGATTATTGTTGCACCCGGCCCTTTGATGGGTTCTTCATTTCTTTGATACTGACTTCTGGTAGATAAACAAAATCATATCTTGTCTCCTATATATATACTAACTAGTATATAGTACTTTCTGTGCCTGCCTACACCTTGATATCCAGAATCTGAATGAAGAGCGCTAGCCACCTACTGATAGTACGTCTAGTTGATTTTCAGTGCGTGTTGAGACAAAAACTGAAAAGGCGATGTGTTAACCTACTGCATCTGCATGGCACACCGCATACGAGTTTTTCTGAGATTGGGTACACTAGACTTTCCTCTTATCTATGTTGAATAGCGAATAAAGCACGTCAATTGACCCACCTAGCTTCTATACTACTCCGTATTTCCGTTCTGCTTGACCAATGTCACAAAACCTGAATATAAAGAATAAAAGAATTATACTTCTTCATGCATGGTGGGACGACGGCCCAGCTCATCACACGAGGAAATAAGTAGGGGACTCCCCTAACGTACTGACCGTTTAAAAAAAATGCAAGCACTGTCAAAAGTGTGTGTATCTTTTGTGCACATCAAGTCACAAGCTGAAGCGTAAGTATCATCAGAGAAAATGGTACCTGCGCGTTATACAGGTTACAGGCAATGATATGGCGAGCCTTGTGTTAGTATAACTGCAATCTTAATTAGCGCATGCGTGTGACAGGAGTATTTACTATTTTCCTATGACAATCATTGATATTGGCCACGTTTCCTTATTTTAGTCTTAGCTTGATTTACCTTATTCTCTCACAGAATACTGAATCAGGCGAAATCAGTAGGACCTCTAGCTGTCTAGCTGAACAGCCCTAATTGGTTACTGCTTTGACCTCACCCCAGTCACATCATGTCCTGACTCTCAGCAATAGTCTCACCCTCACAACCGGGACCCTTCATAATTCCTCGATTGAGCGAACGAAGGACAAACGAGCAGTAATCCGCCGACCGATCTCCCAGCCTGCTATAGCACGTCAAACTGGACCAGCCCCTCTCAGGTCTCCTCCGGGACCTCAACCAACGTTGACGACGAGAAAGGCAGGCATGGGCACTGGGGATGGGGACGCCACCACGCGCACGCGCATGTGGCCGGCCGGCCGGATCATCGGCGTGCACCTAAACCCACTGCCTTTCGTCGGCCGCGCTAAGCCAGCAGTGAGCCCTGCCCTACCTCCGTGACAGAAGCTAGTGTACGTGGCTGTGGCCTAGCTCACCGAGCGCGACGTGTCCGCCAATCGGCAAAGATCGCATTTCAGCCTCAGGTCGGCGCAGCGGCGGAGCGATTCGATCGTCAGGATGTGCGGACGCCTGACGCCCTGACTGGACAGCGCGCCGTGACATGACGTGCGGGCTGTGTCGTGTCTGTCTCGTCGAGCTTCTTGCATCGAGAGTCGAGAGTCCAGAAGACAAACAGATCGGATAGAATGAGCATGATGGACTGGAACTGAACCTGAAGGAATGGAAATGCTCATCCAGGCTTCCATCCCATGTGGGCTGGATTCTTGGCAACCACATTATTTCAGCCTGCGAGTGTAGAGCAAATAAGAACAAGAGGCCACAAATGTTCATGACTCCAAACATGCCCAATTTCTCTATGTACACATGGGGCATGGGAGCTATGGAAGAGGCATAAGAGATGGGAGAAAAACATGTTACTGGACAAAAGCTTACACCTCACCAGTTGTTTTACTTTGTTTTACAAACTCAGGATCATTCAACACAGGGCAAAAAAATCCCCCAAATGCTCCACTGTCAGGACTGGATGAACAAAAACAAACATTTTTTTTGAACTAAAGCATTACTGCAACTTCGTCAGGCACAAAAGGTTCTCAACCTAGGACGACAGAATTAGTCCTGTACTGGGCACCGGGTTCAATGACACCTCCCTAAAACTCGAGGATTACTACCTTCAATCACCGGTACATTATAGTACTAACACATGCAGGTTAATAGCTGCCTCAAAACCCACTTGTCAACATGCCATGGACCTAAATCACGCTGCCCGGACCTCCTAATTTGCAGTGTTCAACAGAAATCAGAAACCACCACAATAACAATTGCAAGCAATCTTCCACCTGCCAGCCTGAGCTAAAGAAACAAGCCAATAAATAGACAAAAGCAAGCTGCTGATTAAAACCTCATCGATCAGAAATATCTGATGAAGTGGGAAGTAGTGATTGCTCAGCTTGCATATCTGCGTGTGCTTGAGCTTGAACCAGGATCTGAGGCTGCCCTTCGGCCTGTGCTTGTGCTTGCGCATGAGCCTGTGCCATGGCCTCTGCTTCAGTTTGGGCTTGACTCTGCTGCTTTAGGAACCGATTCATTCGTTCGAGCAGCTGCACAGCTTTCCTCTTTCCTCTGTCTGTACCGCTTTCTGCTAGTTCTTCCAGCAAAGACATGATGCCCTGCTCTTGTGCTTCAGCAAGATGCAGTTGCTGCTGTTCGCCTTCGCCATTGCATAGATGAACCATAACAGCAGCAGCATTTTCCTTGCTCCTTGGAGATCCATTTCTGATAACTCCAACAAGTACAGGTATTGCAGAAGCAGCGCCAATAGCTGCCTTCGCCTCAGGATGGCCTGAGAGGATTGCCAATATTGCGAGGGCCTCATCTACCATCCCACCTTCAGTCTCCATGAGTAGTTCTAGTAGTATAGGTACCAATCCAGCTCTAACTGCTTTCCCCTTGTTGCCCTGGTAAATACACAGGTTAAATAGTGCTGTTGCTGCATCCTTTTTGCCCCGTTGGCTTCCATTACTCAATAGCTGAACAAGCGCAGGAATTGCCCCTGAACACCCAATGGTCACCTTGTTCTCATCAACAATAGATAGGCTGAACAGTGTGGCAGCTGAATTCTCCCGAGCCTCCATGCTGCCCCTCTTTAATACATGCACAATTCCAGGAACAGCTCCAGAAGAGACTATTCTTGCCTTGTTCTCTTCATAGATGGAAAGATTCAACAGAGCAGTAACCACATGTTCCTGGGTGCTAACATCAGTGGTTGATAGCATACTAACAAGAATAGGAATAGCACCAGCATCTCCAATACAAGCACGATTTTCAGCACTGCGCTTGGCAAGCTGACGAAGCATACCAGCAGCGCCACGCTGATCTTCAAGGTTTTGGGATGACAGTTTCTGAAGAAGCTCAAGAACATTGCTGTGCTCAACAGCGCTACATGGCAATGGTGCATCCCTAAGTTGAGCAGGGCGTTTTGGAGGTTCAATACCATTTGCCTCGCACCATTGAGTTATGAGGCTACGCAGGACATAATTTGGAGTCAGGGATTTATTGGCAAGCTTCTGCTGTGTCTTCGGACAGGTATCATGGCCAGCCTCCAGCCACATCTCTATGTACCCCCGCTCATAAGTCTGCAGAGGCATATGCGAGGAATTATATAAGCTGAAATGCAAAAGGTACGTATAATGCATGGAAACATTTTAATTGGATATTGGACAAAAGTATGACCTGCCCAGTGGCAACAATAACTGGGTCGCTCATTAAATCCAGTGATATTGGGCAACGGAAATCATCAGGAATAACAGGACGTGCTGAATTGTCTTTTGGGGAAATGTTTGCTGTACTTGCTTGAGCGCCCATGTCAGGGTCTTCCGTCTGCACAAAATCCTTAATCCTTTTGAGGAGCATTGACATCTTTTCAACAACTGCACCAGGATCACCGCCACTAGCCATCTCATGCAAGGTCAGAGATTCATGATTGAGGTCATATATTGTGACAAGCTGCAACTTCTCAGATAACCTTCGAAGAATATCTGGGTCAACACTAGCACTGCTACTTGAATTATAGAGAGACATCAGCTCATTAAAAAGATCATCATCAGATAAATCCAATCGTTCCTTAGCTCTTTTGAACTGAGTATGCACCAATTCAACCTGTGTAACATTGCAGATATTATGGTATACAGAACAAGGAAAAAAACATCAAACCAGTATTACTATAGAAAGCATTAATGAAAAGAGAAACTCTGGAATTTAGTAGTCTACCTGCTCTCTTACTTCATCTGATATATTAAGTTCATCAAACGAGATACCAGCTACGGCTTGTTCAAGTCTTGCAGTGACGTCCTGGAAAGTCTTCATTATTTTCTCTCTATCAAGAACCTGCAAATAGCAGAGGCTTTTATGGTATGAACGGCCATGCCGGTGTATCTAGCACAAATGTTATATTTAATTATGTGCTTACTACCAAAGTGATCACTACAGTATAAGAGAAAATTAAGCACACAAGATATGCAGGGATCTAATGATAGGCTTCATTTGATGCTCAAATATGATCTAGTACTATATCATACTGGTCTACAGCAAACAAGCTTGTGCAAAAATATAGGATTCCTTTAGTGCTTGTATAAGATCTAAACATTATGTAAAGTAGGGCATAGGGTGGAGAAAGTAGTAGATAAGGGTAACTCAGCTTGATCACGTGTTATAGAAGCAACAGAAGTAAATTCCCAATGGAAGGCTTACCATATCCTACCTCCAAAGGATTTCAGTGAGGCAACTCCTTGATGGTAGTTAGGAGAAAAAGAGTTTGGTAGTCAAGGTAATAAGACAGAGCGAGTCGAACTACTAGCATTTCCACTTTTCGATGGAGACATGGCAGTGACAACTTGATGAGTGGGGTGGATAGAGCCAACTAACAAATTGGTAAGATAAGGAAAGAAGACGTATTTGGATGGTCTTGACTTCTATATCTAAATAGAGTAATTTACAGTGATGTGGAACTAATGTTTCATATGAATAAGCATGCAATCCTCTTAGAGAAAGGCTAATAATAAAGCCAGCAGGCTGTATGAATCCTTACAGCCTATCTCTCAGTCCACCCATATAATAGCTACATCTTCACAATTAATACATGGCCCACTTTGTCTCTCTCACTGAGTTTCTTGGTTCCTTGGTTCCTGTGTCCAAGAGCCCGCTTCTCCCCTCTCTCCTTCCCTCTCTCCTCCATCTCAGCATTCAGCCTACTTACAGCCCTACTCACTCTTACAAGGCCTCAGAAGCAACGGCATCACTGCTGGCTTAAATGTGACCACCCTTTACAAAATTACAATAGAACTATGCAGCATTCAAATTCTACACAGCTTTTACAGTTACAACAACAATACATTCAAATTTTGAGCTTAAGTTTCTAGTGAAGTACTCCCTCCGTCCCAAAATAAGTGATGTTTTCGCTTCCCGAGGAACCAACCGCCGGCAATTATATATTAAAATATATAAGTATTTATGCTAAGTAATTAATATTATCTGAAAGATCTTTAAAAATAGTTTTTTAATAAATTTATTTAGAGGCGAGGGGCCGTGGGAAGAAGGAGAAGATGCAAATGACATGTGGCTAAAGATGGCGACATGTGTTCGGAAGGTGGCTTCAGATGTGTTTGGAGTGAGTAGGGGAGGCAAACGGGAAGCGAAAGACACGTGGTGGTGGAATGACGAGGTGCAAAGGGCTATTAGGGAGAAGAAGGAGTGGTTCAAGCGCCTCCACCATGATAAGAGTGCGGCCAACAATGAGGGCTATAAAATAGCGAAAAGGGCTGCAAAACGAGCGGTGAGTGTAGCAAAAGGTCAGGCGTATGATTACCTTTACCAACGGCTAGGCGCGAAGGAAGGGGAGAAGGACATTTATAGGATGGCTAGGATCCGCGAGAGAAAGACGAGGGACATCAACCAAATCAAATGCATCAAGGATGGAACAGATCGACTTTTGGTGAGGGATGAGGAGATCAAGGACAGATGGAGAGAGTACTTTGACAAGTTGTTTAATGGGGAGAATGATGAGGGTCCTACCTTGGAGTTGGATGACTCATATGACGATACCAACAGACGCTTCGTGAGGAGAATTCAGGAGTCAGAGATCGAGGAGGCTTTGAAGAGGATGAAGGTAAGGCGATGGGTGATGATGGTATCCCCATGGAAGTGTGGAGATGCCTAGGTGACAGAGCGATAGTATGATTAACTAAGTTTTTTAACCTCATTTTTCGGTCAAACAAGATGTCTGAAGAATGGAGGAGAAGTATATTAGTACCGATTTTCAAGAACAAGGGAGATGTTCAAAATTGTACTAATTACCGTGGGATTAAGTTGATGAGCCATACGATGAAGCTCTGGGAGAGGGTTATCGAGCATCGCCTAAGGAGAGTGACAAGTGTGACCCAAAACCAATTTGGGTTTATGCCTGGTAGGTCGACCATGGAGGCGATTTTCTTATTACGACAGTTGATGGAGAGATATAGGAAGCAGAAGGACTTGCACATGGTATTTATTGACCTCGAGAAGGCATATGACAAAGTACCGAGAAATGTCATGTGGTGGGCCTTAAAAAAGCACAAAGTCCCAACTAAGTACATCACCCTCATCAAGGATATGTACAGAGATGTGGTGACGTGTGTCCGAACATGTGATGGCGACACCAGTGACTTTCCAATTAAAATAGGGCTACATCAAGAGTCAGCATTGAGCCCTTATTTATTTTCTTTGGTGATGGATGAGGTCACAAGGGACATACAAGGTGATATCCCTTGGTGTATGCTCTTTGCTGATGATGTGGTGTTAGTTGACGAGACAAGGGCAGGGGTTAATAGGAAGTTAGAACTATGGAAGCACACGTTAGAGTCGAAAGGGTTTAGACTTAGTAGGACAAAGACCGAGTACATGAGATGCGACTTCAGCGCGACTAGGAATGAGGAGGGAGACGTTAGTCTCGATGGGCAAGTGGTGGCCAAGAAGGATACTTTTCGATATCTAGGATCGATGCTACAAAAGGATAGCGACATCGATGAAGATGTTAGACATAGAATCTCAGCCGGTTGGTTGAAATGGCGTCAAGCTTCAGGCATCCTCTGTGACAAAAGGGTGCCTCAGAAGTTAAAAGGTAAGTTTTATAGGACAGCGATTCGTCCGACGATGCTATATGGTGCTGAATGTTGGCCTACAAAAAGGCGACATATCCAGCAATTGAGTGTAGCAGAGATGCGTATGTTGCGATGGTGTTGTGGGCACATAAGGAGGGATAGAGTCCGGAACGACGATATTCGGGATAGGGTTGGGGTGGCACCAATTGAGGAGAAATTGATTCAACACCGGTTGAGATGGTTTGGCCATGTCCAACGGAGGCCACCTGAGGCGCCGGTGCGTAGTGGGGTTGTAAAGCGGGTCGATAATGTAAAGAACGGTAGAGGTCGACCTAAACTGACTTGGAACGAGTCGGTTAAGAGAAACCTTAAGGAGTGAAATATCCCTAAGGATTTAGCTATGGATAGGAGCGCTTGGAGACTAGCAATTAACGTGCCTGAACCGTAATCCTTTTTTCTTGTACCCTCTATGTGTCCTTTGTTTCCTGGTCTCTTTTGGGTTTCATCTCTAGCCTACCCCAACTTGCTTGGGACAAAAGACTATGTTGTTGTTGTTGTTGTAGAGATATAAATATTGCACGTATTTTATACAAATTGAGTCAAACTTGTGGTACGAAAACCCAAAACGTTACTTATTTTGGGACGGAGGGACTAAGTTATGTGACAAGGTGGCACCATTATGTTCTGAGTTGGCTCATCTTACTCCACTACTGTTAGTCCATATAAGTAAAGCAATGAATTAAATTAAAAAATTGTTCCAATGTGGAGCTTGATGCTATAGATCCATGTCAACCACATTTTCTAGGCATATGTCTTCTTCTTATAAGAGTTTAACTAGCATCACAGGCCATTCTTAACCGCCTGCACCACAAAAATGGGAATAGAAAATGCAACTACACAAATGCTGATGTTGAACCAGGTATGGTAATCAATCTAGCAGTAAATATAAATAGCATGGAGTAATTACATGGTGAGTTCTCAATCCCTATTTCACAGAAATTTGAAGCTATGAAGCTAGTAGGTACTATATTTATGACTTATTAAGACCTCAAAGGCACAAACTAAGCAACTTTGTCATACCATGATGCTGCCCGTTACACCGTAATTAGAAGGTATATATAATCGTATCCAAGTGGCAAACATGGTTTGGCCAAGTCTGAAATATATGCCTAAACGAAAAAGACACGTAATAATTAATATATTGGACAGACTTGTTCAGCGGCGTAAATAATGTCAAATGCCCTGACTCGGCATTGATTTGACAGCAAGATATTCGAAAAGACCAAACCTTGTCAAACCTTCACCAAGTAATTCGCATTTTCCATAATAGTAACCCAAAAGGGCGGCAGGCAATACTTAAATTCCGTAGTGTGCAGTCGGAAGTGCATAATTCCGTATTGTTATTAACACACTTAAATTCCCTCCGATTTGCCAGGCAAATCCTCTTACCTCCACAGCGAAATCGTAATTTATCACAAAAAACAGTAAACAGAAGAAATTTAAGCAGCCGAGCATAAGCAAGACGGCAAAGGCCACACACAGGCCTTAAGAGAGGAATCTCACTAGGAAGATCTTGCTGCCGCTGCTGCCGAGCCGGAGCAGTTCCCTGGCGGCGTGGAGCGCCTCGCTGAGCCGGCGTAGCGCGGCCTCCGACGCCGCCGGAAGCGGCGCGGGCGCTTCCTTGGCCTCCTCCAGCATGGGCACGAGCAGCCGGATCCGGCGCGAGAGGTTGCAGAACTGCCGCCGGTACGAGTTCCTGAAGTCCGAGATGGCCGCGATCTCGCTCACCAGCTCGACCAGCCGCTCAACCACCTGGCCCTCCTCCTCGTCCGCGCCCTCAGCCTTTGCCTCCCTCTCCGCCGTTGTTTCTGAACTCGACGGCGGCAGCGGAGCGGCGGCCGCCTCGGCTTCCGCGGCTGCGTCGGTGTTCATGTCCGGTGTAGGACCAGACTTGGCCTCCTCGTCCATGGCGGTGGACCAAACGCTCAGGCTCCGGCCTCGTCCTACGCGCAGCACGGTGGCCGGAGTCTGGAGACCGGCGGTTGTGGCGGGGCGTGGGGAAGGGGATTTTTGGAGCAGGCGAGAGAGGCGACCGAAAGTAGACTCCTGCTCTTGCCTCGCCTAGTATAGCTTCGCTCTGCGACGCGGGCCAGCCAACCGGTCCCACCAGTCAGCGTCATCCTCCGAGCTCCACGAGCCGCTGCTGTCTTCCTTCCCGAGCCGGCTCGGCTTGGTTCCGGCTTGTGCACCGGAATGGTAGACCCAGGAAGTGGCCGCGGGAATCGCCATCGGTGCATGAACTGTGTTCAGGAAAACAGTAGCTTGGACCTTGGAGAGGGTCGCATATGGATTGTTTATTATTTTTGTTTTCTGTTTCAGTAGATGAATAATGAGATTTGCTGGCTTTTGGATGGACGGACTCGATCAAATCAAAACCCAAAAAAAGCGAAGTGTCCGTATCCGACCTGGCTGGGATAGATTTTTTGTGGCTTCCTAATCATTTCCTAATCACGAGCGGCTCAACGGTGACCAGTGGGCGCCGGTATGATGCCGCCGGTTTGGTTTGGCCCAACACAGGTGGGTGTAACGGGCAAGCAAAGCGAGTGCAACAAGCCGACAATTACATCAGCGAAAACTTTAAGCATGGCTTTTTTTCCGGATGATTCAGCGATGTCAGTAGCATTTTGGTGGCATTACCGGGGTACTCCTTCCATTCCATGAAAACAGTTGTTTTAGAGTTGACCGTGGACCAAGAAGAAATAAAAAAAAGGCTATATTGTCATTTCTGTCCCCATCCAAATTTGTTACGGCACGGAGACTTCACTAGCCGGTGTTTGTGTGTGTGGAGTCGCCGGGCATGTCGTGGGTTGCAGGACTGTAGGATGTAGAGGATCGATCGAATGCAGCACTGGGCAGGCAGCAAGAGGTAGTGGATGGTTGTAGTGATGACCCTGGCTCAGAATGACACTCTCTATGAGACAAGGTTCATATCCTATAACGACATTTTTAAAGAGATAGGGAGTACTATCTCATTTCAAAACGCATAAAAAGTAATTGTTCTTTTTTCTACTGATGATGGATAGTAATAACACACTAGGTCATTTATGCGGACTCTCTAAATTTGATTCAATAAGCATAAAAATGTATTATAGTACCTATCAATGATTTTAACGTGACAATTTATGAATAGATGGTACGGAGGATGTGTGTGTGTTTTTTTTTCTCTTCTCCAGAAGGGCGTATAGGAGAAAGGATTGTTTGATTTAAAATCCTAAAAGTATAGATGCACAAATTATGCACATAACCAAAACAAATAGTTAGACCAAATGACATCTATTCCTGATATCTCTCTCACCAGAGCAATGATGAAAGCTATGTAGTAAGCACTTGACCGGTTTTATGATTTATCCCTAAGTTAGTACACCTTCTCCAGCAAAGGCACAGAAGCATTTTGCCTGATTCTTGTCTTGCCGACGCACCTAAGATTCGTCAAAGAAATACACCACTCTAATCGTTCTATCTTGTCGCAAGCGGCAATCATGCAAATCCGTTTGCCGGGTGGTGCCTCTCCCAGGCAGTTGTTTCGAGCTGTAGCCGGCAGCCAGCTCGGCTGCAAGCCAACAGCATCACATCATCGACTGAGCTGGGCTGCCCGCTCGGCTCGGCTCGGCTCGGCTCGGCTGCCCACTTGCTGCTGCGTGCCGCGGCGCTCCAGGTCCAGGCCTCCAGCCGCGGGTCCCTAGCGCGCACATGGACTGGCGTGTTTCCCGAGGGATACTGGGCCCACCTGCCAACCACCACCGCGGAGCCTCCCTCGTCCGCGCGATCCCGCCAGTCCAGATCCCACGGTGTGGAGGAAAAGCAGGGGACCGCTCCAGAGGATCGGCTGCGAGGAGCGGCCCAGGAAACAGCGTACGGGGAAGCTTCTGGGCGCCCGACGCCTGTGCACAGTACGCTGTGTGGTCCTGGACCGCCCGCGCCGCGCCGTCGGGGCGGCGAGGCGATTGCGGGCGCGCGGCGGCAGCCGGCAGCCGGCAGCGGCTGGCGGCAGTTCAGGGAGCGGACCCCACGGCGGAGCGGGCGCATGTGACCGCCGGGGCGGAGACCGCAGAAAGCGCGAGTCATCGGCGCGGACGGACTCGCGTCCTGCGCGGGGCCCAGACAACCAGCCAAGCCCGGAAGGAATCATGATGGGACGGACGCGGGACGCCGCCGCCACGCCCACCGGGCAGACGCAGACGAGTGTCGTGGCTCGTGGCGGCTGTGCTTGGGCCGTCGTCAGCCGTGTCCACTGTCCTGTGACCGCTGTGCGCGGGGCGCGCGGGGGCTGAACTGACGCGGGCTTTTGTTCCGGACTTGTGCGCGGCAGCGCCGCTGGTCCAATGAAAATGACCAATGCCCGTGACAAGCAAGACTCTGCACTCTGCAGGAGCGGCAATTTCGCTGCATCATCGGCACGGCAGCAGCTGCCGCTATTGCTGTCCACGGTCGCAGTATGCCTGTACCTGTATGAGTTGTGCTGTGCCTGTGCCTGTGCTGCATCTTCGGACGATGGAAGCAGAATACTGTCGGCTGTTGCACGTACTCCGTATATACTGTATGAGTGTATGTATAGGAATAATAAATCGTCTTTCTGGTTGACACTGTATTGCGCAGCAGGTTTTTTTTTTTTGAGAAATTGTATTGAGCAGCAGTTTTTTTTGAGGGGCTGTTCTTTTGGTTAGCTGGGCTTGTCCAAGAACTGACATCACATTGTCTTGGCCCGCAGAGTCATCACATCCGAGCACCGGAGCCTGGTCTGTGGCCTAGGGCCCAGCCATTGATGGTGCGCCTTGCTGAGCCCATTTTGGTGACTGGACGCGGTCCGTGAGACATGAGCCGAGCACTCGACTGGATTTGGGCCTGCGTAAGTGGGCATTCTCTTAGATTGCAACAGTAGAACTTGATCCACTCAAAAAAGAAAAGTTAGAACTTGATTCATTTTAAATTAGCTCCTATATGCCAGTTCCGTACACACCCGACCGAGTCCAGACTCAGCGCAGCTCTCGGGTCTTCTCTCCGTCTGTCTCGGCGCCCCAGAGGCGACTCCAGGAGTTTGGCGGCCGCCGGAGCACCTGCGAGCTCGTCCCCGTTCCCGTCCCCGTCGAAATCGTTCCTGTCGGCGGCGAGCTCGCCCTCGGTTAGGGGACCTCGTCCCTGCCCCTTTCATCCTCGCCCGTCCCCTCAGAGCCGTCACCGAGTCTCCAGGCGTTCCCCAAGCTACAGTAAACCATAGGCAGAGCTGGTCCGACGAGTGGCGGCGGCGTCCGTCTTGTCAAGGTCTCGGCGTCCCCTGGGCGGCTCGAGTTGGTCTACGTCTTCCTTCCACCGTCTCGCGGCCTCCGTCGGCCCGTTGTCTGGCTCGCGGCGCCGGCGACGCCGCCGGTTCTCCATCGCGGTCGCGACCCAAGCACCGGCGGCGAGGACGGCTGCGTCTCCCACAGAGCTGGGTGGCGAGGGCGGCTGGGCCTCTGCGCCAAGGGCGGTTGGGGCTCCCGAAGCACCGGCTGCTGCTCTGTTTAGTCTTCCCGGGAAAGAAACAAGGGAAGCGAAACCCAGCTGCAAATTCACGTACTTTTGCAATCTTGCAAAGCAAGCAAGCAACCGCGGTGGCCAATCCATCAACAGCTGAGGCCCCGACAGTTCCTCGCCTCCCTGGCACCCTGCAGCTACGCTGCCGCCAGATGGTTTCTCGGCAGCACGCGCCCACCGCATCCTGACTTGGCTGCTCTGCTCTTCTGGCCCCGGCTGAGTTGTCCTCACGCCCTTGCTCACCTAGGGCTTGGTCATCGCCGCGGCGGGAGTGGAGAATTGGAGTGCGGCCATCGCCCTTGCATCCCCTGTTTCGGCTACTGCTGGTGCTGAGTGAAGGAGGTACCCATTGCCGCTCGTCGGGCGACACTGCGGCGCGCCCCGCCTACAGGTACACACACAGGCCTCCGCTTGAGGTGATGAAGGAGAACACTACTAATGATGGGGCGGGCTCCCTTGAGGAGTGCCGCCTTCCCAAATGAGTTGCTTAAGCTAAAACTGTCGTGGCCTTGGCAAAGCCGCGACGGTCAAAGAGCTTCGCGAATTTGCGAAGAGTGCCGCCCCTGCAATTTTGTGTGTTCTTGAAACACAGGGGCATAAATCACGTGTAGAGGGGCTGAAAAAGACACTAGGCTACGATAATGCTTTTGCTGTTAGTAGTAGCGGCCGTAGCGGTGGTTTAGGAATCTTTTGGAATAATACTATCAGTGTGTCTTTGTTACCGTACTCACAGTATCACATCGATGCCATTGTTACCGAAGGGGGCACTGACCCTTGGAGATTTACTTGTGTTTACGGGGAGGCTCAAGTTAGTGAGCGGCATAAAACTTGGGATATGCTTAAGTTTATCAGATCATCATCTCCATTACCATGGCTTTGTATTGGAGATTTCAATGAAGTTTTACATCGATCGGAGCATGTAGGCGTCCAAGAGCGAAGCGCTTCACAAATAGCAGCGTTCCGAGAGATGGTTGATGTGTGTGGCCTTACTGACATTGGTTTCAGTGGTCGAAGCTGGACTTTTGAAAAAAAAAAGGTTAGTGCGGGATCTTTCTGTCGAGTGTGGCTAGACCGGGCGCTTGTATCAGGTGATTGGCTGGCGCGGTTCCCTATGGCCGTGGTGCAGCACCTGGTAGCAGCGGCGTCTGATCATGGACCAATTTTACTGACGTGGCGCAGAGAGGACAATATGCAAAAGAAGCACCGCCAGTTCAGGTATGAGGTGATGTGGGAAGAGCATGAAGCTTTCCCGAGTTCTCTTGCTGAGTCATGGCAACAAGAGTATGAAGCAGTGACGACAGAGGATTTGCAACTCAAGCTAAAGGGTGTTGCCAATCACCTGGGAGGTTGGGAGCGCAAAACATTTGGTCATGTGAGACAGGAGTTACAGGTTCTGAAGAAGGACCTGGAGAGGATGCAGTCGGATCCTTGCAGGTTGGGGCCATCCCACGCTGAGTTGAAGATTGTAGAAAGAATCAATGAATTGCATCACAGGGAGGAAGTTATGTGACGCCAACGATCAAAAATTCAGTGGCTTGCAGCTGGGGATAGGAACACGAGATTTTTTCATCTCCGAGTGAGCCAGAGAAGGAGAAAGAATATGATTAAAACTCTTAGAAAGCCAAATGGAGAACTTACTTCCGATGAGAGAGAGATGGGGGATATGGCGACTGATTTTTTTCAGGGATCTTTATACATCGGAGGATACATGAAACATGGAAGCAGTGCTGAATTCGGTGCCGGTTAAGGCTATAGTAGAGATGAATGAAGTGTTGCTGGCACCATTTACAGAAAAAGAGGTGAAGGGAGCACTTTTTCAAATGTTTCCAACAAAGGCTCCGGGACCGGATGGCTTTCCTGCCCACTTTTTCTAGCGACATTGGGATCTTTGTGGCAAGGCGATCACTTTTGTGGTCTTGAGAGTGCTTAGTGGGGATGATGATCCGGCTACCATTAATAATACATTCCTTGTGCTAATTCCTAAGGTGGCTAACCCGGAGGAGTTGGGGCAATTTAGACCAATAAGTTTATGTAATGTTATCTACAAGATTGTATCAAAGGTGGCAGCCAATCGGCTCAAGGTGGTGCTTTCGAAGATTATAGCTGAGGACAATCAGCATTTGTGACGGGAAGGCTCATCACGGACAATATTATTACTGCTTATGAATGCCTTCATTTCATGAAGCAAAAGAAAACCCGGGACCTTAGGTGTTGTGCTTTAAAGTTGGATATGAAGAAAGCCTATGACCGGGTTGAGTGGAATTATTTACAAGCAATTATGCTAAAGCTTGGCTTCCACCAACTATGAGGTTAGTCTCTACGATCTCTTTTTATATCCTCTTCAATGGGGACTATTTGAGAACTTTTAAGCCGACAAGAGGAATTCGTCAAGGGGACCCTATCTCTCCCTACTTGTTTTTTATAGCAGCAGAGGGCCTTTCGTGCCTCTTAAAATCACGATCACAGTCATCAGAGCTCAGTGGAATTAAAGTGGCGCCATCAGCACCGATGGTTAGTCACCTTCTCTTCGCGGATGACAACCTACTATTTTTTAAAGCTAATAGGGAGAGTGCTAGGGTGGTGAAGGACATCCTGCAGCTTTACTGTGATGCGTCGGGGCAACAGATTAATGTGCAAAAATCATTGATCCATTTTGCCAAGAAGTGTCAGCAAAGTGTTCGAGAGGAAATTAAGATGGAGCTCAATGTTCAGAATGAATGCATTAGTGAGAAATATTTGGGAATGTCGTCTGATGTTGGCTCTACAACAAATGGCACTTTTAAATTCTTGAAGGACAGAATCTGGAACAAGGTGTAGGGATGGATCGAGCAATGCCTGTCATCTGGCGGCAAGGAGGTGCTCATCAAGTCTGTTGCCCAAGCAATACCCACCTATTCAATGTCATGTTTCAAACTTCCTAGAGGTCTATGCAAACATATCAATGGCCTTCTGAGGCAATTCTGGCGGGGAAGTAAGGAAGGAAAGAGGAAAACATGCTGGGTGGCATGGGATGATATGGTTATGCCAAAATTCCTTGGGGGAATGGGCTTCCGAGATATAGAGATATTCAATCTTGCTTTTCTTGCGAAGCAGGCTTGGCGGATCCTCCAGGAACCAGCATCTTTGAGTGCCAAAATTTTAAAGGCAGTTTATTTCCCACAAGTTGATTTTCTGGAGGCAAATCTAGGATCTGCCCCCTCAAAGATCTGGCGATCAATTTTGGATGGTAGGGATGTGCTTCGGCTTGGCCTGATCAGGAGAATCGGCACAGGTGCTACTACGTCAATTTTGAATATGGATTGGCTACCGACTGATGGTATGCGACGGCCAGTACATAGCACAACCCCGCATCCCCCACAGCTTGTGAGTGAACTAATTGACAGTACATCGGCAGCTTGGGATCAAAGTAAGCTTCAGAAATTTTTTACGCAAGCTGATATTGATGTGATTCTTAATATCCCACTGTGTCATCGGAATCAACCGGATTTCTGGGCTTGGCATCATGACAAGAAGGGAGTTTTCACTGTGAGATCCGCATATCGAATGTTGATTATGCGGCTTGCGTTGTCAAAAAATCCAACAAGATCTAATAGAAGAGGAGAAGAGAAGGAGTGGTCATCCTTATGGCAGGTCATGGTGCCTTCGAAGGTATGAATTTTTATTTGGCGGCTTGCAAAGCACTCTTTGCCATCGGCGGATGTTCTTCATCGTAGGAATATGGCTGATCATAGTCAATGTGCTTTATGTGGAGCTCCTAATTCGTGGAAACATTCCCTACTGAAATGTAATATGGCGAGGTGTGTATGGGCGCTAGAAAGCGAGGATATCGTTGAACACCTTAGCGAGATGCAGGAGGAGAACCCGAGAGGTTGGTTGGCGAATCTGATTGAAACACTGTCCCACGCTGATCCTGCTCGGGTGTTGGTAACTATATGGGCAATTTGGTATGCAAGAAAGAAGGCGATCTATGAAAATATTTTCCAGAGCCCGCTATCGACACATAGCTTTGTTAACAAATATGTTGCTGAACTAAAAAAGTTGAAGCCGATTTAAGTAAAAAAAGTCAAAGGTTCAGACTCGACATCCTCGGTGGTTGCCGCCACCTACAGGCTGCATGAAAGTGAATGTCGATGCAGCTATCTCAAAGAACGTCAGAAGGGCATCAGTGGTAGCCATAGCCCGTGACCAGGATGGTAATTTTATGGGAGCATCGGGAGTGGTCCTTGAAGGAGTCACTGAACCAGAAATAGATGAGGTGATTGCCTGCAGAGAAGGTCTAGCCTTGGCGTACGACCTCATGTTGACCTCATTCCGGGTGGCGTCTGATTGTGCCAATGCTATTAGAAGTATGGCAGGAACAGGTATGGGTCCCTATGGACAAGTTGTGAAGGAGATTAGAGAGCGAGTTCGGGATTTTTATTATGTTGAGTTCGTCCACGAGAATAGAAATTTCAATGTTGATGTTCATACTTTAGCTAGGAGTTTGATTTCTTCTAACATAGGCAGGCATGTCTGGCTGTTAGATCCGTCTTCGAGCATTTGTAACTCTTATGATTCGGCTCCATGAATAAAAAGTATGGATTTTCCTAAAAAAAATATGCCAGTTCCGTGCAGTTTCGGTTTTAGTCCAGCGTTTGCCACTCTGTGTAACCTTTCTCGCGAAAATAATACAGTAGACAGAATTAAGCTACTGAGACTCGTGTGTGGTGTTAGTTCTGCGTTTGCTACTTTGCGTAAGCTTTCCTACGAAAATAATACAGTAGACAGAAATGCACCTATTTGAGTTCGTTTGTTTTTCCTCTTCTCGCTGTTACGCCAGCTTATTTCATCTCGAAGAGTCGTTTTGTGTGCACAGACAAACGAACCAGAGAGCACATGATTTATATTGTAAGGCCTCATTTAGATGCTAAAATTTTTTCAACTTTGCTACTATAACACTTTCGTTTGTATTTAATAATTATTGTCTAATCATAAATTAACTAGGTTTAAAGATTCATCTCGTGATTTACGATCAAACTGTGTAATTAGTTATATTTTTTACCTAAATTTAATGCTCTATGTAAATGGCTAAATATTAATGTGATAGAGAAAGAGTGAAAAAACTTAAAATTTTATGTGTATTTAAACAAGGTCTAAGTTCAATGTGGCCCAATACTGTCACATTGGCTCGGTCTGCTACTCATGCAGAGCTGAACACCGTCCGTGCAATTTTTTAGCACGACTAAGAAAGTAAGAATCCAATTGCCAAATCACTTGGGCGAAAATCGATTGAATGGTCAAAATAAATGGTTGTACTTGAGAGGTGAAAGTTATGTTTAAATCGGTGATGAACCCAAAGCTAAGCGTCTCTAAAGATAAAATTACTCTATCAGAATCAGATCATGCACAGCACCACGGACTTCACCTGATCATTCTTGCACCTATGACCTCATCATCCGTACTGTACCACCGACGTCTCTACTATCATCTTTCTCTAAAGATTAAAAAAGTTAAAGTTCCACAGTGGGCTGGCAAGCTGCTGGCTGATTATGGAAGCCACCTGACCTGACAGGAGGCAATTCTTTAACCCAATTCGAAAACAATTGAGGAACCAGAAAAGTGGTTAGCCGACGTATGCGACTCACATGGCACACCCTTTTTTTTTAACACACCTGGTTGTAGGTTTCCGTCGCACGACGTGGATGCCTTTAATACTGTTAATCACTGAATAATTTCTACGTACAGTAGTATATTCAGCTGATGATATGGGGCTTAACCAGTGGATGCTGCGGCAGCACAAGCACACAACTCTTTTTTTTTTTAAGGACGGTAAAAGTTTTGCCGTGATTTCTATTAGACGAATAAAAAAAAGACAAGTGCCAGCCTAGTTTTTTAACTGAAAACTAGGCCAGAAAAACATACGATTAAGGAGGGTACCCTACTCCACTAGCACACCTAGATACCAAAACAACTCAATTCAACTCGCGCCACAAAAGCGCCCATTCAACTCATCAACTCAACTAACAACTTGGCCGAATAAAACAACTTCAAAGAAACACACAAAGGTCGTTGATCTCCCAACCATGACCAATCTTTGGCAGACAAAAGAGGGGAAGCCCACGACACCCCACCGAAGAGACGACTGCTATGTAGGACCTCTCGCCGAAGAACCACAGTTGCACCAAACCACCCCTAAAACAATCGAAACTTAGCACCGGATTCCAGACCTCCAAGGCTACTCAACTCAACTCAACTCGTGGGGGCCTCGCCTCACCCACTGTAGCACCACTCTTGGACAACTCCTTGGATTCACCAACTTGAAGCGCACGGGGGGGCTCGCCAAATCCGTCGCTGGACTCTCCGGGGATCTGAGCTTGCTTCGCCATCGGGGGGCGACTTAGCACCACCGAGCCACCCCAAAAAAAAAACCACCTTCGACTCACCACCGCCGGAATCCGCTGCACCACGTGAACGGACTTGAAGCTGCTGGAGATACAGATCATCGCCCTGGCCTTCGCCTTACTCGGTCGGATTGGATCGTCGACACGAACCTCTCCAACCACTGCCACCTCCTACACCATCACCACCACTGCCCAATGCCGGCCACCACGCACCGATGAGCCCTAACCTCCTGGCACAACAACCATGTGCCCCAGCAACACCACCATGGCGCTGCCGGCGCCCTTGCTTAGCGGCAGGCAGTGTGGCAAAACCTCTTAAATCATATGGCCCACATACATTATTATTGTCTAAACAGACTCCAAATAACAATGAATATGTTCCATACGACTTAAAAAGTCTGTCAGGTAAATCCCGAATCATCCACGATTCTTCGAGCAGGATCAATCATTATAAAGAGACATTGCAGTATTACAATAGTTTCATACAAATAAGACATATCGGAGTAAAAAGCGGAATGATTACAATAACATAAGTTTATAAAAGTTTAGTTTTAAACCTTACAAACCATAAGTTTAAATTGTACAAACCATAATAGTAGTGGAGTAACGATAGATAACTTTATTACAAAACCAGGTTATAAGCTCTACCTAAGAGCCAAAAATTCTACTCGTCGTCACTCTCCGCAATGACTGTCATGCAGCAGGATGCGAAGCACTCCTGCTCATGGGGTTCACCTACAACAAGGGTTCAACAAACCCTGAGTACAAAAGTACTCAACAAGACTGACCCGACGAAAGAAAAGGGGTGAAGACTCAGAAAATGCAGGCTAGAGGGACAAGGTAAGGCTTGCAGGAGATAAGGATTTTTTTGCGGAAAAGCATTGACAGAAAGTAAAGTTGTCTTGCTCTAGATCTAGATTACCAACCAACTTTATTTTGATACCTTATCATCATTCAAGTTGTTAATACGATGATGAACACCGATTTGAATCTATTTTCATACCCAGCTGGGACCTAGATCTAGATATGCATGTGGCTCCAACCAAATTGCATACCAGACCAAAGATATACCGGGATAACAACCACAGCCATATATCACCATATGATATACGTGAGCTCTTCGACCCAGTGTACCGATATACATGGGAAATTAAACCCACAGTATACCACACTATGACATATGTGGAAACTCTGACCCATAAAATATCACTCCATGACATACCTGGGCTCCAACCCTTAGTATATCACTTCATGCATATGGATTTCTAGTTTCTCGATATCACCAGATCACCATCGACACGGGACCTAGGGCATCAACAGACGGAAACACTACAGAGGGACTCCTTTCCCAATGCAAGTTACCCGTCCGGACTCGATTTATTAACTATTAACATGATTCCAACAAGTAAGCCACCCTCATCTTTTTCATTCTTTTACCTTTTGAAAACCTAACTAATTAAGCAGGGCTAAGCATTACTACATATCTTTCAATTAATAGGTAACAAGGAATATAGAAGTAAGACAGGTAATGCAATTGTTGGGTTTTCACTCAACTCCTATTACTTAATGCAACATATCATAACTGAAGCGATAAGACTTTTATAAAACAAAAGTAGGGTTGGAATGCATCTGGGGCTTGCCTTGGTGGTCGGGGTAGACGGTTTTGAACTCTGGATCAACTCTTGATTCCTGAATCTGCTCTTCCTTGGGATCTGGGGCGATAATGTTAAACTCTCCGTTAATGGAAACTATATGAGAAAATGATATGCTTCACATGATGGAATAGTAAACATGATGCTTGATGGATGCATGACTATATTAAAGGCTTGAGTATAACTTTCCATCACGATAAAGTTGCAAGCCAACAAAACTTACTCACTAAGTTCGTTAGAGTTAACTACGTCATTAAATAAATTATTTAAGCACACGAAATAACATTGATTAAGCCCTAATGACATGATCCAAGTAAGCACAAACAATTAATTAAAGTGTCCAAGGTCATTAGGGTTAATGACCCAAGATCATCAAGCAATCCCAAAGTCAAACAAGCCTATAATGATTAAGCATAATTAAAGGGGTTAATTAATTATTTAAAAGCATAAAATAAAGGCATGAAAAATTAAAGTTGCCTAATTAAGCTCAAAATTTTATTTTGAAAATCTCTTGGTCTAATTAGATGGCAAAACAATTTTCATAAATAAAAGCCAATTGTTTTATTTATTAAAAATCATTGAAGGTGCATTTTTCAATTAAAAGAGCTAACTTTAACTTATGCAAAAATTACTCAAATTTTACATTTCATATTTTTCCTAGGTAGAGAATATTATAAAGATCATACACAAAAATTTTTAGAATTTTTGGAGTTATACCTGAATTAATATGATTTTTTAAAGAAAAATAGCATTTTAATCATTTTCTGAAAATAGAAAAATAAAATAAGCACAATGTCCCCGCGCTGACCGATGGCGGTGCGACGGTTGACCGGCGATTTCTCGCCGGCGGCGAGGTCTCCGGCGACGAGGTTTGATCCTACAAGCTCAACTTGACACGGCGAGTCGATTGGACTAGCTAATGGAGCGGCGGGGCAACAGCGGCGCACTGGCCGGCGACCATGGCGGCGCGGCGGCGCGACTGCAAGCCTCACCGGAGGCTTCTCCGGCGACGACGAGCGCATGTGCATACGCAGGATACTCAGGCGAACACGTTGGGCCAGAAGATGGAGCCGTCCCTAGCCCCCAGCCAAGATGGCTACGCGCGCGGCGGCGCTGGCAAGACCGTGCCGGCGGCGAGCCATGGCGGCCGGATGCTACGGCGCGGTAGAGGTGAAATTGAGAGCATGGACAGGTGCAGGAGCTCACCGTGGTGACGATGCGCACGCTATCGAGCTCGGTGGCGGGCTGAGTCGAGCTGTAGTCGGCGGCGGTGATGGCGGCGACGGAGCCCCGATGGCAAGGACGGCGTCACGGTGGTTCCTGTGCACCATTAAGCCAACCAAGATGCGCATGAGGGGCAGGACTACATGGAGAACACGATAGCAAGGTCAATGGAGATAAATAATCAACCTTGGTGGTGGTAGACGGTGGCGATTCCACGGCGGCTCGGCGACCGGCCATGAAGAAGACGACGGCGAGACGGCGCTATGGGTAGGGAGAGCGAGCACAGACTAGCTCAAACTGAGCACAAGAACAAGGCGGAGCTTCTGGCAAAAGCAATTAGATGGCAGTGGATCGATGGCGACGAATTAGAGCGGCGGAGGGCGGTCGTCGGCAATGGCGGCTGAGGAAAAAAGAAGAAGGAAGGTGGTGGCCGGCTTGCTATTTATAGGCCAAAGGCGAGGTATGGACGGGCGTCACGACGACGATGAAGCTTCGTGCGTCCAGGGGCGAGCTGACGGCCGTGGCAGGGCGACGAGGCGGCGCGGCTTGAGAAGCCGGCCATGGCGGCCGCCCATAGGCTTCAGCGTTGTTCAAACAAATTACAAAAATGTCATTCACCAAAAATAACAAATTACTCCAAAATTTATATAGGAATTTGAAAATCTCCAAAAGTAGAATTTGCATAACTTTTCAAGAGCTACACATTTCATTTTACAAATATTTTGAAATTCTGCCTAGTTTTTGAAATATCAATTCAAATTCAAAAAGGGAGCAAAACTCTAGAAATAAATATTTGAAATTACTTTCAAAACTAGGAAATACTCAACTTTTCAAACCAAACCTTTTTCATATACAAAGTTTTCTCAAATTATGCATAATTTTTGAATTATGGTTTTAAAATCAAAAGGGGACAAATGCTAGAAAACTGTCAAAAATGCACGAAGTATCAAATAATCTTTTTCATATTTTATAGAGCCAAAAATGTCAAATGCACGAAGTATCAAGTCTTACAAGATTTCCGTTGACTTTTAAAGTACCATGAAATGAGCTTGTGAGGAGAATTTCCTGCATTCATGATGGACAATGGGGGGAAAATGAAAAGTAGTTTTCCAGAATATATAGCTGACTACTTAGCAAAGCCACCTGAGGTGTCTTTCTCGCCGAATAACGAAACACCTTTGAGTTCACCAACATGGACATTTTGCTTGCTGGCTAAGAGATGCCATTCCATAACATGCACGATTCAGAGCCAGGGACCCCTCCACTCCACTCCATTTGGCCCCAGGCCACGCACTAGCCTCAATGGCCGCGGCAAACTGTAAGCCAAAGGGAACTTCCTGGGAAGTATGTTTTGCAGCCGCTAGATTCAGAACTCGAGATTCGTGCGTCAAATACATTTGGGGAAAAATCTGTGTATTGCCGAGAAGAATACAATCTGTTACATCGTATTCTCTCTCATATTTAATTGATCCCTCCACTCTATGGTCCGTGCACCTCCATACTATTGTATGTGTATGTCTGAATTTGCTTCACTCCCTGCACCACCGAGCAGCACTCTACCGCTCGGAGGAACGCGAGGTCGGAGGCCTGGCAGAGCCACGGCTTCGCCGTCTGAAAAGCATCTTCACGAGTATAAGCGTCCGTGGAGTATATCTTAATACTTTAGAGATTTACGCTTAGAGCTTTAAAAAAATTTAAAACTTTATATATCAATAGTACTAAATTAGATGGGCATTGTACCAAAATTTAAGATTTAAACAACTTCTATAAAAATTTGTATAAAAAAACAAATTTCACTCATTTGAAGTTTTGTGTTCTAGTGGCTGAAATTTATTTTTTCCATATGAATTTTTACAAAAGTTGTTTGAATCTTAAATTTTGGTACAATGCACATCTAGTTTGGTACTATTGATGTGTAAACTTTCATATTTTTTTAAAGCTTCTAAGTGTGAATCTCTAGAGTGTTGAGATAGACTCCGCGGACGCTTATACCCACGAAGTTTTCGTTCTGCTTCGCCGCTCCAGCTGCGGCTCCCTCAGCTCCGGTGCCCCAGCCCCAGCACTACCGTCCCCGGAGTCTGCCGCAGCCCACCGCCCCACCGTGCGCGCGGCGAGGCAGTGGCCGGCGGCGGTGGGCTGCGGCAGACTCCGGAGACGGCGGCCATAGTTAGCCTCCGGTGACGAGAACTCCGACGGAGGGCACTAAGCCGTGATGATGGGGCGCCGCCGCCGCCGTCGGGACGATGGGCGGAGGGGCGGCAGAAGGTGCTGGAGGCAGGGCGTACCGGATGTATAGAAGCTATGGCACTCGGGCGACCATGGGAGGGGCAGCAAGGGAGCAGGCATCGGGGAAAGAGAAGACGGAGACGGCTTTGCGAGGAAGAAGAGGAACAGTACCAGGGTAGAGAGAAACTATACGGTACTATTTCTCATCTGGACGCTAATCTATTTTGGAAGCTATACGGTACTTCCATCTGGACGCACGACTCTTGATGCATAATGGACGGACCAAAACCTGCGTTCCCGGGAAGTGTCCTTCGGGAAAACCACACTCTAATGGCCGCCTATCAAGAACACGATGCCTCGCCTCGCCTTTTCTCCAAGCGTCTTTTATCCATCTCCATCCATACGCAAAGGAGCAGCCCTTTATGGGAGAACGGAATGGAGCTGACGGGGGCTCAGAAAGCTGTTAAGAACAATCGGGAGAAGTCTGGCGTTATTGACACCGGCTCTTTGAGTCTTTGCGGAGGAAGCAAGCTAGGCTGAAACGGTCCGTCGAGCTACGTCGGCGACGACGATGAGAATGAACAGCTCAACGCGGAAGCACGTGGATCGTGTGGTGTGATAACGGGGGAGGAGGGACAGGAGCGGACAGAAACCTTGGCTAAGGCCATCCGCACCGGCGACGATAAAGGTGTGCGCTACGCGCGATACAACATGCAAAGTGCTGCAGCGGCGACGAAAAACGTGTGTTGTACCCTTTCGCATGCGCCAAATAAAGACCTTGTTTAGATACCAAAGTTGATGCACTAACTTTACATAGTAAATTCTGTTAAATATTATAGTAATTTTGTTTTTATTTGATAATAATTGTCTAAACATTGATTAATTAGGTTTAAAATATTCGTCTCGTAAAGTACAATAAAACTGTGTAATTAGTTTTTTATTTCATCTATATTTAGTATTTTATACATATACCGGTATTTTGATGTGACAAAAAATCTTTTTTTTGCATAGTGAAATTTACGGGCCAGGTACAACAAGGAAATCCCGATGCGCAACTGGCCCGGCACCCAAGCGTGCCCAAGCGCTTGACTATCCACAGCGTGTGCGATGCCGAAAATAAATCTTTACTTAGTACTGAATCGCGGTTACGGCCACAGCATTTGGCCACGTTATTCGGAAAAACATGAGCCGTTGGATCGTGATCGGACGGCTAAAATTCATACAAAAGTCGCTTTATGTGTACTGTTTATCGACATTGTTCTCTATTCGCCCTTGAATTGCTACGCGTACGTGAAAAAAAGATACCCGAAAGATTAAAATAAGACATTTTTCTTTTCAAGAAAATTTTTGGAAAATTCAAAAAAAAACTAGAACCACTCAGGAGCGTACTAAAATATTTTTCACCCTTTTTTCATCAACCAAAAATACTCATTCATGTTTTACCGATAAATTTAGAAAACTTATATCTCATCCATCCTAACTCCAAATTTCGTAATGCTTCCACAAAAAATCTTCTAAAATAAAAGCCTACATATTCAATTTCTTTTACCTGCATATACCAAAAATTTGTAAATCAACAATTTTAATAGACAATATAATTATATAACCCTTGTTAATAACAATACCTGATAAAATAAAACTACAACCAATAAAGACCGCAAAGGATCACATTTCTATAATTAATTGTACTAAAAAACAAAACTAAACAATGTTTATAAATGAATAGTTTGCAATTTAAAAAATTAAAATTAATATGATTGGACATATTAAAACTTGAATTCATATAATATCAATAAAAAAGAAATTCGTCAATAGCCAACAAATAAAAAGGTTTTTAAAAGTTCAAATAACATAAACTATTTGTTGCATTATCCACTTAATACAAATATACACACTACAAACCCTTAAATCATTATTAATCTTATTTTGAATCATATTAAACACTCCAAAAATAAATAAAAAAGGGGGAAGGGGCTACTTTAGCGCGACTAAAACCGTATCGCGGTACTGAAAAGTTACAGTGCCACGTCATTATGATCTCATATGACAAAATTAGCAGTAGCCAAATTCTTTTCGACCCCTAACTGTACGTAGTAACTCTAGAAAGTTACTAAAGAGATACAAGTAAATAAATTAATCGGATTCTTTTGGACACCTATATAGACGTCTAAAAAGTACAAACAGATATGGTGATTTAGCACAACACTGCTATTAGAAAAAAAATATAGAGGCACTCCCGTATATTATTATAGCTACTCATCGTTTCTCAGCAAACCAAAACTCCTCCCTCTGCGTTTCAAAAGAAAAAAAATCCTTCCTTCATTCTATGAAAGCGGAGCCTGATCCTTTCCACGATAAGAAGAAACAATACCACATGTACATATTATTTTTTTGAATGTAACAAAGTACATATTACATCTCTCCATCTGCAGCTTCCCTTTTCACCTCCGGTGAACAAAGTTATTTGTGTAAACTCGCAGAAGAAATGTTTCTTCCATACCATGACACCTATAAAATGTATAGCAAAAAAAAGATTTACTTCTTAAATTACATTACACGTGCATTAATTTTCACAATGATGATTAAACTGTGCACAAAGAAAATAAAATTGGAACATAAACACGAAAGAAAATGTGGTTATGAAAATTTGAATTCCACAACAGATATAAATAAATATTCTAACAAAATAAAACTTGAAAGTGCACATTCAATTTCAAAACAACATATGAATGTGCCTTGCATAAATACAATATAAGATAGATTGAAGGCAAAAAATATATATAAACACAATTTCATGTGGTATGATTCATTTTCATCAGAGCACATACAATACTTAAAAGAATCTTGTCCTAAATGTCCATATCATGGTGTAGCTTCAAAAATTAGCAAATATTGTGGAGCCACTGCTACTAGCCTTTAAGTTCACCCACAATTATTATTTCATTATTAAATTATTTTCTCTCAAAAAAATTATTCATTCAAAATATGATTTGCTAAAAAAAAGGCTTCGCTAAAACATGGTCTAACTACGAAACCTACATAGGATATGTGGCGGGCACAGTTCAGGCGCGGCAACGCCGCGCACTGTTCTAGTCCGTACATACAAACGGGTACCGATGCCAGGACTCATCTCTACCCCAGCGTGGGCACCGGTGATTCATGTGCACAGCCATGCGGTGGGGGCCAGCAGCCTTGCACCAGTTGCACAACATAGAGGCGTTCACATGCAAAGCCAGGTGAAAAAATACAATTGTTTATTGTTTCAGCACCGGTGAACCTACATCCTGCGGTGCTTGATTTTTTTTCACATAGCATCGCACTCCACGATGGCATGCACATGAAACATTCTCAATTTTTCATAAAGAAAAAATATACAGAACGACGAACAATATGATAGTTTGAAGGTCAAACCTTCATATTATTTAGCAATAGTCAATACAGAAATCCATACATCGAATAAAAGAGTATAGTTAGAAGGGATTATATATATATAGTCCATCGTCACATTGGCAGAATCAGCAGAGTAGCAGCAGCTTCTGGGACAGCTGCGGGAAGCGGAAGTACAACAAAATCTTCAAAAGAAGCCTGAGCGTAGGAACGAGATGTCTACTCCTCCTCGTCATCGTAGTCGTAGTCGGGCTCACCTGCCAAATAAGTTTCAGTACGGTTTGTACTGGCCACTGGCTCCCACCCTATGCTTTGCTTTTGCTACGTAGTATTTGGGTGGATGCAAAGGGTATAATCAAAGAGACCTATATATGGCGGTGGTTTCCTATACAGGTAGTGATCATCATAATATATCAGTAATTCATCAAGTTTTAACTCATTTCATCCACGCATCTTCCCCATTCCCATCATCACACAATTCTCACCCCCTCACACTCAGTCGACAGGTCCAACTCCCTCTCGGAGCCTGTCTCAACGGCTCACAGCCGGAAGGGTAACACCAGGGGAAGAATAGAAGGACTCATCTCACTACTCCCGAGAAGCATAGGTCGAGAGAAAGGCCATACCGAGGCCGCGGACTATATATAGATTCATAACTCTGCAGAGCGTGTACTCCCGTAACCACAAGATCACCATCATCGGCGGTGCCCCGCCTAAGCTGATTCTGGCTGCTTTCTAACCGGTGCGATGCCACCCTACCACTCAGTACTGGGACATCCCGGATAGGTACCACCGGCACACTGAGACTGTGAGACATAGTATCGGGCCCCCGAGGTCACTATGTTGGCTAAGGAGGGTGTGGGTCCCAATGCCTGTACCTCTCGACACTATCTGCTAACAACCTAGTAGTAGTGGCACCGTCCTAGCTAGTCAGACATCCGTCCTCCGCCCATACAGGGGCGAGCGGTGAGCACGTAGGTCCCAAGGTTCCGGTTCTCAAGAGATATCAGGTCCTAGGAGGATCAGACAGGATTATCTTCTCATAGGGACTACGACAGTCCGTGCTACAACAACACCTCCTACCCGGGGCCTCGCTCCACGAAGGCTCTCACCCCCGGAATCAATATATACCTCACAATGTATCCGCCACAGATACCTCACATAGGGATGCCCAGAACACACCCCTCAGCAAGACTCGCGCTCAAGGCTCGTCGTAGAATCCTGTCCGATCGACTCAAACCCTCACCACACACCCAATACGCACGCAACACTCTCTCCAAGTAAAGTGGCACCATGTGCCTTAACCATATACCATACCATACTCTCCACCATGCATCACATCACAGATATAAGCGTAGTAGAAGTAAAGCATCATAAGTAAATCAGCATGCGTCTAGCCTATCAGCGGTTGTATAGGAGCAAGGTTGCGACAAAGTACGGCTCATCAAGCAATTTCTACCATGCAACCTATCATCAGGTGACAATTCTTATAATAAAGCACTTGCAACTAGTAATTATGCCATGTGTAATAGGATCTACGAGGTTGGGTGGGACGTGGCACCTATGAAGTCATCACCGAGCTCCTCCTCATACTCGTAGTCATCCTCCTCAAACCGCTCCTCCTCTTAAACGAGACGTAAATAGCCGTGTTAGCGACCCCTATAGAGTATCACAAAGAATCAAATGAAATTCAATAACTCCAAATACATTCAAACATAAGCCTATGACGTAGAGCTCATTTTTATGAAAATTTGGACACTTGGTTCATAATTTTCGGAGTTCGTATGAATAAGTTATGAATTTCCAAAGTTTCATCTATTTTCTGAAAAAGGAAAAAGGGTGGATTAACCAGAGGCTGACACGTGACGGCTTCTGATTGGCTCATGTGGCACTGCGGGTCCAGCAGGGGTGGCGCAGCGATGATGTCATGCTGACATCAGCGTGAGTCCGGCGTCTTAGTCACTGACAGGTGGGGCCTACTGTTCTGGTCGCTGACATGTGGGACCGGGGTCAACGGTCAACGTTGACCGGTCAACGGTCAACGTTGACCGGTCAACGGTCAACGTTGACCGCCAACGGTCAACACCGACCGGGGCCCCGACTGGGCCTCGGCGGGCTTGGGCAGGGCCGGATCTAGGCCGGGTTGGGCCGGCCCGGCCCGAACACGTGTCGACACCTGGGACGTGCCACGTTTGCCATTGGGCTGCTAACGGGCCAGGTCTATGGCTTAAGCCGGTTGGGCTGGGTCCATGGTGGACCGTGGACACAGCGCCCGTGTGGCGGTCTTCCATTGGCCCAGCTGGTCTTAGTGGACTTGGTCCACGGCACAGGGGAGCCTTTCCCCTTATCCCCTCGCGCGCGCCCGACAGGTGCGGCGGTGCTGCTGCCGGCGGCGTGAGGCGAGGCGGCCCCTCGGCGGAATGGCCGGCTTGAGCTGCGGCTAAGGCACCGGGATGGCATGGCGAGTGCGATGGCGGTGGTACGGCGAGCTCGAGGTGGTGCGGCTGCCGGTGCTCGTGCCATGGTAGTGCTGCGGCGGCAGGGCGCGCTGGGCGCGGTAGAGCTAGCTCAGGCGGTTCGCGGTGGTGGTGCGAGGGTGGTTGCGGGGTTCGAGCGGGCTCATGGGGCACGGCCTCATCGGCGCGCGCACGGTGGCGGCGCCCGGCGGCATGGCCGCAACTGCGAGGGGCAGCGGTGCGGGGGAGGCATCATGGGTCTGTGCGTTAGGCTCGCGCGGCCAAGGCAAGCACGACCAAAGCGTCAATTTGGGAAAAACGGGACTCCTAGCGGACGGTCGACGGCGAGGTGCTCGGCGGCAGTGGTTGACGTCGGTGGTGAAATTCTCCGGTGAGGTTCCGATTGGGTCTCCATCTTCTTTTTCTCCTACCGATTGGAGAAGCTTGGATCTCCATGAGCTAGTTTGCGCGGCTAAAAGGGCACGGTGGGGGCGCGCGCGGCCGATTCGACCACGGCGGCGCTCCGGCGGCCGGGATGCCTCGACGATCGAGGTCAACAAAGGTGCCGGCCTCACTGGGGTCGAGCCGGGCTCCCTAAAGTTGCCATTTAGGTGTTCTACACTACGACAGATGCGTCCATGGAGCTAATGAATCACAATCCCTATCACAACGACGGGACATGATGGTGAGCTGGCCGGCGGCCATGGGGGTGGAGCGCGGGCGAGCTCACCTGCGCGGTGGACGGTGCCGGCGGCTCGGGCGTGGTAGCTGTAGCTCGGGGTCGAGGAAGTAGAGCAGCGCGGTGTAGGGGAAGCAGGCCGCACGTCAGGGTCGAGTGGGTCCGCCGGCTCCTTGCGAGCACGCGAATGGCGGCGATGCTCCGCTCCGACTCCGGCTCCTCTCTGCCCTCTTCTTCCCCTCTCCTCTCCTGTTCTCCTCGGCAGCGGCACAGGCGATGAGGTGGCAGTTGAGCTCGGGGAAACCCTAACGGCCCGTGGGGCTCCTTTATATAGCCATGGCGGCGGCGGCCATGGCGCTATGGATGGCCGAGATGGCTGATGGCGATCCTGTGGCCGAGGCGAGCTCGCGCTTAGGGTTAGGGTTGCACGGGCGTGCGGCACGGGCAGGCGGACAGCATCGCGCAGCGCGGCGAGGATCGAGCGGCGGGGCGTGGCCATGGCTTTTTCGAAAATCGGATGGGACAGTCGGGCGCCCAGAAGTGGTAAGAGGAGGGGCATGATAGGCGAGGCCCGCGTGGTAGCGAGAGAGAAGGGGAGAGGCGCGGGCGTGGGCACTGGCAGGCCCTTGCTGGGCCGGCTCGCCCGCATGGTCTGTGGTGCGAGCAGGCAGGCCGGGTGGGCGCGTGGGAAGTGGCGCGCGGGGCGGCTTGCTGGGCCGCCTGGCCATTTGGGCCGGCAGGCCGCGGCGGCGGCTGGCGAGCAGGCGTGGGGCAACGGCAGGCGGCTTGGGCCACTGCTGGGCCGCGGGAGCAGGCGCGCGCGCGGTGAGGCCTGCAGGCCGAGCTGGGCCGCGCGGCTGGCTGAGCTGCTTTGCCTATTTCCTTTTCCCCTCCTTTACTAATTGCTTTTCTATTTCTTTTCCCAAGCCTCCCACTATGTCATGTTCAAGTTAGTGCTAAACCAAGTTAGTGATTATGACACTTGTGTCATGATAGGTCTACTAGGGTCTCATGGTAAAGATGGTAGCCATGTCAAGGTTAGTAGCATATATATACACACGTGTTAAAAGATTATTTAATTTTATTAGACATTACATAAAATCAAATAAGAGGCAAATCACACTCTTGTAAATTAAATGCAAATGCTTACTAACATTAGGTGCTACTTGTGCATCAACTAGGTAGTTTCCTACATGACACTCACCAACAATAGGATACTGTTAGAAAAAATTTTATTGGTTGTGATTTTTGGTGTTTGGATTTTTAGGGTTGTTACACACCGGTGCTTCATCCTTCTCTCTCCTAATTCAGCACTGGTGAAACCCAACATTGTGGGCAGTCTAAGCATGACGACAAGAGTGAAATTTAGGTTGCGTTTGGTTTCCAGCCTATCTCTAGTTAGGCCCGTCCGAGGCGCAAATTCTGGTGTTTGGTTTTCTTGTATTTGGTCCTGGCCTGGCCCAACTTGGCCATCCGTACCGAAATAGCCAGGCCAGGGTCAAACGACCAAATTGGCCGTTTCCCGCTGGCCAGGCCTGAGCCAGCACACGCCTTGTTTCTCCTCACCTCCCCTCCTCACCCGAACTTGCTCCAGTGACCGGTGCTCCTCCCCCGCCGGTGCTTCCCTCCTCCCCCGGTGCCAGTGCTCCTCCTCCCCACCTCGCTGGTGCTCCCTCCTCCCCTTGCGCCGGTGCTCCACCACCCCCCCCGTCGGTGCTCGCGACGGAGATGGAGATCCAGCGGGGTCCGCACCTTCCCGTCGAACCACCACGCGAGAGGACGACGAGCGGTGGTGGAGGTCCCTGCTCCGGCCTGTGATGGTGGCGGGGCATGGGCGATGGTGGTGGCGGTCGTGGCGGAGGAGGAAGACGGATATCCTTCCTCCTCTTCCTCCGTCCGCACCGGCTTCGCTCTCCTTCAATACGCCCCGCCGTCTGCGTTGAGCTCCAGCGGGCCTCCACGCGTGGCCCTCGTCCATCGCGACCCTCCATGCATGGCCCCCTCCACTGCGCCCCCTGGCCGGCATCAAACCGCGCGCGCGTCCCCGGCCCTCCACCCTGGCCCGATCGCCGAGACGACGCTAGCCGCCGCGTGCTGTCTGCATGCCGGCTGGCGCTCCTCCACGCATTGCGCCGTCTTCGCTCATCGACGACCCGGCCGCCGCGAGCTCCACGTCGGCCGCCGGCCTCAAAGCGCGCGGACACCTCGATGAGCGGCCACACTCCTCCTCGTGCGTGCCGCGAGCTCCACCCCAACGCGGCATCGACCGGCCCGGCCCACCACCCCGACGCGTCGTCACCATTCGTCGTTGACCCAGCCGCGGACTCCACGCGCCGCCGCCCCTGCACCTGCCTCCACGCGCGCGCCACCGTCGCCGCCACCTCGCCCAGGCCCGCGCGGCCGGCGTCCGTTGTGTACTACAAGCTGCGGGGTGGTGATGGCGGAGTGCTGTTGCTGCTTGCGTGCTGCTCATCTTGCTCGTCTTGCCTGCTCGTTGTTCCTTGTACAAGTGGTGGTGACCATGCTCATCAGGTGTTCTACAAAATACCTCAAAGGGGGTGAGTTCACCAGTTCAGAGAAGAGGTGACTGTACACAGAGCAAGCCATCCAACCAAACACAATCTTTGTCTAGCCAGGCTAACCTAATACAGAAAACCAAACAACCATGCCCTGACTGGATTCAGACAGGCTAAGTCTAGCCAGGCTAGCTTTTGCTAGCCAGGCTGAGTTGGAACAAAAACCAAACACGTCCTTATGAATCGCGAGCGGTGCATTTGCCTTGTGGGTGCAAGAATTGTATGCAAATATGATGAAATTTTACCATTTGTCACTATTTTTTTCGTGAGGAATGTATAGTGCCATGGAAACCAGCCAGCTTAAAAGACCATTTCACTCACATGAGAAACCATAATGTTGAATTGGGCTTGACAGTGATGAAAATTCTAGGCCTTAATATTGGGGTCACTTGGAAGCGAACTTTACTCTAGTTCTCTTATAACTAGATTTTCATGTTCCTAAATTTTGGTAGAATCCAGTAGATGTTTATATGGTTTCTACTGTGAATGTTTTGGTATCGATTCCCCCTTTTTATCCCTTAATCTAGTTTTGTTTGGTAGGGTGTCAATGTTCTGTCAACCAGATAGCACACAACACACATTTATACTAGCTCAGACAAAGAGTGCTATACATCTTGTCTATGATGATGCTTGTATTACTTGTGCGCCATATGTCAATGAGTACTAGGGTTGCTAGAGCATCTAAAAAGATGTCTTAGAATGTCAATCTAATCAGTTTACATATATGTTTTCTGTTTGGTTACAACAAGATCCGACAAACCGATTGCATTTAATCGATCTATGCCTAGCTTGTACATCAAGCGGACAAGGAACCATGGGTAGATACACTTGCGACTAGTTGATCTATCCCACCCGCGTCTAGGTGAACAATTTTGTTTTCTGTGATGGTACCCTTGGGTCGTGCACTCATCATATTCCCCTATTTATACAAAGAGAAATAGTTTGGAAAAAACTTTAACACAAATAGAGCATCAAAGCACTGATTCTGAAATTCACTAGACTTGGTAGAGAGAATTTTTCCTTAAAGACTAACCACATTGTAGCTCGTTGAAATTGGAGGAAACAAGGATATGTGAAACTAGAGCGCGGGAAAGAGGAAAAGAGGAGGGGAGAAAATGCGTGAGGAAAATGGAAAATCCGGTATAAAACAGCGTTAATGTTCCTTATTGGGTCCATACTTTTCATGAGTGGATCCACTATTTTTTTATCGGGTTCCTACTGTTCATCACCGAACCCGTACTGTTTTTTATCGGGTTTGTACTGTTCATTAATGGACTGTACTGTTCCATAACGGCTCTACTGTAGGAAAAACCCATTATTGTTAATGTACAATAACAGGCGCAACAGTAAGACTCATCTAGAACCCGTTTACTGTTAACGTACAGTATCTTTCACCAGAAATAAAGAATCTTTATAGATAGGTGAGAAGAAATGATATTGGGAAGGGGAGAAAGATAGAGCTGCGATGTTGAGCTCCATTGTCCGAGTGGTTATTTAGCCATTTCTTCTAAGTGATATTGGGAAGGGGAGTATCTTGGTAATCTAGTGGAATGTGTGGTTAATGGCTATGATTAACAATTTACGACTAAACCAATGTTTTCTTTCATTGAATATCCGTGTTTGTAGTTATCCACTGATCTAACTAGCAAAGTGATAGCTGTTAGAACGACTAAAAATTGCTACTGTGATGTAATCTTGTCAATAGTATTTAGCCATTTTTTTTGGTCCTGTTGACTATGCAATTCGTATTTATTTTGCTAATAAAACTCATCATTTGCATTAAATTAAGCCATCCCAAGTTTTAGAAAAAAGTCAATAACTAGATCTAGTAGTCAACAACAACGTGGCAATCCTATTCATGTCATATTGTCGGGTGCATAGTTACGATCATGCTTGACAACGCGACATCTTCAACATAACTTCCTACTCCTACGTACTCATGCCTACTTTATATTAAGAAAAACATAATCCATCGCAAGTCATTTGACTATTTTTAAGATGTATGACTTTTATTATATATCCAGATATAAAAATATGTATCTAGGTAAGCAACTTAAAACAACTTACAATATCGGAAGAAAGGTAGCATAGTAAAATTTGTTGGATTGTCGTTGGAGGCACAAAATCATAATCAAGTAACAAATTGGACTTTGATGGGAGGGAATTCTGGGTATTGGTACTACTATAAAAACTGTGAGAGTATCAATTATGGAAAACACGAGTGCAAGAAACTTTTACTTAAGCATATCTCTGCGAGGTCTCTTTTCAAAGCGAACAAATCTAAACGGGGTTATTTTCAATCACCAATGATCTCCCAGTGGTAGCGTCGCCGTCGCCTCACGCAACAAAAGCGACCGTGGCGGACTAATCGAGCGTGGTAGTAAATGCAGCAAGGATATTTGGCACGACAGAGTAGCTGGAGCTGCAGCCTGCAGCTGCAAACCCAGCCCCACAGCCGGAGTCCAAGTCAACGTCCCGGCAACGCTCCGGCGTCACGCTGTCCCGCTGTCCACGGCGGCGCCATAATTCTCCTCCCGCCGCCGCTGCCCCTGCGCCACGGACATGGGTCGTTGGTACGGATCGGCGGGCGTCACAGACGCGTACACGTACGCGCGCGCGCGCACGGCGGCGCCTGCCTCGCTGGGAACAGCAGCGGCGCGTGGCGGCACCGATGGCCGATCCCATCGCCGCCCGAACCGAACCGGTCAACCACCCCTCCGCCCACGTCCCACGAGTTTCCTTGATCCCGTCGTCGGCGCGGGGAAAACCCGGCGCGCCGTGGTTCCTAGCGTGGCCGCGTCGGACCGCGTCGGTGCGCGGTCGAAGGAAGCATCGCGTGCCCTGCCCGCCACGGGCGGCTCAGCCCCCGCGCGCCGGCAGTCGGCACCCACCCGAAAACCCGAGCGCGGAAACAAACGTAATAAAAATAAAAATCATGAAAACAGCAAAGCACCATACACACAAAGCGCCCCCACCACCGCGCACCATTTCCTTTCCTTCCTATTCTATCCCTCTCCGTCCTCAGCTCCTCCCCTCCATCTTGCCCGAGTCGCTAGCAGCTTCCCTGCCTGCCTGCCCCGCCTGCTCCCGTCTTCGGCGTGGACCGCTTCCTCCACCTCCACCTCCGCTTCCACAGCAGCCCGAACGAGGTCAACTCTCCCGCCGCCGGAGCGAGAGGGGCGGGAGCGGGGGAGAGACGGGAGGCTTCGGATCTGAGCCGAGCTGCGCTCTCCGCGCGCCCGCTACCGGCCACCGCCCGCCACACAACTCTCCTCTCCGCCCGCGCAGATCTGCTGGTGCTTCCCTGAGGTAAGCTTCCGTAGGCGGTAGATCCGATAAGCTTCCGCGAGCAGCGGGTAGTTCGGTTGTTTTGTTGCTGGCTAGGCGGCAAGGCCTGCTCTAGTAGGTGATAAGCACCTCTACTAGGCATGCTATATTTGGTAGATTCACCAAATGGAGTGAAATCCGGCCTCCCGGCTCCGCGGATCTCTCGAACTCCGTTGATTCGTTGATTCCTTTCCATAGAACCTTGCGAAATTGCAGGGATCTGCGCGTACCAAAGCGCCTAACTGATTACATACTACTGCTGAGAGCAAACATCGCTGAAAGAAATTTCTAATTTCTGTAAAACTCATCATATGGTTCCTTTTTGTGTCCAGATCTGAATCGAAGCTTCAGCTCCGGTTGGTGGTGGTGGTTGGTCGGTAACTAGTTGGCGGCGGCGGCGGCAAGGGGAGGGCTGCGAAGATGTCGTCGAGCACGATCCGGAAGGCCCTGGGCGCGGTGAAGGACCAGACCAGCATCGGCCTCGCCAAGGTCACCAGCAACATCGCGCCCGATCTCGACGTGCTCATCGTCAAGGCCACCAGCCACGACGACGAGCCGGCCGAGGAGCGCCACATCCGGGAGATCCTCCATCTCACGTCGGGATCCCGCGCCCACGTCGCGGCTGCGGTGGCGGGCTGCTCCCGGAGGCTCTCCCGCACCCGCGACTATGTGGTCGCGCTCAAGTCGCTCATGCTCGTGCACCGCCTGCTGGTCGATGGCGACCCATCCTTCCACCACGAGCTCCTCCACGCCACGCGGCGGGGCACCCGCCTGCTCAACCTCTCCGATTTCCGGGACGAGGCGCACTCTGGGTCCTGGGATCACTCTGCCTTTGTGCGCACCTACGCGCTCTACCTTGACCAGCGCCTCGAGTTCTTCCTCCATGAGCGCAAGCAGGGGTCAAATAATGGCAGCAGCAGCCATAATGGTCCGTCACCACGTGACCGTGACCGCTGGGGTTCGCCTGATCCCTATGGCCGCCGCTCTCCGTCCTACTCGTCGCCCCCTGGGTATGGCGGATATGATGATTACCGCGAGAGGAATGGTGGGAACAATGATGACAAGAGGCCGCCGACCCCAGTGAGGGATATGAAGCCGGAGCGGGTGCTTGCTCGGATGCACCACCTGCAGCAGCTGCTTGACAGGTTCCTTGCTTGCCGCCCCACTGGTGGCGCAAAGCACAGCAGGATGGTGCTGGTTGCGCTGTATCAGATTGTGAGAGAGAGCTTCCAGCTCTACGCCGATATCTGCGAGGTGCTGGCGGTGCTGCTGGACAGGTTCTTTGACATGGAGTATGCTGATTGCGTGAAGGCTTTTGAGGCATATGCTAGTGCTGCAAAGCAGATTGATGAGCTCTGCGCATTCTATTCGTGGTGTAAAGATACCGGAGTTGCAAGGTCATCTGAGTACCCAGAGGTGCAACGTGTCACTGATAAGTTGCTAGAGACGCTGGAGGAGTTTATGAGGGACCGGGCGAAGAGGCCCAAGAGCCCACCACGGGAGCCTGAACCTGAGCCTGTCAAGGAAGAGCCTGAGCCGGATATGAACAGCATCAAGGCGCTTCCAGCACCAGAAGATTATAAGGAGCCTGAACCTGAGAAGGTGGAGGAAGAGGTGAAGCCAGAGCCACCCCCGCAGCCACAGGGTGACTTGGTGGATCTCAGAGAAGATACTGTTACTGCAGATGAGCAAGGTAATAGGCTTGCTCTAGCTCTCTTCCAGGGGCCACCTGCTACTGGTGGAAGCAATGGTTCATGGGAGGCTTTCCCATCAAATGGTGGCAACGAGGTGACTTCGGCATGGCAGAATCCTGCAGCTGAACCTGGGAAGGCTGATTGGGAGCTTGCCCTTGTAGAGACAGCAAGCAACTTGTCCAAGCAGAAGCCAGCAATGTCAGGTGGTATGGACCCGCTGCTGCTGAATGGTATGTATGACCAAGGTGTTATGCGCCAGCATGTCAGTTCACAGGTGACCACCGGGAGTGCCAGCAGTGTCGCCCTGCCTGCTCCGGGACAGAAGACTCAGATGCTTGCTCTCCCTGCTCCGGATGGTTCTATGCAGACTGTTGGTGGTGACCCCTTCGCAGCGTCCCTTGCCGTCCCACCACCGTCCTATGTGCAGATGGCAGATTTGGAGAAGAAGCAACAGCTCTTGACTCAGGAGCAAATTATATGGCAGCAGTACCAGAGGGACGGCATGCAAGGGCAATCGAGCCTGAACAGGCTCGACCGGGCTTACAACAACGGTTTCGCCCCCAACCCCGCCATGCCCTATGGGATGCCTACGGCATACAACACGAACCCCATGCCAATGGCTTACACCGGGAACACTGGGTATTACTACCCTACTTACTGAGGAAGCCTATTCTTTGTTCATCCTTACAGTTGCTGTGAATTTTTGTTCTGTGTTGTGATCTTACTCCCAGCCCTGGGGTTGTGTCCAGCGTCAGCTGTTGTTCCCATATCTCTGGATCAAACCTTTTGGTCTGATATATGTAATGTAATTTTATTTGTTTGGAACCAAATGCAGCATCCGAGGGTGGCTATAGTTGATTACATAATCTCAATTGATCTTTACACTGTTTTTGCTAATCTTCTGGATGTTATCACTTTTCTTCAATCGATGTTGCAGTGCGTTGTTGCGTGACTGTCACACCGATGTTGTCACTTGCATCATTGCATGTAGTTGTTCCTGACAGTGTTACTGCATGTTGCATCTATGATCTACCTGTTGTGGCAAGAAATGCTCTGTTTCTCAGATCTAGATCTCCATGTTAGTTGGAAAAGCTTGCTGGTTGTTGGCATTAAGGGTGTCATGTTTGGTGGTAACCAAGTTATTATAACTATTTTTGTTGTAACCAATACTTTTCCGAAATAGACTTGAGAGACCCTACTTTTTAGCATGTTGCTCTTTGAAGCTATGAAGTACGGTGTGTGGACCTCTTGAACTACAATGGCGATAGTTATTATTCTTGAAGAGTAATACATTTCAGAAATGAACTAGGAAGAAAACTGTCGAAAAGGTTTTGAAATTGGTTGAAAATGATAGCCTTTTGTGTTTTGCTAAGCTCAGAGGAATCTCTATCATAACCCCTGCATTCACCCAAGAGATCTCTTCACCCAATTCTTTCCAGCCAGGGTGAAAAGTAAAATAAAATATTTGCTGTGATTAGGAAGTCTACAGTTTCTGGTTAGTTCATTTCTTCGCTAGTTTCTTTTTATTTTTTTGGAAATGGATTTTTTCCTGCCTTGTTCGTTTGGTATTATCGATGCTTACAGCCAGTGATTCGATTCAGCAGTGTTTTTCCTCTCACAACAAATCAGCATCAGCTAGAATCAGCCAGCCCGAAACGATCAAACAAACAGGGCTAAGCTAGCTCTGGACAGTAGTCTGCTGACAACTTCCACAGGCTAAAATATTCATCATTCAATAAATCACAGTGACCTAATTTATGAACCGTCATTGACTCCCTAATCTGATCCGTTAAGGAGGCAGGTGTAGTGCTTGCTGGACCTGGACACCGTTGGAGAGTGACAAATAAACGGGTCAAAAGAACCTGGAAATGATTCATCACGTAGCGGCAAGCACTGAACCTTTTAGGAATTTCGGCTGATTGGGGCGTCGCAGAGTGCGCGCTTTCCGGGCACGGCACTCTCGCCAGACGGCGACCCCCCCAGCAGGATAACAAGCACGTCGCCGTCGACTCGGGGGCTTGGATGATATCTACAACTCGTCAAGGCACTATGCCAATATGAGAATTGACGGTGCTCCTGGTCCATGCGCCGTTTATCGAGGAATATCACAGCAAGAACTAGGGATTTTTCATCAATTATTAGAAATAGAAAGCCCTAGCATAGCATGCTCTGATTTCTAAAGACGAACCTTGCATGGACGCAACCGAATGGCTGGCAACCAGTGAGGCAAGCACAACTTCGACATGGCGATGACATTGTTTACCTAAGCGGCCCTGTATAGTCTGTTTATCATGGGTTTGTCTGATTTGTTGCTCGTACTTCAATCTAGATTACCAGGTATATTAGAACCGGACCCGTGCATCGGTGCCATACGCCTCCAACCGTACTCCATGCTCGTTGTCGAAGCAAGAGCATGAGTGGCCAATGATCTAGGCGAGCACTGTAGGTACAACCGTGGATGTAAGGTTGGCATGGATAAGTAGTGTTTACGAAGAAAAACGGTTTTGGCCTCATAAGTGATCATAAATAACAGACGTGATGAGCTAGAAATACTCACTCAGTATCATACATTCACATGAGCAACAGCGACAAAAAGCATGAGCCTGATCTTCCTTGAGGCAACTTTCGGAACACATTATTGAGGCCAAACTATCAAGGGCATGGTCATAAACAAGAGCACCGCAATTCCCTTCAAATTGACTGAAATCCCTACAGGGTTACCCTTCTCCCACACAGAACGCAAGACCAAACGGGGCAAAAAAAATGCAGGAGCACGATGTGAACTCCATATATATAGAGAAAAGTTCACTAGAGCTATAAGGTGCCTACAATTCCCGCTCAAGTGAAAGTAACCATATAAAAGAATGCTACTTGCACATTAAACTAGACAGCAGTCCAATGATCCTCACAGCGAGCCTCAATAAATGCTACAGCAGCAACAAAGGAAACAAGCTTCCATGTTGGCTCCAGAATGCTGCTACCATGTTGGCTCCAGAATGCTACTTGCGCTTCAGATTTCCCATGTTTCTAGTTCCATCAGAGGGTCGGGTCTTCGTGCTCAAAATTGGATATCTATCATTCCGGCTTTAGAAATTCTCTTATGTTACACAGCATGCCTTTGTCATATGGGTTCACAAATTTGACTTCAGAATCTGCAGTTGCGGGAGGGAATGGGTTTACGTGTGTCATGTCAAAAATCATTAGGGTAACTGAGATGAATAAAAAACCATAAAGAGTAGAGAACGTAAAGCACCTGATCGAGGTTGTTCCTTCATCCGAAATTCAGGATATGTCTTCCAGTTAATCTGGAAAATCTCACCTTTTTAGCTACAAGAAACAGCTAACGAGAAGACAACCTGCAATTGATGAAGAAAGACTCCAAAGCATGGGAAATTTGAAATTACCCACTCATCTGTCTTGATGTTGAAGCAGATGCAATATATGTGCCACATCAAGAATACAATCTGGCAACAGAATGGAGGATGCATTAGAAATAAACAAGGCATCACCAGGTTATGTAATACTCCCTCCAATCCCAAATATATATGTCCATCTGTTTCGCAAAAAAAAAAAAATGTCCAGCTGGGTTTGGCACTGGAATTAAGGTGGGGATACATGACTATATTACCGATCAATCATTACTAGAGTTAAGACGGGTGGTAAGTGAATTGCATTGATTAATCGCATTTAAGTAGAGACAAACAAGGAAGAACAAAGCAAAAAAGGTTCCATGGGAGTAATCATCGTCTTATGTTTGGTGCATTGGGAGAAGACCAGATGGGCTTATCATTCGGGTCAGAGGGAGTGCAATTGTAATTAGCGTGTTTGGTATAGGCATAGCAATTGCAAATGTAGATAAGAGTGTTGTCTTGTCTCCAAATGCTAAAAGAATTGATGTACAGACATTTGAAGTTCTGACACATGCAACACATATGACAGCTGACAGTTTCAATATGTCTGGCCAATACTCCCAAATATAACAATGATTAAGTGGACTGAAGTCCTTCGCAAAAAAAGAGGAAAAAAAAGAAAAGAAAAAGAAGTGGACTGAAGTCATATTTCTTGTGGCACGCTTTCAAATTCAGGGCTGAACATTCACATGAATCAGAAAATTCTCATTTAGATTTGACATGTTATGAATTGATGCCAACCACACTAGCAAGTTGTAATGTTTTATCACAGTAGCCTGAAAACTTATCAGTTTAAGCATGGAAACCCATAAAAAATAAAAAAAAAATATCCCATGCTGCATAATTTGAGTGGTATTTTTTTAATAGCTTAATAAGGATGATCCAATGGGAGCATAGGCATGAGGTAATTCAAAACTCATAATACATAGATTTTCTGAAACTCTCGAACTGATGCAGCACCAACCCTGACAATCTACCTCAAAAGCAGATAGTCTATAAGGGAAAAAAAATCATGGAAGCACAAAGCACAAAAGAGAGCTGTCACTACATCACAGGGGTTAGTAGCAAACCTGCCAGAGGACCTGGAGGATGGAGAAGAGCATTGTACTGATTACCATGTTTAAAGATACAGGATTCTGCAAAGTAAATGAGTACACTCAGTAAGCATCTTGCAGCCATTCTTGTAGATATCAGGAATCAAAGGGTACAGTTTGATGGATAAATAAAACAAAAGGAAAGGCTGTATGGTTTCTCAGAAACATGGCTCAAAAGGCCCAGAACATAGCTTAATAAAATGCTTGGTTGAACACATTTACTTAACATGTAGCTTATTTGTTAAGGTCAGCTTCTCCTGCATGTTCGAGAAATTTTGGGGTGGGGGCAAGCTGAGCACCTTCAAACCAGTAAGTGCGGGAAATTCTTGAAAACAAAGTGGAAAATGTAGATGCATGTGCCATCAGGTAAATTACTATTTCCACTATTGCAACTGTTTTTGTAATTATTCGATCCAAGTCAACGGTTCATTAAAAAAAACTGCCAGGAATCGAAATACTATCTGAGATAATGGCACAGACCTTCCAAACAAAATTGCCTTACAATTCATGCACAAAGAATAAGATATGGGCATAGATACCTCCGATCTTATGGTTCCTGAACTGATGCATCCGGTAATATCTGTATAATAACACGGAAATGTAGGCGAAATTATTTGGTTACCTAATAACACAGAAAACTTGAAAAAAAACAAATAAATAGTTGCTGGATTCTTTAGTTAAAGAGATAAAAAAAAAAACAGCCACATCTGCTAGTAGGAATTTAGGATAAAAACCCAACACTCATTTCAGAGAGCAAGAAGAGTAAAGACAAATAGCATACATTTTGTTGAGCACATCGTATATGTTGATTCAGCAACAACAAATCCTGTCAAAAGGGCCATAAACAGCCGATGATTTTTCTGTCCTGCAAAATTGCACAGGAGATTAGAATGCATACCTACAGCTGGGCATGCCACAATAAGGCACAACACTATCACTTGAAAAAATGGAATATAACAATACCTATGCAAGTACCAAATGCAGGGCAATGATGGTCATAGCCCTTAATGTTTGCTTTGCACCAGGTACATTGCCTGACCCTTGAGAGCATTGGGAGTTTCTACATCAAAAGTTAAAAAGGGTGTTAAAGAACTATTTACTTCAAGTTAGTGACTAGAACAGCTTCATTTAAAACTAGAATTTTGCAACACCTCACTCGAGTATATTGCTTCTACAAAATCCTTGCAGCCAGCTTCTTCCAGATATGAAGAATCACAAGCAACAATACCAGGATCACCAGATAATATCCTGCAATAAAAAAGGTTGAAATTAAGCCATGCATCCTAAAGGTGGTGGCATCAAAGGCCACCAATTATCGATCTTAGAATCACATTGCGCTGTTTTAAATTTACTAGGCCTAGCTTAGATTTGTAAACTTCACTGAAAAAGAATTAACCTGTAGAGTCCCCACAGAAGCAGTGCACACTCTGCATTTATTAGCATGTCCAGCAGAGAAGAAGTTTCTGCAAAAATATTTGACTGATTACGAATCCATGACAACAGAAGTAGACATATATACAGTGCTCTTTTCTTCTGCACCCAAACGACAGCATAAAACACAACAAATTAATAAATATACTTGAAGGGTTACTAACACGAAATCTACGGTATGCACATTCTATCAAATTTCCTGCGAGTTAGAGAAAATAAATCCAATGTCCTGCTAAACCAATTTACAGTGCCTCATTCTCAATACCCAATGATATGCTACATCAGGTCCAAAAAGGATGAATCCTAAAAATACATGAAGTGATAATAGTAAACCTGAATCGAAGTACTAAGATGACACATGAGAATAAAATCAATGGATTCATCACAGAAAGGGCTTTTATGATCATTAACAATATAGTATTACTTTTTCCTATTATACTTGATAAACGCTACATAAATCATACTGGAGGTAGCCCTAACATATCATTCAACAGTGGTATGTATCTGGCTAATAGTACTGCAAGTCACGGTGAACTGAGCACAGACAAACCAAGAGTAATGCTTCCATGTTTGATCTCTTCAAGCATTTTGATTCACCAAGAATTAGGACTCTAAAAGTGAGTACAAAAATTGATTAGAGCGTGTTGTGTCCACACTTGGTCCCTTAACCAACCACCAGAGCCAGCTCAATATTGAGCATTACGGGGTTGTGTAGTTGAGCGCAAATTTGGTCACAAGGAGTGACTTAATCACTTAATATTGAAGTACTATAGGGATTCGTAGTTGAAATCTACCCTTGGTATATGCTTTAACTTTTGAAGTCTGTGCAACTCTCATGGGATGGAGCATAAAATCATCTTTAAATGACTAAACCCAATTTATAGCACCTAACCAGAAGAATTCATTCAGCTATTTCAGTCAAGGTCGGATTCTAAATCTGGTAAACAGATACGACTTAATGCTAATCTAAGGCATAGAGCTATAAGATCCCACCTAATTTTACTAATTTTTACAGGTATCACGTACATTCACTATGTCAAAATCAAGCACCAGCATCTTAATTCTCTTTGCTTTCTATGACCTAAAAGAGAGCTATAAACTTCCACCTAATTTTACTAATTTTTACAGGTATCGCGTACATTCACTATGTCAAAATCAAGCACCAGCATCTTAATTCTCTTTGCTTTCTATGACCTAAAAGATTCAGTTATATGGGACCCAAGAGAACAAAGCAAGGCCAACAACTCACCTAAACGAGGAAACTTTGTCAGGTTTACTCTAAGTCAATGCAGCAAGACAAAAATAGCATATATCCACAGACCACAGCAATCGATACCCTCCAAAGACACAACTGGCATCCTACCAATACACTGCACGGATTGCTGCAAGAGCTCACCTCTCCGGATCACGAAGACGTAAACGCCCCACAATAGGAGGATGTTGAAGAGCACGAAGAGCGGCGCCGACGCCACCACCCCGATGAACCTCCTCCACAGGCGGCCGAGCACGATAGCCGCGAGGAACACCAACCCTATGCAACACGCAATCGAAGGAGATCAGAATTGTTCTGGCGTCTAAAATAAAGTAGAGACGCCCGCAGCCGGGGGCAGGAAATCGAAAAGGAAGCGAGCAAGCAGGGAGCACCGACCCGCGATGGGGAGCATGGCGAGGAGGGAGAGGGAAGAGAAGAGGCGGGGAACCATCGCCACGGCGAGCTGCGAGAAAAGCACTAGGCCGCATGACGCGAGCGCGGACCACAGCACCTCCCACGGCGACGACGACCTCCGCAGGCGCTGGAGCCCCGACGCAAGCCTGCTCATCGCCTCGAACTCCTCCCCGGGCCGATCCCAGGGACCATCAAGGCGGTCCGCGCCAGGAGATCCGGCCGTGCGCCGGGAAGCCTAGGGACCGGGCTCCGGCGAGACTCGTCGATCTCGGGTGGGTCCGCTGATGGGGACGGAAGTAGAGGAAGGAATCGGAGGAGACGCGAGGCGAATCTCAGTTGACGAGGAAGAGGGCTCGCGTCGGCATTTCGTCGAACGTGTGCAGTGCGCGGAAGCGAGCTGTAACAGACCAGCAGTAGAAGCGGAATGGTCATCCTCCCAACCCGCAAGCTGCTGCTTCGGGGGAAAATAAATTTAGTTTGAATGCGGTAATTTATTTTAAATGTAAAAGGATTTAATTTATGGTTTTTAGTTGGGTATAGATACTCTTGTGGCGGATCGGAATGGCGTGCATGTTGCAACATGCGCCCGCCTGCCCGCCTGCCCGGCTGGCTGAAGCTGCGCATGCGCGTGACGTCATGAGTGCAAAAGTAACAGCTGCCGCACGCCCGCACGGTGGTTACAGGTTACGAAGTACTACTCAGTTAATAAAACAAAAAAGAGCATCAAAATTTAATTAGATTTAAGAAAAATATGTATAACATTACATCTTTAAATAATTTATTATAAAAACACATTCAGTTATCTAACAATTTATAAATATTAATATTTTTGTTTATATTTGATCTAACTTCTTTTTCAACTTGATCTAAGTTAAAAATGTAGACTTACGAAGAAGTGGGCCCTTTATAAAACGCAGACTACTACCTACAGTGAAGGAGGCAACAACGCCATACTAGTGGCCTCATGTCGCACGGTTTCTTCTCCTGTGACAGCTTTGGTTTATGCGGAAATTTGTGCATCGAAGTAGAAATCCGGTGGTTCGTACCTGTGACGCCGGCCTGTTCAGCTGGTTAGATTTTGGCTAAATTAATAATATTCTATGTGAGAAAATAAGTCAAAACATACCGGTAGAATAGGACCGCTATCTTTTGACTTCTCATAAATCTAATATAAATTATTGCAAAATATCGTTAGAGTCAATTTTGCTAAAAGTTTTACAAAACGACTTCAGCTCAACAAAAAAAGCTACTCCACTTGATTAGCCACCTCCTTCAAAGGGGGCAGGAGTCCTATCAAATAGGGTCTAAAATCGTTTTTTTACCTCAAAAAAGCTTCAGCTTATCATTATAATATAATTTTTTTTCTTTCACAACAAAATAACATTAGTTGTCTTGGCTTATGAGCCACATAAACGTTAAACCTGTGGAGAAAAAAAAGATCGAAACCATCCTATTACCATTTTATTCTCGAACCAAACACAGATCGAACTCCTCTAGCTTCTACTGTATTGGCTACAACAATACCGCATTGTAGAATCTGAAGTCGATTCGACAACTTACAAATGAAAAGTGCAGATTCGACAACGCACATCAATGCTCATGGCTGAGGCAGCGGCTTTAACTGCAACTGCTTTCATCTCTGAAGCCTTAGAATTGTCTGACATGATCTTCCACACAGACAATCAAACTCTCTCTGAATTCTTCAGTGCAGGAAACATGAACTCTCCTCCAGACTGGCGGATCAAGTCGTTCATACAAAGGTTCATCAACCATGTCCAGAATAAAAAAACTCAAAAGTTGTAAAGATTGATTGAAGGATAAACTCATCTGCTCACTCCTTAGCGTCCCAAGCCTTTGATTTAGCTCAAGCCAGTTCAGATATCATTCATGTAGTCTGCAAAAACAAACTTCATGCTGGATACACCATGCAGAGCATGTGCCACAGGACAGAATCTGAAGCCGATGAAAAATAATGTCAAAGAGGCTTATATAGTCCACCTAATTAAGCAAAGAGATCTTCTTTTCCTATATCCTTGTACAAATGGGTTTGGCAAGCAAAAACTGGCTCGAGCAAATCCGTTTTCAATTTTCATCTCAATTTTTTTAATTAATCCTCGAAATCTTATCTCAATCTCTCAATGAAGATTAATTCCTTTTCTTTCTTTCTCTTTCGCTGAAGTCTCGGTTGAAACATCCTCAAATTTTTCACGAAGAAAAAATTCACAGAACGGATAATAATGTGAAAATATAAGTTATCCCATTATTACATAACAGTTGATAATCAAATCCATACATCGAATTTAGATAAAGGAGTATATTAGTAGGGCTTACATCATTCGATTCATCGCCACATGGTGAATCATCAGAGTACAATCATCTAGAACAGCTGCGGAAGTAGAAAAGCATTCGCGAAAGGATCTTCATCAACCATCTTGAGCGCAGGCACGAGACCTTCTAATCCTTACTTTTCCAACGTCGCTGAGAAGCAAGTAAATCTACACACCGCCAGATGTGTGCAGGCCATGGTTAGCACCGATGAGCTTTAGTGGAAAAAGAAACAAGGGATCTGGCGATCCTATACTTTGGTTGTGGTTTTCCTATGCATGCAGGCAGTAATCAAGTTTATAACAATAAGTCAAGTTTTAACACATTCCCATCTGAAAGTCCTCGGTTTGGTTTTGGATAATTGATGAAACCTAAGGACTAACCTTGTTTCTAAGTGGATGATTTAAAGAAAGGTAGTCCATGCCAAGTGGAGCTCGATGATGAGTCATGATATGAAGTTAAGTAATCTAAGCATGGTGAAGATCAAGATGGGCTTGGCTCGATGGACTGGTTGGAAGTGTGAAGGGCAAGTTGAGGCTTCGAAGCGAAGGACCGTGCGACGGTGAAGCTTGGGTAAGACTTGACACCGATGGACCGACCAACGGTGAAGAACAAGTAATATCGAGATCGATGGACCAAGACGGTTGCATGATGACATGGAGTGTCAAATGTCATGTAAAGGCTTGGCGGTTGGAGGATTGACAAAATAGACACAAGGCAAAGGTATACCTATAGGGCCATTTTGTTTCGCACTTGAGACACCATAGAGGGTGTGAGTGGTTTAGGATCGATAGCCGAACTATGAAGAGGGAAGATCTTCAGTAATTCGGTTCATGAGTGCCACTAGGTCCATCATTTCATGTGATTGCATTTAGGATCTAGTGCGCAATAAAAATCCTTTGAAAAATGGCTTGAAAATGCTAACTCACTTGCACATGGAGATGTCACGTGATGGAGTTTAGCACATTGCAAAGGTGATGGTGTTTGCAGGGTTGAGTTGGGTTTGGTAACCGCCGGATGCAAAATCTTGGTGAAAACATGCTAATTCTCGTGTACAAAGTGCTATACTTGTTGATTAGCATGTATGATAAAAGGTGGCGAAGTTTGGTGCCGACGCGGGCTTGAAAGTGCAAACCTTCCAAGCGCCAGACGCTGGCATGCGGAGCGCCGGATGCCGGTCTGGCGCGTCCGGCGCGTGGAAGGCGAAGCAGGCAGTCTGGCGTGTACGGCGGACGCGTCCGGCGCTGGCGTCCAATGTGACGGCCCCGAGCGCGGTACGCACTGAGTAGCGTCCGACGCTCGGCGGACGCGTCCGGCGTGTTGTGCGTGGCACGAAGGGTGAACGCGTCGGACGCTGAACAGTGGAGGGGCAGCGTCTGACGCTTAGTCGAACTGAAGCGTCCGGAGCTCCTGGTGGTTTGACGCGCGGATGGTGAACACGCCGGACGCGTCCGATGGTTCCATCAGGCGCGTCCGGCGCGTTGATTTGAGTCCTTTCGAGAAGTAGCCATTGGGAGGCAACGGTCGACTTTGAACGCGGGCGACACATGGCACAAGATGGAGCACCGGATGCGTCCGGCGGTTCCATCTGACGCGTCCGGTGCTTGTTGCCGTGCTGACTCGAAGGGAATCTTTGGCTAACGGTTAGTTTCAACTTGAGGGGTTATAAATAGAAGGTGGCCGGCCCTTAGGGAGGTCTCTTGGCATTTCTAACACTCTTATGCATCCTTTGAGCTGAAGCTTCTCCTTCCTACTCATCTCTCTTGCTTGATTGCTAATCTTGAGTGAGATTGAGTGATTCGAAGTGCATTGCATCAGTTGATTCATCTAGTGGCACTTGCGAGTCATTTGGCCGATGATTTCTTGTTACTCTTGGTGAGCACCATCACCTAGCTGGCTTGGAGATTGTTGGAGACGTTGGGAAGAGTTGGTGATTGTTCTTGCCCACCTCCGGTGTTGATTTGTAAGAGGTTCTTGTGCTTTTCCTCGGCGGAGCGCCAAAAGCAACTCTAGTAAATTGCTCGTGTCATTGATTTACCTCGCTTGAGAGTGGTGTCTTACGGTTCCCTGGCGGGGGAGTGGCTTGTGGGGCAAGTGACTTGGGGGTCACACCGAGGAACCATCTAGGTGGAGGTCGACACAACGGGGACTAGCTTGTCGGTGTACAAGTGAACCTCGGGAGAAAAATCATTGTGTCATCTCTTGTCTCCCGGTGATTGGTTCTTCATCGATATATTTATATTGTTGTCATTGTGATCGATTGAATATCATCTTGGTGATTGGCAACAACTTCACTCCACTGTTAATATTGAAATTGCTATCCTACCCCTTGTATTTACTTTATTATATATATATTAATATTGTGTAGCTTGTGTAGAATAGATTATCATGATAGCTCAATAGATTAGAAGGTAGTAACATAGTTTTTGCGTGACATAGAGATCATAATATATATTAGAATTGTCACTAGGAGGCTTGCTCTCAATCTAGGCTAGACAAACCGCGGTTATCGTCATTTGTTATACTAATCAAGTTTTGTCTAGTGGTTTGTAGAATTTTTAATAGGCTCTTCACCCCCCTCTAGCCATCTAGGACCTTACACCATCCCACACACACATCCATCCAACATCCCATCAATCCCAGATCCATCACCACATCACCACCACCATCACCATTATGACTCACTCTCAGGTCGACCAGGCCAACTCCCTCTCGGCCGATCTCAGCGGCCCGCAGCCCTCAACCTGGCTCACGGCCGGAATCAACTCTCGGGGAAGGTAGAACACTCCACTCACTAGTCTGGTGCAAGCAGAACACAGGAAAGGTCCATAGCCGATGAGTCGGCATATGTATCGATCGATCAACCATACACTCTACAGAGGTTTCACTGATCCACCAGATAGCCATCATCGATGCTCGCGAACATCTAGGCAGATTTCGGGCGCCTACTGCCATAGAACGATGTCATCCTACCTCTCAGCCCTGAAACACCCTTAGAGTGGATGATACCGTGAGGGCTCATGATCCCATTCCCACAGAGCATCATGACCGTCTCAAAAGGGTCTGAGACACATGCTCCTACCTCTCTAACACACGCTCGCATGATAGTAGTGGCATCGATCTATCCAGTGGTTCGGCCGTCTCCCCCCATGGGAAGCGAGTGGAAAACAAAGGATTCCTATGATCCGGTTACCAGCGCAACAGTTCCTAGGTGTGACCAAGCCAGGATATCTCCTTCAGGGTTGATTCTTGACGTGCTACCATGACACCTTCATCCCGGGCTCCACCCCCAGAGGCTCACACACAAAGATTCACCATCTCGAATAGGGTTTACCCGCCACAGGTAAGACGATATAGATGCCCAGGTTGCATCTTCGGCAAGACTCGCTCCAAAAGCTCGTCGTAGATCCTAGCTCGATCGACTCAACCCTCACCCTACTCCCTTCCGTAAACCCCACCCCAAACACAGATACATCATCATCATCTCACATACCCATCCGATCCAACGATCATCGAGCCTGGCATCCCAGCCAAACCTCCCCAGGGTTCATCACATCGTATCAAAATGTAAGCGAGTGAAGTATATATATATATATAAACATAGCAAGTAAGCATGTGGCTAACATAACAGCGGGTAAGCAGGTGAAAGGTTACGACAATGTAGGGCTATCAAGTAATATTCTATGATGCAAGCCTATCTCAGGTGTAAGCATTGCATAAAAGTAAAGCACTAGCAATTCTAGATATTAGCCATGTCTAATAGGATTTCTAAGAGAAGGTGCTGCCATGACACCTGCGCTGTTGAGGTAGTAGTCCTACGAGTCTTCTCCCATCAACATAGTCGTTCAGCGGAACCTCCCCCTTGGCGCTCTTAGCCTTCTCTCTTGGATTGCTCCTCGTTCGACTCTGAAAATGAGATGTAATAGTCACGTAAGCGACTCCTATAAAATAGCACAAAGAACGAACAAATATCGAAAAGATCCAAATGCACTCAAACATTAGCTCAAGACGTAGAGCTCGATTTATAGAAAATTTGGGCACTTGTTTTATAATTTTCTAAGTTCGTATGAATTAGTTATAAATTTCCGAAACCATATTCCAAAAAAGAAAAAGACTGGATTAATCTCGGGCCGACACGTGTCAGACCGTGATTGGTCCACGTGTATCAGTGGGTCCAGGTGACATGGCATAGAAAGCTAACGTGGCGGTGACGGCAAGCTGATGTCATCTCCGACAGGTGGGACCGTGCTGACGTCACATGCTGACGTCAGCGTTGATTCGGTCAACGGTCAACGGTCAAACCCTAATGGGCCTTTATCGGGCCATTATTAGGCTTGCTGGGCCAGACATGGGCTGGGCCGAGCCCGCCACGTGGCACGCTCTGGTGCTGCCACGTCATCAGTCCAGATATCAAACGAGCTCAGTCCACGACGCGATGCACCGGCTCGTGGTGGGGCCCATCTGCAGCGTCTGGGGTCCATGTGAGCCGGTGCACACATCCATTCTTTGGTCCATACGGTCCACAGACCATCCATCGGTGCACTGGTGCTCGCAGGGTCCTTCTGCTCTGTCTCTGGTCCACATGGACCAGGTCCATGTTCTTCAGCTCCACACCGTCCCCGTCCTCTATTTCTTTCCCCACAGTGGCGCATGGCCGGCGACAGCGTGGTCGTGCTTCCCGGCGACGGAGCAGTCCTTGGCTTCCATTAACTCGTGATTCGGCTCTAGGGCGGCACGATGGGTTCAATGGTGGTCTTCAAGGCAGCGTCTTGGCGTCGGATGGCGCGGTGCTCCTCGGACGGTGGTTCGACGGTGACAATGTGTGGCAGCAGCTCAGCAGAGACTCGAATCCAAGCCAAGGCGGGCACAGGAGTGCGATTAGACTCTGCACGCGCCTTCCCGTAGCACCGTGTAACACCTCCGGTGTTATGTTAAGTAAAACATGCCATGTCATCATATGCACTACAAAGCATTCATGCTTAAGTCAACCTTAATGTGTATTGACTAAAACGAGTTTACATTTCATAGGTTGATTGTGTTTCTGGAATGTTTTGTCACATGAAATAATAAAACCCTACTTTTGAATGTCATCGCAAATACTTGGTTTATATTCTATGTACTTGAGGTATAAACCGTGTTTACACTAGTGTCAAGCATGGTATATAAACTTAAGTTCAACCCTTAAAAATTTGTTTCCATATTTGAAGTTGAATTTGGGTTTCAAAGCTTATTCTCAAGCCTTGCAATTCAAATTGGAAAGCTATAAAGTGTTTTTCGAAAGTCAATTTGGTCAACCAAGGGTGTCATTGGGTCAGTGACCTAAACATGTCCTTGGATGATGTTTGTGATCACTAATAACCAACCAATTAAGTTAGAAACCAAATCGAGTTTGAATTCTATTTCAAAAACCCTTTATTCCAAAACCTAGTTTTACCCCCTTTTTCTCTAATTCAAAATATATAAAGAATTTGGAGATACTCTAAAAAGATAGTTTGTAGATCTTGACAAGAGTTACAAAGTTGGTATATAAAGTTTTTCAAGTTTTCAAAAGAAATTTCAAATGAATTTGAAAATACAGTTTTCCAATATTTTACCCCTTTTGATTTTAAAACCATAATTCAAAAATTATGCAAAATTTTGGAAAATTTTGTATATGAAAAAGGTTTGGTTTGGAAATTTAAACATTTCATAGTTTTGAAGATTTTCAAGTTTTATTGAAAAATCAAAAGTAATTTCAAATGTTTGTTTCTAGGGTTTTATTCCCTTTTTGAATTTGAATTCAAATTTCAAAATCTAAATAGAATTTGAGGATGCCAGTTAAAGGAAAAGTGTATCTCTTGAAAAGTTATGCAAATGATATTTTTGGAGATTTTCAAGTTCTTATATAAATTTCGGAGTAATTTATATTTTTAAACAAATGCCAATTCTGTAATTTTCTCGAACAGTACCGAAACCTATCGTCGTCCGCCATTGCCAGCTTCTCAACGCACGCCGCCGTCCACCGCCACACCTGCTCGGCCACCAGCGTGCTCCTGGATGCGCAAAACTTCATCTTTGTCGTGTCGACCGTCCAGACATCGACTCCGCCCTATAAATAGCTCAGCCGTGGCCGACTTCCTCTCCTTCTTCTCCCCGCCGCCGTCGCCGACGACCTCGCTCCGCCGCTCGATTTCGCCGCCGACGCTTCACCACTGCCCGATTGCTCTTGCCAATAGCTCGGCCACATCCTCACGGTCAATTTGAGCTAGTTCGTGCTTACTCTCCTCGTCCGAGCTGCCCGCGCGCCGTCGTCTTCTCCACGGCCGATCGCTGAGCCGCCGCGAGTGTTTTCGCCGCCGACCGCCGCACAGGGTGAAAATATTTTATCTTTAACCTGGCTACCGTGCTCTCCATGCTATCCTGCCTCTTATGCGCACCTTGGCCGGCTTGATGGTCCACAGGAACGCCGGTGACGCCGACCTTGCAATTGGAGCGCCGCCGTCGCCATCACCGCCGCCGACCGCAGCTCGATTCAAGCACTCTGGGCTCTCATTAACGTGTGCATCAGCACCGGGGTGAGCTCCTGCAACTGTTTGCGCTATCAATTTCATCATTCCTGTGTCATAATCGCCGGCCACCGTAGCTCGCCGCCGGCACAGTGTTGCCAGCGCCGCCGCGCGCGTAGCCGTCGGGGCTGGAGTTCCAGTTTGGCTTCATTTTGTTGCCAAACAAGTTTGCCTAAGTGCGCTGCGTGTGTCCGTGTGGTCGTTCTCGCCGGAAACAGCTCCGGTGAGCTCCGTCGCAGCGCCCGAGCTCCGCCGCGCCGCCATGGCCGCCGGCGTGGGTGCCGCCGCCGCTCCGCCGCGCCGTTAGCTACCTCCATCAACTCGCCGTGTCGAGCTGGGCCCAGTGGTCCAAGTCCGGTCGCCGGCCTCCGGCGGATCGTCGGTCAGCGCGGGAGTACTATGCCGATTTTCTTTTCTATTTTTAGAAAATAATTTAAATGCTATTTTCCTTAAAAAATCATAGTAATTCAGATATAGCTCCAAAAATTCTAAAAAATTTTGTGAGTGTTCTTTATAATGTCATCTACCTAGGAAAAATATGAAATGCCAAATTTGAGTACTTTTTGCATATGTTAAAATTAGCCCTTTTAATTAAAAAATAGACCTTCAATTATTTTTAATAAATAAAATAAATGGCTTTTAATTCTGAAATTTGTTTTGCCATCTAATTAAGCTAAGAGATTTCTAAAATAAAAATTTGGGCTTAATTTGATAACTTTAATTTTATGCTTTTATTTAATGCCTTTAAATAATTAATTAACCCCTTTAGTTAAGTTTAATCATTATAGGATTTGTTTGACTTTGGGATTGATTGATGACCTTAGGTCATTAACCTTAATGACCTTTGGAACTTTAATTAATTGTTTGCGCTTATCTTAATCAAGTCATTAGGGCTTAATTAACGTTATTTCATGTGTCTAATTAATTTCTTAAATGGCGTAGTTAACCCTAATGAGTTTTATAAGCGAAGTTTTGTTGGCTTGCAACTTTATCATGAAGAAAAGTTGTACTCGATCCCTTAATCTGATCATGCATCCATCGAGCATCATGTTTACTATTCCATCATGTTAAAGCATATTAATTATCGAATAGCTTCCGTTAACGGAGAGTTAACGTTGTCGCCCAGATCCGAAGGAAGAGTAGATTCAGGAATCGGGAGTTGATCCAGAGTTTGAGACCGTCTACCCCGAACATCAAGGCAAGCCCCGGATGCATTCAAACACTATTCTATTTATAAAAGTTTTATCGCTTCAGATATGATATGTTGCATTAAGTAATAGGAGTTGAGTGAAAAACCCACCAATTGCATTACCTGTCTTATTTCCTTATTCCTTGTTACCTGCTTTGGAAGATAAGTAGTAACGCTTAGCCCTGCTTATTTAGTTAAATGTTCAAAGGTAAAAGAATGAAAAAGATGAGTTTGGTTTTCTTTGTTGGAATCTTGATAATAGAAATAAATCGAGTCCGGACGGCTAACTTGCACTTGGAATGGAGTCCCTCTGTAGTGTTTCTGTCTGTTGATGCCCTAGGTCCCGTCCGTTGGTGAACTGGTGATATCGAGAATTTAGAAATCCACATGCATGAAGTGATATATGGATGGTTGGAGCCGTGTATATCATGGAGTAACTTATAGTGGGGCCAGAGATCCCACATATGTCATAGTGTGTTTTACTGTGGGGTTTAAGTTCCCACGTATCTCGGTACGCTGGGCCGCCGAGCTCACGCGTATCATGTGGTGCTATATGGCTGCGGTTGTTATCCTGGTATATCGGTTCATCTGGGGTGCATCGGAGTTAAAGTCTCTGGTATTCCAGTGACCTAGGTCCCAGCTGGGTATGAAAATGGATTCGAATCGCCATTGCTTCTCGGAGAAGAAGACTCGATTGGTGTTCATCATCGTAGTAACAACTTGAACAATGATTAAGGTTTAATAATGAAGTTGGTTGGTAATTGGAGCTAGTCCAAGCAAACTTTACTTTCTGTTAAGCTTTTTCGCAAAATTTCTTATCTCCTACAGACCTTACCTTGTCCCTCTAGCCTGCATTTCTTGAGTCTCCACCCCTCTTTTTCGTCGAGTCAGTCTTGTTAAGTACTTTTGTACTCAGGGTTTGTTGAACCCTTGTTGCAGGTGAGCCTCATGGGCAGGAGTGCTTTGCATCCTGCTGCATGACAGTCATCGAGGAAAGCGACGACGAGTAAGGTGTTTAGCTCTTGGGCAGAGCTTATCATTTGGTATTGTAATAAAGCTATCTACTGCTACTCCACTACTATTATGGTTTGTACAATTTAAACTGATGTTGTTGTAAGTCTTCCGCTACTTTACTCCGATGTATATTATTTATATCAAACTATTGTAATACTGCAATGTCTCTTTATAACGATTGATCCTGCTCGAAGAATCATGGATGATTCGAGATTTACCCGATAGACTTTTTAAGTCGTATGGAACACAGTCATGGTTATTTGGAGTCTGTTTAGACAATAATCATGCGTGTGGGCCATATGATTTAGGAGGTTCTGCCACACACCGGCGACGACCTTATCCCATGGTGGCGCCCGCGCGGGTGGCAAGCCCCCACGGCGGAGCTCCGACGTGGCCGCGGTGCGTGGCATGGCACCCAGGGAGGCTTCCTGGCCTTCATCTCTTCCCCGATCTCATGCAGCTCCTTCCGGCGATGCTCGGCGTTGGCTTCTTGTCCTCCAGGGCAGTCAGGGTCGGCGGAGAATGGCGTTGGACGATGGCGCTCCGGAGCGGCTCGGCGGTGGCATGGTGGCATGCAGGCGGTGATCCGGTGAAGCAAACAGAAGGCTAGCATGCGCACGGTGATCGTGTCATCGAGGCGACCCCAGATCGGGAGTCAAAGCAGCTCGGGGCTCGGCGAGGCGGTGGCGAGACGGCCTCACCGCGGCGGCGCACGACCATGCTGGCGTGGCTCGCGACCGAGCGGCACCAATGGTGTAAGCGACCAGCGATTTGTGTGCGTGCGTGAACAAGAAGGAAGAAGGGCTCGGCCTCCGCGTCTCGGTGCAAGACGCCATGGCCGAGGAAAGCAGGCTCGGCTAGGGAGGATGGAAGGGACGGCGATGGCGGCGATGCTCACCGGCGTTCGATAAGGAAAAGGAGGTGCGGTACAAAGTCCAACTCCAACGGTGGCTCGTGTACGGCTTCGGCTTCTTGGTCCCGACGCCCGGCACAGCAGCAGCTCCACAGGCACGGCGGCGCACTGCTCCTTCTTCTCCTTTTTCGGTTGCGCTGGACCTCCTTCTTCTTCTTCCCCGCCTCCTTTCTTCCCCTTCCACTTCTTCTTCTCCAATTGGGGTGGCGTGGTGTGGTTTGTAAGCCACCAGAGCGGCGGCAGGGGTCGATAAACCCTAGAGCGCCCGGGGCGCTAGCTTATGTAGGCGAGCGGTGGGTAGGTGGCGCGGCGGTGGGCAGCTGGGTCAAATTGGTCCGCGGGCGATTGTGGCGCCAGGGAGCTTCCACGTCGCCCGCTCGAGCTCCGGTGGGGCTCAATCGTCAGCGAGCGCGGGCAAGGCGCCTTGGTGGCCAAGGAAAGGAGGGGACAAGCAGGGGACAACCCACGCTTGTGCCAGAGCTCATGCGCGCGCGCGAGAGAGAGAGAGACTCGCGGCCGTGGGCTTCTTGTGACTGCGTTGTCGGCCGAGGTGGCATCCCTAGCGGGCGTTGATGCGGGGCCAGGACGGATCGGGCGGCTAGGGATGCTGCGTTGCCTCAACGCGATCACACGGCGTGTGCGGCAAAGCAGAGGAACAGGGGACCAGAGGGGAAAACATGACAGCCGGACCCCGCGCGTGGGTTCCGTCTGTCAGCGGCTGTGGCTGGCTGCTTTGGCGTTGCGGCGGCGGTGGCGGCTTGCTGAGCCGTTCGTGGGCCGGTGCGGGCACCAGGAAAAACAGAGGGAGAGGGAGGAAGCAGTTGGGCCGGGGCTGGGCTGGCTTTCGGTCACAGGCCAGATTGCTTCTTCTTTTATTCCTTTATTTCTTTCTCTTTTCTATTATGGTTTCCAAAATACTTTGTATATATAAACATAGATAGATATATATATTTATATATGTGATTATTGTAGCATGTTGCAAATAGATGTTTAGTGGACATACATGGTCCTTGGATATGTTGGGTAATATCCCCCATAATATTTATTTATTAGCTAAATAAATATTATTGTCCGCTTTTATTTGGCATTACATAAATCCAATAAAATGCAAATCATAAGTTGTACATAAGATGCAACATGATGATACAACTAGTGCCACATATAGGCTACATCTAGTGATACATTGGGGGGTGACATGAGGTGCATTGGATACAAGATTTCAATGTAAGAGTTTGAGTAAGGTGGGGGATTTTAGTGGAGTAAGATAGGTGTTGGAGAGAGAATGAGAAACTCTAGAGTCTCATCTCATGTAACATGAGTATAAGAGTGCAGCAAGGATGATTGCCTATCTCACATAAGGGCAAATCTAGTGTTACATAGAGTTATAACAAGTGAAGCATGGAAGGGAAGCATAAGGTGTGTTGGATGTGAGATCCCAACATAAAAGGGATATGAACCAGATGAAGGGTTTTAGAGGAGCGTGATGGAGAAATAGATGAGAGGAGAGTTCTAGAGTCTGGTCTTATATACCATAAGTTCAAGGGGATAACATGTGGCAACACCTGTGCAACATTGATGCTTAACTCATGATACAAAAGGTGCTAGACAAGGTGCTTATCACATATGGTTTAAGATTATATTAAGTCATATGTGATGATGATGTTACTTAGTGTAGCACTAATATAGATGCCAAGTGTAAAAGAGCAGATTTCTACATAACAAACGATAATCATAAGCATGTTTTAAAAAAAAGTTTTGTTGATTGTATTTTTTTGATGTTCGTAATTTTTAGGCTTGGTACGCCATCCCATGCAGCCGAGAGCTACAGCTACAGCCTACATGTGGCGCCGCCGCCGCTGCTGTTGTTGCCGCCAGCAAGCGAAAGACACGTATGCGCCCGCGGTCTTGTGCGGCTGTCGTTGCCGCGGCTGAAGGGGACAGGCGATCGCGAGCCCGCCGCTGGACAGTCGGCACGACGCGCAGGAGTGCGTGAACGCGATGGCGCCGTGCTCGAACCGACCGAGTGTTCGCCCCGGCCGTGGCATCCGTTGTTGGTTTGCGGGCTGTGCTGGCGATGGCCCGAGAGCTCAAGAGCCGAGAGCACCAAAAATTCACGGCAGGTCGACAGTCCACTCGCCCACCGACACAGCTTTTGTCTCCGGTCGCGGCCGGTTCGATGTGTTCGGTGAGATGCAGTGCGGGTACGAAAACGGCAGTCCGGTGGTTAGGGTTTCAAAATCCACGAGATCTTTCGGGGGCCAGAATCAGAATCGTGCTGAACCTGAACGTGTCGGCGATCGGTCGAACGGCCTGAGAAGATCTAACGCGTGGGAAACGGGTGTTTGCGATCTGCTACTGCTGCCCTGCTGGTGTGTGCATATGTCGTCGCCACGACTCCAGGAAACCTGAAGAGCGAAGACTGTTACAATGATCAGCCGTATTCATATTCGTGGTTGGAATTGGGATAGCAGTTCTGAAACTGCAACAATGATGAGCTGCTTATTTGTCCAACGAACATGTCGCCACTCGCCACGTAGGCGATAGTAGGCTTCATTTGTTTCAGCTCCAACTCGCTCTGATTCACTATTTCTCTCTCACTATTCCTCACCTGATTCACCTGATTCATCTGATTCTGAAGCTGAAATAAACACACCCGTAACAAGCTGCTCTACTTGGCAACAGCTTCCAAACCATCCCACAGCGCACGCCCATCTGTTGGGCCACAACAGGTGTTAGCAAATAATGCAATTAAGATCGAACACGAGACACAGATTTTTACGTGGAAAACCCTTGCGAGAAAAACCATAGGCGTCAACCGGCAATCTTCACTGTATAGAGAGAGTTTACAGAACGCAGGGAATACAATGAGTCGTCTACTCTTTCCGTACGGCTTACAAGATGTATTTATAGGACGGACTGACTGCAGTCAAATATGGAAACAAATCTGCTAATAAACATGACCGAACCGTGGGCCCTCCAGGCGTCCCCACAAGACTCACGTTATAGAATTCGGATCATATTCCAACAAACTCCACCTTGAAACGAATTCCATCTTGTAGCAGATGAAGTATCATCAATCAACTCACTTCAATAATAAATAATCACCGACGCCAAAAGTCACTAGGACTTAATTTTTAATACCAACTAAGTTTGAGCATAGCCCAAACTTAGCTCCAGGAACTGGCTTTGTCAACATATCAGCAGGATTATCATGAGTACTTATCTTGCACACTTTAACATCACCTTCAGCAATAACGTCTCGAATGAAGTGATACCTCACATCAATATGCTTGGTCCTTTCATGAAATATCTTATCTTTGGTCAGACAAATAGCACTCTGGCTATCACAATAAATAGTAGTGCAAGAAGTAACCCCGTAAAGTTCAGAGTATAAACCTCTTAACCAAATAGCTTCTTTACAAGATTCAGAAATAGCCATATATTCAGCTTCTGTAGTAGACAGGGTAACAGTGGACTGCAAACATGCTTTCCAGCTAACAGCACAACCACCAATGGTGAAAATATAACCCTGAGAGATCTCCTCTTATCCAAATCACCAGCAAAATCAGAATCAACATAACCAACAAGTCCATCTCTAGATTTCCCAAACTGCAAACAGGCATTAGAAGTACCTCGCAAATATCTGAAAATCCACTGAACAGCTGTCCAATGCTCCTTTCCAGAATTAGCCATGAATCTACTGATAACACTCAATGCATGAGATAAATCAGGACGAGAACAAACCATGGCATACATAAGAGAACCAACTGCACTGGAATATGGAACTCTAGACATGTACTCAATATCACTATCTGACTCTGGACATAAATCTGATGATAATCTAAAATGTGCAGCTAATGGAGTACTCACTGGTTTTGCATTATACATGTTGAAACGACGAAGAACCTTTTCAATATAACCTCGCTGACTGAGGAACAATTTACCAGATTTTCTATCTCTAGTAATTTCTATACCAAGAATTTTCTTAGCTGCACCCAAGTCCTTCATCTCAAATTCTTTACTCAATTGTGCCTTCAATTTAGATATTTCTGATTTATCTTTAGCAGCAATCAACATATCATCAACATAAAGAAACAAATAAATAGCTGAACCATTAACAATCTTCAAATAAACACAGCTATCATAATTAGACCGTTTAAAGCCATGAGAGAGCATAAATGAGTTAAACCTTTTATACCATTGCCTAGGAGATTGCGTTAAACCATAAAGAGACTTCTTTAGTCTACAAACAAGGTTTTCTTTTCCAGGAATAATAAAACCTTCAGGTTGGTTCATATAAATGTCTTCTTCCAACTCCCCATGTAAGAATGCAGTTTTAGCATCAAGTTGCTCAAGTTCATAATCATGCATGACAACAATACTAAGCAAAGTGTGAATAGAACTATGCTTAACAACTGGGGAAAAAACATCATTATAATCAATACCTGAAATTTGACTATAGCCTTTAGCAACCAACCTCGCTTTATACCTTGCTAGCTCACTAGGAGAAAGACCCTCCTTTTTTTTATAAATCCATTTGCAACGGACAGGCTTTTTATTCTTGGGTAATTTCACTAAATCCCAAGTACCATTCTTTTCAAGTGACTCCATCTCATCTTGCATAGCGGTCATCCAATTGTTGCGATCAGCAGAAGTAATAGCCTCAGAATAATTAGAAGGTTCTGAATTACCTTTAATCTCTTCTGCAACACTCATAGCATAAGCAACATTGCATTCTTCAATATACCTTTTAACAGGCTTTGGCTGCCCTTTAGGCTTATCAGCAACAATAGAACGTTGTGGAGACTACACAACTGGAGAAGAATGCTCAACAGCAGAAGAATCATCAACAATTGGAGAAATTTCAGCAATAGGTGCATCTTGCACAACAACATTATCAACATCTGATGAATCAATTAAGTGCTCCACCTACACACTTATTTTCTCTCCCTCAACAGGAGCATCAACAGAAGGATTATCAACAAACATAACAGCCTCATTAAAGATAACATTCCTGCTAAGCATAACCTTCTGAGTCTGAGGATTTCATAATTTATAACATTTAACACCATGTTGATAACTAATAAAAATGCATTTAACAGCTCTAGGCTCCAATTTACCATTATCAACGTGAGCATAAGCAGTACAACCAAAAACTCTCAATTATGAATAATCAGCTGGAGATCTAGACTATACCTCAATTGGAGTTTTCTTATCAAGAGGAATAGAGGGTGAACGATTAATAAGATAGCAAGCAGTGGAAGCAGCTTCAGCCCAAAAACGCCTATTCAAGCCAGCATTAGACAACATGCAACGGGCCCTGGAGATGATAGCCTTGTTCATACGCTCAGCTACACCATTCTGTTGAGGCGTATAAGGAATAGTGTAGTGCCTAACAATGCCTTGAGACTTGCAATATGCATTAAACTCATTAGAACAGAATTCCATCCCATTATCAGTGCGAAGCTTTTTAACCTTCTTCTCAGTTTGATTTTCAATCATAATCTTCCACTCTTTAAATGCTGAAAATGCTTCTGATTTATGCTTTAAGAAATAAGGCCATACCTTACGAGAATAATCATCAATGATTGTCAACATATAACGAGAACCACCAAAAGAAGGCTTGGGAGATGGTCCCCATAAATCAGAATGCACATAATCAAAAATACCTTCACTTTTATGAGTAGAGATATTAAAGACACCCTCTTGTGTTTGCCAAACACACAATGCTCACAAAACTTCAACTTACTGATGCTATGTTCATCAAGAAGTCCTCTCTTGCATAATTCATGCAAGCCTTACTCATATGTCCAAGACGCTTATGCCAAAGATCAGTAGCATCACCTGTAATTGTAGTACCACGAAGATGGTATAAATTTGGAGATTTCAATTCACCTTTCATGACAATAAGAGAACCTTTAGACACCTTTAAAACTCCATCTCCACCAGAGTACTTGTACCCTTTAGCATCAAGAGTACTGAGAGAAATAAGATTCTTGCTCATGCTAGGAATATGCCTCACGTCAGCCAATGTTCTGACAATGCCATCGTGCATCTTAATCTGAATGGAACCAATTCCCACAATATCACGTGGACTATTATCACCCAATCTAACAGAACCTCCATGGAGGGAATCATAGGTGACAAACCAATCTCTATTAGTGCATATATGAAATAAAGCAGCGGAATCAAGAATCCATTCATCATCACTATTATTAGCACATCCAGCAAAAGCAACAAGAGAATCATCATCGGAATAATCTGCCTTAGAAGCAGCAACAGAAGCATTACCTTCATCATTGGTTTTACCTTTCTCTCTATATGTGCCAGTTCTCTTCTCTTTATTTTTCAATTTGAAACAATCCTGGATAAAGTGAGTATCCTGCTTGTAATACTTGCAGAATTTATCACCTCTACCTCGAGACTTTGATCGTCTTTTGTAACGATTAGAACTTTTGCCTCATTGCCATTGTTGGATTTATTTTCTGTCCTTCCACGAACAAACAATGCTTCTCCTTTGGAAGCAGAACCTTCAGAAGACACCATCAACTTCATTTTTTCTTTAGCATGCAATGCCTCACAAACCTTATCAAGAGTTAATGTATCATGGCTATATAACAAAGTATCTCTGAAGTTTGAAAATGAACTAGGCAAAGAGCACAAAAGAATCAGATCCAAATCCTCATCATCATATTCTACCTCCATAGCCTGAAGGTCAGAAACGATCTCCTTGAAGACCGTCAGATGGTTAATGACAGAACCACCTTCTTGCAACTTGTGCGAATATAGCTTCATCTTCATATGCATCTTGCTTGTCAGATCCTTAGACATGCAAATTAACTCTAACTTGAGCCATAGAGCAGCTGCAGTTTTCTCCTGCAGACAATCTTGCAAAATATTATTTGAAAGATGAAGCTGAATCTGAGTCAAGGCCTTACGATCTTTTTTCTTCTCATCATCGGTCCAAGACTTGGAATCCTTGTTACCGAATTTATCAAGAGCATCATCAACATCAGTCTGCGTAAGAATAGACCGCATCTTGACTTGCCACAAAGCGAACCTCGTATCACGATCCAGTTGAGGAATATCATATTTCACTGTAGACATGGTGAAGAAATAATAGCAGTAACCAGAAGAATATAAATCTGCAGAAATTTAGGTGTAACCCTAACAAGAACCTGTAGCCTGGTACACAACTTCGTGTACGATCAGCAATAAAACTGAAAAAATATATATCTCTTGGTAGCCTTTACTATGTGCACTTGGCAAAATTCCACCAAATCTGATTTTCACCTCACACGAATGAGCACAGGTTCTGATGGCTTGGGCCTTCACGTGACTGATCCTCGATTTCCGAATCACAAGAGCAGAACAGCAGCGCCTTTTTTTTCCAAACTGGAACAGGGAGCAAGCATAGCTATTATAGATCGGAATTAACAGCAGAACACGAACCCTTGATCGACGCGCATCATCAGCAGATCGATAGAACTCGACGACCCAGAAGCAGCGCCGCAACACAACTTTTCAGACCACTCCTGAATCGATTTGCACCAACAAAACGGAAAGGAATTTCCGTCCTCTACTCTGCCTCGGTTAGAGAGGCAGCAGGAACGCGCCGGCCAGATCGGCACGATTGATCACGGCGCAAAACTCGGACGGCGGCGGCGGTATAAACTCAGGGAATAAAACCCTAACTTTTTTTTTAATCTCGTGTGTAGCTCCGATGCCACCTGTTAGCAAATAATGCAATCAAGATCGAACACGAGACATAGATTTTTACGTGAAAAACCCTTGCGGGAAAAACCACGGGCGCCAACCGGCGATCTTCACTATATAGAGAGAGTTTACAGAACGCAGGGAATACAATGAGTCATCTACTCTTCCCGTGCGGCTTACAAGATATATTTATAGGATGGACTGACTACAGTCAAATATGAAAACAAATCCGTTAATAAACATGACCGAACGTAGGCCCTCTAGACGTCCCCACAAGACTCACGTTATAGAATTCGGATCATATTTCAACCACATGCAGTCGCAGCAGTACACAAAGCCCCCCATCACGATCCAGAACCAAAGCCACCTCGAACGTTCATGGCCATCCATCTTGAATTCTTGATCGGTACAGTACCGGAGCCGTGCGCCGCCGCCGGGCCCAGACGACGACAGGAGGAACCATGCCTGCCCCAGCACGCACGAATAGCACAAACACAGCTCCCGGGCAAGAACCACCTCGGCACCTCACGTACTCCGTCGGTACGAGAACGAAGCTTCAAACGAGAGGAAGAAAAAACGTCTTTTCGCGTTCCATCAAAGCCACACATCCCATACCACTACCGGCGCCGTGCCGGACTGCCGGTACTCTGCGCCGAACGGACGGAACAACTCATTCATCACCATTCACCACCGATCGAGCCGGCCGGACGCCCGGCCCCGGACCCTGCGTCCTCATCATCCGGTGCCAAAAGAAAGGCAGGACGAGACGAGACGAGACGCACCGCCCGCCGAGGCGCCGACGGCGGTCGCTCCAAAAGCTTCGTTCGCCGAACGGACGGACACTGGCGTGCCGAGACGGCGAAAACGAAAGGAAAACGTGTGCGGTACGGGTGAAGGATCGCTGTCCCGCGGGGTGAAACGTTGCAGTGCATATGTGCGACGCCACGGTTCCTTTCGTCTGATTGAAAGCGCCCGCGCAGCGGTTCGGCGCGCCGGCCGGAGATCCGCCCCCGCGCGCGGTTCGCAACGCCATTCACGGGACGCGACCGCGCGCCCCCTGCGGCGGCAACGCTGCATCTACTACCCCCTCCGTGACCGTGACCGTGTCGGTGTCGTCGACGGGTCACCGCGACAGACAGACAGGCGTAGGGAGGGAACGCGATCGAGCAACTCTCGTGCAGGGGTGGACCAGTAGTCTGTGACTCTGCTGTAGTAGCCGTGAATAGGCATGTGTGTCAGGAAAACGCGCGCGCACTCGTGCTTGGCAGTTATTTTTTTTTTTTGAGTGACGCAGCTGATCGAGATGATGAGGCCATGGGGGCTCGCCGTCGCCGGCTCCGGCCTCCGGGTCGAATCGAGGGCGCCATGGATCAGCAGGGGAAAGTGGTGAGAGCGAGCAACTCTAGGATTTGGAAAGCGGACACGCGGACTCCGACTCGATCCATCTAGGTATCGGATCAGGAAAGACGACAAGCATATCTGTACCCGAACGGACTAGTTATGACATGTGAGCTTATGGAACACGGAAAATTTACTATGAGCGTATCCCAAACCCGATCCCAAGTGTCAATACATATCCAGCGCTATCCTTACTCGTCGACGTCGAAGTGGGAGTACGATATGGCGACGAGCGATCAATTTCGTACCCGAACGGAACAACGCCAACTTGTGCAATTTGTAACCGGACAGGTATCTCTATGTATCTTTTCGCAAGGTTGCGCAAGGAGAAAATTGCTTGTTGCTCAAAAAAAAAGAAGGAGAAAATTGCTTCAATCAGGATGGGGAGGGCAAAAGCCTTCAAAAACTATACTACAGGAACGTGCACGACGCAGTATATTTTAAGCAGCTCTCCACGCCCACCCAGCTCTCTCATCAGCCAGGACACTCCCGTCAGCAGCCGCCGGTTCCCCGGCCCCTCCAGCTCCCGTTCCCGCGCGCCGGAGGCCGGCCGGGCCGGCTGCGATGGGGCACGGCGCTAGCTGCGGCCGCCCAAGCGACGAGGTGGACTTCTTTGGCGCGGCGCAGTCCGGGGACACGGACCGCCTCGCCGCCGCTCTTCGGTCCAGCCCCACCTTGCTCAGCCGCACCACGCTCTTCGACCGCCTCTCCGCGCTCCACATCGCCGCCGCGCACGGCCACCTACAGGTACGACGAACTCCGGAACGGCAGCGCCACCTCGCTTAGCTCTCGATCTCTCTCTTAGTCTCGCCACCAACCACTCAGCGCTCACTCCCCTTCCGGTTTCTTTACAGGTGGTCTCCCTGGCATTGGATCTTTGCGTGCACCCCGACGTCGTTAACCGCCATAAGCAGGTTTGCTCACTGCCGCCGCCGCTGCTTCGCATCTCTTTCCCCCTCTTCCCTGTTGCTGCCGCCTGACACCTCCGGCCTTCAATTTGCCGCAGACGGCGTTGATGCTCGCGGCGATGCACGGGAAGACCGACTGCGTCCGGCGGCTGCTCGACGCCGGCGCCAATGTGAGCCTCTAAATGGAGCTTGCAGGCTATATCAATTCTTGGATTGGAGTCGAGGTACTAAACGGTGTTTTCGATTTGGGTGTGCAGATCGTGATGTTCGATTCCTCGCAAGGGCGGACGTGCCTGCACTACGCGGCGTACTACGGACACGCGGACTGCCTTCGGACCATCCTCTCGGCGGCCAAGTCCGCGCCGGTCTCGGAATCCTGGTTGGTCTTCGTCGCCCCGAGACCCCACCGTCTCGGCGCCGCTCGTTTTGGGGCCCTCGCTAATGTGTTCTCAGCTGTGGAAGTGCAGGGGGTTCGCGCGCTTCGTGAACGTGCGGGACGACACCGGGGCGACGCCGCTGCATCTCGCGGCGAGACAAGGCTGGCGGCGCTGCGTCCACGTCCTGCTCGAGAACGGCGCCATCGTGTCCGCCTCCAGTGGCGCCTTCGGGTGAGGAGGATTCCTGATTCCTGTGCCCGCACACCACCCACCCACCCACCCCCTCATATCATGTCAAACAACGTATTTTTATGTGGAAAAAATCGCTCCTTTTGAGGGAAGTTCTGTGTCCTGCTACATTTGACTCGAGCGCGCGCTCCTGCAGATTCCCCGGGAGCACGCCCCTGCATTTGGCCGCGCGCGGCGGCAACCTGGACTGCGTCCGGCAACTCCTCTCCTGGGGCGCCGACCGCCTCCAGCGAGACTCCGTTGGGTGAGCGACCATTTCTCTTCTTTGTGTTTCCTTCCTCTTTTTGCAACACCACTATACAGCAGACTCGCCAATGGCATGACGCCGGCCGCCTGGAATGCAGAGGCAAACGTTTGACAATTGGTGTTCGTCGAGTCGGGCTGATGCGGCGTGTCGATTTTCTGCAGGAGAATTCCGTATGAGGTCGCCGTGAAGCGAGGTCACGTCGCGTGCGCGGCGCTGCTGAACCCGTCGTCCGCGGAGCCCCTGGTGTGGCCGTCGGCTCTCAAGTTCATCAGCGAGCTGGAACCCAACGCCAAGTCCCTGCTCGAAGCGGCTCTGATGGAGGCCAATCGAGAGAGGGAGAGGAGGATCCTGAAAGGGACTAAGAATCTGCCGTCGCCATCGCACCACGATGACGGCGCTCAGGACACCGCCATCGCCGAGGTAAATTCCGAGTCCTTCCGTTGCAAGTTGCATGCTACAAAAATCTCTTTTGTTGCTATTCATCATGGCGGTCTTTGTCTTGGTATGATATGATTCGAGGAGGTAAATTCCTTTTGCTTTGCCGATGGAAATGATCACAGGTTACTGAATGAACATAGTCAAATCCCAAGTGTCACCTGCACTGCACTCCCACTGCACGATTTAGAGTTTCAACACAGAGTCACTTGCTTCAACACAGAGGCACTATAAACAAGCATCCTTATTGATCCGAGAGAGACAAATGACGCCTTGAAAAGGGTTAAAGATGTGTAAACTATAAGGAAGCGTGTTAACCAGCAGTTTGTCAGCGTGATGGCTACTGCTACTGGCACTAATAATATTTTTAACAGTGTGCTTATCGGTAATGCCAAGCCTAACACATGTTTGCCGAACGGCGGTCAGCATAGCAATGTGCGCATCCACTTGCACACCTAAGCAACCGCGCCAATCCATATGAGCTCCGCATTATTCAAACACACCACCATCCAAATCAATGTACGATTACAAATCCACGATCTCGGTGTTCCCCCCATGACGCGGATCTTGTTGCCAACTGAACTGATCAGATGACTGGCGTGCCCGTGCAGGCTAGCGACGCGGAGGTGTGCAGCATCTGCTTCGAGCAGGCGTGCAGCATCGAGGTCCGGGAGTGCGGGCACCAGATGTGCTCCGCGTGCACGCTGGCGCTGTGCTGCCACGCCAAGCCCAACCCGGCGACGCAGTGCCAGTCGCAGCCGACCTGCCCGTTCTGCCGCGGCGGCATCGCGCGGCTGGTGGTGGCCACGCGGACGAGGGCCGGCGACGACGACGACGAGGAGGAGCGGGGCAGGCTGGGGTCCTCGCCCAGGCACCAGCGGTCCCGCGGCCGGTCCATGAACCTCAGCGGCGACGCGGGCAGCACCAGCACGCTCATGGGCAGCATCGCCTCGTCCATCGGCAAGATGGGCCGCCGGCGAACAGACAGCAGCGAGCAGGTCGACGACAAGCCATAGCAAGATGAGATCATGGTTTCCTTTCAGGCATTCATCCATTCATAATCCACATGAAATCGGTGCATATGATCATCCTTCGCCGCCGCCGCCGCCGCCATTGGCCATCCATCAAGGAACCAAACAAGCCGCTGTTTTTGTAGATTATATTTTTGGCAAGTGAGTTATTCATCACCTGTGTAGATTCATTCAAGAGAGAGAGCCTGTGCTGACGTGGTGTAGCTAGGCTAGATCCGATCAGCGATCATCCGAATAAGCAGCTCGTCCTTGCCTGGCACTGGCAGCCCCCATGCCATACGGCCGTGCCCCCCGTGTATGGAGTTCTTGAAAGGCTGCTGTACATGTCTGATTCGCAGAGATCTGGCCGGGTCTGGTAATAAGATGAGAAGCTGGTACAAATCCATGTGACCGATTCATATATGATTGCCCCCAATGGGGGCTGCGCCGCTCAGGGTTTGGCCAGTTGCAGCCCTCAGAATTTTGTCTCAATCTCGCTCGTCAAGATCTTGGGCCTCGTTTAGTTCTAAAAAGTTGAAAAATTTTAGAACTATAGCATTTCGTTTGTATTTGACAAATATTATCTAATTATAGCCTAACTAATATTAAAAGATTCGTTTCGTGATTTACAGCTAAACTATATAATTAATTATTTTTTTATCTATATTTAATATTTCATACATATATCAAAATATTAATGTGATGGAGAGGGACCGAAGAAATTCTAATTTTTTTAGGTGAACTAAACAATACGGTTCTGAATTCTGGTGTGGTGAGGTGCCTGCCTGCCTGAGTGATGGATGGCTATTGCCCATTGGTCTTTGGATCCCCTGAATAACGGTGGATCGCAAGTTTCCTCTTGGATACAACCATCTCCAGTTCTCCACCTCGTTCTTTAGGGAGGGGAGGTGGGGATTGGACCCAACTGCTGCTAAAATGGGAGGAGGGGCAACTGCTGCCACTCATTGACGTCGTGGTTTATCTGCCCCCAGTCAGCACTCAGCAGGTGTTAATGCACAATTATTAATACTACTGGGTGCTGACCGTCTGTTGACTTGTTGGACCAACTGTATTGCTTGGGGCCCACGGTGGAGTGTGGTTGAGAAAAAAAATGTAGGACTCATGGTAAGACGTTGAAAGTTAGATTATTGGAGAGCTCGTCTTATATACTAGTAGTATTTTTTTCCCAAGTAATACAGTAAAAAGTATCAGCTCGTTTGCTACCTGATTTACTAGTTACAAAGTCTTAGGATCAACCCCCGCCTTCTTTCAGAAAAAAAAAGGATTAGCCCCTGAAAAAAATTGGGGGCCATAAGTAAACATTGATCGGGATTGGGATTTACTAGAACTCAAGAGTTGAAACTGTCAAGCATGAGCTTCAAAACTGCAGACATTTCCAGCACCTGGCCTGGCCACCTGGGAGTATGAACCATTGCAGAGCATTGCTGAGTGCCAACCTGTATCAGGATCAGGAGAGCATCCGGAAGATAGAAACCAGAGTCCATGCGCTGACAGTGAGCGAGACGATCTTTCCCAGAAAACGAGGAGAGGCGACGTGACATCACCTGTACATGAATGCTACTAGCCGATGTCAGCCGGTGTACGTAGAAAGGAAAGAAAGGCACCGGAGAAACTCAGAGCAGCTGACCGTGCACACAACTATCACGTCCAGGGTGAAGGATTGAGGAATCGAGCAAGGTGTCGGACACTCGGGTGGCCGTGGACCGTGTACTGGAGCTGAGGTCCAGACCCGTGTGGCGTGCAAGTGTGCGCGGCAGTGGCACTGCCGTTAACATGCCAAGCAGGCAAGCTACTGTCCCTAGAAAGCAGAGAGATACACGAAGCTGACGCATCCACAGTTTGGACCGACGTACTGCTCGGAGCTGTTGCAACATGGACTTAGCAATAGCACATGCATCAGCTGGCGCATGTTATCTGTAACTGCCAATCACCAATGTAATCACCGATATACGTATTATGGGCAGACCGGAGCAAAGCAACGAACGACGCATCGAAAAAACGGTAGGGTTTTCCCGTCTAATGGCTGTTGATAGTAATCGGCAACAAATACCTGCTGTAACTGTCGTCGTCTTAGATGAGCAGGCAGGCAGCAAAGGAGATGTACCGGAGGAGGCGCGAGTAATGCGTCTCGCGGGTCGACACCATGATTCGCAACGGACAAACGGATTGATGTATAATCGACATGCCCAGGAGCCAGTGCTGCACTATGCACCAAAATACTCCTCTCCCTGTCAGCATGGCACATAAAGAAGGGAGCCAAAGGATAAGCTGAAAATCCTCAAGAAAGATTATCCAGGCTCTTTCTTCCCTGATGGTACTACAAGTGACGAGACCAACCATCACAATAATTCGCAGCGGCTGTACCTGCCACCAACATGTCCCTGCACCGAGTGGCAGTGGACGAAAAGCGAATTGCAGAATTGCAAATGCAGGAGAACATCCAGGAGACACGGCATGCAGAATTGCAGATGCAGGGGCGTGTACAGTGCAGATAACGTGACGAGCAGAGGAGGAGAGCTGAACAGACGTGCGACATCGCGGAGTGAATTGAGATGGACCAGATTCACCAGTCTTGTGTTTGTAGCGTCCAAGCACAAGCGGCCTTCGCGACCAGATTCACTCGCAGGGTCCTACTACCAGGGTTACCATGGAACAGGGGAGCCATGGGCAGTTAGTTCTGCTCTTGGTAGGCTCCAGCGCCCGTAGCATCACGATCACGGAAAATAGGCTTTTTGGTTTACTGGAGAAAATAGGCCTTTTGGTTTACTGCAGGCTTTGACGGACCATGGACCAGCGGTGGTCGTCGAGGCCATCCTTTCTATTATGGGCTGTGCGATCAGAGCCCAGAGTTTTCTAACCCGGGATGGGGGCTAATCGCGAGGGGTGCAAGAGCCCACCTTCAAGTCTGGTTTTCTTTTCTTTTTTTTTTTATGGAAAAACACAAAATCTAGCGCCTATTATATTATAATAAAATCAGATATGTGAGTCAAGTGTTCGCTGCATATCCGTCTTAGTTTGATTCCTAACTATATGCGAGTGCTCATATTGTTTTTTATATTTATTTTATAATTTAATTAACGGCGTCATTTTTAAATAGACGACACGGTCCTGAGATTAGGTGTTCCCGAGACCCGTGGTGCTCCCTTGTGAGCAGATGTTATGTTTCGCAGCCTTGATGGGCCGATGGACTTGTGATTTAGGGCTGAAGGGCAGGATGATTGGGACATATAGTATTATGATTGGGACATATAGTATTTGACACTGTCGGATTGAACGTTGATTCGTCAATGAATCATTGGGGGAACTGACGCTCTGCAACGTTGATTCATGACAGGTAGTCTTCAATATGAATGCAGCCCATTGTTGCCCCAGAACATGTCGATTCCATGTTTCTACTGTTGCTAGGCTACTACTGAGAGCGATAGACACATTCAGTAACTACTGATCAGATATACTATTACCCCTTCTTTCGATCACAATCATGTGAAAGTGAAACCCCTAATTACATACTACTACTACATTTCCTTTCTTCTTCTTCTTCTTCTTCTTCTTCTTCTTTTCTTTGGGGATTACTACATAAGCCTAGCTATAGACTTCGTCTTGCAGAACTATGTACAACAGTTTCAGCAAGAACGAACATGGTTCTACCAGTATATGTATCAAGTAAAAAAAAAAACGATAGCCGAACACTGAAGGCAGTGCTAGTTGTGCTCTCAGCCTTGAGACTGTCGACCATCGCCTCATCCATCTCTTCTCATCTCAACTACGAGGATGCCTTGGACTCAGACACGCCTAGACAGACGACCTCCAGATTCGTCCCTCGAAGGAGATGACGATGATGGAGACGTCATCGTGGTAGCGCCTCCTCGCGCCGCGCGGGATGTCCAGCAGCTGGCGCGTCTCCATGCCTGCAACGCAACCCAAACAGAACGAAATCGTCAAGAGGCCCGTCTGATCGTGGGGGTCCATGCGTGTGCCGTATGTCAGTGTGTGCCCACTTACCGGCCTTCCTGGCGGCGCGGTGCACGAGCTCCCCGACGAGGTGCTGCGCGGGGTCGCCGTCAGGCTCCGCGGCGGTGAAGGCCTCGACCTGGTCCACCACCTCCTTGTTGGTGAAGAACTGGTACAGCCCGTCTGAGGACAGCACCAGGAACTTGTCTTGCGAGCTGACGATGCGGTGGTGGCACAGCGACGGCGCGCAGGTCACGTATGACTCCGTGCCGACGTAGTCGATCTTGAAGGCTTCCAGAAGCCTGCTGTTCCACTTGGGCTGCCAGTGCCAGAGGAAAAAGATTAAGGAACATCGACAGAACTGTCAAGTTTGCAGATTGACATTTGAGGGAATTTTGACGCTTAAATTGGGACCATAAGGCACAGACCGGGATGGTGGAATCGTCGGGCAATTAGTAGATAAGTAGAAGCTACTCCTACAGTCCTGCTCCACCAAGCCACTGCTCGACGACCACTATTGACTAATCAGCCATGATTTGGAGCGTAGGGCCTACACAACTACATGATTGGTTACTCGCCGTTCTAGTCCTTAGACCGTGACAGACTGACAGCACATTGTGCAGAGCATGTTGAGAAGAACTGCACAGCTTAAACGCTACTGTACTTATGCAGAACAAACTGCAGAAGCCTGACCGACAACAGGAATGTACCAGAGCATGCGCACTGAAAACGAAATAGTAGAACCGAAGTTACCTGCTTCAGGTAGGCGACCCCAAACGCTCTGGTGACGTTGATCTTGCCTTTGACCCGGCCATTGACTATGGCGTTTCGATCGTTCAGATGCTGGGCCTTGATCCTCATCACCTCCTGCAACATTCCAAATTTCGACAAGGACGACTCGATGAAACCCAAAACCCCAAATCCGGTCATAATTGAAGTTCTGGATAGGAATGGAGATGGAGGGGCAGAGAAGGGAAAGACGGCGTACATCGTGGACCGCGGTACTGTGCTCTGCGGTGAGCTGCACGGCCTGCAGGCCGTCCATGTCGTGCGCCTCCAGCTCCCGCATGATCTCGGCCTTGAACTGCTGCAGGTCCTGCGACGCCTTGCCGAGGACGTTCTTAAGGTCGGGCTCCGGCCTCCGCGCCAGCACGGCGCGGCTGTCCCCGACGTTCATCAGGTAAACGTCGGTTCCCTTCATCACCATGACCAGAACGCAGGAGCCCATCAGCCCCAGCTCCGGGCACTCGGCCGCGCGTTCCTCCGCCGCCGCGAAGAAAGCATCCTCCGTTTTCTTCAGTGCCCGCGCCAGCGCCTTCAGGACGTCGCGGTGCACCGGCGTCGTGGCGTTGTTACCTGACATGGGCACTTCTGTCCTTCTGCGCTTAGCCGCCTCCGCGCTATCGCCGTCGGCCTCAGCAACACAGAGGCGTTCGGCATTGCCTGTGGCCGCTTCTTGCTGACAGCACCTGGCGCCGTCGCCGGCTTCGATGTCGTCCCACAGCACGCCTTTGAGCTCGCTGTGCACGGCGGCGTAGAGGTTGGCGAAGAGGTAATCGGTCGCGTCGGGACCGTTGAAACCGTCGTAGATTCCGACGAACACCCAGCCGTGCTCCTCGGACACCGCGACGTGGAACCGGTCCTCGCCGGCCATGCCCTGAGCCCACTCCACATTGCCGTTCGGCGGCGAGCGGTAGCCCCCATCGCTGAAGGAGACCTTTCTCGGCTCAGCAGGTTCGCGTGGCCAGCGGCCATAGCGCGGCGACCCGAGCCGGAGTTTGGAGGCGGTCCTGACGAAGAACCGTAGCAGGGATCGCTCGTCACGGAGGCGGGATCGCGCGGCGCGGCGCTCAGCGATGAGCTGAGAAACGCTCGGTTGGAGCCCCACGGCCACGGACGTGGAGGCGGACGAGGAGCGGTCGAGTGGACCCGACATGAACGGTGAGTCCGGGGGGCGGGCCGGAGATGGTGGACGCGGAGCCGGATGTCTCGGAGAACAGGCCGGAAGTGGACTGGACCGGCCCGGACATGGAAAGCCTGGGCGGCGCCGCCTGGAGAGGAACGGCAGCAAAGGACCGCGAGCTCTCGAACGTGCACGCGGTCGACTGCGGCCACGTCATCTCGTTCAGCACGGCGAACGACGGCATCGATGCCGACGTCGCCGGATTGGCGCTGATGGCGGCGCCGGACAGAGAGAAGAAGGACGACTCCGACGACGTCGCGGCAGCCGTCGCCGTCGGGGGCTGGTCGAAGGCGGCGACCGACGATGGCACGTAGGTGAAGGAGTGACCGTGGCTGTCGTCCGGGAGCGCGTCCGACGCGACGACTGCGGCGTAGGGGTCGCCGGAGAAGCATGGGTTCTTGGTGATGCCATTGCCCATTTTGTTTTTCTTGGGCTTTGGATTTTGGGGATCGGCAGAGTGGAGGTGGAGGGGATGGATGAGTTGACCTTTTGGGAAAGGGAGGGGATGGATGGTTTGTTTATGGGAGTTGACTTGGAGTCGAGTGATGAGATGCGACGAGGGGCAGGCCCACGGTCGGGTGAATGGTGGCCCTCTCGCTTGGGGTCCACGACTTCCTGCCCCACATCGTCGTTCTCGTGCGGTCTTGAGGGCGGGCGGTTTCTCCAGTGGCGGAGGCGCACCGCCTCTGGGCGTCTGCGGCGGACGGGGAGCAAAGCCAGGCGGGGCCGGCCGTCGCTGCTGGCGCGGGTGCGCAGGCTGCGGAATCCCTTTCCCCCTCTTATCCCCAAGGCGAGGAACGGAGCGGAGAGGAGAGGGGGACCAGAGGACCCTTCTCCTGCTGTATTTCCAGTCTGAGGTAAGACGCCTGAGATCGTTCCTTTTTCTTTTCAACATGGCGTTTCGGTAATTGTTTTGCTAATCTTTGCTTCTGAATTACAATCTTGGTACATGTCTAATTTGACAATGTTGTGATTGTAATAGTCCCTAGTCCTTATGATATCTGGTGCTTAGAGAATTATGTTGTGCTGTTTCATTTCGGCCAGCTTTTGTTGTCTGTCATTTTTAGAGATATATGAGTTTGCGTGGGTTTTGAACCATTTTGAGCTGATGAAACAAAGATCCCGTAAAAACCTGAGAGGCTTCTGGTCCCTAGGGATGGTTTTTGCCAAAAAGGGGCTGATAACAAACCACCTCAAAGTTTCTATCAGAAAAAACTGAAAGATTTTTTTTCTATCATTACTATGCACGTCTCTAATCCTTTTTCTTATTAGTGCTGTTATGTTTTACTGGTTGCAGGTCAATTTGAAGAATGAAGATGATACACGGGTTCATCACAAAGGATCAGGAAGAAAAGTGATCGAAAAAGTGCACCAAACTTATGCTGCTGAACTTGGAAATAAAGATTTTGCATATGACAGTGATTGGTGAGTGAGATACTTATACTGGGAAGAGGAAGTTCCTTCTTTAAATCTGAGTTTGATGTTGTTTCCCGTTGTCCAATTTCTGGTAATTTGCTTGGTTGGCCAAAATAATCTGATTAGGACAAACTTCATCTCAAATGAAATGAGAAGCCCATGTTTAAACATTTACTTCTAATACTCAAGATGGGATTTATATTTTCTACATTTTTCAAGAAATTTTTAAGGTACATTTTGAACGTTATGGTGACACTTCATACCATTAACATTGCAGCAGTGATCTAGCTTTTGCTTGAGGCCCTGAGCATACCGGTGAAGTAAAAACTAGCATTTCCATTCCAAGTTTGCATTTTTCTGCTTGCATCAGTTAACTTCAGTACTTCACCATCAATGTATTACCCAATCTGATATTTTTTCATCTGTTGCTTGGCTTCAGGAATTCTGCTCGAAGGTATCTGCTGGAAGTTCAGATAAAAGCACAATAATGGTGCCACCTTGTTTACTAAAAAAAATGGTGCCACCGTCAATATATTGGACTTTTTTATGATTTGTGCTCATTTGTAAAAGGTGGAGGCTCCAGCCCAAAGATCTCCTCCATCGTCTGGGTAAAATTTCTTGACGAATTGCTCATATGGCACTACGGATTCCTCTGTACAGTTTGTTGTAACAGGTCTGATCATTCTGTAAACATGGCCTTGTTTGGAAACCCGAATCCAAAGGGCCGGCCGAAAGTAATAACCCTCAAGCTGAATCCTGGCTTATCCCCTCTCTCTGCCACCGGGCTGACGATCAACGCTCCTGTTTCTTATCTAGATCTAGATGTACGATGGGAAGTTCAGTTTGAAGAAAACTGCCAATCTGTGTATGTACCAGATCATCGCTGACCTAAAATATCGTTAGCCATGCCCAGATCCCGTTCAGCACCACCTGCATCCTGTCTCTGGTGAGCACACTGATGTTTCATCTCACTTGCCTAGGAATAATTGATGTTAAACAACCTTTATTCAATATTGTTTATTGTGCAGTTGCTTTTGGAGTAGTACATGTGAAGGAAAACTTGGTTTGAGGATGCCTTTGCATGCATTGTTTCGATTTTTTTTTTTTCAGTTTATCTTCTCCAGTCTGAAAGAAAAAATATAGAAGCTATTCATTGTCAGTTATTGGATAGCTATTAGGTGCTTATGGACAGATCGAACATAATTGAATGAATCAAATATTGCATGGTATGATTTGGAGATATAGATCTCATTTTGTTTTCCTTTTGCACTGCTTTCTTTCAAAATTAGTGGTTAACCTGTTCCTATGTGTTGTAGTTGTGCCACTGAATATTTCTGGCTGTTCATTAGAGAATAATGCTCAATGTGGTAGATGAAAGTTCCCTCTTGGATGATTCACGCTCATCGATAAGATTTTATTACTATACTTATGTTACATCTAACTGGTGTGCTCTCGTTCTGTGGGATGTTCTTCAAACAGCAGTACTACTTCATGGATTAATATTTCATAAATGGGCTGAAGAAATTCCATCCTCTAGAAAGGAAGTAGCGCAACAGAAATGAAGAACATTGGTGAACGCCTGCTCTACACTTTGCGTTTTTTAAGCCTTCCTCTGTCAGCCAGAAACTCAGGTACCACTCCTTCCTCTTTCTTGTTGGTTTCATCCTCTCAGCTTGGTTGGTTCAAATTGATCCTTTTCATTTACGATCCAACATTTACAGATAGTAATAGTTGATTTTCTATGATCCCAAACTCCAAATTTTCTTGCCTCGATGGCATCCTCGTATGACATCAATGTGTCCTGTATCCAGTTTTAGAAAATGGTGGTCTTCTTCACTTCTACTTCTCAGTTATCATAATGTAGGAAACCTACTAGTGATATGAAAAAACACACCGTTTTCCTAATACTCAAAAAGGAATGCTCTTACCAATTTAGATATGCCAAAAAGAAGCTAATCTATTTTCGAATTGTCAGTTTTTGTTCTACATCTGTCAGCTGTATATACATACCGTGCAGTCTTATTTTCATGATGGCTACACACTTTATCGGTTCCATCTTGTTTTTTCAGGAAAAAAAGGAACGGGGTTCAACCTCTGCATCATTGATTCCATCTGGTATGTTTCAGTTCGTTATTTATAGTATCATGGCACTTAGATGTGGCTAATCATTTTATTAAAATGAGCTTTCACCCCGACGCCCTTCATTGTTGGCTTTAGCATTCACCTATCTATTTTTTCAAAAAAAAAAGCATTCACCTATCCACTGTTGCTAAAACAATTGTATATCTTCTCGATCATGCATAAGCATCATTATGCATGGCATTGATGAAAAGATCGATCGTCATTTCATGTATCATGCTTGATTATTCGAATTTTGCTTGCCTTTCACATGAAGTGCATTAGTGGTATGAGTGTTTGGTGTTTGTTTACCTCTAAGGTAACCTAGGCATGTTTAGGACACCAAATGAACCTAGGTTTATGTTCATGATTTTGGTTAATTAAGCTTTGTTGTCATGGTTGACCAAGGTGGACCATGAAAGTGATTTTGTTTGACTGATTTGAAAATGATAGCTAGATTGCTTGCATGTATGTGCAACCTAAATAACGTTTGTATAGAATTTTATAAGGAACAAAAGTTGTTTTTACCACTTTTCATGAAAATGCTTGGAAGGTGTTCAAAAATGTTGAAAAAGGGCAGAATTGGGGACTGATTTTCCATTTTGGGAATTTTTAAAAGGTATTTTATTTGGATTTTTTGTATTTCAAAATCTAGGCAGAATCTAGTAAAACTTCTTTAAGATAAAATGTTCTACTCTTCAAAAGCTACATTTCATCTATTTTGAGTTTTTGCTAATTTGTCTTAGTTTAAGAGTTATTAAGCAGCAAAGTTTGTTTTAAATTAGTGAAAACTGTATTTTGGTGACGGTTGTTTCCTGGCCGTCAGGGAAATCCCCGACCAGGAACGCGCCGTGGCCACCCGCGGCAGCATGCGTCGGCCGCGTGGCGCCTAGGCTCTGTCGAGGTCGGGCCGTTTCGGCTGCGTGGGCGTCGTCCGAACCGCGCCCGCTCCTTCACTCTCCCGCGCCCTCACTCTCTCCCTCCTCCCCTCTCATTTCCGCTCTACTCGCCGCCGCGTCGCCCGAGCTCGTCTCGCCGCCGTCCGAAAATCCACCGCCGGCAGCCACGCATTCGCCCGCTGAGCCCCGCAATCGAGCGCACCTGAGTCCGCTCCACCTTCCTCCACCCTCGCCTCGGCCTGTTGCGTCAAGGTTCGCCCGAATCGCCTCGTCTTCTCCCTGTCCGCCATGGCCGCACCTCGGCTTCACCGTGGTCCCGCCGCTCTGGCCATCCTCTCTCGCCATTAGGGTACGCATCAGAAGCGTCGTGGTGGGTAGTTGCTAGGACGATAGTCAATGGCGTCGATTAGGGTTTCGTGGGGTCGGATTTCGTCGAGCCGCCGCGCGGAGTGCCGCCGCTCCGCCACGCGCGCATGGCCGAGCCACCGTAGTCGAGCTCCCATCTCTTTGAGTAGCCGATGAGATGCGTCGTGGTCCCCTCGAGCTAAAGCTCTAGTCAGTGTCGCCGGCCGAGTCCTCCTTCGCCGGGTCTAGGGTTCGCCGGAGTCGGGAAAGGCCGCCGCTCCGCCGTGCTCGTGCTCTGACCGCCTCAAGCCGCTCCCTCCCATCTTTAGTACCCTTGATCGATGCGCGCTGTTCTCCTCTCTCTTCTCCGCCGGTTGGTGTCGCCAGAGCGCCGCCAGGACGGCCGGCCGAGCGTCGCCGCCGACGAGGACCGTCGGTCTAGAATGAGGGAAAACCTAGGGTTCTTCGTGCATAACAGCCAGACTCAGAGATTTACCTGTTAGGGCTCGGTGGATTTCTGGAATCCTCAGGGTCCCCGGTGCAAAGTTTTTTCCTTTTTCTTTTTCAAAACTGTTTCCAGATTTTGTTTAAAGCTTTGAAAATTCATAACTTGTTCATTTTTCATCCAAATGAGTTGGTTCAACTTGCAGTATTTTTCTTATGAGATGATCTATGCATGAAAAATATGAAATATGGAAATTGTGAAACTTTTCTGTATAGCTTTATTTATCCCTATTAATTGCTTTTATCTTGGAAAATGCATAAGTAATTCTCTGTTGCTCAGAAAAATGTGAGACCAAGTTTGTTTTAAAAAATGTTATGAGGTTATGTCATGTGAAAAGTTTGATCTGTCTAGTTATGGTGCCTATTTTTATGTGATGATAAATAATTTATAATAAATAATATATAAGGAATTTATGCATGAAACTTTTTGGAGAATGTTTTTATGTCAATCTAGAGCTAATAATGTTCTGAGATCTGTTGTTTGACATACTTTTATGTACAAAGTATTTTATGCCCCTGAAATTATGCTTCCTTGTCATTTTTGTGTAGGATAAAGTACTTACTGTTTTGACTTGAAATTTTTATGGTAGTCTTTATTTGGTATGATTAAGCTCCTGTAATTTTTACAGAATTTTCTGAGTAGTCTAAAGTCATGTCGTAGTTATACCTTGATTTCTTTTAATTATAAATAATGCTTTAGAGTTATCATTTTATGTGTGTAAAAATGCTTTTTATGCTATTTGTAACCTGTGTGATCTGCTACTGGTTGTGGTTCAGTAGAGTGTAGTGTGCGAAACAATGGTTGTTTATAATTTCCTATAGTGTGCGAGTAAATTGTAATGCGAGTCTTGTTTGGAAAATTGTCGGTAGAAGAGAATGCAGATGACATGTGCTTATCTCATATGTTTCGATATCATATCATTCATCTTAGCTGAATATTCATTCACCATCACCATCAGCATTATATTTATATGTATGCACGGTACTCATACGTACTATGCATCATACAGGATCGTTAGAGCTCGAAACGGTAGTTTCCGGAGCGCAAGGAGAGGAAGGCCAGCAGGAAGCTTTGGTTCGAGAAGCAGCAGCAGAAGAGGATCCCAAAACTGATCTTCCGGAGTGTCCCGACCACCAGCCAAGTTCTTTCCTAAAAGGCAAGCCCCGGAGCATTCTCCCTGTGGTTTGCAAAATATCTAACTTGAGTCCCTTATTTGTTTGCTGCATTAAGTTATAGGCATTGTTTTATACCATTGCTGCATTACTTATATTCCTTGCCACTGTTATACTTTAACCCTGTTAGGTTCAGGTACGAATATATGCTTAGCCCTGCTTAACTAGATCGGTAGAAGTCGGGTGATTTTCTGTCATCCGCGAGTTATGGGTAGTGACTCGGTGCGTGGAATATAATTGGAGTGAGAGAAGCAGAAGAGATATGAGGTGGATGAAAGTTTGAATGAGATGATTGAGCTCAAATGTTTTATAGTTTTTGAAATATATTTTGAAATAAATTTTAATGCGAGTGATTTTGATTTATGGATTTTTCGGGATGTTACAGGGTGAGGTGAATTGGAAAATGGTTGTGCGGTGTGGGCGAATTTCGGGGCGACGTGTTGGCGGCTGGTGGCAACGGAGGGAGAGAAAAAGAGGAAGAAGAGAAGATGGAGTGGCCGGCCTCTGCTCTAGTTGGAATGGTGAGGTGGCTGGAGCTTCGCGATGTTGACCACGCGGCGGGTCACGCGATCGAGCGCGAGAAGGACCGCGATGGCCACGGCGGGCGCCGGCGAAGAAGAAAAGGGCAGGTGTAGCAAATGGCCACGGCGGGCGCCGTACTGTAGCAGTAAAGGGGATTTTTCTCCTTTTTCAATTGCTCCAAATTTCATATTGAAACTTGAAAATTTTCCAATATGAAAGTTGCTCAAAATAATCTGAATTGCATTTTTGCTTTTTGAACCATATTCAAATTCTTAATGTTTTTGAAACTAGGGTTTTCAAAATTTAAATTTGAATTTGGAATTCAAACACTTTAATACATTCATAAAGTAATGGCAAAATTTGGATGCATGATGCTTATGCACATGTTAAGCAATGCAATTGTGCAATAACACTTGAGTTGTTACATTTAATGTTATTGATTTGTTGTTTTCCTATAGAAAAATATTTGGTATTTTTGAAAAATTGTCTATTTTCATATATTTCATTTTTGCATTCTATTCAATTTTTCATTTCTTTAAAGTTATTGATTTGTTATTTCCCTCTATAGAAAAAAATTTGGTATTTTTGAAAATTTGTCTATTTTCATATATTTCATTTTTGCATTCTGTTCATTTTTTCATTTCTTTAAAGTTATTGATTTGTTATTTCCCTACTATAGAAGAAAATTTGGTATTTTTTGAAATTTATCTATTTTCATATATTTTATTTTTGCATTCTGTTCATCTTTTCATAAGTTATTGCTTCGTTATTTGCCAACTATAGGAAGAAATCTCTTATTTTTGAAAATTTGTTTGTTTTGATATTTAGGGTCCTGTAAACAGTTTCTTATTTCAAATTTTGAATCTTGATTGTTTCCCGGGCTTTTGGTTACAAATCAATTGGGATGCATGCATAAATGCAGGTTCCGGTTGATTTCAACCAAGCTCTCAACCGGTTGATTTGGTGATTGGTCTCAACCGGTTGAGACCATCTCACAAATCAACTGATTGTGAGGTAGACAGACCCAAGCAAAAAACATGTACTTGGGGCCGAAGCCTAGCAACTTGGGAGTTGGGACACGCTAGCGAGGTGCCTTTTCCTGTGCTTTCACGTCTGAAACAGAGTTGTTTTCTGACGATTTCGATTGTTGTTGGAGACACTTAGGATATTGTTGTAGTACTCACTACCGATAGAGCATTTAATTTGCTCCTTGCGTTAGAGCCAGAGACTAGAGAGTGTTGTGTTGATCTGGTTTCGGATTCCTACGCGTGGTTTCTGCAATTTCTGCAATATAAACTGAGTAGTGGTAGCTGGTAACCACCGGTTCCTCTTCCTTGTCTCCTGGATCTAGATGGCCAGATGCTTCTTCTCCAGCTTGATGTGTGTTTGTTTAGTCCCAATTTTTCTCAGCAACAAATTTTCACCTTTTCTTTTTCATCCCCAGCAAGTTGGGAAGGGTGTCTCACCTATAAACATGCAAAATTCTTTTGGTTACAGGCTAGATGCCTAGATCTGTTCTCTCACATATCTATTTTCTATTTGCAATGCAGATCTTCTGTACCTTTTTCTGAGTTGAGAGGCAGACTACAGAGGACTGATCAGAAGGGCAGTGAAGAGGACTGACATGATGACATGGAGTACTGAGATGGCTTGCTGAAAGCATGCTGCTACACTTTCTTTTGTCATGTACTTCTATGGCTATGAGCTTCCATTTTGTAGACCTCGACATCGCTAGATGGTGAGGTTTTCGTCACCAAATAATACGGAGTACGTACTATACTCCATATACTAGTGAATAGTGATGACTAGGAAAGTTTGCCACTCCATCACCAGTGTGACTGTGATATCGATCATGCAGGTGTAACACTACTAGACAGCAGCTTTTTCTGAGCATACTGCTACCATTGCATGCTATTTCGGCCTAAAGGCTTCTTCGTCTTCTGTGTATATACTAGTATGCATTGACATTTCTGCCGATTCCGTGCCTTTTCGTGTATTCTGTATACATGCTGTGTGCAGATGTCTAGTTTCCGTGCAAACAAACCATTCATTCAGAAGTCAAAGCAACTCGATGAATTATTAAATGCAAACGTAAACCATTCATTCAGATGTCTAGTACCGAGCTAGGCCAAACCTTGACAACCATGGGGATATAACATTGGCACAGGGATACAAATCAAATTACTGCCAAGTTATTTGCGGTTCACTAGACTGATTACATTTCATTATCTTTTTGCAGAGGTCAAACGACTGATCCGTCGACGGTTCAGAGACAACTCTGTACAAGAAGATACCAAGTTCTGGCCTTTCAAAGTCGTTTTTCAAAGTCGTTGCAGGAGGTGACGACCGGCCGACGATCGTGGTGCAGCATGCAGGCAGTTCATGCCTGAGACCGACTGCACTGGGAAACTGTAAATGTCACTGCAGGACGCAAATACAGGATGGGGAGCCTGCAGCGGGTACGCTATAGGACACGGTAAACAAGCGGACGAGCGCGCCGCCCGCCAAATTTGGCGCGGTAGTGGACGTCCTGTAGAGGACGCTGCGGGCCCACGACGCTGCGCCAGAGGAGAGAGAGAGCACGTCCGTCCGTGGAGGGAGGGGGCCGAGCTCGAGCTCGCCATGAGCTTCCATAGTTCCATGTGCGCGGGTCCGGGCGCCGCGAGCAGGCGGAACGCGAGATCGACGACAGCGTCGCCGCGAATCCGTCGCCCAGGTGCCCCCGCCTCCATCACCGCCGCCTCGGCGCCGGCGGCCCCTCCCTCGTCCTCCACCTCCACCTTTTGTATCAGAATGAACCAGTTTCAGAACTAGTGCTACCTTTTGTATCAAATCTTTAGATGACTTTGGCGCTTTTTTGCATTCATTATCGTTTTTATGTAAAGGTATCTGCACAGAATGATATGCAGCCTTGTCATGGGGCTATTGTGGAAACTATGTAAGAACCACCTAGTGGTACCTTTGAAGCACATTGATTTAAATTGTAATTTGAATTGTTCTGGAAGTGTATCATTATATTTATGTGATATTGTTGCCTGTCAAATGTTGTGCATGATGGGGATGTACTGTTTGAGAAATTATCAAACATTATCATCCAAGAGTGTGATGGTAGTGGTGTTTGATAGTTACAGGTCAGATCACTTGTATATTATATAAAAAAAGAGCAAACATTTCTGGCTGAAGGAAAAAACTGTATAGATATAATAAACCAATATAAAATGTGTCCCACACAAAGATGATTTTGAATTGAATCATGAAAAAAAAAAGGACGTGCCCAGTGCCGTAGTGCCACATGTATTAGATACAAAATTAAAATGCACATAATACATCTTATTCTATTTATCCTAAGCAAAAGTCACCAAATGATTCTGTGATCAGTTCTAAGTGTTATTATCGTCATGCTTTATTGGTTCAGTTACACCATGGAAGCTGTCTTCCTTGAGCTAGCTGTCACAGGCACATCATCCAGCTTTCCATGTGGGGTGGACTAGTCGTTTCATAGTCGGAGAAGGTTACCTGCCGGGCTCAAGGTCATCTTGTGCTACACACACCAAAAAAATAGAGAAAAGTTGAATTTTCTGTACATAGGTTGCACAAGGATGGCAGCAAGCTCAAGAAGAAACAAAGAGGTAATAATCCAATTTAAAGCTGACGAGAATGTGTTGTTAGTGGTTCGAAGATTGGAGTTTCTGAAACAAAACAGTACATAGGACATTCCATACTGATTGATTATCTGTATCAAAGCATTCAATCTGCAGTACTAAAACCGAATATACATAGACATGTCCTCACGATATTGTATATGAACACTACTAAGACAGTGATGGTACGATGTAATGCATTCACAAGGAGATAAATAATGTGGATGGTATTTTTTTTTTCCTAGACATATAATATGAATTGCCAATAAGATGAACACCAGATGAACCAAACATGGACCCAACTATAGTCTACGCTAACACCGTTGAAAGTACTATATGACAATGTAAGGTACTTACTCCCAGGGAAGATCACCAACAAGCATCCAGTCTGCATCCTTATCCTCATATGTAAGGACATACTCCTGATCTTTTAGGGCATCCACCTTTGAGCCATTAGTCAGCCTGTCTTTGCTCGATGACATATGCAGACCACTTTGACCTATAATATCACAGGCTAAGTAAATATTCTTGTGCAAAAGCTATTCAGTGATTTGCATGGTATTTACTTTCTGTTCACACATTGGTCATTATTTGTTATGCCATGAAAACTGTGCGTGTGTCCCAAACTCCCAATTATTTGTCCATTACTAAAGCTACATGGAGCTCTGATGAAAATTGAGCAGTGGAGTTAAGGCCAATGGCATTATTGGTCCATTACTAAAGCTACATGGAGCTCTGATGAAAATTGGGTAGCGGAGCTAAGGCCGATGGCACTTAGATCGTGGCATGATAAGCAGAAATTTTCTCCCTGTATATGTTTGCATTCTACTTGGTGCTTATTTAAGATCATATATAGATGCATAACAAATCGCGGTATGAATGCTATCTTCATGGGTCTTACGAATATTTGCTTCAAGAAAGCAAATTTTATTCGACAATAATTAGTCGAGCTCCTCCTACTCTTTTGGAGTACTAAATCTAGTGCATCACAAATGACTTACAGCAACGGATCCAATCAATAAGCTTCCAAAAATGGCAGTGAATGGTGCAGTACTTAACTAGTGTAATTACAAACGTGGAACACATCAATCAATCAGAAGCATAGAACCGAACACCACTACTCACCAGTAATGAAGCAGCTGAACATCTTCTCAAGCGCCATGGAGAGGTCCTCATAGCTGAACACCCAGCACCGCCTCGGTCAGCAGCCCGGGGGGGCGGCGGCCGTCCGATTCAGGGCCAAAACAGTCGAATCGAAGCGGGCCTACTTGGTGGCCGGCGGCGCGGTGGGGGATTTTGCCTGCTGCTTGTCGTCGCTGGCCTTGGGAGCCCCGGGGCGCGGCTGGACGTGGTCCGGGAAGCGCGCCTTCCCGCCGCCGCCTTGGGGGTAGCGGGCAGCGGGCCGAGGGAGAGTGCGGCGGCCACATCCTCCTAGCAGCAGTCCCGGTCGCCGCGTTCGAGGGACTCAGAGCCCGCCAGGCCGAGGCGGGGCGCCGGCGAGGATGACGAGGAGGAGGACGAGGTCGGGGTTGGCTGCGCGGCGGCGGCAGCGAGGCCGATGTAGTCGTGGGGCTCGAGGACGACACTGTGAGATAGGAAGGGGCAATGATTGCTCGTCTCTACAGCGTCCCACCGACCTTGCGACGGGATAACGTAACGGAGTCACATAACAGCGCAGGCGCCACGGTAATACTAAGCAATGAGATAGTGTATAACCCCCGCATTCCGCATAATATCGCAAACAAAATGAAAGGTCGATACAGGGGCTCATGTGGCGCCCCGAGGGACTCGGAGCTTTCCGTGCTCCAAGACTTTTTCCACGGGAAGATCCACCAGGATCCAGGCCTTTATTCTCAGTGGTGAAAAGAGTGATGGGAGGTTGTTGGATATGCTTCTGCGTGATGTCACACCCCTCTCGCTAGGGATCGATGTTGTGAGACGGGGGATTGGGGTGGATCCAGACGGCGATCCCACGCAATACGACCGTTCCGGTGACGAAGAGGACAGATTGTTCCACCTTTGTCGATAACCAGGACACCATCCGCATCAAAGTGTACGAGGGCGAGGGCGAGAGCGAGAGCACCAGGGACAACCACCTGCTCGGTGAGTTCTTCCTTTCTATCCGGCATTCCACCGGCGCCTGGGGGCGTACCTCAGATCGATCGATGTGACCTTTTATAGCGACGCGAATGGCGTCCTGAACGTGTGGGCCAAGACCACCGGGCGGACGAACAACATCACCATCACCATCATTAACATAGAGCGGCCGGTTGCGCAGCTTGCTCCTTGCGCAGCGCAAGGAGGAAATCGAGCGCATGGCCTTGCAGGCCAAAAGACCGAGCGTGGGAAGAAGTAGTAGTTCTGCATCCTGTACCTTGGACGGCCACTGGGATTCTATATTATACTGTATTTTATTCCGTATAAAATGACAGTTTCGTTTAAAGTAAGTCGTACGTACGGCATTGGAATTTGGTTGCTTAATAATAATAACGATAAAATGCGTATTGTTATATGCAACTTGTGGCTTGTGCTTTCTTTCTTCTTCCCCTGAAATCATGTTTTCATCGATGACGCAGGAATTACTACTTGAATGATCTTCTACTTGTCTTTCATTTGCAAGATCAATTTTTCATTTTCTCGAACGTGCAAAAGCATTATTGCTTATCTTTGTATTACGGAGAAAAAGGGTGTATACAAGCGAAGCCGCCCCCCCCAGCTCGACCAACACATCGAACTACATTCTAGTTAGAACCCTAGGATCCTCTAGGATCAACCTAAACTACCCGCGGCCTATGGTGCCATGCCCAACAGGCGGCAAGTTGCTCGATGACCTTGCCATGTATGCTAGGAACATCTCGTCGAAGGCCTTTGTGTCTGCAACCGAAACATCGCCTTAGAAGTAGGATTCGTACGACCGCTTAGCCGCAGAGGCAGGCGTGTTGATGGTTCCGCAACCCCATCTTCCTCATGAGCAACACTTTGCCGCGTTTGGATATCAAGAATGTGATCCATCTTCTGAGATTGCTCCTAGGGGCTAGGTCCGCTTAGGTGACGGCTTCTGCTTAGGAGGGGAGCCGATGAGAGGTGTCTGTATGATCACTTTTAAGTTGGCTATAGTTTCATTATGTGGTCAAAAATTTAAATTTGTCGATTGAGACAAAAATAAATAGCATATACTAGAGTGTTTGTACATACTAAAAAAAAGGAAAATGTCATTATGTGGCCAGAGTCAAACAATAATAGAAATGGAAATCAAATAAAACATTTCGTAAGCAAGTGGTCACCAAACTGCAGGATACCACAAAATGCACAAACACGTGTCAACAATGTGCCTCTCACGGTCTCACCAGCGTCCGGGCGTGTCCTCTCTGAAAGCTCATGGCGAACGCTCGGTTCCTAAGGGGCTCACAAAACATTTTGCAAAGCTTAAATTTGTCGCGTAGGACATTTTTTTATGTTAGTAATTATTGACGGACACTATTTAATATTGTCTCTGCTAGATATAATTTTAAATTATGGAATTAGCCTCCTAATAAACATTCGCTTTGACTGTTAAAATAGTATTTTCTAGAAGTGGAGAGGAGAGAAGAAGTTAAAAGTGACCATTATGCACCGACTATAATATCACAATCTTTAATATTTATCATAAAACTCTTATTTATTGTATATGAAGTCAAATGAAGGCGAGCTTTATATATAAAAAAATTGTTGTTATTAGTATATAACTTTGTTATTGACAATTTTTTATTTGAAATTATGCAAAATGTCAAAACTTCTTTTTAATTTGAAGATAGCTTAAATAACAAGTGAGCCCATGAGCTACCAGTTGGGTGCATTAACAAAAGGAACCATGGTGGGCTAGATGGACAACGGGCCTTGCCGGTCCGGTGAGGATCGGGCCTTCATGGGTCGCCGCGCTTGACAGGCCGTGCTTGTGGCGTGCTCGTGCCTAGCTTTTGGCCCAAGAACGGTCCGTGGGCCGTTTTCTCGTGCTGTGCCGCCCGTTGGGCACGACCTTCTCAGTGAACAACGCCGTGAGCATTGTGGGTGACTCTTGATCAACGGTATAGGCGTGCCCAATCCCCAAGCCCAACGATGTAAAATCCACCTAGTCACCGTCGATGGGCACCGGGGCATTGTGGTCTGTGGAAGCGCCGGCACGGCCGAGACGAGCGCGCGGGGGAAGAAGAACTTGCGGATCCGGCTGGTGGCTACAAAGTGTGTACAGTGTACGTGGACCCGTGGGCCGCTTTTACATGGAGCCAATCCGTGTGGAAGCATAATGATAGTGATAGACACCTTACATACCATAAAACAATAGCACTCTTAAGTTTTAGAAATAAATTAAAAAGTTCAAGTCCACACGTCAAGTGGATGCCACGTTGCACAAGAAAATCAGTTGAGCCACGGTTCATGTCTCTACAAGAATCGGACCCCCCTTCGTTGTATACACAAGTTTAATATTGAAAATAGCAAAAAAAAAAAAAGCAGCTATGAAACTATAACGGCGCTATGACATGGAGGTTTTATAAAGACCAGGAAGATATTAGTAACTGATGAAAAAAAAAAGTGGTACACATGAAATCCAATGAACACAAATATGTTTTCATGAGGGAGGCTCCCTTTAATCATAAAAAATAGTCTCATCCAATGAGGGAGGCTCCCTTTAATCCGTGCTTAATTGCAACATAAAACCAAGTTACCAAAAGTCACTCCTAATCTTTTGTCGCCTATATATACATGCAGATTGCGTTGCTCCTGACCGTGACCATGATCCAGGTGTCTCCATGGATAAGGATGTCTTTGAAGTAAAGGCCATCGCTGGCGACACTCACCTTGGTGGAGCAGATTTTGACAATGAGATGGTGGAGTACGCTCTACAGGAGTTAATCCGGAAACACAAGAAGACAGAAATCAAAAGAAACCAGAAGGCACTCCTGCGACCGAGGACTGCCTGCGAGAGAGCCAAGAGAATGCTGTCTTCTGCGACACAGACCAGTAGACCACCATTGAGGTCTGTGAGCATCGAGGCGTACGAGGGTGAGAGCTGAGAGCGCAAGCACCAAGGAAAACAACCTGCTCGGCCAGTTCCGGCTCTCTGGGATCCTTCCCAGGGCCCAGGGGCGTTCCCTTTCTCGAGGTCACGTTTGAAATCGACGTGAACGGCGTCCTGAATGTGTTGGCGGAGGACAAGACCAGCAGGCAGATGAACAGCATCACCGTCACTAACCGCAGTGGCCGGCTGCACAAGGAGGAAATCGAGCGCATGGTGCAGGAGCCGGAGAAGTTCAGGAAATCGAGCGTGTAAAGTGATTTTGCATTAATTGCTTAAATCTATCCCGTTTAAAGTCGTTTTAGTTCTCACCTACTCCCTCCGTCCCAAAATAGACGTCATTCTCGCTTCCCGAAAAGTCAGTATTTTAAAAATACCGGTAATTATATATTAAAATATATAAATATTTATGCTAAGTAATTAATATCATCAAAAAAATCTTTAAGTCTAGTTTTAAAAAAAATTATTTAAAGATATAAATATTGTACGTATTTTCTATAAATCTAATCAAAGATGAGAAAGTTTAACCGACACGTTTCTCATACGTCATCCTTTGTGGGACGGAGGGAATATGTGCAACATTAATTGCTTGACCTAAAAATGAGTGTGGTTACTTTAATTGGAGGACAAGGGTAGTTCATCTCATAAAAGTATCATTTCTCATCTATGGAGAGTATATTGTATCAACTTTGTACGGTGTAATGTGTAGCACACGGCCACACCACACGTATGTTGACCAGCAATGGCGGTACACACCACACGCACACGCAAAGTTCGACTACTGTAGCACAGTGGCAGTGGCACTGGCAGTGGCAGCGCCTGGTGAGCCCCAGTCCATTCCATTCCAGCGAGACTGGTACTGCTGCCATTGTAGATGGATAATCCCCACTTTCTTTCGTAGTATTGCATCTAGCAACGCTGTAGTGTTGCTAAAAAACAGCAACACTGATACTTGTACAAATTAAACTAATTTGACTCTAATTAAGTTTCTTAAATAGTATTAATATTAGCTCCAACTTGGTATACTATAAAATATATTTTTATGAGTTTGATAATACTAATTTTGTATCATATATTATTGTTTTTATATAATATTGACGAGTTTAAATTATTTATAACTTCTTAAAAGTGACAATTATTGGTCTTCATGGTCGGTTTTTCCCTTCAGGATACGCCTACTCGGTCGGCGCGCTCTGCAGTCTGCACTCCTGGGTCTTGGCACACCGCACACCTCCGCTCGGCGTTGTGAAACTAGTACTACTCTTCTCGCACAAGCTTATCTAGTTCTGTGGAAAGGAAGATGGCGTCCGCTTCGAAGAGCGACGGTCCGGCGGTCGGCATCGACCTCGGGACGACCTACTCCTGCGTGGCCGTGTGGCGGCACGGCCGCGGCGAGGTCAACGCCAACGACCAGGGCAACCGCCTCACGCCGTCCTGCGTGGCCTTCACCAGCACCGAGAGGTTCGCCGGCGAGGCAGCCATGAACCAGGCCGCCCTGAACCCCATGGACACCATTTTTGGTGAGTACTACTCGCCGGTGCTTCTCCATTTTGTAGCCTCCATCCCAGTAGTTGTTCGTCGCCTCTTTTTCTTGGTAGTCGCTAGGTTTTTAGACGTACATGAAGTCCAAAGATTGGGGTTTTCATCTTATGTTTTAATGGCCAGCCGCCCAAACTTAGATCGATCGAAAATTCTAAACCCTCGCTGCAAACGGTGCTTGCCCTTAGCTAGTCCTTTGGTCTGGACCATCTTTTGCTTCTCTCTGAAACTATCTACTCAAACTCTTTTTTGTATTTCCGTTATTTGGTTAATGGAAATGGGGACCCCCCTTGTTCGAAAAAAAAAACGGTGCTTGCCCAGTAACTCCGGGGATCTGTAGCAGGCTTCGTATTTGGTTCAGCTGATATTTCTAATTTATGCCATTTATGTTTTCTTACCCACGGATTTGTAAAAGAGTACCTTTTGCTATCGCCCAAGCACGTCCCTTTTTCCTGTGTGAACTGTTTGTTCAATTCATCTCGTTGATTCTAGAATGCAAATTTATCTAAATCCAAATTTAAATTAAGAGGGGGAAAAATCGATTGCAGAGCGAGGATGCTGGCCACTGTCCAGTGACAACCACAATACTATCTATCCCGTTGCTGCACAGACCATTATATTTCTTAATCTGCTTAATGACTACAAATTCACAGTATCTGAACTAGGGCATATGCAAGTTCAGGCAGTACTAGATCATGTTCTTTGTTTCTAACAGAAATGACATTTGACAGATGCTAATCAGATTATCGAATGTTAAGCTATACATGGTTCACTCTGATTGATTACATGACTAATTTTCTACAGAGGTGAAGCGCCTAACTGGCCGCCAATTCAGCTCCGAGTCTGTACAAGAAGATGTGAAGTTGTGGCCTTTCAAAGTTGTTGCAGGCCATGATGACCGTCCGATGATCATGGTGCAGTATAAAGGTGAGGAGAAGCAGTTCATGCCTGAGGAGATCTCCTCCATGGTGCTCACCAAGATGAGAGAGACAGCTGAGGTATATCTTGGGAAAACGATCAAGAATGCTGTCATCACCGTGCCTGTCTACTTCAACAACTCCCAGCGCCAGGCTACCATTGACGCCGGTGCCATCGCCGGCCTGAATGTGATGCGCATTATCAATGAGCCCACCGCTGCTGCCCTTGCATATGGTCTTGAGAAGATGCCTGTCAGCAACAATCGAAAGACGGTGCTTGCTTGTCTTTCATCTTGGTGGTGGTACCTTTGATGTTTCCCTCCTCAACATTGATCCAGGAACCAACAAGGATAAGGGTCTCTTTGAGTTGGTGGCCATTGCTGGTGACACTCACCTTGGCGGGGCTGACTTTGACAATGAAATGGTGAAATACTCTTTCCAGGAGTTCACACGGAAACACAGGAAAATGGACATCCATAGCAACCAGAAGTCGCTTCGGTGGCTGAGGACTGCCTGTGAGAGAGCAAAGAGGATGCTGTCTTGCACTGCACAAACCACAATTGAGGTCGACTCTCTCCATGATGGCATTGACTTCTGCACCACCATCACCCGATCTCAATTCGAGGAGCTCAACAAGGATCTTTTCAGCAAGTGCATGAAGGCTCTGGACAAGTGCTTATCCGATGCCAAGATGGACAAAAGCAGCGTCCATGACGTTGTGCTGGTGGGCGGCTCCGCCCACATTCCCAAGGTGCAGAACATGCTTCGGGAATTCTTCTGTGGTAAGGAGCTTTGCTGGAGCATCAATCCTGATGAAGCTATTGCCTACGGCGCTGCTATCCAGGCCTCTATTCTCAGTGCTGACACAGATGATGGGAGATTAGTGGATGTGCTTCTGCGCGATGTCACGCCACTCTCACTTGGGATAGAGATCAGAGATGATTATATAATGGGTGTGTTCAGCTGATCCTCTACCCGTTGAATTTGGCTGATGCTGGCTTATTCCCCTCTCTATCTGCACTGTTCATTCAGCCAGCATCAGCCGGCTGTTTGATCAGCCGAACGAGGCCAATGAGTGTGGTGATCCCGAGGAATACCCCATTCTTGGAGTTCGCCGAAGTTCATGTTCTACAAAGAAACCCTGTGTGAAATTGGGGTACAAAGGTAACAACCCTTTGTACTCTCATGTAAACATTTTTTAATTGCTCTAGATGTTTTGTTTTAATTTTATATATTGATGATTGAACTGCTCCCCACTTTTATCTTGCTGAAAATACTCTCACTGCTATCTACCTTCTTCAATATATGCTATAGTATGCAATTGCTTAGTACTACATCTGTAATTTTTAATTTGGTGCTTTGGTGTTTCTACCCTCGTTTTTAAGCGAAATGGTGATTTTACCCTTGTTTTATTAATTTTGTGATTTTACCCTTACTATTTCAAAACGAAGAGAGAGTCTACCCTGGACGGGAGAGGGGGAGGCCGAAGGGGAGAAGGGGGAGGGCGAGGAGAGAGGAGCCGCCGGACGGGAGCAGGGCGCCGGCGCCGGCGCACGACCAAGATGCGCGACGGAGTCGAGCGCGTTCTTTTCCTGCGGCTGTCTATCGAGCAAGAGAACGTGAGAGAAGAAAAAGGCCTCAGGGGTATTGTTGTCTTTTGGACTCCCTATCTTTTCTTTTTTGATTATTTTTCGTCATTAAATGTATGAGTATAAACAGTGTTAGAAAAGAAGGGTAGGCGGAGGATTCATTTCAAAAAGGGCGGGTGAAAACACAAAGTTAAAAAATGGAGGGTAAAATCACAATTGGAGTTGAAAATAAGGGTAGAATCACCAAATTCCCTTTTAATTTCATTGGCAATGTATTTTGGTTACCATGCAGTAGCTTGTGTAATGTTTGTAAGGACTTCAATTAGAGTGCAGCAAGCATAGGACTACTCATTAGAGATTTGTGGGAATTACTAAAACAAGAAATTAAAAAGAAATATTTCCTCATCCCCTACCTTCCATCTCATGTATCATATGTCTCTTATTTTCTTAATTCCCGTTTCCAATGTTGACAGGGATTGCAAGATTGCATTTGTGGGCAGATTTCAAATTAAAAGTGACCAGTTCACCTTCCACCATCAAACACCATGGCCGAGTCTTACCAAGGTTAGTCATAATGTGCACCCCTCAGGTTGTTTGATGTAATGATTTGCAGCCATGGTTGATTGATGGCCGGCAGTGGCCTTCCCCTACTACGTCGTATCATGTCTCCTTCACCGGATCTTTGTGACTCTATCTTTTTGTCCAACGATCCTGGTACTTGGGAGTAATAAGATATGTCCGTGCCTCGTTTGCCTCCTGCATTTCGATTGCTAAATTTTTTTTTGGTATGGGTGGCTTGGTTCATCATCTGCACAAGTTAATGCTAACAATCGAGCCTCGCTGTTTCTATTTTGTGTTGTACCACACGTAGGCTTCTATGTTGCATGGGATTTTTTTTCTTCTTCTCTTCGCTAATGCTGGGTATTGTTGCATGCACCTGAATAATGATATTGTCAAAGTTTTGATTACCTCCATTACTGCCATATTGCCTCTGCATCCACTGCTAAAATCGTTTGGCCATCTGAAAAGTATTATAGATTCACATTTCAGCTATCCTAGCTTTCTCTAAGTTGCCCATGCGTTGTGCCTAAGTGCTCCATGAGATACCCACACTGAGCCCACTGGCTTAATAATGTTCATGATTACTTACTGTATGCAAGTCCAAGATACATGGATTTAGTTTCATGATGCCCACACTTCTACAATTTTCCTCCAAATACAAGTGTTGCTCCAAACTGACTACTGAGAAAAATCTATCTTTGCCCCATTAATCAGTTTTTTCCCAGCAGACTATCGCAAATGATGATTGGGCAACAACAGATGCCGGAAAGAGTACTGAGGCTAGGCCAGCTCCTTCACTAATGCAGCCAAAAACAAAGAGGTACGATGCAGACCTCAAATTACAGAATATAAATATAGATACATATAGCTAATTCACTACCACCATCTAAACCTCCAGATACAATTTTTTCCTTTTGATCACAGAGCCAAATCCGGACCCAACAAAGATTCCTCCAAAGATGGATCCAGCAGATCTACTCGACCTGATGCTACGAGTTGGTAAATTGCTTAACACATACAAACTCAAAACGTATATCTCCATGTCTTACCTATGACATCTTTCTAACTGATTCTACGTATGTCAAAGCAAGCCACCAAAAAAGTGTTTATTGTGGCGTACAACCTTTTGGACCATGTAATGAACAGCAAAGGAGGACTTCTGCCGTCTTAATGTTCCCACCACATAGCTAATGTATCCAGTTGCAGACTGCAGCACACGGCACTGAAAATAAGTTAGCTTAGATGCCTGTTTCATGTGTAATATCCAGGCAGCTCTGATTTTACGTACTGTTAGCCGTTAAAAACATGGCAAGAATAATGTAACTAATCTATGGGATTATGCACTCAGCTAACTACATATGGTTTATTTATTTGAACGATGTGCTATGTAGCAGAATGATTATCCTGTGTCTAAACTGATTATCAGACCAACAATCCGAAATACATACCAACCGTTGTAAATTATTGCCTTTCTCATGTGTAATTGATACGCTGATGCCCAGTGAGATTGCTGCAGCCTGGTGGTCACAAAACAAACTCATATTGATCCATCCTTATATTCTGTCGTGATCGTCAAAATGTTGTTCTTCTAGCCAATCCTGATCAGTGTTTGAATCTACTGCTATGCTATTTTCCTATTTACCTGAGATTGCTCTCGCACGGGCGCGCCTACATGACACTCTGCAGCCATAGGCAGCGGCAGCCGGCAGACCAAGATCGTCACTTCTCGACGACGGTGCTGCGGTGTGGCCGTGTGGGGGAAGCAGGGTCGACGGGAGCCGCACGCCGAACGACGAGTTCAGACGCTGCGTTGAGTGGGCAAGGCCCATGATGCGGCCCACAAAGAGCGTGCAGCCCACTGCGGCCACAGTGCACACTGCACAGGCTCCCCACACATATCAGCACGCCGCACACTGCACTCCGTCCTGACACACCTGTCTGTTCGGCGTTGCAGAAGTACTAGTACCGCTACTTTTCTCGCACACGCTTTTCGGAGTTGTCACACCCGATTGACAAAATCATAAGTTTTAAAGGACAAATCACGCGTATAGCTATAAATAATATTAATAATAATATTTTAAATATAACGTACACAATATATAAAAGATCACCTAATAGACGATCAGCGAAAAGACGACTTCAAACTTCGGGCGTAGACTTCACTCCACTGGATCCAAACTGACCGGTTGATAACAAACCTAACACTCCTCCTGAGGTGTGAGGGGAATAGCAAGAGTGAGTCCATATCGAACTCAACAAATATAGTAATAGGACAGTATCCATCATCTCATGATTAATGTAACATAAATAATATATAAAGCATAAAACAGTAAACCAAGAACATGTTAGCAATCAAAAGTTATCATCTTAATGTAAGAATTCTAAGGCCGCTCGTGTCCTTGAGCAAGGTTAGTATACCAGTTTATTAAACTCTGCGCAGAGGTGTACACTTTCACTATGAGCCATGATTTACTCTTTCGCCCGAGGTAGCTACCCTCTTAGCCCACTACCAAGGAACGCCGGTAGGGTTCACTATGAAGCCTTTCAAAGGTTCGTCTAACATGTTAGGGCCGCTAAGGTTTCTGTGCCCTAGGAATGTAGTATCCCCCTTCTGATGGCACACAACCGCAGCCTATACAAATACAGACAGGGGTCCAACTACACCCAACCCGAAACACACCCCTCTTGCGCTATTAAGGGAACCACTAACAAGCTAGAAGAGGTCCTCATACTGAGCTAAAACCAGAGCCATATAGCCCTCATAGCTATACTATAAATCCCGGAGGTTCTCTTACAGATAAATCAAGTTGTTAAAAAGTCATTTTTATCGTTTTATTGCTGAAATATTAATTAAGTCATAAAATCATGGCCATAGAAATAAAACCCCGAGCTATACTTGCCTTAAGACTTGCTTTACACCAAAGCAATGTGTTTGAGAAACATCATCTTTATCTTCTCCATTCTGTAGCTTCTGCTCTTCAATGCTCACAACAGTTATTCTTCTACTCGTAACGTGCACCATACGCAGGGGAACATACAAGCAACAAGAAAAAACAACTAAGAACAGTACACCACACAAGGTAAAACAACGTACTAAAAAAGAGCACTGCTATGATCCTGAGTTCACTAGAGACGCCGAGAACGGAGCTTCGAATAAAAGGAACGGCTATTGCAATGCTTTATGTTATAAAAGAAAAGAGACAACTACAAGCTTGATATATTTTAATTAAACAAAATTAAGCAAAAGCTACTATTTCAGATTAGACATCTCATATTTAGACATAAACACCAAGTTGCAACTAATCATATTTTAATTTATAGATATCATCATCATATTTATTAAGCAAGTTAACATTATCTTCTAAAAAAACACATATATGAAAGCATCTAATGATGTGCAACATGCATCTATACTCAGCATAAATAAAAGCATATTTTAGTTAGCAATTAAAGTTAAAAATTAAGTATAATTACTGAGATATAAAACCTATATTTCTTTTAGTTATAAAACTAATTATATGCATGTAAATCAATTTAATATTTAACTATATATAGAAAAGCATGTGACATTATAAACTTCACTACTACTGCGTAGAGCACGATGACACGAATCTAACGCAACTTGAACGACTCGATTCGGAGTTAAAACGAACAAAATACGAAGGATTAAAATCAGTGGCAGAGTCGTAAATATGAGCATCTTATACCTTGGCCTTCCTGCTCCTTCACGAAGTGGACATGACGTCCAGGCAGCCATGGGGCTGTTGTGCCAGCACCGGAGCCGAGGGGGGGCCCGGCCTGGCCAGCCACGGCTCGCGGCGGCCGACTACGGCTCGTAGCGGCCGGCCACGGCGCGTCGGCAGGGGGCGGGTGAGGCCGGCGGCGGCCTGCCGTCGCTGCGTGTGGGAGGGAGAGGCCTCGGCCCTGGCTGGCCAAAGGCAGCCACGGGCGGAGCAGGGCCGGGCCGACGCCTATGGCCGAGCGGCCACAACCGGCGGCCGGTGACCACCTGCTCGTGCGGGAAGACAGGCCCTCGGCCAGGCTTGGCCGGCCGACGGCGGCGCAGGGCGCGCGCGGCCAGGCAGCGGTGGGCCGGCCGGGCCAGCAACGGCGGCGCCTAAGGCCGTGGTGGCCGGGGACGAAGGGGACGATGTCGTCCATGGATGACCTCGCCGGGAAAGAGAGATAGGTTAGGGACTCGATGAAACGGACACGGATTTGCGAAATGAAAGGCGTGCCGGTGTGGAGGATATCGAGACGAACCTCGCAGCGGTGACGGTTCTCGCGGAGCCCACCGGACATGGCCCGAAAACCTCGCCGAACGTTCGCCAGAACCCTAGCCGAGGTGAACTTCGGCGATCGATTCCGGGAGCTACGAGTGGCGGCTCGGAATGGGGTTTTCAGATTTGGAATCAGCGCGTCAAGGGCTACGCCGGCATATATATATGCCTAGGGTTCGAAGCCAGAAAAATAAAGTATTCTTATTAATTTCGGGATTTATTAGGAAAATCATTTTCAGTTCGAAAACAATTCCAGAAAATGCTGAAATCATTTTAAAGCCCTGAAAAATATTTTCAAGTCTCCGAAAATTATAGAAAAATACCCAAAGCTAGATTGAGAGGTGATGAACCCAAATAAAATATTTATAGCTCATGGGAAGGATATTTTAGGGCGTCCAAAAATTAGAAAATCTCTTGGATAAATAGGAAAATACACCGAAAAAGTCTAGAAAATTCCCGGGAAGGATCGATCGACGTCTAATCACGTTTTTGATAACCTAGCACACTAAAAACACCAAGCACAAGCATCACGCAAGCATCACATTAAAAAAAACCCATTCGATTATTTTCTAAAATATAAAAAAACACATTTCTAAGCACAACATCAAATAGAAAAATTTGGGGTGTAACATAAGGAAGATGGCGGCCGCTTCGGAGAGCGACGGTCCGGCCGGCAGTCGGCATCGACCTCGGTACGACCTACTCCTGCGTGGCCGTGTGGCGGCACGACCGCGGCGAGGTCATCGCCAACGACCAGGGCAATTGTCACACGCCGTCCTGCGTCGCCTTCAACACCACCGAGAGGCTCGTCGGCGAGGCGGCCATCAACCAGGCCGCCCTGACCCCCATGAACACCATCTTTGGTAAGTACGATTCGCCGGTGTTTCTCCCTCCTGTACCCTCCATCTCAGTAGTTGTTCGTCGCCCCTTTTGTTGGTAGTCACTGGGGTTTTTTGACGTACATGAAGCCCAAAGATGCGGGGTTTTTCGTTATGTTTTGGTGGGCAGCCGCCCAAACCTCGCACCGGCAGTTCATAGCCCGCCGCAGCGTCAGGCATTACCTGGATCGATCGAAAATTTGAAACCCTCGCTGCAAACGTTGCTTGCCCAGTAACTCCGGGGGATGAGAGTAATGAATGGATTGCTACAACCTTCTTCTCTAGCGCCTTCGTGTTTGGTTCAGCTAATATTTCTAATTTATGCCATTTATTTTTTCCGACCCACAGATTTGTATAAGACTACTTTTTGGACCTGTGTAAGATTGTTTAGTATCGCCCAGGCACCTCTCCTTGCCGTGTGAATTGTTTGTTCAATTCATCTCGTTGAATCAAGAACTCAAATTTACCTAAAGCCAAAGTTAAATTAAGATGGGGAAGAATCGCAAGGATGCTGACAATTGTCCAGTGACAACCACAATACTATCCTGTTGCTGCACGGACCATTATATTTCTTATTGATCTGTTTAGTAACTGCAAATTCACAATATCTGAACCTGGGCATATGCAAGTTCAGGCAGTATCAGATCATATTCTTTTTTCTAACAAAAATGACATTTTACAGATGCTAATTACATTATCGAAGTTAAGCTGTACATGGTTCATCTGATTGACTACATGACTAATTTTCTACAGAGGTGAAGCGACTCATTGGCCGCCGATTCAGAGAAGAGTCTGTACAAGAAGATGTCAAGCTGTGGCCTTTCAAAGTTGTCGCAGGGAATGATGACCGGCCGATGATCATGGTGCAGTATGAAGGCAAGGAGAGGCAGTTCATGCCTGAGGAGATCTCCTCCATGGTGCTCGCCAAGATGAAAGAGACAACTGAGGTATATCTTGGTAAAACGATCAAAAAACGCTATCATCACTGTGCCTGTCTACTTCAGCAACTCCCAGCGCCAGGCTACCTGTAACAACCCTAATTTTTCAAAATTGCAAAAATAGTCAAAATGCATTTTTAGTAAATAAAATAAATAGGCAAAATAAATATTTTATGAAAATAAAGTTGCAACATGGTAGAAACATGCTTGAGCATTCATGCTGGTGCATATTTTTATTGAATGCAGTTTAAATTTGAATTTAAATTCAAAAATCCATTTGAAAAAGTGTTTGAATAAATAAAAAACAAATTCTTTTCCCTCTCCCCTCTTTCCTGTTTTCGGCCCGGCCGACTAAGCGGCCCAACCGGCGGCCCGCCCTCTCTCCACGCGAGGCCGCTCCTCCCTCTACCTTGGGCCGGCCAGCCACCAGCCCGCCAAGGCAGCCGCCGCGCTGCCGTCCTTCTCTTTGGGCCGAAGGTCAAGGCTCGTCAAGCCCACCCCGCGACCGCTCCGTCCTTCATGATGGGCCGCAGCCGAAGCCCAGCAAGGCGCGCCGTCCGTCCGCGCGTCCGCCTTCCTCTCTTGCTGTCGCCGACAGGTGGACCCCGCGTCGCCTTCTCCTTCATCCGACCAGGACGCGAGTCGGAGCTCTGAGCCCGATCCCGCGCGACCGACCGACTCGACGTCCGTGCGACGCCCGGTCCAGCGCCTCATGCCCCGAGCTATTTAAGCCTTTGACTCCGCGTCGCAACCCCTACCGAAAACCCTAAGCCAGCCGCCTCACCTCGAGTTGCCGCAATCGACGAAACCCTAGCCGCCGCCATTGTCGCCGCCGCCGGGGTTCGCAATTCTCCGCGACCGTTGCGTATTTATTGGTGTAAGTTGGTCTTGAGCTTCGCCATGCTCTCCTGAGCACGTTTGCATCATCAATTTGACTCAATCCCTTCTAACTCGAGCTCCTACCGTGAGCAGCTCGCCGTCGTCCGCCGCTCCGAGCCGCATGCCGTCCTTGCATTGCCTCGGCTTCCATTGACTTCACAGGTGAGCGCGGTGTGAGCTCCTCATTCCAATGGTACCGGTATTGCTTGAAATGATGGCCGGGATCACGAGTTTCCAGAACTCCGGCGAGCTCCGTACGCCGTCGGCCATGGTCGCCGTCGCGGTCGGGTTCTTCTCCGGCCGACGCCGTCGTCCAACCGGTCATCTTGAATCTGCGCCGTCGGTTTTGATTTGGACGGCCAGAATTACACCGTACCGCTTCACGTGGCAATTTAGCAGAAAACCCCCTGGGTTTCTGTTTAATCTTTTAAGAGTCCTTGACACCTTTGATAGAATACGTCTTCTCCACCGGGAAGCGTATTTTCTGTTCAATAGATTCATATTACGCTTTGTTCTTTAAAAAACGTATTTCCTTTATAACTGCTTCTAGAATACGTTTTCTTCTCTGGAAAACGTATTTTCCCGTTTCAGTTCAGAATACGTTTTCATTTAATTACAGTTTTGCCATTATCTTTAAAGGCTTATAACTTTCACGTTTTAACTCCGATTTGGTCCGTTCAAATTTTGTTAGATTCATAATTTCATAATCTATGCAGTGGTACTACTTTTGAAGTATTTTGGAAACTTTATATTTTAGTCTATATTTAAAGTATTTATTTATCTACAAGAAATCTTTGAAAATTCATATCTTCGCCGTTATAACTCCGATTTCGGTGAACTTGACGTCTGTGTGATCGTAGAAGCGAGTAGAATAGTTTTATAACCTTTTTATTCTATTTTGATGACATTGATATACTGTTCCTCTAATAGCTCTTTGATTACTTCGTGTATGTATGCCCGATTGGATTGTCTGGTGTTGAATGTTAATGTCGAGTTCAGACGGTGAGGTTTTTGCTGAGTAAGGCTATTTTGAGGATCAGCAGGATCAGCAGGACTTTGAGAATCAAGGCAAGTATAGCATGGATCATCGATGTTTCCTATTCACTATAAATAACAATTCATATGCATGTGTCTTTGATGACCTAGAGATTATAACTAGCTTTGATATCCTGATTCCTTGAGCCTTTTGGGTTACATTAGGTAGTTATGATGCTAGTGCTATAATGGTCATGATCTTATAACTTGATGTGTGTTATGCTATCAACGAAAACGATGACTTTTAACAAACATGGACTTTTGTCTGTAAGTGATTTATCATGGAGAATCCGTACAGCTGTGAGGGCTATATGGCTCTGGCTCTAGTCACTTGTAGGCCCTTTTCTTGCTGGTTGGTGGTCTGGAAGTTGGGGTTTAGGACTGTCTCTGTCCTTATGAGTATAGCCAGGTAGGTGTGTGCCATATTGGAAGGAGAGTTCCTAACACAACGGTATTTTCATATCTCTGATTGGTTAGGAGAACCTATAGGAGGCTTTATATGTTTTGTGGTGGTTTGGAAGTTATAAGTCCACTCAGTTACAAAATATGACTCACAGTGAAAGTGTACACCTCTGATCAGAGTTTAAATCAATATATTGTCCGTGCCCTTCTGTTAGGGCGGCCTTGACATATTTACAAAAGATAATGGTTCTCAAATTATTAATATGTGCATCTTAATGTCGTTATTGCTACACACTGGTTAATGTTATTTTGATCATGAGAATATGGGAATTATCACTACCTTGATGCTATGCTTTAATATGATTAAGTTATAAAAGCTAAATGCAGTCAAACTGTGTCAGCTTATTTGAGCCTCATTAACCCATGTTATGCTTGTTGAGTACGGTTGTGTACTTACGCTTGCTTTACTTTTAATTTTAGAAAATCCCGGATGGGTAACATATAAAGGTTGGAATGAAAGCTATCGTGATGAGTACTAGGCTTGGTGTTCACCAGTTGACGTGTCCCTGTATGGAGCTTCCGTAATAAAGATGTCTTAGTTATTTATTGTTTATGCGTAATACTCTGTAATAAATATTGGTTCGCTATGTAATAAACAAGGTGATGATACTCTTTGTAATTTGTCATCCTATATGTGTAACTGTTTCTGAGACGCATATAAGACTATTTATACATTCTACTTTTATCCTTAAAAGTGGACTGTGACACTACCATTGACGCCGGTGCCATCGCCAGGCTACCTTGAGGGGGCTGATTTCGACAACGAGATGGTGAAATACTCTCTCTTGGAGTTCACACGGAAACACAGGAAGATGGAGATCCATAGTAACCAGAAGGCGCTTCGGCGGGTGAGCACTGCCTGCGAGAGAGCAAAGCGTATGCTGTGTTCCACTGCACAGACCACCATTGAGGTCGACTCGCTCCATGATGGCATTGACTTTTGCACCACTATCACCCGGTCTCGTTTCCAGGAGCTGAACAAGGGTCATTTCAGCAAGTGCATGAAGGCTCTGGATAAGTGCTTATGCGATACCAAGATGAAGAAGAGCAGCGTCCATGATGTCGTCCTCGTGGGTGGCTCCACACACGTATCCTTAAGGTTCAGAGTATGCTTCGGGATTTCTTCCGAGCTTTGCCAGAGCATCAACCCTGATGAAGCTGTTGTGTACGGTGCTGCCATCCAGGCCTCTATTCTCAGTGGTGGAACTGACGATGGGAGATTAGTGGATATGCTTCTGCGTGAAGTTACGCCACTCTCGCTTGGGATTGAAATTGAAGATAATTTTACAATTAGTGTGGTGATCCCGAGGAATACGGAATACCCCCATCCCGACCAAGAAAGTGAAGGACTTCACCACCATCTATGACAACCAGACCGCCGTTACTTTTTCAGTGTATGAGGGCGAGAGCGCGAGCACCAAGGACAACAAGTTGCTAGGCAAGTTCACACTCACTGATGTAGCCCCGGCACCGAATCGTGTACCTAAGTTCGATGTTACCTTCGATATCGATGCAAACGGCATCCTGAAGGTGTCCGCGGAGGACAGGGGCACTGGGCGGAAGAACAGCATCACCATTGTAAACCACGGTGATCGATTGCCCAAGGAGGAAATCGCCCGTTTGGTACCGAAGGCTGAAAGGTAAAGGGGGAGGGGTTCGTATCAAAGCACTGGTAAGTAGCTCGTAGCTTTTGTTGCAACGGATGCTAAATGACGTGACTTTTGGCTTGGCTTGTGTATGGCCATAAGCTTGGTAGTGTCGTTGTTTCTGGAACCATGGTGACATTGTAGTAATCTCCTATTTCTGTAGAGTGTCTTGCATGTGTCAAGCGCTCAAGCTGGTCTTAAGCTGGGAACAGGCCATAGCCTAGCTTGTGCTGTCATCGTTTCTGGAACCTTGGTG
>CM041629.1:14840022-14854838 GCA_023333625.1 Bothriochloa decipiens | reverse complement strand
CAGGCCATAGCCTAGCTTGTGCTGTCATCGTTTCTGGAACCTTGGTGGTGATATTGTAGTAATCTTCTATTTCTATTGGATGTGCCTTGCATCTATCAAGCTGATTTTAAGCTTGGAACAGTAGCAACCATGAACTTTTTCTGAATCCAAACTCCTTTTTCTTTTGCGAGAATTCCAAACTATTATTAGCAAGCTGATGATTAGCAGTGCAACTTGGACAAGACAGACGACAGTCACACACACTTCTACCAGGCCTGTCGTAGATTGCCAACAAAATAGAATCAAATGTGTTTTTTTTTAAAAAAAGGAACAGTGCTCGTTTATATCATGGTGAGAATACAACCATGTACATCTGCTGGTGCCGTACCATACAGTTTTTGTCTAGCCTAACAAATAGATTAATTAAATTACTGCTTCATTTGGGCTAAGCTAATCAAAATTCTCGTAGCAGCCTCTAGACCTCCAGCATCAGTTAAACTGAACGGCTGCACCACGCGGGTCACAGGCATACACATTGCTTCGTTGTATATTTGAGATGGCAAGGCCAATTTCCATGGCAGAAGCACAATTCTCAGGCCCCGGGAAGTCAGCGGCATTCTCGACGACGGTGCTACGGTGTGGCCGTGTGGTGGAAGTGCCCGGAAATCTTCCCGGGCCGTACGGGAGCCGCACGCAGAGCGACGAGTGCAGACTTGCATTTAGTGGGCAAGGCCCATGATGCGGCCCACAAAGAGCGCGCAGCCCACAGCGGGCTCAGTGCACAGGGCACGCCGCACACTGCACTCCGTCTTGCCACACCTCCGTTCGGCGTTGCTGAAGCGGCAGTATACTACTCTTCTCGCACACGCTTCTCTGGGAAGGAAGATGGCGGCCGCTTCGGAGAGCGACGGTCCGGCGGTCGGAATCGACCTCGGGACGACCTACTCCTGCGTGGCCGTATGGCGGCACGACCGCGGCGAGGTCATCGCCAACGACCAGGGCAATCGCCTCAACAACACGGAGAGGCTCGTCGGCGAAGCGGCCGTCAACCAGGCCGCCCGAAACCCCACCAACACCATCTGCGTGCACTGATTGTTAAATTCATCTCGTTAAATCTAAACACCAGGTTTGGAGTCGATCGCACTGCAAGGATGCTGATTAATTGATAACTCATCGCAATGCTGCAACTGTCCAATGAAAGTCACGATATTCTAGTGAAATTCCCAGCACTACACAGATTATTTTTCTCTTAATTTGCTTATTGATGGTTACAAATTCGTAACTGAATCTGGGCATATCCAAGTCTAGCCTAGGCAGTATCAAATCTTTTTTTTTCCTAATAGAAATGTCAACAGATGCTAATCAGATTACTGAAGCTAAGCTATACATGGTTCAGTCTAATTGATGACTAATTTTCTACAGAGGTGAAACTACGGATTGGTCGCCGTTTCAGTGATGATCCTGTACAAGAAGATACCAAGCTGTGGCCTTTCAAAGCTATAACTGATCTTGAGGACCGCCCAATGATTGTGGTGCAGTTCAAGGTGAGGAGAAACAGTTCTTTCCTGAGAAGATATCCTCCATGGTGCTGGCCAAAATGAGGGAGACAGCTGAGGTCTACCTTGACACCACGATCAAGAATGCAGTTATCACTGTTCCTGTCTACTTCAACAACTCTCAGCGCCAGGCCACAATAGATGCAGGCACCATCGCTGGCCTGAATGTCATGCGCATCATCAACGAGCCCACTGCTGCTGCCATTGCCTATGGTCTTGAGAAGATGCCTGTCAGCAACACTTGCTCGTCTTTGATCTTGGTGGCGGTACCTTCGATGTCTCCCTCCTTAACATTGATCCAGGTGTCTCCATGGATAAGGGTATCTTTGAGGTAAAGGCCATTGCTGGCGACACTCACCTTGGTGGAGCCGATTTTGACAATGAGATGGTGGAGTAGGAGTTCATCCGGAAACACAAGAAGACAGAAATCGAAAGAAACAAGAAGGCACTCCTGCGACTGAGGACTGCCTGCGAGAGAACCAAGAGAATGCTGTCTTCTGCGACACCGACCACCATTGAGGTGGACGCCCTCCATGATGGCATTGACTTCAGCAGCACCATCACCCGCTCCCGATTTGAGGAACTGAACAAAGACCTCTTCAGCAAATGCATGGAGACAATGGAAAAGTGCCTCCGTGATGCCAAGGTGGACAAGTGCAGCATCCATGATGTTGTCCTCGTCGGTGGCTCCACCCGCATCCCCAAGGTGCAGAACATGCTCCTGGAATTCTTTGATGGGAAAGAGCTTCGCCGGAGCATCAACCCGGATGAAGCTGTTGCATATGGTGCTGCCATCCATGCCTTTATTCTCAGTGGCAAAACCAATGATGGGAGGTTGCTGGATATTCTTCTCCGGGACGTCACGCCTCTCTCGCTTGGGTTATGTATGCAGAAGACTATCACGGGGAAGAAGACATATGACATAATGAAGATGATGATCCTACGGAATACAACCATTCCTGTCAAGAAGACGGCAGGGGGATTTACCACCAGTTATGACAACCAAGACTTTGTGGGCGTAATGGTGTACGAGGGCGAGAGTCCGAACACCAAGGACAACAACCTTCTTGGCCCGTTCCAGATATCTGGGATCCTTCCTAGGCCCAGGGGCGTCCCCCGTTTCCAAGTCACGTTTGACATCGACGTGAACGGCGTCCTGAACGTGTTGGCAGAGGACAAGACTAGTGGGCAGACAAACAGCATCACCATCACTAACTACAGTAGCAGGCTGCACAAGGAGGAAATCGAGCGTAAGGTGCAGGAGGCGGAGAGGTTCAGGATAATGGGCATCAACTAAGCGTGGAAAGTGATTCTGCAACCCTTAATTACCATGGCTGATCACAGGGATTCTGTTAGAATTTAGATGATCTTTTGCACACCAGTTCTCACTAGAATTAAGTCGTACTGAATCGGGTGCTTAAATATGACAATGCAACTTTAGGCTTCGGCATATGTAGCCTAGCTGGTGCTTTCATCTTTTGCGGAAGTGGAGTCATGCTCTAATTGTTGTTGCTAGACTACCAGAGTATTTTCTTCTCAATCACGCAAAAGGTTTACGCGTTTTGTATTGAGATAGAGAAGAGTTTACAAGTACATGAGTTGGTGTTTGAGATATATGAAACGCACACCCAACTTTCCTCAACTCGTCTTGCTAACCTATTACATGCTGAACAAGACAACCAAGGTGCCTCGCATCCGCCTGTATCCAGAGCTCTGCCTGGTCCTTGATCAACGTCTTTAGCGCCTGTAGATCGATTGCCACACCACGGAAGCAGCGGGCATTGCGCTCTTTCCAGAGCTCCCAAGCCGAAAGCGCGAACAGGGAGTCAGCACCCTTGGCGTGCGCCGGCCACAGAGTCCTCCATTGATCCCACCATGAGAGGATGCTTCCGTCAGGGTTAACTTGCAACTGGATGCCTAGGGCGGCAGCGAGCTCCACCCATAGTTGCCTGGCGTAGCTGCATTCGACGATCTGGTGGTCTATGGTCTCCAAGCATTGATCACAAAGGTAGCAGTTGTCTGGCACGTCGAGACCGTGCCGTCGCCGTCTATTGGCCGTCCACTGCCTCTGCCTAACGGGAGCCAGAGAAACATCTTGACGCGCAGCGGCGCCCAAGTCTCCTAGATCCTAATGCAGCCGGGCATGGGGTGTGATCCGAGGTGTAGGGCATTGTATGCTGAGTGGACAGAGAACTTGCCGTCTGATGCCCACCTCCACACTAAGCGATCTGGAGTGTCAGAGAGCTCGAAGCCATTGAGGGTGTGCCATAGCTCCAAGTATTCAGCAGTTGCGGGAGCCACTACAATGCCGGAGATCGTCCGAACCCATCGCCTGTTGTCCAGCCCCTCGGCCACCGTGAGCAGGTTGATGGCTCGTCTGGGCATGAATTGGAGCAGAGTTGGCGTCAGGACCTGTCACACCCCAGAATTTCTATTTTGGGATGTGAACCGAAAACACTAAATAAACTAAAGGATTTATGAATTTCTTTAAAATTAGCTAAGATTTTATTCTTTTGTTATCATTATAAAATGGTGAAAAGTGTTGCTTTATAAAACTTTTATGAAGATAATAAAGATGGGTTTGTGCTTGGTGCCTTGTTTTGTTTTGCTGGTGTTTGAAAAAGAATTTCTAAAACCCGAGCAAGACACGACTAGGTTCTTTTCGTGTTTGGAAATAAAGCTTCGAAAACCCAAGTTTGCCTCAAGAAGGTTTTGAAAAATATTTTCAGAAAAACCCTTTCCCTTGCATAGACTGAGAGAGAGAGCATTTCCTTTCTCTCTTTAGGGCGGTCCACCGCTCTAGCTAGGCACCATCCTCTACCTAGCCCTACCAGACCTAGTTCAGTCTCTAGATATCCCTGGCTTGCCGTAGTCTATACTGGCCTGACCTAGCTTGCTCTGGCCTCTCCTAGCCTCATCTGGCCAGCTTTGGCCAACCACGGCTATCCATAGCCACTTGTGGCCACTCACAGTCGGCCATGGCCAACTTCGGCCGGCCACCATCCAACCATAGCCTTCCCCGCCCACTTTGCACCTTTCTTGTCCTCAACTGGCCAACTATGGCTAGAATTGGCCAGATCCAGCCGGCCATGGCCAACTCTGGCCGGCCACAGCGAGCACCAGCCGGCCACCAGCGGCCATAGGTAGCCATAGCCGGCCCAACGGGCCAAGCCAGCGGCTTCAGCCCCACCGGTTCCCCGCTGGCTATAAAGAGGGCCAGCCCGTGCACCGCAGCCCTTTGGCAACCCTAGAAGGAGCTGGGCCGCCACCCGCAAACCCTAGCCGCGCGCAGCCGGCCAGAGCCAGCCGCAGCCGGCCACAGCCAGCCGTCGCCGGCCACAGCCAGCTGCTACCGGCCGGCCAAGTCCCGGCCGAGGGCCGTGGTCCTCCCCGCGCGCAGTAGCTAGCCGCCGCCGGCCGTAACAGGCCGCAACTGGCCGCAACTGGCCGCCGCTGCCGGCCGTAGCAGGCCACAGTTAGTAGTCGCCGGCCATAGCAGGCTGCAGCAGGCCATAGCAGGCCGCAGCCGGCCGCCACCGGCCATCCAGCATGCCAGGGCCGAGGCCCCTTGCCTCCGGCGCTGGTGCAGCGGCACCATGGCTGCCATGGCCATGATCTTCAACAGCCAGAGGTGGAAGATCATGGTAATTATGAGTCTGCCACCCAGCAGTTATTTACAGATTTGCCATCGATCGTATTATCTCCGCCGTTTCACCGTTTTAACTCCGATTCAGGCGATTCAAGTTGCGTTAGTTTTATATCGTCGTGTTCTACGCAGTAGAGTTAATTTTTATCATGTCTCATGCTTTTCTATATTTAGCTAAATATTAAATTGTTTAATATGCTTGTAATTAGTTAGTTTCATAGTTAAAAAAATATCCGTTTCATATCTTCATAGTTAAACATGACATGTTAAGTTGATTAATCTTAACCTATGTGTTTCTAATTATGATTTGGTTAGATTAAACATGCTATATGTAATAGACCATAAATGCTCTCATATGTTTATGTCCTTTGCAAAGTAAAGTTTAAATGTCTTAATAGTGTGAGATATGTTTATAAATAAAACATAATTAGTTTAATTTGGTTTTTAAAATAAATTATGGTTTTATGTAATCTGAGTTCACAACTTGTTCATGTTTTTCTTTAAATAAAGTAAATAAAGCTTATAGTTATTTCTTTTATAACGTAAAGCCTTTCGGTAGGCATTTCTTATGATCGTAGCTATAGCTCTCTTTTAGCACTTTTTTTACCTTGTGTGGCGTACTATTCTTAGTTGCTTTTCCTTTTTGCTTGTATGTTCCGTGTGTATGGTGCTTGTTACGAGTAGAAGAATAACCGTTGTGAGCATTGGAAATCAGAAGGTACAGAATGGAAGATAAAGATGATGTTCCTCAAGCACATTGCTTTGGGTGTAAAGCAAGTCTTAAGGCAAGTATAGTTTGGGTGTTTCTTTTGTGACCATGATCTTGTGATTTAATTAATGTTTAAGCAATAAACGTTAAAAGATGACTTTTTAGCAAATTAAGATCTTATCTGTACTTGATCATCCGGGATTTACAGTACAGCTGTGAGGGCTATATGGCTCTGGTTTTAGCTCAATATGAGGACCTTTTCTAGTTAGTTAGGGGTGCCAAGTTGGGTATAGGACAGTCTCTGTCCTTATGAGTATAGCCGGGAAGGATTGTGCTATATTGGAGGGGGGTTCCTACATCTGATGTTTTGGCGGCCCTAATTAGTTAGACAAACCTTTGAAAGGCTTCATAGTGAACCCTGCCTACTTTCCTTGGTAGTGAGCTAAGAGGTCGACGGACCTCGAGCAAAAGGGTAAATCATGGCTCACAGTGAAAGTGTACACCTCTGCGCAGAGTTTAATAAACTGGTATACTAGCCTTGCTCAAGGACACGAGCGGCCTTGGAGACATTTACATTAGATGATGATTCTGGTTATGTTAAGATGCTCATTATTTATCGTTATGTTTTGCATTATTTATGTTACAATGATCATGAGTTTAGGGACTATACTACCTTATTGCTATACTTGTTGAGTTCGACATGGACTCACTCTTGCTATCCCCCCACACCTCAGGAGAAGTGTTAGGTTTATTGTCAACCAGTCAGTTGGATCCAGTGGAGTGAAGTCTACACCCAGAGTTTGAAGTCGTCTTTCTGCTGATTGTTCATTAGGTGATCTTTTATATATTGTGTACGTTATATATAAAGTATTATAATTGATACTAATATAGCTATATGTGAGATTTGTCCTTTAAGACTCACATATAGTGTATATCTGGTTTTGTCCTTAGAACTGGGTGTGACAAGTTGGTATCAGCTCAATGTTGACTGTAAGACGCAAGCCTAGTTAGCACTGGTCGATTTGCACAACATATTTTGCTGTAAAACTATTTTGCCACCTCCTTGGCTCATTGAATTGACTATTTCTCATCCTTGTTGTGTTATCACCTCCTTGAATAGCTTCCTTTGAGCTAATATTTCTTATCTCCTTGATTTATGGTTTTGTTGGTTTACTAAATATTTCTAAACTCATCTCATTCAAAATGTATGATGGCCCTTTATCATCTATAATCTGCCCTTTAGGATGACCACCATTGTTGGAGAAGCACGTGTAGCATCGGTGTTGTGATGTGTGCTTAGATGCATGTTGTAATGATTATGTGTCGTCTCTGTCCCATGTTCCAAAGTAGACTCTAAAAGAGAAGTGTTGGGAATTGTAGCTTTATCCTTGTTAAGTGGGGTAGAGTCCTCTCTTATCCTACCTATCTCCTACCTATCTCCTACTATTGATCCCGCTTCTCATTAAATCTTTATCTACCATGATATCATGAGTCATATCCATATTCCCTTGCTCGTTCTACCTTTGCCCAACATCAGCTGATGAATTCAAGTGGTGATGCAAGTGGAAGAGATGATATCGATGAACATAATCAGCAAATAACTTCGGTAACTCCAATGGGTAGTGAACAAATGATTGCTTGGCAGACTCAGATCCTTGAGATGACAGCTGTTCGGATGACCAAGCTCCAGAACCTATTAATTATGCAAGCCTTACTTCTCCAAGGTGACATGGAAGGAGCTCTCATCAAGTGTCAAGAAGATCAGCCATGCTACCCTCATCCTCGACCAACAAGTTAAAGTCAACCACCATGTCGGGTCATAAGTCAGGCGAAAAGGAAACACAGAAGGATTCTTAGCTCAATTTGGGAAGGTCCCCAATTAAGGATCAATGAAAAGAAAAACAGAAGAAGTCAGGAAGAATTTGCAATCCAATGAAGGCAACCGCGATGAAGCACTTAGAATCTTAGAGCAGTGTCAGTGTTGTAGACACTATGGATTACCCTGCCTTCAAAAGCAAGCAAGTGAGGGAAAGATGAAGACTATATGCTGGAGTAGAGATATCTCAACGCCGAAGCGTTTCCAGAATCCAGAGTGGAAGCCTAAGTGAAATGAGGCAGTCAGAAGCAATCTGAAGCACTCAAGGTCACATGAGGAGTCAGCGATGTTCTTAGGTTTTAGCATACATGTTTGTGGATTAAGAGGATGCTCACTTACATAGTTTGGATTTAAGTGGTGCTTTTGTTAAAGTGGGGTAGCATTCGCTACTATCACCGACCGTCACGACTCAAGTTTCCAGGCGTGAGAAGTTAAAGGATTGAGCCTTATCTTACTTGACCATTTTTGACCTCATCAACCTTCGACCCTTACCGTTCAAAGTATGGATTAGGAGTCGATGAAGTGCAAAGACTTGATGTCAAGCAAAGTTCATGTTAAGTGGGGTAGTGTGCTCTATCCTATCTAGCTTTTGATCAATCCTTGTTATCTTATTTCTTACACTATGCCATGCTTTATTTCCACCATCTTTGCTCAAGATTTGTTTCAAGCCTTCTCCCCTTTCCATCTCAATGGAGGAATCAAAATTCAAAGCAGACATCATCAATATCAAAGGAAGTGTTGCCTCCAACATCATCGCTAGGTGGAACAAGATCTTTGTTAATTGGGGTAGCGTTTGCTACTGCCCGCATCGCTCTTGAGCGTCATAAGTTACAACATATGAAGACTCAAGTCCATCTTCTTATCATCTCATGTTAGTCCTTGCTCCTCGACACTACACCTCATAATGTGAAGGCTCAATGATCAACCTGCATTCATTCTTTAAATCTATATCAGTTTGAAGAACGGGACCTTGTCTTCTAGAACACTCTGGTGTTACTCCATAGACCTACATCTCTTAACTCTTGAAAAGTAAGTATGCGAAGGTCAACTTTGGTCTTTCATGTGACCAAACCTTTCTCCCTTGTGATTGATCTTTATCAATCTATAATTCCTTCACGATATGTCACCATAGGTCCCAAAGATCTTAATCTTTCGATCGACCCATGCTGACTTTCCAAACTTTTCATTACACCCCACAAACCGTATTTCAAGGAAGTGCAAATCCTCAAAGGGTTGCTGTTTATTGCCTCTTTGCTCCCTTAAGAGCATTAAAGAGAGAAATCATGCATTATGCTACTTGAGGATGATGTTATTTTGTCCCCTTATCCTCATATCTTAAAGCATGAACGTCCATGATTGTTTTATCAGGTCTTGTTATGGATCTCGAAGCAATCTAGAGGATAAATCTTGAATTTCAACATCGACCTTTGAGAAAATCAATCTCTATAACATGTCCCTCCAAATCTTTTCTAAAGTAGTTGAGTCAGTCCCTGAACAATAAGACGAGGCGCTAGCAACCGTATCTGAAATTCCCTCAAACCCCTCTCCTGATCCGGTTGCTATAGAGCCCCCTGTTAAGGGAATGCACTACACTCCAGAGGATGACAAACCTCATCCTTCTTCATTTCCCTTTGGATTCAAGGAAGATATTTTTGAATATTTTTGAAATACCTCAAAATTTACCACTTCAAGTGAGTCCTCTAACTACACCATTTAAGGCTGACGATGGTCCACACAATGAGTCTTTCCTTATGAAACACATCAAAGGGCTGTCGGCCATCATGAGTCATGAATGGTTGGCAGAAACGGAGCTATCCACTGAGATAGCCTGTTGCCCCATAGATATTCTGCTTTGCACCATTAAAGAAACCGCTATAGAGGCTCACTATAGTCCTACCGATGGGATGAAGATCTTTTAAAAAAGCTCTAATAAAACTTCGCCCCAACGAGTCTAGTATCCAATCACATAAGCTTCTGAGAATCCCCACGGGAGTTACTATTGAATGCTATGGGATCATAAGGACTAATTCCTTTGTGCATAAATCATCTAGATTTTTTATATCTATGACATCTGAGACACATTCCTTTTGGTTCGTTTACCTTTGTGGGTACTCTTTTAGGAAAAATCAAAACATGGTCTTTTGATTTTGAAATCAGGAAGTTCTTCTATCGCTATTCCACCTTCCGGCTCAAACAATGCGATTGTAGAACCCAAACCCGAAATCAACCTTGATCATCTATTTTGTCTCTATCCCAAGTCTCTTCGAATCTCGGGACGACATTCCTGTTAAATGGGGTAGAATTGTCACATCCCAAAATTTTTATTTTGGGATGTGAACCAAAAACACTAAATAAACTAAAGGATTTATGAATTTCTTTAAAATTAGCTAAGATTTTATTCTTTTGTTATCATTATAAAATGATGAAAAGTGTGGCTTTATAAAACTTTTATGAAGATAATAAAGATGAGTTTGTGCTTGGTGCCTTGTTTTGTTTTGCTGGTGTTTGAAAAAGAATTTCTAAAACCCGAGCAAGACACGGCTAGGTTCTTTTCGTGTTTGGAAATAAAGCTTCGAAAACCCAAGTTTGCCTCAAGAAGGTTTTGAAAAGCATTTTCAGAAAAACCCTTTCCCTTGCATAGATAGAGAGAGAGTCTTTCCTTTCCCTCTTTAGGGTGGGCCACCGCTCTAGCCAGGCACCATCCTCTACCTAGCCCTACCAGACCTAGTTCAGTCTCTAGACATCCCTGGCTTGCCCTAGTCTATCCTGGCCCGACCTAGCTTGCTCTGGCCTCTCCTAGCCTCATCGGCCAGCTTTGGCCAACCACGGCTAGCCATAGCCACTTGTGGCCACTCACAGTCGGCCATGGCCAACTTCGGCCGGCCACCATCCAGCCATAGCCTTCCCCGGCCACTTTGCGCCTTTCCTATCCTCAACTGGCCAACCATGGCCAGAATTGGCCAGATCCAGCCGGCCATGGCCAACTCTGGCCGGCCACAGCGAGCACCAGCCGGCCACCAGCGGCCATAGGTAGCCGCAGCTGGCCCAACGGGCCAAGCCCAGCGGCTTCAGCCCCATCGGTTCCTCGCTGGCTATAAAGAGGGCCAGCCCGTGCACCGCAGCCCCATGGCAACCCTAGAAGGAGCTGCACCGCCACCCGCAAACCCTAGCCGCGCGCAGCCGGCCAGAGCCAGCCGCCGCCGGCCACAGCCAGCTGCTACCGGCCGACCAAGTCCCGGCCGAGGGCCGTGGTCCTCCCCGCGCGCGGTAGCTGGCCGCCGCTGCTGGCCGTAGCAGGCAGCAGCAGGCCATAGCAGGCTGTAGCCGGCCGCCACCGGCCATCCAGCATGCCAGGGCCGAGGCCCCTTACCTCCGGCGCTGGTGCAGCGGCACCATGGCTGCCATGGCCACGATCTTCAACAGCCAGAGGTGGAAGATCATGGTAATTATGAGTCTGCCACCCAGCAGTTATTTATAGATTTGCCATCGATCGTATTATCTCCGCCGTTTCACCGTTTTAACTCTGATTCGGGCGATTCAAGTTGCGTTAGTTTTATATCATCGTGTTCTATGCAGTAGAGTTAATTTTTATCATGTCTCATGCTTTTTTATTTTTAGCTAAATATTAAATTATTTAATATGCTTGTAATTAGTTAGTTTCATAGTTAAAAATAATATCCGTTTCATATCTTCATAGTTATACATGACATGTTAAGTTGATTAATCTTAACCTATGTGTTTCTAATTATGATTTGGTTAGATTAAACATGCTATATGTAATAGACCATAAATGCTCTCATATGTTTATGTCCTTTGCAAAGTAAAGTTTAAATGTCTTAATAATATGAGATATGTTTATAAATAAAACATAATTAGTTTAATTTGGTTTTTAAAATAAATTATGGTTTTATGTAATCTGAGTTCATAACTTGTTCATGTTTTTCTTTAAATAAAGTAAATAAAGCTTATAGTTGTTTCTTTTATAACGTAAAGCCTTTTGGTAGGCGTTTCTTGTGATTGTAGCTATAGCTCTCTTTTAGCACGTTGTTTTACCTTGTGTGGTGTACTGTTCTTAGTTGGTTTTCCTTATTGCTTGTATGTTCCTTGTGTATGGTGCTTGTTACGAGTAGAAGAATAACCGTTGTGAGCATTGGAAAGAAGCTACAGAATGGAAAATAAAGATGATATTTCTCAAGCACATTGCTTTGGGTGTAAAGCAAGTATTAAGGCAAGTATAGTTTGGGTGTTTCTTCTGTGACCATGATCTTGTGATTTAATTAATTTTTAAGCAATAAACGTTAAAAGATGATTTTTTAGCAAATTAAGATCTTATCTATACGTGATCATCTGGGATTTATAGTACTGCTGTGAGGGATATATGGCTCTAGTTTTAGCTCAGTATGAGGACCTTTTCTAGTTAGTTAGGGGTGCCAAGTTGGGTATAGGACAACCTCTGTCCTTATGAGTATAGCCGGGAAGGATTATGCCATATTGGAAGGGGGTTCCTACATCTGATGTTCTGATGTCCATATTGGCAATGCTGTGGATCATCATTATCGGTCTATATTGGCCAGGCTCCGCTGCGTCTGGCGCTTTGGGTAGGAGCACGATCAGCGCTCCATTTAGTCGACTAAAAGCGCTGGCATTCCCAAAAAGCATTGCGTTGATGCCGGCAGTAACCTGCTCCTTGATGATGGGCCACGCGGCTTTGTAGAACGTGCCTGTGAAACCGTCGGGACCTGGCGCTCTGTCCACCGGCAGCTCCTTGATGGCGTTCCAAATCTCCTCCTCAGTGACCTGCTCATCCAGTGTGGTCAGGTCAATTGGGGTGATTCCGATCTGGGCGTAGTCAACTACACCATCCAGTTGCTCACTGGCCCCGAAGACGGTGGAGAAGTGGCTGTGAATCACCTCCGCCATCGCTTCGTGCTCCATGATCACGGCATCCCCTGCTTTTAGTCTGGTGATGCAATTTTTCCGCCTCCTCCCTCTGGCCATCAGGTGGTAGAACTGTGTTCGCGTCATCGTCCGCCAGATAGCGCACCCTTGCTCGCTGGCGTGCTATGGTGCGCTTCAAAGAAGAGAGACCGAGACACTTGCGCTTGAGATCAGCGCGCAATGTCTGCTCCCGCTCGCTGAGGGCTCTGGTGTCCGAAATCTGCTCCAGCTTAAGAATGATTGTTTGTGCCTTGAGTAGCTGCTCCCTGACCAAGCCAATGCGGCGATCCGCCCAGCTCCGGAGCTCCCTGGCCACTGATCGGAGCATGTTGTCCAGCTTGACGATAGGATCGCGGACAGAGTCAGAGCAGACCCAACCTTGCTTAACCACGTTGAGAAAGTCTGGGAAGGAAGGCCAGAAGATTTCGAAGTGAAACCGAGGCCGAGGCATTGTTGTGAAGTTGGTTTGTAGTAGTAGCGGGCAATGGTCGGAGACATCTGAAGACAAAGCCTGTAGGTGACAAGATGGAAATTGCTCTTCCCACTCTAGGGACGCCAGCACCCTGTCAAGGCGAACCATTGTGGGTTGGTCCCGCTCGCTGCTCCATGTAAATCGGCGCCCATGGAGGTGGATGTCTAGGAGTTGCAGCGCTGCGACTATCCGTTGGAACAACTGCATCGTGCGCCTATTGATCCTGTTGTTGTTCTTGTTGGACTCATCTAGGATCAAATTGAAATCTCCAGTTATGGCCCATGGACCGTGGCAGAGGTCCCTGATCGCCTCCAGCTCCTCCATGAACAGCTGTTTGGCGCCCTCGTCTTGTGGCCCGTAAACAACGGTCAGCCATCAGGGCTCGGAAGTGGGAGAGTGCACCTTGACGGTAGCAGAGTAGCAGCCGATGTGTGGGTCACATAGAGACACATTCAGCGATTGGACAGCGACGATGATTCCACCCCTTGTGTTAGCCGCTGGAACATAAGCATAATCGTGGAATTGGATTCCCAGCATGGAGGCTATTAGCCATTGATTTACATTTTGGAGCTTGGTCTCGGTGAGACAGACAATGTCAGCCCGAGCATCGCGCATCATGATGCGCACACTGTCGCGTCATGCTCACTCGTTAAGCCCGCGGACATTCCAACAGACTATGGTCGTATTATCCATAGCTGCATACAACCGGGTGCGGTGAGGCGTTCATGCCTGCGCCTGCGCCGCACAACGGCACATCTGTCGCTCGCCGATGTTCAGCCCGTCAGGGAACAGCTCGCGCAGGGGCACTTCGTTGTTCGGGTTGTCAGCGAATAGGGCTTCGAATCTATGTTTGGCTATTGTCTCCGAGATCGGCGATGCCTGGCCGAGTCGCTTGAGGATGAGGTACTCGCACCCTCTTGGACACGGGCAGCTTCGAGTGGGATTGGGCCGCTATGCGCCTGCTCCGCAGGGGCCGCTGGCGCGGCGAGGCTTGCCTTGCTAGTGATGGCCGCTTGAGGATTGCCAGCCGACTGGGGCGCTTCACCTGGCCCGCGAACGCCTAGAATCGTCGCAGGGCACAGGCAGAGTCTCTCGGAGGAGAAGGCGTAGTCGCTGCTGTCGGTGCTGGCATCTGCATGTCCATTGCGCCAGGAGTTTTGGGCATCGGCGTGTGCTGGGGTAGAGCGTCCGCCTCCGCCGCGCAAGTGATGCCTACACACTGGCCGAATTTTTTTATTTTTAATTTTCTAAAAAAAAATTTACAAAAATAATCGGCTGTTTCAAAAAATGACAGGACTAGTCGCCTACAGTGGGCGTTTTTTAAAAAACGCCCACTGTCTGGGCGTTTTTCGTGACGTGGCAAACGGCCGGCCGGCGCCGGTGCCGGCGTTTGCGGGCGGCCCCCTGGCGACCAAAAAACGCCCACTGTGTGGGCGTTTTTTGGCGCCCAGGGGGCCGCCTGTAAAAGAGTGCGGCCGGCCTCGCCTGTTTTACAGGCGGCCCCCTGGACAGGAAAAAACGCCCACTGACAGGCGAGGCCGGCCGCGCTCTTTTGCAGGCGAGGCCGGCCGTGCACTTTTGCAGGCGGCCCCATGGCCGCCAAAAAACGCCCACACAGTGGGCGTTTTTTGGCCGCCAGC
>CM041629.1:14782683-14830477 GCA_023333625.1 Bothriochloa decipiens | reverse complement strand
CCCTCCTCTCTTCTTCCTTTTTTTCTGAAAATTTTAGTGAATATAATGAAAATCTGAGGGGGGGCTGGGTATATATAGCTGGCGGCCAAAAAACGCCCACTGTGTGGGCGTTTTTTGGCGGCCAGGGGGCCGCCTGCAAAAGTGCACGGCCGGCCTCGTCTGTTTTGCAGGCGGCCCCCAGGTGGCCAAAAAACGCCCACTATGTGGGCGTTTTTTGGCGCCCAGGGGGCCGCCCTCAAACGCCGGCATCGGCGCCGGCCGGCCGTTTGCCACGTCACAAAAAACGCCCAGACAGTGGGCGTTTTTTAAAAAACACCCACTGTAGGCGACTAGTTCTGTCATTTTCTGAAACGGCCGATTATTTTTGTAAATTTTTTTTAAAAAAAATTAAAAATAAAAAAAGTTCCACACTGGCCCAGGTCACCCGGCTCGCCTGAAGTTGGTTCTCCAGGCTCTGGTGGGCTCTCCCGGTGGGCTGTCTTGGAGCCCTGATCGTTGCTCAGGCTGGACCGGACTGTTACCGGAGGTGGGAGTGGAGGTGCGACCGGAGGGGTAGTAGTGTCATTGTCGCACGCGCTACCCTCGGCTGTGGATTGAAATAGGGGAGGGGGTAGCCTGAGTGTGCCCCGGCTGAGTGGGGGCGTCACCAGCTGGCGTGACACAGGCCTCTGTCACCCCCTCGCGCTCCGGCACCGCGTCTGGAGATAGCGGCCGGGACTCCTCCTGTGACGCAGCTGGCTCAGCCTCCGTCGACTCCCCAGCTGGCGCAGTGGCATCAGGCCTCCCCTTTTCCTCTGCCGCCGTTTGAGCTGCGCAGGCCGGATTGGTGTCGTCTTGTGCATTGAAGGTGAAAGATTCCTCTTTACCGTCTCCGGTGGTGGTGGCATAGCCATTGGTAGCGGGGCTGTCCGGCTTTGGTTGGTCTTGCTTGGGACGCCACACCCGTCGCGGCTGCTGCTTTACCATCCTCTTTTTGCTTTGTTGACCGCCGTGACGTGCGTCCTGGCGGGGGCGCAGATCACCGATGTGCTGGGGAGCAGGGATCCGATGCTGGCCGTCCGAACCCAGGCGGTGGGCGCCAGAACCCGCCTGAGTGTGTGGGCCCTACATTCGCCCCCGACGCCGCCGATGCGCTGGTGAGCAGGCACCCGGCGCTGGGCATCCGGGCCCAGGCGCTGGTGCGCCGGGAGCCGCCTGAGTGGGTGGGCCCTGCGCCCTTCCCCGCCGCTGCCGTTGTTGCCTCCCGCGGATGCGCCGTCCAGCGCCCCTCGCCGGCAAGGGAGGGGGTAGATCTCGGCGCCAGAATCTCGCTGACCAGGGTGGCGATGCCTGGCGTTCCGGCCATCCGCCGGGTCATCAGAAGAGGAGGAGTCGCCCGCCGGCTGAGATCCGACGAGTAGTCATGCACGCATCTGAGGTGGACGAAGATCTCGTAGCGAAGAGTGTCCTTCCAGAGGAACGGCTGCGTGCCGTGGAATCTGAATCCGCCATTGTCTCTTGGCCCGAGTTCGTGCTCGGCAATGTGGAGCCATACAGTCTTCGGCAGCGAGCATGGGTTGTTGGACCATGCTGTGAGGCGGTACGAGGAGAGGTCGTCGTGGCCGCCAAGACAGCTTCAGTGGACTGGATCCAGCAGTATGGCACAAGTAGCTTGACTGCGGTGTCCTCATGCCATGCGTGCGGCGGAATGCCCTCAAGCTCGATGGTGAACTTGTACCTGAGTGTAGATAGCGTCGCATGGCTGACTCGAGTCCAAGGCAGCAGCACGATAGGGGATTGCCGGAAAGAAACCGGCGATGCGGCAAGGACCCTGTCCTTGATCGTCTAAGAGCAGTAGGAGATGATGAAGCTCTCCGGGTAGTACTTCTTGACTCGGATGTCATCCGCCGTGATCCCGGTTGCCCCCACGACGCCGAGCGCCACCTTCGCGGTGGTGAAGTTTTGGTTCTCGCCGCTGGGCTGCGCGATCAGGGCCAGCTGGAGGATGTCCTTAGCTGCGTCGATCGCCACATCCCGCTGGATGAAGCACGCGGCCCCCCTCGGCCGGGTAGCCGGGTGGCCAGGCGGTGCTTCCTTCGCCAACTCAGTGACTGGGTTGTCGGAGGGCTCATAGGCGTCCCTTGGCGGCGTCTCGCGTGGTGGCGTCAGGCCTTCGGCCGCGGATCCCATGGGCGTGATGGAGCCTCCGCGCCTGGCGCGCACGAATCTACGGTCACCGCAGCCTCCTGCGCCGCCGGCGTGCTCCCGGGGCCGCTTGCAGTTCTTGGCAACATGGTGGAGGCCGTGGCACCTGATGCAACGTCGTGGCATGTGACAGGAGGCGACCCTATGCTTGGTGGAGAAGCAGTTGAGGCAGCGTCCATCCAGCTCCGGTGGGTGGCGGCGGTCCGGCGGGTTGTGTGTTGGGCGGCGCGTCTTCTTGGGCGGTGAATGCCCCGCATCGCGTGGCAGAACCTGCTGCCAGCCGTGCGCATCCGGCGCAGAGGCACGCCGTTGCGGCCCCAGCGGCTGGTGTACGGTCTTCCTCGGCGCCGCGTCCTTGCCGATGCGCTGAGTCGCCGGAACCCTCCGTTGGGGCGATGGCCTGGCTGTCCGACGCCGCTCAGTCGCCCTGCGGCGCCTATTGCGGCGGCTCTGGGTCCTGGAGGGCTGCGCGCAGTGACCCGCCTCGGCCACGGTCTCTCCCGGGCCTTGGCTGTCAAGCTGCGCCGCCGCTCTCTTGGCTTGAGGCGAGGAAGTGCCTTGGGAGCCCCGGCGCGCCGCTTCGAGGTAGGACATGGGCCGCACCGGCGAGTCGTCGGCGTCGTCGTAGTCGGAGATGTCGTAGTCGGTGTCGGAGGAGGAGTCCGCTCCCCAGCGCTGGGACTTACTCCTTCCCGTGGACCGCGCCCTCGGGAAGAAGGGCTCGGCGTCGGGCGATAGCTTGGAGGAGTCTCCCTTACCTGAGGCCGGCGAGGAGGAAGAGGTGGCTGGCGGCGCCGGGGAGGTCGCCGTCAGGATGCGGGAGGAGGGAGGGGTGGAGAGGGCCATCCCAAGCAGAGCATTCATTCTAAAAAGCACGTGTAACTCGATGGTGACTTTTCCAAAATAGACTACCAGAGTAATCTTGTATTGTATCTGTTGAATGCCTTTCATCAGCCAAAGAATACTGAGTTCGCATAGTTTCTGCGTCATGTGTATGTCCGATATACTATATCTGTACGCAGTGTTTGTATGGCAAAAAACGGTGTCACCTAAGTGATTGCTTGTTTGTTAGAACATTAAAAGCATGCTCACTGCATGGCCTAAAACCTTTCGATGATACCAAAACTGCAAGTGACTAAAACAATTCATAAAAGCTGTTAAACTGGCTTAAGGGTCATAAACAAATTCTTTATTTACCTGAGCACTGTTTAAGTGCAACAAACAGATTACTGCTCCATTTCAGACAAACATATTGCCACAAATCTACCATATCTACCATATATATATTTATATTTATATTTATTATATACCTTATTCCTGTGGATCTGGCCATAGACTCATTTTACTGTACATTAACAGTAACCTCATCAGCACCACTGGATCTGCATCCTAGGGCCCAACCTCCCAAGAGTCCCAACGTAGCCCACCCGCCCAGATTGTCTAGAATCGTCGGGTCCTCCCACGCCACTACGCGACCCTCCCGTCGCGGAAAAGAATGGGGTGGACGACGGGTCCATCCAGCACCATGCGCCCCTGCGCTCATTTGTCAACACGTGGCAGAGAGAAAAAAAATGCTTTGAAGGGAGCGTGGCTCTTGGCTCCTGAGTTCTCACGTAACGGCGTGCATCTATAGGCTCGGTCAGCGGCTCCCGGCTCCAGACCTCTACACATTGAGTCGACGATGCACGCCGAGTGCGCCGGTGCGGCCTGGCCATGGTACGTACGGGCGACGACGGCGCAAGATCGAGGACGGCAAGGACGCGTACTCCTTCTGGCGAGGGTGGCGAGGTCATGGACGACGTCGGCACGAGCTCCTCTGCAAGGGCGCGTACTCCTTCCGCCGTCGCCATGGACTGCGAGGGTAGCGAGGCCATGGATGTAACACCTCTGGTGTTAAATTAACTAAAACATGCCATGTCATCATATGCACTGCAAAGCATCCATGTTTAAGTCAACCTTAATGTGCATTAACTAAAACAAGTTTATATTTCATAGGTTGATTGAGTTTTTGTAATGTTTGGTCACATGAAATATTAAAACCCTATTTTTGAATGTCATCGCAAATGCTTAGTTTATACTCTATGTACTTGAGATGTAAACTGTGTTTACACTAATATCAAGCATAGTGTATAAGTCTAAGACCAACCCTAAAAATGATTTTCATATTTGGAGTTTAATTTGGATTTCTAAGCTTATTTCTAAGCTTGGCTATTCAAGTTTAAACTCAAAATGGAAATGCTATAAACGGTTTTTCAAAAGTTAACTTGGTCAACCAAGGGTGTCATTGGGTCAATGACCTAAAAATGTCCTTGGGTGATGTTTGTGATCACTAATAACCAACCAATTAAGTTAGAAACCAAATTGAGTTTAAATTCTATTTCAAAAACCCTTTACTTTTCAACCCTAGTTTTATCCCCTTTTCTCTAATTCAAAAATCTATAAGGAATTTGGAGATACTCTAAAAAGACAGTTTGTAGATCTTGACAAGAGCTACAAAGTTGGTATATAAAGTTTTTCAAGTTTATTTCAAATTAATTTGAAAATACAGTTTCCAGCAATTATCCCCTTTTGATTTTAAAACCATAATTCAAAAATTATGCATAATTTGAGAAAACCTTGTATATGAAAAATGTTTAGTTTGACAAACTTAATATTTCATAGTTTTGAAGATTTTCAAGTTTTATTGAAAAATCAAAAGTAATTTTAAATGCTTATTTCTAGGGTTTATCCCCTTTTCAAATTGAATTCAAATTTGAAAATCTAGACAGAATTTGAGGATGCCAGTTAAAGGAAAAGTGTAGCTCTTGAAAAGTTATGCAAATGATATTTTTGGAGATTTTCAAGTTCTTATACAAATTCTGAAGTAATTTATATTTTAAACCGAGTGGCAATTCTGTAAATAAACCGAACAGTACCTAATCCTATCGGCGAACGCCATGGCCGGCTTCTCATCGCGCGCCGCCGTCCACCGCCGCGCTTTCCCGGCCAACCGAGCGCTCTCGGACGCGAGAGACTTCATCGTCGTCGTGTCACCTGCTCCTTCATCAACTTCATGCTATAAATACCGATCGGACGCCGTCGTCCTCCTTCTTTCTTCCTCCCGCCGCCGTCGCCGACGACCTCACTCTGCCGTCGAAATTCGCCGCCGACGCTACACCTCTGTCCAATTGCTCTCACCCAAAACTCCGCCACTTTCTCACGGTCAGTTTGAACCAGTTCAAGCTTGCTCTCATCGCCCGAGCTACCCGCACGCCACCTTCTTCCCCGCGGCCGGTCAGCCGAGCCGCCGCGCCATCGCCGCCGTTTGCCGCCGCCAAAGGTGAATATATTTTACCTTTAACCATGCAATCGTGTTCTCTGTGTCGTCCTGCATCTAATGCGCACCTTAGTTTGAGCAGCGCATTGCCGGAGGCCGCCGTGACGCCGTCGTGCCATCGGAGCGCCGCCACCGCCATCACCGCCGTCGACCGCCGCTCAACCCACTCACTCCGGACCTTCATTAACGTGCGCATCAGCACCGTGGTGAGCTCCTGCATCTATCTGTGTCATCAATTTGGTCAATCCCTTGCCGTGGCCGTCGGTAGCCGTAGCCCGCCGCCGGCGCAGTGCTGCCGCTCCGCCGCGCGCGTTGCCGTCCTGCCTAGAGACCGAGAGCGACTGCATGAAGTTGCCAAACTAGCTTGCCTGGGTGCCCTGCGTCTAACCGTAACCTTGCCGTCACCGGAAACCGCTCCGGTGAGCGACGCCGCCGTGCCCGAACTCCGCCGCGCCGCCATCGCCACCGGCGTGGGTGCTGCCGCCGCTCCCCAGCCCCGTAAGCCACCTCAATCGATGCGCTGTGTCAAGAGGAGCAAGTAGGAGAAAACCCCATCGCCGGGGACCTCGCCGACGGCGAGGAATCGGTGGTCAACCGCCGCGCCGCCGTCGGTCAGCGCGGAGTCACTGTGCTGAATTTCTTTTTCTATTTTTAGAAAATGATTTAAATGCTATTTTCTTTGAAAATCCATAGTAATTCATATATAGCTCCAAAAATTCTGAAAATTTTTGTGAGTATTCCTTATGATGTCATCTACCTAGAAAAAATATGAAATGCCAAAATTGAATACTTTTTGTATATGTTAAAATTAGCCCTTTTAATTGATAAATGGACCTTCAATGATTTTTAATAATTAAAATAATTGGCTTTTAATTCTGAAATTTATTTTGCCATCTAATTAAGCTAAGAGCTTTCTAAAATAAAATTTTGGGATTAATTTAATAACTTTAATTTTTATGCCTTTATTTAATGCTTTTAAATAATTAATTAACCCCTTTAGTTAAACTTAATCATTATAGGAATTGTTTGGCTTTGGGATTGATTGATGACCTTAGGTCATTAACCCTAATGACCTTTGGCACTTTAATTAATTGTTTACGCTTATCTTAATCATGTCATTAGGGCTTAATTAACGTTATTTTATGTGTTTAATTAATTATAAAAATGGTGTAGTTAACCCTAATCAGTTATATAAGCGAAGTTTTGTTAATTTGCAATTTTATCGTGAAGAAAAGTTGTACTCGATCCTTTAATCTGATCATGCATCCATCGATCATCATGTTTACTATTCCATCATGTAAAGCATATTAATTATCGAGTAGTTTCCGTTAACGGAGAGTTAACGTTATCGCCCAGATCCTAAGGACGAGCAGATTCAAGAATCGGGAGCTGATCCAGAGTTTGAGAACTTCTACCCCGAACATCAAGGCAAGCCCCGGATGCATTTAAACCCTATTCTATTTATAAAAGTTTTACCGCTTCAGCTCTGATATGTTGCATTAAGTAATAAGAGTTGAGTGAAAACCCACAAATTGCATTACCTGTCTTATTCCTTATTCCTTGTTACCTACTGGGAAGATAAGTAGTAATGCTTAGCCCTGCTTATTTATTTATTTGTTCAAAGGTACAAGAATGAAAAAGATGAGATTGGTTTTCTTATTGAAATCTTGATGATAGTAATAAATCGAGTCCGGACGGCGAACTTGCACCGGGAATGGAGTCCCTCTGTAGTGTTCTCGTCTGTTGATGCCCTAGGTCCCGTCCGTTGGTGAACTGGATGATATCGAGAATTTAGAAATCCACATGCATGAAGTGGTATACGGATGGTTGTAGCCGTGTATGCCATGGAGTGATCTAGCGTGGGGCCAGAGAATCCCATCTGTGTCATAGTGTGTTTTACTGTGGGGTTTAAGTTCCCACGTATCTCGGTACGCTGGGCCGCAGAGCTCACGTGTATCATGTGGTGATATACGGCTGAGGTTGTTATCCCGGTATATCGGTGCACCTGGGGTGCTTCGGAGTTAAAGTCTCCGGTATGCTCAGTCACCTAGGTCCCAGCTGGGTATGAAAATGGATTCGAATCGCCGTTGCTTCTCGGAGAAGAAGACTCGATCGTTGTTCATCATCGCAGTAACAACTTGAACAAAAATTAAGGTTCAATAATGAAGTTGGTTGGTAATTGGAAGTAGTCCAAGCAACCTTCCCTTTTATAAAGCTTTTCTGCAAAATTTCTTATCTACTACAAATCGTACCTTGTCCCTCTAGCCTGCATCTCTTCAGTCTCTACCCTTCTTTTTCGTTGGGTCAGTCTTGTTGAGTACTGTTATACTCAGGGTTTGTTAAACCCTTGTTGCAGGTGAGCCTCATGGACAGGAGTGTTTTGCATCCTGCTGCATGACAGTCGTCGAGGAAAGCGACGACGAGTAAGCTGTTTAGCTCGTGGGCAGAGCTTTTGTTTAATATTGTAATCTACTGCTACTCCACTACTATTATGGTTTGTATAATTCAAACTTGTGGTTGTAAATATTTGAAACTCAGAAGTTTATAAACTTATGTTATTGTAAGTCTTCCGATGTTTTACTCCGTGGTATTTTATTTATATCAAACTGTTGTAATACTGCAATGTCTCTCTACAATGATTGATCCTGCTCGGAGAATCGTGGATGATTCGAGATTTACCCGACAGACTTTTTAAATCGTATGGGACACAGTCATGGTTATTTGGAGTCTGTTTAGACAATAATCAAACGTGTGGGTCATATAATTTAGGAGGTTCTGTCACAATGGACGACGTCGGCATGAGCTCCTCTGCCGAACTGATCCTGTAGCGAACTGAACGTGCAAGCGTTCTGCCTCTGCAGCTGGCGCCGTGGTGCTGTCTGCGAGGTACCACCTGGCCCCGAAGCACCGCCGTCCCGCGGCCGTCGGCAATGGGGCTAGCAGCTGGCTTTATACGCAAGCAGTCGTCCGCGTCTCCGCGAACGACGCCGCCGACTTGGGCCACATTTTCGTCACCGGAGACTCGGCGGGAGCAACTATAGCGAACCATCTCGCCGTGAGCGTTGGCATGGCTTCCGACGCTGATGAAGCTGCCAAGCCGGTAAAACAAGAGCGCTAGGACTAGCGCAAGATGTGTGGTTCACGTAGTTCGTCTCTTTCAGCCATGAGGCAGAGCGAGCCCAACTACGAGTCGGAGCCGAACGATCGAGAACAGAGTCTGTCATGTGCGATCGCTCCGTAACCGCTCGATATGTTTCCTCGCCACGCGTCTACGATCTAGCTTAGGGGTGCACGGTGCTTGAATGGACCCGTCGCTCACCTAATTTTTTCCCCCGTCGCCCCTCCGCTCGCGACCTTCACGGCTTCACGCCGCCGACTCGCGCTGGCAACGCGCCGCCGATGCTTCATGCAGCCACCAACACCGCCCGCAGCCGTGCGCCGCCCCAGACGCTCGACCCTCACCCACCATCGGTCGCCCTTGCCCTCGCCCTCGCCCGCTCTCAATACACGCCGCCGGCGCCGCCCCCTTCACCCGCCGCCTCAGTTTCGTATAGCCTCAGGTCCGTATCCACAAGCTGCGCGCCGCCGCACGGACCTCGCACGCGATCCCGATAGCCCCGCGTCGCGAACGAACGGCTGCCTGCAGGCTACAGCAGTGCCGCGCCGCCCTCCACGGCAATTGCTGATTTTGCCGTCGTCCAGGAGGCCGAACTCCTACGTTTTTCTTCGCCGGTGCCCTGGCTTGCTGCGTATTCGAGATATGTGGGTGCGTGTACGTTCTTCAACATTACGGTTGCCACACAAAATTTCGCTTCTGCCTATTATTATCTTTCAGTGCAATCATCAATGAAAAAAAAAAATCAGAGTACCTACAGTTCTTCCAAAAAAAGGCTTCTACGCTTCAGTGCTTTCAAACTACCTTCTAAATTTGCTTATTTGGAAGGAGTCCATCAAAATGGTATCTCTGTATGAGATGCAACGAAAACAAAAGGCCCAGCTGCTGTTTTCTACAGCTTCCTGAGTGTCATTGCCCCCTGTGCATCCAATTTCTTTACCAATATAGTAGTACATTGATTCCTGATAAAATACAGTTAGCCTAGGCATATTACCTACTGTGCACTTCACTGCTTTTATATAGGAAGTGCTACGACTTAAATTTCGACTACCTTCCTCATGACTGCAACTTCCAACATCCCTCCTGTCATCAATGTAAGTTTCCTCCACCCAATACTCAGGAACAACAATTGTTCAGTTTCAAAGGTACCAATTACATTCGGTGCTTCCAATATTCATCAGTTTAATAAGTTGTTCTTAGCAGGAAATGCTATTCCAGCCCAATCCCTCGCGCATTGCGCGGGGTCACCGACTAGTAGTTCATAGTAGCATGACGCAAAAATTTCTCGAGTCTCACTGTATGTCTGTACGGTTGACCTATAGGAACTTCCTCACCCAAGTCGCTGGAACCAGGTAATTGATGGGGTTTTGCTGCATTCTGTGTCCTCCGGTCCTCCTCCCTTTCTAGGATCACGTCGCTAGCTGGTGTCATGACAAAGGAGTAGACGGATTGCTGCATTAATTCTTTGATTAAACGAGAAGGATGCAGAGAAAGAAATGCTGAACATATGGATCATAACCTGAGCCTGTAAAGCAACAGGAGCAAATTCAATTCAGCCGGACGCAGTTGTGATCGGATCGTTTGTCCAGGGCATCGTCTCTGCCACACGAGGCTTGGCAAACAGCCGCAAACTTAACGAGGGCACGCATTGCTTGAATTCACACTAGCAATTAGTTTCTTGGCAGAGGCGTTCGGTCGTCGAATAGGTTGAGGGTGTCGGCAACCTGTCCTGACACGCGACAGCCAGAGGCCACCTCTTTCTGAGCGAAGATAGCGAGCGAGCGACAGCCGAGCTGTATCAGTGAACAACACGCCGCGAGCATTGTGGGTGCTCTTGGTCAACGGTAGGCGTGCCCAAGCCCAACGATGTGAAATCCTCCTAGCCACTGTAGATGGGCAGCCGGGGCATTGTGGAAGCGCCGGCGCAGGGGGAGAAGAACGTGCGGGTCCGGCTGGCGGCTGCAAAAAGGAAACACGAAAATGTGTGTACAGTGTACGTGGACCCGTGGGCCGCTACCAGTGCTCTTTGCATGGAGCCTAGCTAGGGCCGTATTTCTTCTAAAAAACAAAAGAAACCTGGATTATGTCTGACAAGATTTGTATTTATAATCCGTTTTTTATTTGTGAATCAAAGTGACAGACATGTCGCATAGTACATAACATTTGTTAAATTCTAAAAAAAAAACACGAGCACTCACATCAATTTTGTTTTCTTTTGCTGGGTGATCATTCATATCAAGTTAATGACACGTTGCACAAGAAATTCAGTTGAGCTACATGCCCGGTTCGTGTCATCGTACGCAACCGGCCGAGACGTACGTCCAGAATAACCAAAACCCATCGCCTGCGCCGCCAACTTCAGCAGTGGAAAGCTTCATCAGCGCACAGATGAGGAGGACGTCTACGCGAGCGACGCAGTCGGAGGGACACAACCGAAACGTCTACACGGGAGGCGCCCAACTTGACGTGCTAGAACACAGAGGTATAGTGCCGTCTCGACGCAACAAGCGGCCGCGAGGAGGGACGCGCCAGGTGTACGCGGTGGGAAGATGGCTTGGGCCACTCCTAAACAGTGAGGCCATCATGTTGCTCGCGCTTGGTGACATGAAGTGACACACACTTCGGTGAAGCCTATAGAAGAAGAGCAAGAAAGGGCTAACTGGTGAACACAACGTGAGGGTATAGGGGTTTATGCCCCTACATGTCGTACTACTGTCGACGATATATCTTGGACAGTGTACCACGGGGCTCCTCGAGGTAGTAGAAGATCGGCGAGGGTGCGCTAGGACCTACGAGCTAGATGTGAGACACAAGACGAACACAAGGTTTATTCAAGTTCGGACAGCGAGGTGCATAATACCCTATGTCCTGCGTCTTTGAGTATTGTATTGCTGGAGTACCAGGAGTACAAGATGCGTTTGAGGGGGGTAACGCGTGTAGTTAATTCATCCGAGAGGCTAATCAGCTCCTAGGTGACTAGGGGAGCGCTAGTGAACAGCGTGATAGCCAGGATCACTAGGGACCTAGTACCATCAGAGAGCGACTGTCGGTATCTCCTGTGTTGTATAGCGCGGAGCTGTAACATATGGTCGGAGGAACCGGGAGTAGTCCCCAGTCGGAGAATTAAGTGTACGGCTTAACTTTATTAGAAAAAGCATGTTTTGCATGGCAAAGTTATTGCAGTGAAAAACTCTGTTTATGTTTTAAGTAGCGTGAGTAGTGTAGTTCATCCTAGAGACTGATCAGCTCCTAGGTGACTAGGGTAGCGCTAGTGAACAGCGTGATAGCCAGGTCACTAGAGACCTAGTACCGTCAGAGAGCAACTGTCAATATCTCATGTATTGTATAGCGCGGGTGGCTGTAACACGTGGTCGGAGGAACCGGGAACAGTGCCTTTTCTGATAGACTCGGTAGGAGGACGTAACTATTCGGCTTTTAGGAAAACATGTGCATCTTAGGATGGCAGACATGATAAAAAAAAGTTTCGAGCGCACTTCTGGGAGTGGTTGGTAAAGAGTCATGAAAACATTTTTACTATATTTCTAAAGAAGCAAATTTAGGGTGCTATAGGCTCGAGGGAGGGGGACTTCAAGGAATCCACAGCGGTAAAGGGGGCTTGAGCCTACCCCACCACTAGATCTGTCCCTGATTGCTATCCCATATAAAATTATCAAGCGTGTTCATTTGTAGTTGCTCCAATAATACAACGATAATTGGGTGACACAAGTTTATGAGCGCAATGAGGTTGAACCGGGTTGTTACCTCTGTGTGACATTTTTATGTGGAACCTTAGATCTCAACGGTAAATATCGTGTGTATGTGCCTCCCAAGACTTGGTCGACCATCTTGGACACTTGCTGGAGTGTACCGATGGCTCAGACGTCTCCTTCTCAGTAGCGGTGGAAATGGCACTTTCTTGGAACAACATCGGTGATCCTTCTCTATCTATCTTTGCCACTTGATCAATAGGATCCGAGAACTAACCCGAGGGTGGAAAGGGCAAGGAATCAGCGACGGTAAGGGGGCCTGAGCCCCCTGCCCTACCACTAGATCCGTCCGTGATTGCTATCACATATAAAATCATCAAGCAAGTCATCCATACCACCACTAGATCCATCCCTGATTGCTATCCCATGTAAAATGATCAAGCTAGTTCATTTGTACTTGCTCCAATAATACAACGATAATTGGGTGGCACAAGTTTATGAGCGCAATGAGGTTGAATCGGGTTGTTACCTCATCGATGGTTGTGTGACATTTTTATGTGGAACCTTAGATCTCAACGGTAAAGATCGTTTGTATGTGCCTCCCATGACTTGGTCGACCATCTCGGACACTTGCTGGAGTGTACCAATGGCTCAGATGTCTCCTTTGGTAGGCGGTGGAAATGCCACTTTCTTGGAACAACGTCGGTGATGCTTCTCTATTTGTCTTTGCCACTTGATCAATAGGATTCAAGAAGTAACCCGAGGGTGGAAAGGGCTAGGAATTAGTGATGGTAAGGGGAGCTTAAGCCCCCTGCCCCACCACTAGATCCGTCCGTGATTGCTATCACATATAAAATGATCAAGCAAGTCCTAAGTTGAGCGTGCTTGGATTGGAACGATGGGTGACCGACTGAAAAGTTCTTATCGGATACGCATGAGTGAGGACAAAGTGCGTAGAAAAGACTGGTATTGGTCTGTGAGGGCAGTCTATGTTTTAGAAAAGCGGTCGGATATAAGGCCTCGAGAAGGCGGGATGTTACAAAAGTGTACTGAAAACATCGGTACAAATCAGTCAAGCAAACCTCAGCTATGTACTAAAATTATGAAACACGTTCGAGCACAAATATTGCTTCTGTAGATTGTAGATTATAGAAGTCTTAGAAAGATAACAGAGATTACAGGCAACGTGCCACAAACACTAACACAAGCAGGCACCATTCAGTTTTTAGGGAAAAAAAGAGATGACCGTTACTGTAACATCCCGCTTACGTCCGGTCGCTTATCTAAGACATAGACTGTCCTCACAGACCAACACTGGTCTTTTCTGCGTACTGTGTCCTCACTCATGCGCACCCGGAAACACTTCCTGGTCGATCACCTATCCCTAAATTGCTCCAGGCCAAGCACGCTTAACCTCAGAGTTCTTTAATGATAAGCTTTCGAAAAAAAAGTTACAACTTATTGGTATGAGTATCCTATTAATTCTATTAAGCCCTGGGCCGGGTGTCACAGTTACAATGTTACATAGCTACAACATTTCTAGATTTCAAAAAAAAAGTTCTTATACTAGACATAACGGGCACTTGAACAGATTTTTTTTTTTGACAACACACTTGAACAGATATGTTGAATGTGGACCTAATTATCTTGGCACGCAGCAACACTTGTTCAAATTTTCAAAAACAATTGACTAAAACTAAACCATCCTGAGAACTTATGTCAGGCTCTTGTAAAATTTACTGCAACAAAGTTCAATCACTCCACACTTTACACCAGGCCACCTAATGTGAAGGTCAATCAATTACAGCCTTACGGGTCAGCTTATAATGGCATTACATCCTTGGACCTTTGTGGTGGTCACGCCAACTTAATCCTCTATTTTTTTTTACTTTGACTGTAAATAGGGCATTGAAGATTTTATAAAAAATATTTGTGCTACTATGAATCAAGAAAAGATACCAATTGCCCACAAGACTGAACACAATATGAATCATCAGCTACAACAGAGAACCAATGGCTATCAACTATGTGACTATAAAAGTATATTTGATAACTAATCTAATGGTACTTATTTTGTCTTATAAATATTAGTATTTTTTATATAATTTTAGTCAAACTTTGCGATATTTGACTCATCAGCATGTAAGAATTACATGTTTATTGGGACGGAAGGAGTAGTAGCAACTAGTATATGTCAACCTCTGTCATTTGGACGTCAGGCTACCTCCCTGTTTGCTCCGCTCAGGATGCAAAATCCCCAAGCACCTCGGCATCCCCAGGTCAGCGGCAGCAGACTCATCAACACTAAACAAAACCAGCCCACCAAACAAGAACATAAGCAAATCGGCGGTTCGTAAAATTCCCACTCACCATTTCACCAGTCCGATCCGATGAATCCCCCACCACACGTACAAAGGCAAAATCCCCATCCCAATCAGGAGAGACCACACTCGATCTGCTCAACTAAGCAAACTCTATCCTCCATCGAATCGAAGCACCCAGCCCACAGCCGTGCACAGCTCCAACACCAGCGCTCTGGTGTTGGGTGCCCAGCAGAAAACCCATGTCCATCCCCCACATGCAACAACAAGAAGGCAATACTGAGTTCTTGGTTTTGCTCCTGTCTCTGAAATCGCCAACGCAGGGAGGAGGTCCTAACCCCCCACCACCCCTCTAGCTAATCTAGCCGAGCACCATCCCTCCAAGGATTTGAACTCAATGTACCAGACATGAGCAAAACATGTCTCCATTCTCCACGAAAGCTAGCATTAGCGAAGCTCCTGGGAGGACGATGCGGCCATCGCCTGAACCAACAGCCCGATTTCGCGCCGGGATGGTGGGGGGGATGGGGATTGGTGCTAAAATGGCAAAGTTAAGTTCTTCCCAATCCCAATCCCGTTGGATTTTGTACATTCATGAATCGCCTTTGCTGGCAGTGAGCTCACTATATAGGAGTAGAAAAAATTAAGTGGAATATAAGACTAGATACGATCGATCCATGGATGATGGATGCAAACATGTACTTGTTCCATCCCAAATTAAATGACGTTTTAAGTTTTCATGTCATAAACTTAACTCGATTTATATAATATACATGGTATCTTTAAAAAAAATTATTAAAAAATAAGACTTAAATATATTTCTAATGATACTATTTATTAACATGAATATTAGTATATTTTAATATATATTTAATTAATTAAAATTATTTTTTGAGAAGTGAAAACAATATTTATTTTAGGATAGAGAGAGTATAGACATTTAAAAAAACAAACGAAGGATACAGCGACCTCTTATTATATCATTTTTGTGTACTATCGCCTATCGGCTATCGCTGTATGTTTGTGTGCTGGTGGTGGTACTCTGGTCAGTCTGGTGGTACTCTCCAGCTACTTGATCCACAACAGACAGCAGAGGCAGCTAGCTGGGAACATCATCATATGTTTCGTATATACTCGATCGATCGACCACCTCCTATAATACATAATGAGGAAAGAAAAGAAAAAAACAGACAAATCCATGACAGTTGAGAATCCAAGAGTAGTCAAATAAAGATGTAGTGTGAATATATATTTAGTAAAAAAGACACAAATCCATGACAGAGCTTTCTTGATTATACTAGCGTGAACATATATTTATTACAATGCTCGCAAAAAAAAGAGTCGAGGGGAATAGAAGACTATGCCTATTGAACTATGCCCGCCCGGCACTGGGGATGGTAAACAGGGCACGCGCACCCTGCACTTGCATGGTCGATCCGAGGGGAGAAGACTGGCTATTTGGTTTAGGGAGCGATCCCGTATGGCATCAGCACGTCTGGCATTGCTTCGTCCGACGAGTTCCTCCATCCGAGATTTCCGAAGAAACGAGTTGATGCCACGAATAGCGGAGCGTGCTGCCTCATGACGGACACGTTGGTTCCATCTGCCAAACCAAGCAATCCTTTTAGGTCCGGACGCAACGAATATCCTAGCGGAGCATGCTGCCTCATGACGGACAGGTTGGTTCCATCTGCCAAACCAAATCCTTTTAGGTCCGGACGCAGGATCGGATGATTGACGGACAGGTTGGTTCCATCTGCCAAACCAGATAATCCTTTTAGGTCTGGACGCAGGATCGGATGATTCCCGTCAGTGTCATTCCGTGAACCAAATGTCAGGCATTTGGGATTGCAAACAAGGCACGCCGCCCTGCACGCGCTCTCCGTCGTGTAGCACAAATTTGTCGACAAGCAACAATACCATGTTTCTGCGTTCGAGTCGTCGTCCCTCTTTTGGCAGAATATAATTTTCACTTTGCTCTCATCTAGTGTTGTAGCATTGCTCTTTGTCTTTGCAGTTCTAACCTCGAGCATCGGGAGACGAGGACCGGCTGCATCAGGAAGATTTGTTCATCAGCACGCAAGCCGTGTATTATACACATATTGACAATTAAAGATACAAATAATAGATCGATGGTCAGATGTATAACTTACACAATACTGTCGACGACGCAGCGAGAAACAAGACGAAGATGATGATTGTTGGGGAACAATTTTGATATACAAACATCCTTTTAAAACTTTAAAGATAAATATTTTATTATAAATATTTGAGATGTTAATATGTGCAGCGAAAATAACAAAGATACTTCGCTGCACACGTTTTTAACTTCGCTTATAAATTTTCGCATGTTTTAAGTTGGCTGGCGAAGATGACTTCGCTGTACTTTGGATGCTCAGCGAAGATGATGTGGACACTTCGCTATGGCTATCAAACTTCGCACATATGATTTCACATGTTTTAGATTATCCGACGAAGATGACTTCGCTAGTCTCTTGATGTCCAGCGAGGTCGACATGGCGGCTTCGCATGAAGAGTCTATGAGGTTTTCAGCTAAGTCGAGAAATCATGATCGAGTCCAAAGTTGCTTAAGAAGATAAAAGAAAAAAGGCGAAGTGTGTTTCGTCACTTCATCGATGCACTTTTTAGCTAATGTATAGGAGGTTCCATAGCTGATTTTGTAAGATTCCTTGAATGGTGAAGCCAGAGGGTCTATAAATACCCCCTGGAATATAGGTTTTTGGACAGAATGAAATATAATCACAACCAGCCCATGGTTTTCACCTTATAAGCGTGTATGTGATTTCGTTACCCAACATTTGGCGTCATCCGTTTGTATGATCGAAGACACCCACGACCACCACGCGGACGCAAAATGGCAAGACTCAGCAAAAAGGCAGCTTCGGCTGGTGACAATTCAAACCAAGACAAAGACCCACTTTTGGAAGATGAGACAGAAACAGAAAACAGACGCCTACAAGAAGATGAAGAAACTCAGAACGAAGAAAGAAGACTCAAAGAACTCGAAGATCAACTCACCGTCAAGAAAAAACAGCTGGAGAAAGCAAGAGCGAAGACAAGAGAAAAGTCTTTAAGGCAAAAAATCATAGAAGCAGAAGCTGAACTAAGAAAGATCAATGATGAAATAGAAATGAGAGCGAAGTTATGATTCAAGATTCAAACTCAGCAAGCAAAAACACCAACAGCAAAGAAAACCAAAATCAAATAGCAACAATCGATACAGAGTCGCCTTTGTCAATCGACATTCAGCTAGCGAAGTGGGCAGTAGGTTTCAAATTCAATATCATCCCAACCTACAATGGCATGTCCGACCCAAGATAATTCCTTATGAGCTTCAAAGCAGCAGTAGCATCAAGCGGGGAAGATGCGAACACCTTAGCGAAGTCGCTCATCATGGCAGTAAGAGGACCAGCGCAGCATTGGTACTCTTCGCTAAAACCAAGGTCAATCAAATCTTGGGATCAAATTCGTATAACTTTGCTCCTAGATTTCCAAGGCTTACAAAGAGTCAAACTCACCAGCGATGATCTTTTCAACATCAAGCAGCAACCAAAAGAACCGTTGAGCCAATATTATAAAAGATTTGTACAAAGAAAAGCTCAAATACCAAATATACCAGACGAAGTTATCATCATAGCAGCAATCAAAGGACTGCGAGCAGGCCAACTCTCATCACACTTTAAAAGGGAAAGACCAACCACAGTGAAAAAGTTATATGAAGAAATGAGAAAATACTATGAGTCCGACGAAGACTACAGAAAAATAGAAGAAGAGAACGGTGAAAGAAAACATGTCAAGATCAAATAACAATTCCTAACACCTAAGAATAAATGCTGGGTGAAGGCCATTTCAGAGGATAAATCACATCAAAAACACGAGCGAAGCTGGCGATCAAGGTCCAAGATCAAACAATCAAAGAAATTTTTAAAACAACAGAAGTTACAAGGAAAACTTCTAGCAAAGGGCAAATTATAACAACCAAAACAGAAACTTTGAAAGAAAAATTTTGAGGCCCGAAGAAATGTACTGCATCGTACATGGCAAAGGGGCTGATCACACATCGAAGATGTGCCCAAGAGTAAAGAAAAGCATTGAAGAAGTACAAGAAGAAAATAGAGCAACTTTGCAGCTGAAAATTGTCAATCATCTAGCCTCCCAAAGAATAAGTTACCAGCCAATAACTTACCCTCAACACATGTTGCCATCACCTTCGCCAATCTATAATTGTCAACCGCTAGAAGCGTGCCCGCAAAATCAATGGGGCCCAAGCCAGCAGCAAAGTTTCCACCCTGAAAGTTCAGTAGCAAATAGCAACTACCAAATTTAATACAACAACAACATGCCTGAAGCGTCAACAAGCAACCGAAATGCAATCATGCCAAGCAAAGGCAGAATTATGATAATCTTCGGAGGAAACAACATAGAGCTTGATACAAGAAATGAAAGAAGAAATTATTTCAGAAGAGTAAACTCCATAGCAGTCAAATGTCCATTCAAGAAAACAAGATGGTCCCACATGCCAATCACATTCTCAGAACAAGACCTCAAACTCAAAGATTACCCTCATATGGATGCAATGGTCATAAAAGCAAACATTGAAGGTTGGGCAGTAACAAAAATTCTAATAGATGGTGGCAGCTCAGCAGATATCATATTCACAAGAACTTTAGATGCAATGCAAATTGATAGAAAAATCTTGGGAAGAGCCGAGCACCTATTAGTTGGCTTCGGCGGAAAGAAAATAAACTCTATCGGCAGAATTGTCTTGCCAGTCTCATTCAGAACAGTGAATAATGCGAGAACAGAGCAAATAGCATTCGATGTTGTCAAAATACACAGCCAGTACAACGTAATTTTTGGAAGGGGAAGTTTAAATACTTTCGAAGCCATAGTAAGCTACCCATACTTATGCATGAAGATGCCAGCAGTCAATGGCATCATAACCATTTTCGGCGATCAAACAGAGGCAAGAAACATAGAAAGAGATGCAAGCCCAGCTTTCAAAAATATCCACATGATAAAAGAAGAAGAAGATGATGAGCTTGAAACTGAAAACGCAAAGACACAAGAAAAAGCGAAGCCTTGCGAAGATATAAAGAAAGTACCAATCGACCCAATGGTTCCAGAAAGACAAGTTATCGTCGGCACAAATCTATCAAAAGAAGAAGAAGAAAAGATAATACAAGTCCTGCGAAGTAACAAGGATATCTTCGTCTGGTCTGCACAAGACTTAGGAGGAGTAAGCAGGGATGTCATAGAACACAAGTTAAACATCGCCCCAAACTTCAGGCCGAAAAAGCAAAAACTCAGAAAGTTGTCGGAAGACAGAACAAAAGCTGCAAAAGCCGAAGTCCAAAGATTGTTAGATGCAAAAGTCATAAGAGAAGTTCAATTCATAACTTGGCTAGCAAACATAGTCATGGTGCAGAAGAAAAACAAAAAGTGGAGAATGTGTATAGACTTCATATCTCAATAAAGCATGCCCAAAAGACAACTTTCCACTATCAAGAATAGACACTTTGGTAGATCAGGCAGCAGGAAGTGAAATGCTCAGTTTCCTCGACTGCTATTCGGGCTATCATCAGATTTGGATAAAAAAAAGATGAAGAGTACACAAATTTCATTACACAATTCGGAACTCACTGTTTCCAAATAATGGCCAAGGGGCTTCGCAACACAGGAAGAACTTTCATCAGAATGACATCCACAGTTCTCAAAGATCAAATACAAAGAAATCTGCTTGCGTATGTTGACGACTTGGCAGTCAAGAGCAAAAAAGAGAAGACCATGTCAAAGACTTATAAGAAACTTTTTCAAACCTCAGAAAAGCAAATTTAAAGTTGAACCTAGAAAAATACACATTTGGAGTTCAAACAGGAAAAATTTTAGGGTGCATCGTATCCGCAAAAGGAATTGACCCGAACCCAGAGAAGGTAAAGGCAATATTGAATATGCAAGTGCCAAGAAACATCAAGGACATCCAAAAGCTGACAGGAAGATTAGCTTCGCTGAACAAATTTATATCCAAATCAGCTGAGCGAAACCTCCCAAGATTCCAAGCATTAAAAGGGAAAAAGGAAAAATTCAACTGGGTTCAAGCACAGCAAGAAGCTTTCGAAGAAATAAAAAAGCATCTATCCAATCCCACAACTTTGGCAACACCTGATCCAACGGCAGATTTGCTACTATATGTATCAGCAAATAAAAGTACAGTTAGCGCAGTACTGATATAAAAAAAAGAAAATGATCACTCAAAAGACAAGTTCCAGTATACTTTGCATCCGAAGCTTTGTCTGGATCAAAAATTTTCTATTCAGAAATTGAGAAAATTGCATACGTAGTACTCATGGCATCCAGAAAGTTAAAACACTACTTCCAAGCACACAAAATAAGAGTGCTAATAAATCAACCCCTCAAAGAAGTGCTACAAGGCTGCAAGTCCTCAGGGAGATTAAGAAAATAGGCTGCAGAATTGTCCCAATACTTCATCAAATTTGAGAAAAGAACAGCAATCAAATCTCAAGTGTTGGCTGACTTCATAGTAGATTGGACACCCTCAAAGTACAATCGAGAAAGAATGGAGCAACCAGAATGGATAATTTATTGCGATGGCGCTTGGGGCTTCGCTGGCGCAGGAGCAGCAGCAATTATAACCTCACCTCCTAGAATCAAACTCAAATACGCAGCAAGACTAGACTTTCAATGCACCAACAACATTGCAGAATATGAGGCAGTATTATTGGGACTTCACAAAGCAAGAGCAATGGGAATCAAAAAGCTAATAATCAAGACAGATTCTCAAGTTGTGGCTGGGCATATAGAGAAAAATTACAAAGCAAGAGATCCAGAACTAACAAAGTATCTCCAGCTATTGAGGGATCAAGAAAAACACTTCGCTCGATTCATAGTGAAAAGTATCTCAAGAAATGACAACACAAATGCAGACAAAATTACAAAAACCGCCGCCCAAAAGTTAGAGTTACCACCAGAAGTATTCTTCCAAACTATCACCGAAGCCTCAACAAAAACAAAAGTTGAACAACCGAAAGAAATACACATCATAGAAAGCGAAGACTGGAGAGCTCCAATTATGGCATTCCTCAAAGGATTTTACGAGTCAGAAAACGAAGTTGATGAAATAAGAATAAAGCAAAAGACCAGAAGCTACAAAATCATCAACGAAGAACTGTACAAGGAAGGAGTTTGCCAACCACTACTAAAGTGCATCTCAAGAGAAGATGGGAAAAACCTGTTGAAAGAAATAGGAAATCTACGAATGTCACGCTGGGGCTAGATCAATAGTTGGGAAAGCCTTCAGACAAGGGATTTTCTGGCCAACTGCCCAAAGTTACAGCAAAGAAATCATTCGGACTTGTCACAATCGCCAAATGGTAGGAAGTAAAGTCAATACACCAGGAACAAACCTACAACCAATTGAACCAACTTGGCCACTGATAAGATGGGGAATCGACATAGTTGGAAAGTTAACTTTGGCTTAAGGCAACTACCAATACGCAATAGTTGCAGTCGAATATTTCACCAATTGGATTGAAGCGAAGCCAATCACAAATTCCTGTGGCAAAACATCATATACAGATTTGGAGTTCCAAGACACATCACAGTAGATAATGAAACCTAATTTGGTAGCAAAGACTTCAGAGAATACTGCCACTCAATGGGAATCAAACTCTGTTTTGCATCCGTAAGGCACCCACAGTCCAACGGAGCAGTCGAAAGAGCAAACGGGATAATTTACACAGGAATGTCAAAGTGCTTGACAGATCTAAAAAAAGGAAAATGGGTCGATGAATTACCAAAAGTTATCTGGTCTCACAACACATTGAAGCCAAGGCCAACAGACTTTTCCCCATTCACGTTACTTTACGAAGATGAAGCAATGACCCCCGAAGAAATAAAATACGAAGGTCCAAGAACAAACATCCAAATGATCATAGAAGAGGATCAAGCAACAAGCAAAGATTTACTTGAAGAAGAAAGGAATGAAGCACTTGAGAATATCAAGAAGTACCAACTTGAAACACAGAAGTGGTACAACAAAAAAGTTAAGCCAAGAGAGTTAGCACCAGGAGATTTTGTCCTCAAAAGAAAAAGAGATGAAGACACAGTGGGAAAATTCCAACAAAAGTGGGAAGGTCCTTTCATCATCACAAGAACAAACAAATAAGGTGCGTATCATCTAGCAAATCTGAAAGGTGAGGAACTCAGTCACACTTGGAATATAGAAGCACTCCGCAAGTATTATCGATAAGCAAGATTGCAAGATTAGTCTACTTTTCAGCAAAAGTAGAAGCAGAAGTTCTCTTTACAAACAAGTTTACATTCCTGAAAGCATAACTGTGCTGCACTCTTTTTCCACTTAGGGGAAACCCTTCGTAGGGTGAGTAGTTTTTTAACGAGGCAGTCTCTTTGTAAACCTCATGAAATATAAATGACAAAGTAGTTTCCCTAAAGATATGTCTCTACATTGCATAGCTAAAAGTATAAAATGCCGAAGAGTATATCCAATATATACTCTCAAATCGGCACAACTTTTGCAAAACTAAGTTAGCATCAATATTTTATTAAATCTAAAAAATGCTAACTTATCCAACTCAAATTTGCTAACGCAAATTTTTCAACTTCATTTCACTAAGGTGAAAATGTTTTCAGCTTCTAAGGAAGCGTATGCGTCCACTTCGCACAAAAAAGAAGGGACGGCGTATTTGCTAAGGCAAATTTATCGACTTTATTTCACTAAGTTGAAAATGTTTTAGCTTCTAAGGAAGTGTACGCGTCCACTTCGCATGAAAAAGAAGGGACAGTGTTTCAAAATTTGCTAAGACAAATTTTTTGACTTTATTTCACTAAGGTGAAAATATTTTCAGTTTCTAAGGAAGCGTACGCGTCCACTTCGCACGAAAAAGAAGGGACGGCGTTTTAAAATTTGCTAAGGCAAATTTTTTGACTTCATTTCACTAAGGTGAAAATGTTTTCAGCTTCTAAGGAAGCGTACGCGTCCACTTCGCACGAAAAAGAAGGGACGGCGTTTCAAAATTTGCTAAGGCAAATTTTTTGACTTCATTTCATTACGAATAAAACATTTTCAGTCTCTAAGCGAAGTATACGCGTCTACCTCGAACGAAAAGAAGGGACGGGGTTTCAAAATCTATTAAATTCTTTAAATCAGTCTCACCATAGCAAAAATATTACCAGTCCTTAAGCGAAGCACAGACAATCATCCTCAAAACAAAAAGCAGGATCTTTAAAATTCAAATCGATTATGCAATACTCATTTACAAGCGAAGGTAAACTCACACACTTCGTAGTACAACAAGATGTCTTGCAATACAATTTATCCAATTACAAAAATGTGTTTAGTCATCTTGAGAACTAACTACTTCGGCAGCATCACCGAGTATGTCGCTCACAACTTCATTAATAATTTCATTCACTTCACGGCGTAAATAGTCCTCACAAACACTCACAGGCGAAATACTTGACTCAGATGACTATAAGAAGAAGAGGTTAGAAAACAAGAGTCCAAGCACAGAAGAAAAGAAAACTTCACACGTCAAATTTTTTACCTCTGCAAAGCCCGTGAAATCAAAAACTCGGCAATTAGGAGGCTTGATGTTACGGCATCGTTTATTCACGTCTATAAAAGATTTGTAAGATAGAATCACCAAAAAAGTTTAAGTTCAAAATAATGAGAGCAAAACTTACGAGCAAGGAAATCATCGACATCACAGCCATCACACTCTGCGCGAAAATCATAAAACTCGACAGGCTCGAAAACGAAGTCATCTTTACACATTAACAGCGAAACGATGTCTTCGACATCCTGCGCAGGCTTAGCATGAGGAACCTACGTAGGACGGACAAATAGTCAAACAGTTTCCAAATGTATATCTTACAAAAGACCATAACTTAGAGCCATTGTATCTTAAGACCCTCTCATCTCACAAAAGAAAAAACAACTAAAGCCTAAGGATAGCCGCCACTAACATTGCTAAATCCGGCACTGCCTTGACCCCTAGCATCGGCCTCCCTCTTCACGGCTTCCTCCGGGCAGCCTCCGCCTCCTTTGTAATTTGCTGACACAAAAAGAGAGAAAAGTTAGATATGAAACATAACAGAAAGCAAAAGAAACAATTAAGTGTAAAATTTACCCTCTGTAATTTCTCTCTAGCTTTATCAAAGTAATAGGCCCGACCACCTGACCTCCAATACTGCTTAAGATATTTGTTGCACAATACTTGTGTCACCTTCGTCACGTTGGTTAGTTCACCCACAGAAGAAAACTTGTAGTTAGCATCACAAAGTTGTGCAAACAAAGGATCCTGGCTTTGTCTCATCAAATGAAACAAAGCACGAGCAGAGTAGAAAACCCTAATATCAATAGTGGTCTCCATGACCTGAGACAAATCCTCATATTGGCGGCAAAGCCAACTGAAAAAACTATCACGATCACCAAGATCCCAACACTTGTCTCCAGGCCTGGCTCCAAACTTGTCATAACATACAAAACAGAGCTCCCAAATGCGATTGCCATTATCAAAGAAGGACTTATCCTGTTCCTTAATTTTCCTCTCAACACGCCTCACGTCCTCCTTCAACTTTTCTTTTTCCTCCATAATCTTCTTGATAACATCTTCTCTTTCTTCAACTCGAGCAAGAGCACTGATAAGTTTGCCCTCTAACACATTATGAGCATCCACAACATCATCTCTCTCCTTCTCTCTTTCGGCAAGTTGCTTCTTTAGATTCTCAATTTCAACTTGATAGTCACATTAGTGAAGGGCAAAGTTTTTCTCCTTTTCCTCTAACCCAGTCCGCAAACCTCTCATCAAAAGAGAACCTTTATACATCATCAAAAGCCTTGCATCAGCAACCTCGAGCAAGGGTTTCTTGGATATCTCAAGCTCCGCATCAGGAACAGTAAAAGCCTCATCTATACACTTCGACAATTGAACCTCAGAAGTGTGAGGCATCATCCGAAGTTTATTAGCCCCGATACCAATGAACTTGAAACTGTCAAGACCCAAGCTTTTCTCTTGACAAAACGCTAACCCACGTTTAAGAGCATCAGAAACTTCTCCCTCACCAACAGCAGGGACAACGGGAGTAGCAGGTTCTTGACTGTTAAACTTGCTCAATTCGACATTCTTTTGAGGAGAAGACGGTGCATGAGGAAAGATAGTTTTTGCAAGAAAAATTAAAAGTTAACAAAATAAGACAATTCAAATCAAAAAGAAACGCGAAGTCACAATACTCACCAGTAGAAACGCGCTCACCCAAATTGCACTCAACATTCTTTCCACTTTTAACATGAATAGTAGAACTAGACAACGCGCGCCAGACGATCATCATTGATTACATCATCAAAAACTTCCTCATCACTATCCTCAAATTCAAGAGTATAAACTCTGGAGCCTTCAATTTTCCTCGACATATTTTGAGCACCAACTTCACCAACCTCACCTGCAACTAGGTTGTCAACTGAAGTTATTTTCCAAGCGACAACATTTTCTTTGTGAATTCCAGCAATAGGGGCCTCAGCATCAGGCCTTGACAAAGTAGAACTAGCAGCTCTTTGAGTTTCCCCCACAAAAATTTCCCCCTCAATAGTGGCTATTTCAGAAACAACAACACCTTCAACACCAACAGAACCTCTCGCAGACAAGCTCACACCCTGTACATTCCGCAACACATCACTCAGCGGAGTAAGCAACGACGGAGTCAAATTGTCAGAAGAAAAAACAACAGTAATTTTTCTCACCTCCTCTTCAACACGCTGAGACTCGGTAACATCAACATCACCAACAATTTTTGAAGCACCAGCATCCTCTCCCTCAGAACAACCCAAACTAACAACCAAATTTTCCTCCACATCCAAGCTCCGCTCCAGCACTGCATCAAGCTCTTCAGAATCAAGCAAGATAGAAGGACTTTGATTCTTCTTCAATTTCTTAGCAACAGTCTTGCTAGGACCAGCCTTGCGCTTCGCACCCTTAGTAGTCTCCTTCTGGCCTTGCTTCTTCTCGCGGCGATAAGCAGGAGGAGGTCGTTCACCATACTCAACTTGCGTAACTTCAAAAACTCTATTCAAACGCTTGTAATCATCACCAAGAATTCTATCAATATTATTTTTCTTACTCAGCACATATTTTCCAAGTAAATCTTTGGCCCGACTTTCAACAGACTTCACAAAATCTTCATCAGAAGCAAAAGTCTGCGGGCGATGAAAATCATTATCCGGATACTTATAGTTTATACCTCGAACATTCTTGGGATAAAAACGTTGAAACGACCATCCTTTTTTCAGTGGCCAAATCCTAGCGGTAGCATACTCTTCTACAAGATCTCTAGCACACTGTAACGAAGCTGTGCACTTGTATGCCTTAACTGCAGTTTTTGAGATCATAGAAGAAGAAAGAGATGGAAACAACTCAAACTTCTCAACCTCCATCCTAGCAGCCATTGGATATCTTGTTACTATCTTCTTAGTAACAGAATCTCTTTCCTCAACCATGGGCACCTTATGATAGAACCAATACCTCGACCAGTCCCCAATACCCCACTTATTCCTCATCGCCGGAGAGATCTGAACAGCGTTACGAGCAGCCTTAAAACTTGAACAAGCAAAATATTTGGTAATCACTCGCCCTTCAAGCATAAACTCCTTGAATTGAGTATGCATCTCAAAAAGTTCGCAAAAAGCAGTGATGTCAGCATTAGCCTCCTGAGATTTGACGGCCCAAACAAATTGAGCCAGTCTAACCACACCGTTTGGAGTCAGTTGGTGTATGTGAATGTTGAAAGCCTTTAGCACATCTTCAACAAAGTCCTGGCAAGAAAAGCGAAGACCAGCAGTGAACAGATCCCAATAAACAATGCATTTATCGGGATATGGCTTCAGATTATTCTCCAAAGGATCAGGCACCCTCACTTGATCATGCTCAATAAGCTTCAATCGTACCATTTTATCAAGATCACTTTCTCCAAACAAAGTCTTTCTAAAAGTTAAAGTGAAACCTTCGTCATCTTTAACCAAATCCTCAACCGACGCATCAACGTCGTCAAGGCCCTCTTCGTCAGAATCCAACTGAGACTTATCCTCCTCAGTTTTGGAACTCTCCTGAGACTGAAGTCGATCTTGCAATTCACGCGAAGACATCTACAAAAACCAAAGATCACAAACATTATTCGACAAAATCATGAAAATTTAAAATTTAAAAGAACAAACCTTAACGAAGGTGTTACACAAACTTCGATCTAAGACCAGGTGAACACAACGGCAAAACGTCAAGAAAAGCTATCTCAAACTTTAGGGTTCAAGAAAATTTTTAGCAGACTTTCCCTTCTTCTAAAAACGACAGCCTCAGGGGGGGAAGGCCTCGCTATTTATAGGCGGAGTCCGGTCAACCGGTCAAAACTAGCCGTTGGACTCAAAATTCAAATAGGCCAACTTCAAAGTTTGGACGGCGTTTGTTAGGCAAAGTTTCATATAAACTTCACGGGATTTAGACCTTTGGAGTAGGCCTTCGCCCGCGAGGGGCTGCTGTTGGGGAACAACTTTGACATACAAACATCCTTTCTAAACTTTGAAGATAAATATTTTATTATAAACATTTGAGATGCTAACATGTGCAGCGAAGACAACGAAGATACTTCGCTGCACACGTTTTCAACTTCGCTTATATATTTTCGCATGTTTCAAGTTGACTGGCGAAGATGACTTCGCTGTACTTTGGATGCTCAGCGAAGATGACGTGGACACTTCGCTGTGGTTATCAAACTTCGCACATATGATTTCACATGTTTCAGGTTATCCGGTGAAGATGACTTCGCTAGTCTCTTGATGTCCAGCGAGGTCGACGTGGCGGCTTCGCATGAGGAGTCTATGAGGTTTTCGGCTAAGTCGAGAAATCATGATCGAGTCCAAAGTTGCTTAAGAAGATAAAAGGAAAAGGGCGAAGTATGTTTCGCCACTTTGCCGATGCACTTTTTAGCTAATGTATAGGAGGTTCCATGGCTGATTTTGTAAGATTCCTTGAATGACGAAGCGAGGGGTCTATAAATACCCCCTGAAATATAAGTTTTTAGACAAAATAAAATATAATCACAACCAGCCCATAGTTTTCACCTTATAAATGTGCATGTGATTTCGTTACCCAACAATGATCATCATGCACACCACACCTCCACATCTGCCATTCATATTGGATCCTGAATGCATGGTACACGAGTCAGCTTAATTGCAAGTGGAGCGCTAATCGATGGCCGCATACATATGGCTTGAACTTTATATACACACGGTACATAATGTGCATGTGGAAACGTCGCATGCATCCAATCGATCGTGACTTCCTAAATTGCCGCGTGGTTTCCTTTCCTTTCCATCAGATCTGAAAACGTCGCCGTAAAGAAACTTCCTGCACATAATCCCAAATCAGAGGAGAATCCCCCTCCCGCGTGGTTTCCTTTCTTTTCCATCAGATCTGAAAACGTCGCCGTAAAGAAACCTCCTGCACATAATCCCAAATCAGAGGAGAATCCCCCTCCAACCGGCGCACAATCACCTTCCCAACCCCGCCTGGCGAAAAGCTCCCAGCTTTTCTGGCCTTTACATTCCTCATCGTTTGCTCGATCAGCTTCATGTGGGCTAGCTAGTCATGAACCCTGAACCCACCATTTACCTGCTTATACATGTTCATATGTACTAATGTACCTGCAAGTCTGGATTATTTTATCGACAAGGTGACCACGACAGTGGTGACAGATAGGAAGAGGAGGCCCCTTGTTGTTGATGACCCAAATATCAAAGCAAAGTTCAGGGACGAAGATGGCAAGGTTGCCTGGGCTGAGTACCTCGATTACCTCAACTTTCTAGAGCGGCATCCTGAGGTTACTGATAATAAGGTGCACGATGAGATGACTCGAAGAAGATATCGTAAGAGGACGTTGCGAAGTTTTGGAACAGGAGTGCGTGTGCGTCAACCAGCCAGCGATGAAGGCGAGGTTTGAGAAATGGATGAAAAAGTATGAGAGGACCTATAAGGACGAGGAGAAAGCTATGAGGTATGAAATATTTAAGGCGACAGCAATCAAATCTGACAGGAATAAAAATGCAGCAACAAAGACTAGCAGAGCCCGTTTTGCTCCAAACAACGTAGCAGACTATACTCACTAGTACTTTGCCCGTGCTTTGTCACGGCTTCATTTAGGGGTGCACATAAAACATCCAAACAACAATACTCATGCAAAGGAAACCAACAAACCGATGATTAATTAGTTTTTTTTATTGAAGAGGAATTTACATTAGCAGCAAGAAGCTACGTGGTGCCATCAGAGATTACAGAGCTCAAGGCTGGATGCAAGGGGCAGCTTGGTACATGCGAGTGATTGAGCAGGACTGCATCCCATCAGAGGTGCTAGTCTGAAAACTAAGTGCCTAATACATGCGCCGTGATATTTCTTGTTCCTGATGGACGAAGGACTAATGGTTTATGTGACACTGGGTGACACATCAGGCGGAGATGATCTGCTTACAGTTACAGGTAATCTGGCCCTCCTTGTTGCTGAAGAAACTGAGTTTAAATATGTATATAGTCACAAAAATCAGTTTTCACACTAGTGTGTAGGAAATGGTGGGAAGAAATCAGCAACCTTATGTTTAATCTCCAGGAATTTAAATATGTATACACACAAAAAAAGATGATGCCAACGCACAATTCAGTGGTATCTGAAGAAAGCTAAGATCTCAACCATATCATCTGCACTTCTTTAGTTCTCCTATGATTTTCTTTTAAAGTAAAAGGCAGGAGCTCTGCCGCTCAATTAAGTAGGGAAAAGAGGTTTATGTACAAAAGGCTCCCATGGAGCCACACAAACTGGTCTTAGGACCGAGAAATACACATGTCACTGATGTCACTACTAGATCATTCCCTTGGCCCTGCCATTGCTCGCTGTCTTTGCATTATGTCTTCTGTGGTCAAGGCTACCTGTTGCGCCCGTCTTGTGAACATTTTCGAAGATCCTCCTATTTCTCTCCTTCCACAAGTTCCAGATAATGTACATGAAAACTCCATTTAAGCGCCTGCGCTCCTGCTTTGGCACTTTGCCTGCTATATCCTCCCATCAAGCGCCGATTGAGGCCGGCTCTTGCTGTGGCAGCTGTAAATCAAAGTTTTCCCAAGATAACACCTGAGCCCAAACCGCTCTTGCAAAGGGGCATGATAGAGAGAGATGTAGCCCTGTCTCCAAAGGGCCAGAACACAAGACACAATGTTCATGGTGCGGCCATCTCTTTTCTGAAGATTATCGGCTGTTAGAATTTTGTCATGCATGAGGATCCAAGCATGAACTTTGCATTTATTCTCCGCTTTCGCCTTCCACATGAGTTCATGTTGGAACTTCCGATGAGATCCTCTGAATTGTATCAAGTATGCCGAGCGAGTGGAGTAGATTCCGTCGGCCGTCCATTTCCAAATGATGGAGTCTTCTACCTCAGGCTGAAGCTGTACATTTTGAAATCTGATCCATAGGCCAATGAATTCCTGGATCTGTGTTGATGTTGTGATACACCTTTGCAGTGATTTTATCCAGTTACCATTGTGTAGCTCTTGCCGAACCGTCCTGTTTTTCCTGCGCACAAGCATGAATAGGTGTGGTGCTAAGTGCCTAGGTGCCTCTCCATCTAACCAGCTGTGATGCCAGAAACGTGCTTTGTTGCCATTGTCAACTGTGATTATGGTGGAGTTGAAAAGTAGTCGATCTGTGTCACTGCACGGCACTCCCAATCCCACCCAAGGTTTAGGATCCTGACTCCATTCTTGCCATAGCCATCTTAGGCGTAATGCCCTCCCAAACCTTTCTAGGTCTGGCACTCCCAATCCTCCCAAGTCTTTTGGCATGCATACAGTTCGGCCAGTTCACTAGGCGTTCTCGTATGATTTATTTCTTTATTTGAACTCCAAATCATTTTTTTTGAAGAATCGGGAGGGGCCAGGCCCCTACAGGTGATTTAATAGTAAAAAACCAGTTCAGTTACAGATAAAACAAATAAAAGCAAAAGCGAAACCAGCTAGTGTCCTTACTCATGATCACCAGCGTAACCCGCTGCAGCTTCCCAATCTCCAGCCATTCTGCAACATTTAGTTTCAGAGACAAAAGGATCTACAATCAGTAGTATATAAATTTTACAGAACTCGTGTGCAAGAAAATACTACACACCATCACACCAGCAAGAAATTCTAGGACTTACATGAAGATTATACATTTGGGATTACAGATATGAATACCATCAATAAAAGATTAATTTCATCACATCCAAATCATGGAAACTGACATCATGGACCTAAAAAAAGAATAAAAGTGTGAATCAGTTCTTTAGAAAAAAAAACAACTACAAGATGGAAGCAACCACAGGCAACCTCTATTGTAAATTATTACTGATGCAAAATTGTTGATGAACTCTATTATGCGCTTTTTTGCGATCAAGTTCAAGAGACATGCAGATAATTGACCTACATATGGCAATATGACAAAACGGCAATCCCATCTATGGCACATAGTTGGGGAGCATTCAAGATTTTTTAGCAGACCTTGCATATTTCCCATTAACCCAACAGCCACTACATTTTTTAATCTCAAATAGTATAATGCAAGATAAAAGGATTTGATCTGTCCCTCCAGACCTTATACGTCAATCTTCTAATACAAATTCCCTTAACACAACACTGTCAAATGACACGGGCTTCTCAACAGACCTTGGCTGGAATTGTACAGGACCCATGGAGCTTCTTGAAATGGCTATCCCTCCAGAATGCGCTGCCACGGATCTCCTCAGGCTCTTCCATGCATACGCTGATATATATGTATTACTTTCAATCATACACAATCTGCAGGCTTCCTACAAGAGAGTGAATTGTTGGAAGTAAATACAACAACAACAACAACAACATAGCCTTTTGTCCCAAGCAAGTTGGGGTAGGCTAGAGATAAAACCCAAAAGAGGCATAGAAATAAAGAACACATAAATGGTACAAGAAAAAAGATTACGGTTCAAGCACGTTAATTGCTAGTCTCCAAGCGCTCCTATCCATAGCTAACTCCTTAGGGATATTCCACTCTTTAAAGTCTCTCTCAACCGACTCGTTTCAAGTCAGTTTAGGTCGACCTCTACCCCTCTTTACATTATCGACCCGCTTTAGACCCCCACTACGCACCGGCGCCTTAGGAGGCCTCCGTTGGACATGGCCAAACCATCTCAACCGGTGTTGAATCAATTTTTCCTCAATTGGTGCCACCCCAACCCTATCCCGAATATCGTCGTTCCGGACTCTATCCCTCCATGTGTGCCCACAACACCATCGTAACATACGCATCTCTGCTACACTCAATTGCTGGATATGTCGCCTTTTTGTAGGCCAACATTCAGCACCGTATAACATCGCCGGACGAATCGCTGTCCTATAAAACTTACCTTTTAACTTCTGAGGCACCCTTCTGTCACAGAGGACGCCTGAAGCCTGACGCCATTTCAACCAACCGACTGAAATTCTATGCCTAACATCTTCATCAATGTCGCCATCCTTTTGTAGCATCGATCCTAAATACCGAAAAGTATCATTCTTGGCCACCACTTGCCCATCGAGGCTAACGACTCCCTCTCCATTCCTAGTCGCGCTGAAATCGCACCTCATGTACTCGGTCTTGGTCCTACTAAGTCTAAACCCTTTCGACTCTAACGTGTGCCTCCATAGTTCTAACTTCCTATTAACCCCTGCCCTAGTCTCATCCACTAGTACCACATCATCAGCAAAGAGCATACACCAAGGGATATCACCTTGTATGTCCCTTGTGACCTCATCCATCACCAGAGCAAATAAATAAGGGCTCAATGCTGACCCTTGATGTAGTCCTATTTTAATTGGAAAGTCACTGGTGTCGCCATCACATGTTTGAACACACGTCACCACATCCCTGTACATATCCTTGATAAGGGTGATGTATTTAGTTGGGACTTTGTGCTTTTCCAAGGCCCACCACATGACATTTCTCGGTACTTTGTCATATGCCTTCTCAAGGTCAATAAAGACCATGTGCAAGTCCTTCTTCTGCTCCCTATATCTCTCCATCAACTGTCGTAATAAGAAAATCGCCTCCATGGTCGACCTACCAGGCATAAACCCAAATTGATTTTGGGTCACACTTGTCACTCTTCTTAGGCGATGCTCGATAACCCTCTCCCAGAGCTTCATCGTATGGCTCATCAACTTAATCCCACAGTAATTAGTATAACTTTGAACATCTCCCTTGTTCTTGAAGATCGGTACTAATATACTTCTCCTCCATTCTTTAGGCATCTTGTTTGACCGGAAAATGAGGTTAAAAAGCTTAGTTAACCATACTATCGCTCTGACACCTAGGTATCTCCACACCTCAATGGGGATACCGTCAGGGCCCATCGCTTTACCTCCCTTCATCCTCTTCAAAGCCTCCCCGATCTCTGCCTTCTAAAATCTCCTCACGAAACGTCTGTTGGTATTGTCAAATGAGTCATCCAACTCCAAGGTAGGACCCTCATTCTCCCCATTAAACAACTTGTCAAAGTACTCTCTCCACCTGTCCTTGATCTCTTCATCCCTCATCAAGAGTCGATCCGTCCCATCCTTGATGCATTTGATTTGGTTGATGTCCCTCGTCTTCCTCTCTCGGATCCTAGCCATCCTATAAATGTCCTTCTCCCCTTCCTTCGTGCCTAGCCGCTGATAAAGGTCATCATACGTCTGACCTTTTGCTACACTCACCGCTCGTTTTGCAGCCCTCTTCGCTATTTTATAGCCCTCAATGTTGGCTGCACTCTTGTCATGATGGAGGCGCTTGAACCACTCATTCTTCTCCCTAATAGCCTTTTGCACCTCGTCATTCCACCACCAGGTGTCTTTCGCTTCCCGTTTGCCTCCTCTACTCACTCCAAACACATCCGAAGCCACCTTCCGAACACATATGGCCATCTTTAGCCACATGCCCTCTGCATCTTCTCCTTCTTTCCACGGCCCCTCATCTAGCATCCTCTCCTTAAAAGTTTGCATTGCTTCCCCCCTAAGCTTCCACCATTTTGTTCTCGCAATCTTGGCCCGATTGTTCCGGTGGACACGTACCCGAAAGCGAAAATCCGCCACTACAAGCTTGTGTTGGGGGACAACACACTCCCCAGGTAACACCTTACAGTCTAAGCAAGCACGTCTATCCCCCCTCCTTGCAAGGATAAAGTCGATCTAGCTCAGGTGTTGTCCGCTACGAAAGGTCACTAGATGAGATTCCCTCTTCTTAAAGACGGTGTTCGCTATCAACAAATCGTAGGCCAACGTGAAGTTCAAAACATCCTCCCCATCTTGATTTCTACTACCATACCCGAAACCCCCATGCACCCGCTCGAAACCTACATTAGTCGCACCCACATGGCCGTTGAGGTCTCCTCCTATGAAGAGTTTCTCGTTGATAGGCACAGTACTAACCATGCTATCGAGATCTTCCCAAAACTGCCTCTCGGTGCTCTCGCAAAGACCTACCTGTGGGGCATAGGCACTGATCACATTCAGAGCCAAATCTCCAACTACCAACCGGACTAGGATAATCCGGTCGCCTTGCCTCCGCACCTCAACTACTCCATCCTTAAAGCTCCTATCGATCAAGATGCCTACACCATTCCTACCCGATGTTGTCCGCGTGTACCAAAGTTTGTAGGCAGTATCCTCCACCTCCTTCGCCTTTTGGCCCTTCCATTTAGTCTCTTGAACGCATAGAATATTTACACGCCTCCTAATTGCTGTATCGACTAGCTCTCTGAACTTACCCGTTAGGGACCCTACATTCCAGCTACCTAGACGAATCCTAGTCGGAAGTAAATAGATGTTTATAATCATCTAAAAATAGGAATAACACACTAGGTCAGTTAGTATAAGGAGAATTAGAGGTTACCTTAATCCCACGAACAGCCTGTGGCACTTTTCTTGATAATACTGATGCCGAGTGCAGAAAAAAATATTATGGCTGCAACTTATGCGCAACAGATAAATGAAAAACTGTCATGTGTTGAAAACTGAATGCTTGGAAACAAACAGATATAGCACCAAGTAATGAGATAGCAAGACCTGTAGCTCCATTTCCTTTAAGTTCAGGAACAAAAGGCCTCTCACAACTTCAGAAGCATTTTCTTTAGAATACCCAAGTTCAACTAAGAAACAAGTTGCTATTAGGAACACCAGAAATGCAATCAGAAACTCTAGCTTACTGACCTGCACCAAAATACTACAGTATGCAATATGAGTCACTCAAACAAGACAGATGTGAATGTGAGTGCTATCTGTTAACTAATGTCACTGAATTGATGATCTTCTTATACATACTGTACTGTATCTGTTAATACAGCTGCTTTAAATAGAATTTTGGTTTGCAATAATGAGGATGTTTTTATGGCATTCAAAGTCTTAGCAAAGAGTAACTGATCAAGCATATTTGGAAATATAACAGGAAAATTTCTTACCCCAATACTGTAGTAATAAGAGCATCAGAGTGCTGAGTCCAGTTATTAGAACACCACACCATACTGGGAATCTGAACAGCGTGTTCAGAGCAAAAGCAATTCAAATTACTACAAAGAACAAACAACCACCTGTCACCGTCCTACTGAGGACAGATGCAACAATGGTAGTATCTAGAAGATTCTAAAAGGTTCTGGGTACAATTTGAAGGAGGAAGAAAGGGGAAAAGGTAAAAATCGAGCAACCGCTCGCCTCAAGCCGCAGCTTGCCGGTTCGTTCTGGTCCTTTGACAGAGCTTCCAGGTGACGATGATGATTCTTTTGTACTCCTTGCCTTCCATGTTGGCCAGCTTGCAGGCCCAAGTTTACCTTCTCTGGCCCAAGCCCAAGCCACACATGCCCTTTGGCTGGCCCATCTTGTAGTAACTCTAACAGGTTCCTGACATACTCCCCTCCTAAAAATTCGGCTTGTCCCCAAGCCGACTTAGTAAACAATGACTTGCCTGGATCCCATGTCATTCGGTGCAGCTCTGAATTCAAGAGAATGGTAAGCTCCTACAGTTGTACCTTGCAGTGGTTACATTTGGCAAGAAGCTTCAAGGTGATGGTGCTTCCAAGTGCATATGGTGCAGGTCTTACTTGTGACTGGTACAAATTTTCTTCCCAAGCCATTACTGCGCCATTGACCACAAACCCTGGAGAAGCTAGATTGCAAACTCTGCTCATCAGTAATCCATACTGGTACTTGGCGATGAACTGAATTTTAGGTAACTGCACCTTGATCTGGAACACCATGAGTGATTGCTTGACTTCCTCTGATGGGGTACTAACAAAGCTCAGAAGCAATGCCCAAACCCAAAGAGTATCCTTGCTGCTTGCAACATAATTTATCTTCACATTTTTCTTGTAAGATAACAGCCACACAAGCATAAATTGCTCTCCTGTTGTACTGCACAACTAATATGCACTCTTTTGATCCCGGAGTAGACATATATTAACCTGTGCTATAACCCATGGAGGCTCTGGGACTAAATTTCCTGCTGTCAGCCAAGGGATTTTTAACTGCATAAAAGTATCAAACTCATTGTGCCAGGCTGAGGACTCAATCAGAAATCCATCACTCAAAAATGTCTTCTCCAAGCATGATCTGGCCAAATCAATAGACTGAAACCATGGAGGCTTAGACATCTTGCTACCTTGCTGTTGTACCTGAACATTTTGCCAGCCTGAAACTATCACCTGAAAGACTGCTGATTTTGTTTGCAGAGATAGAGAGTACAGCTGAGTGTCCAGTGAATAATTTCTTAGAATTATGAAAGCACCAATTTCATCACTGATCATAACGCTATCAAACCTCCACTGTCCAGTACAAGAACAACCAAACAAAAATGACCAGCATAGCAGAACTTTTAGTTGCACGGTAACATTAGTTCAATTGCTCTTGACAAACCAAATTCGAGGTTGTGTTTCTTCTTGGCTGCTTGCAATAATGTCACGAACAGGTGGTGGCCAAGGCTGCGGCACAAAGCTAGCACCATTACTGCACTCAATTGACAGCCAGTGAACTGACCAATGATTAATGCCACTGCTAGCATCTTGAGTTAGAGGTGGCCATGGAGATTTCAGCAAAGGAGCTTGAACACTTTTCTCGCTGCCATCCCACTCCGACAAAAACAAATTGCCAGGAATTAGAGACACAGAGTGCATACCTTTTTGATCTGACAGACTGATGTCCTTGTTATCATACTTGCTCATGAATAAAATAAGAGGGCCACTGCTTGCTTCACTCTCTCCATGACTAAGAGTATGCATCAAGCCACATGATTGAGCATAGAAAAGCAATTGGCCTTCTAAATATTCAGTCACGCATTTGACTAGCTCTAGCATACTCATGAGCTCTTTCTTACTGGGGTAATGACCCTTCTCTTCTGCTGACAAACTACTAGCCACCTTCAGAAGCAATGCACAAAGCTCATCCAAAGTATCTATGCTGCTGATGGACATGACTAAGCCTGTAGATAATAATGTGATGCCAGGATCAAAGGGAACTGTACAGCTACTATCCATGTAACACTTGCAGGTAGAACTTGATGTATCTGGAGGGCACAATAATAGTCTATCTGCTGGAACAGGAACATCAAATGTGCAGTAGTATCTTTCAAATTTTGTTGGATAATTGTTGACAGTGTTGTGTAGTGTTGCAGATACACAGGCTTGAGAAAGGGATGCAGAACCCATGGACAATAACTGAATGCCTAGGTATGGAATCAGACACCTTGCCTGCATCTTCACCAGCAGTAACGCAACAGCATCTTGGCATGCACATTTGTTGAAGTTGGGGCAAAATGTCGAGCACTTGGTGCATGTTATCACAGGCATTGAAATTTTTGCAGCACGATAGAAACTTAGTGTCGAGCACCTGGTCGGCACGGCATAGATGAGCTCGGAGGTGCCAAACTGGACGCCAATGGTCACGAATCCGGCGCCCGGATTGTAGGGCCTGATGAGGAACTTGAACGCCGGCGCGGGCGCGGACGCGGACACGAGCGTGAGCCTCCCAAGGTGTACTGCATGAAGGGCTCCGCGAGCACATACCGCGCCGGTAAGCGGCAGCAGCGCACGGGCTCGAAGTCGACGGCGGCGACCTCGAATCAGGAACCGTGGAGGCCTTCCACGCCGACGTGGAGGAACTCGCCGCTGACGGCGAAGCCGAGGCGGACGCGGTGGTGCACGCGGCAGCTGGCGAAGCCGAGGAACACGCCATGCTTGGCGATATTGCGGCAGGGGCAGAGGAGCAGGCCGCTGTTGGCGAAGCCGCGGCGGACGCGGAGCGGAGGGGTCGTCCACGCCATGCTCGAGCTCGAGGATCCGCACAGCGTCCTGCTCGAACGGCACCAAGAGGGAGACGGGCCGCGCTTCGATATGTACCTCCTCGTGCTTGGCGGCGGTGAACTCGACGGTGGCGGCCTTGCCCGCGACACCAGAGAGCTCGGAATCGTGGTACAGCGACTTAGAGCCAGTGGCAGGCACGGGGACGGGCTCGTAGTCGTCGGCGAAGGTGGGGACCTCTTCGAAGAGTCCGCCCCAGTTGTCCGCAACCACAGGAGCGCCATCTCTGTCGAAGATCCTGCACGACGTGAGCGCCTGCTCCGCCGAGCCGTTGGTGGTGACGGCGCCAATGCCGAGATCCGGAACGGAGGTTGGGGAAGGAGCGGACGACGCCGAGGGTAGCGTCACCAGGTTGCTGGCGATGGCGTCGACCTCACGTCCGCCGCTGTCGGGGTCGACGACGAAGGCTGGAGGAGCGGATCGAAACGCCGCGCTGCACGACTTCAACTCCGCGTTGCACGCCTTCAAATCCGACGCCATCTTCGTCGCCATGGCGAGGATTTGGTCCAGCATCTCCTTGCATCGTGCCTCTTGTGCGGCGTCCATAGCGGAAACAGTCCCACAGATCGATGAATCCGATACCAGATGTCACCGTCCTACTGAGGACAGATGCAACAGTGGTAGTATCTAGAAGATTCTAGAAGGTTCTGGGTATAATTTGAAGGAGGAAGAAAGGGGGAAAGGTAAAAATCGAGCAACCGCTCGCCTCAAGCCGCAGTTTGCCGGTTCGTTCTGGTCCTTTGACAGAGCTTCCAGGTGACGATGATGATTCTTTTGTACTCCTTGCCTTCCATGTTGGCCAGCTTGCAGGCCCAAGTTTACCTTCTCTGGCCCAAGCCCAAGCCACACATGCCCTTTGGCTGGCCCATCTTGTAGTAGCTCTAACAGGTTCCTGACACCACCTTAGTTGATAAGAAATTCCAGGAGAATTCAACGTTAAGCTAAAATAATCAGTTGTGTGATATGCCAGTTTGACAGACAATTCTTACAATGAGTTCCTACATGCTGATTAGGCCACATATTCCAACCAGAAATCACATAATCTGCTGTATAAACATGCACCTGCATGGATTGACGTTATCAACATATGCAAAGAACCATATATATGTTATTCTAGAGGAAAAGAAAAGTATAGTAACAGATTCTAGAGAAGAACATGCGGGCAAGTGACGACCTTTAGTACGATTTTGGATTTTCGGGTCCAAGTGTTATCTAAAAAAAGATATAATTTGAATAGCATTTATAAAACGTGAAATGATTTAGGGGTGACATCATGATCTTGTCATATACGCTCTTTTTTTATAGTAAAGAAAGCTACAAATACAAATCGTATGCGTTTATTCATAACAGGAAGCTGGTTTTTTTTTTGGGAACCAGCTGCTCTCTCATCCGACAGTAGGCTTAATTTTTCAGGATGGATGAATTTAGTGCACTGTTTCGCATCCGACAATAGGCTTTATTGAACTCATGGATTCCGTGATTCTTTGCATGCTGACTTTGCAAGCTATCAAATCAATTCAAAGAAACATACTTCTCTGAACTCTAAGCTCTTTGTAATACCTTTCTAAAAAAAAAAGCTATTTTGTAATACATACTTCCTGAAAGTCATTTCTAGACAGCTAATTGCCTCCGACGTGGGATCTGTGTTGTTAGAATTTCAAACTCATGTGCATTTTGACTGTCTCTTGCACAGAAGGCTCTAAAAATTGCAGTAATCGTTTGGAAGTTTGGTAATTTTCATGCCTCACTCTGAATTCATAAGTTTGTTATTGCCCTATCTGGCATACCTCATTAGTCCTCCAACAAATAGTAGTACTGTTTTATTTTGACCATGCTTGGACATGGGTTTTTGTTCAAAGCATTTGGTTTAAACACCGTTTTTAGTATATCGTTATTTCTATAACTATAATGTGGTTTTATATTTTAAAAATATTTTCATGTTTTTTAGGCTTCTGTCCTACATGGAGCCTGATGAAAATCACAGTTGTTGCATGCCATTGAGAGATTACAAACCAGATCAATGAAGGTAAATACTGATGGTGATATGTATGTGTATATGGAAATGGAAACTTTAATGTCTGATAATATAAATGATGTAAACACTTTCTTATAAAAATAACAGGCGGTGAAAGTGGATATAATCCACTTACACAAGTCTGACCCTCGAGAACGTAAAAGGCAAAGGGACAGAGCAAGGCTTGCGGAACGTCGTTCGGCAATGACTAAAGAACAACGGAGCGAAATTAATAAGAAAAAAACATGAATCATATCACAGGAAAAAAGTCAATTCAAAAAATGATAAATAGGCTTGTATATATAAGTTATCATGGTATTATGTGTTCTTTAGTCATTTCTTTGAGGATTACTACGACGTAAGCCTAGCTATAGAGTTCGTTCTACTAGTATAAAAATATAAGGTTAAAAAACATGAATCCTCTTTTCTTTGAGGATTACTACTACATAAGCCTAGCTATAGAGTTCGTTCTACTAATATATAAATATAAGGTTAAAAAACGACAGCCAAACATAGAAGCCAGCTCATGGCAGCGCTGTGTCCTTGCCCTTGAGGCTTTCAACCATTATCGCCTCATCCATCTCTCGTCATCTAGACTTAAATACACCTAGACAGACGACCTCCAGATCTGTCCCTTGAACGAGATCACGATGATGGAGACATCGTCGTGGTAGTGCCTCCTCTCACCGCGTCGGATGTTCAGTAGCTGGCGCGTCGTCATTCCTGCGACGCAACAAAATGAGAACGAATTCGTCAAGAAACTAGTCTGCATGGCGGCCCTGTACGAGAGGGTCCATGCATGTGCCATGCCCGTGCGTGCTCATGGATGGCTCTGTTTACTCACCGGCCCTCCTGGCAGCGCGGTTCACGAGCTCTCCGACGAGGTGATGCGCGGGGTCTCCGTCGGGCTCTGTGGCAGTGAACGCCTCCACCTGGTCCACCACCTCCTTGTTGGTGAAGAAATCATACAGCCCATCGGAGGACAACACGAGGAACTTGTCCTGCGAGCCGACGATGCGGTGGTGGCACAGCGACGGCGTGCAGGTCACATACGGCTCCGTGCCAACGTAGTTTATCTTGAAGGCTCCCAGAAGCCTGTTATTCCACTTGGGCTGTGCCAGAGAGGAAAAAAAATAACAACCACAAGACACAAAAATGTACTCCTTGAGCATGCGCACTGAAGATAAAATACTAGTAGTACAACCAAAGTTACCTGCTTTAGGTAGGCGACCCCAAACGCCCTGGTGACATTGATCTTCCCTTTGACCCGGCCATTGACTATGGCTTGCCGATCATTCAGATGCTGGCCCTTGATCCTCAGCACCTCCTGCAACATCCTCATCAGTCATAATTGAAGTTCTAAATAGCAGAGGAGAGAAGCAGAGGAGGGATGGCGTACCTCCTGGACTGTGGTGCTGTGGTCTGCACTGAGCTGCACGGCCTGCAGACCGTCCATGTCGTGCGCCTCGAGCTCGCGCATGATCTCGGCCTTGAACTGTTGAAGGTCCTCCGACGCCTTGCCGAGGACGTTCTTCAGATCAGGCTCCGGCCTTCGTGCCAACACGGCGCGACTGTCCCCGACATTCATTACGTAAACATCCGAGCCCTTCATGACCATGACGAGCACGCAGGAGCCCATCAGGCCTAGCTCCGGGCTCTCATCCGCTTGTTCCTCCGCTGCCACGAAAAACGCCTCCTCCGTCTTTTTCAGTGCCCGCGCTAGCGCCCTCATGACTTCGCGGTGCACTGGCATCGTGGCGCTCTTGTCTGGCGTGGGCACTTGCACCCGTATGCGCTTAGCTTCTGCGCTGAGGCTATCACCGCCAGCAACCACTTCTAGTTGGCTGGAACTCGCGCTGGCAGCACTGGGTTGGATGTCATCCCAGAGGACGCCTTTGAACTCGCCATGTACTGCGACGTAGAGGTTGGCGAATAAAAAATCAGTTGCGTCGGGGCCGTTGAAGCCATCATATATTCCGACGAACACCCAGCCGTGTTCCTCGGACACCGCAACATGGAACCGGTCCTCGCCAGCCATGCCTTGGGCCCACTCTACGTTGTCATTCGGCATTGAGTGATTGTCCCCATCATTGAAGGAGACCTTTATCGACTCGGTAGGTTCTTGTGGTTGGCGGCCATAGCGCGAGGACCCAATCCGGAATTTGGAGGCGGTCTCGGCAGAGAACCGTAGCGGGGATCGCTCATGATGGAGGCGGGAGCGCGCGGCACGTCGCTCAGCGATAAGCTGAGAAATGCTCAGTTGGTGCCCCACGGCCATAAACGAGGTGTGGTCTAGTGGACCCAGCCTGAATGGTGAGTTTGAGGTGGTGGATGCGGAGCCGGATGTCTCTGAGGACTGGCCGGAGATGATCTGGACCGGCCCTGACATGGAGAGCATAGGTAGTGCCTCTTGGAGAGGAACAACGGCGAAGGACTGCGAGCTCTCGAAGGTGGACGCCGTTGACCGCGGCCACGTCATCTCATTGAAGTGTCGGAACGACAGCATTGACGCTAATGTCACCGGATTGGCGCTGATTGCGGCGCCAGACAAAGAGAAGAACGACAACTCTGATGTCTCCGACGACACTGCGACAGATATCAGGGGCTGGTCGAAGGTGGCGCCCGATGGCATGTACGTGAAGGAGTGACCATGGCTATCGTCCGGGAGTGGGCCTGATGCGACAGCGGGGGCATAAGGGTTGCCAGAGAAGCATGGGTTTTTGGTGATGCCATTGCCCATTTTGTTTTCTTATGCTTTGGATTTTGGGGATTGGTGGAGTGGGGATTCAGATGAGTTAACCTTTTTGTAAAAGGAGCGTAGGGGCGAAGATGGATTGTTTATGGGAGTTAAACTATAGTTGGACCCGAGTGGTGCGACAATGGGCAGGCCTACCGTCGAGTGAATGGTCGCGCTCTTGCTTGGGGCAACCAAAGCTAAAACACCATGGTTTCTCTATATGTTCTTCCCAATTCTCACTGTAGGACTTCGGTTCTCACAACACTATTCAGTTCTTATGGAAGGGCTTTCTTAGACACTAAAGGCTCTGGGATGAATCAAAGAGGCTTTGGTTCTCGCTTTATATAGGTCTGAGCCGAGGCGGTGGGTGAAGAGCGGCGAAGCAAGGAGCACACTCAACAAACCTTTGCGGTTGGATTTATTGATAAAATTAATGATTGCATATCTTTATTAAAGATATGATGATGATCGGTGCACGCATGTCTAGGCGTCGACCGCAGACATGCCGGTTAAACTTTTAGAAACTTGTAGTACATGACAGAGTGGGATGGTAAATAGGTTGCAAGTTGAGCGGCGCACAGTCTTATGGATGGTTCACGTGAGATATCTAATTACATTTTATTTTTATTGGTGTCATCTTTATATAGTATAGTATAGTATGTTACATACATTGCATAGAATTTACAACGAGCAATATGTCGACCTATGTGGAATAGTTAGTTGTGCCAATGTTAGTAAGATTATGTACAACACATCCCTTAATACAACCTCATGCTTGATATGGGGAGTATCCCTTTTTTATCTTAGCAAATGATGTGCCATCCTGCGCTCTAATACTAACAAATAACCCACATTTTTATGTCAAGGCATTATTACTTTTGTTAAGAAATTAGCAATCGGTGAGGACAAGGGTTTTACATTCTAACAACGTCAAGTAATAGGTTTTCTATAATTAACAGTTACCACTAATATGGCTATCGTTATGATGAGGGGGTTACATTTGCGTGAAGTACTAGCATTTAGGTTTATTATTTAGGTCTCAAGCACCAAGAGGAATTGCTATCATTCCATTTTAATCTTTATGTGTAAACCCCACTAACAACCCAAAACTAGAGCCGGCTTCAATCTAAGCAATTCTTGTTGGCCGGGCCTGTACTTGGTGGAGAATATTGGTTTATATATCTGTTCTCGATAGTGTCATCTTGCCTACATGAACCCGGCTTTGAACTTTCACTGACATAGATTCTCATTTCGTTAATACATGTTAATAATGTATAATTCACACTATTAATGTAGTTGTATCTAAAGAACAGATATATTAAATTTATTAATATTGTGCATAACGTATAATTCACACTATTAATGTAGTCGCATCCAAAGAGCAGATATGTTAAATTTATTAATGTGAATAACGTATAATTCACACTATTAGTGTAGTCGTATCCAAAGAACGTATATATTAAATTTATTATGACACAATATTGAAGCATATCTTGGGGTATTAATGACGAGTGGCACACTTGTATCTAGGTGCAGGCACGATGCTTTAACTCTTAGGATTGTGTAAATACTATACATAAAAATTGTGTATAAATACAATACATAAATTGTGTAAATACCACATCAAATTTTAATTGTGTAAATACCACATCATATGATAATTGTGTAAATACCAGGTCATACGCGATGTTTGAAGTTCCCCTCCTCGCGGTATAAAATGAGGTGCTACCCTCAGTAGACGTGCAAACGCCAACCAAACTAGCAACGGTCATCGGCCACGAGTGAGAACACCAGCGTGTGGTCTGCGCCGATCGAGCCGCACACACGCAACGCGGTCCATCGGCGGCTGCCCATGGCGTTGCCAAATGACACCGGGGCCTGCGCGGCTGCGCCCCTAGTGAGTACTGGCGCACACCAGCAGACCATGACGTACCTAGTAGAGATACATAGAGATATATTAGAGATAGAAGAGAAGAGATAGTGTAACATAATATATAATTAGTATAATATAAAGATAGATACCTTGGAGATACAGATAGAGAAGAGATGGTGTAATATAAAATATATAATTAGTATATAATATAAAATAGAAGTGAAGAGATGATATACGTTTTTTAGTTATAATCTCAATGGAAGTTTCATAAAATTTTATGATAATTAAATATGTTAACATGGGACTATATTTATAAAGAGGTAAGTAGATGTGGATGGGAACTATTACCACATATCCATAGAATTAGTTAGGGAAGGTCATAAAAAAGAAGAAGAAATTTTTACTCTTTTATAGTATGTATATAGAAATGTGCGTTGTTGTTTAATATTGTTCTCATAGTGATTAGCGCCTTTGTATATAATGAAAATATACGTCCTTTGTTGGGGTAATTATTTTTGAAAAAACGAAAAAATAGAAAATAACAAAACAAAATCTCAGGCTTATGCCCACATTGTGGGCTTGCCAGGACGACGGCCTTTTTTAACAATCCGCCCGTGCGTCTTTCCGGTCCGCTGGAAATTAGCCCAAAGCTGAGGCGAACTTTGAAGGCCCAGTATCTTGTTATTTCTGGGCCAATGCCCGACGGGCCAGTTTCCAAGTCTCTGCTTTCCGTTGTCCAGGAATAATACGGGGACAATTGCTTATTTGGCCCTAAAAAAAAGTTCGGTTATTTATTTGGCTTAATTTTTTTGAACTTGTCTATTTGGCTCAAAAGTAAAAATTTGTTACTTATTTGGCCCTCCGCCGGGTTCCGTCAGGCCTTCTCGTTAGTTGCTCACTCCGGCACATGCGAAAAGACGAAATTACCCCTCACCCATCCAACACAGCACCGGCCGACACCCCTTCGCCCCGACCCCGCCGTCCCTTCCCCTAACCCGACTCCAGGCGGAAAAACAAAAAACACTAAAGCCGCCGGTCATGGCGGATGGCCGGCCGCCGCCGCTCCAGCCGGCCCGTCGGAGCAGCCGCCGCCGCCCCCAGGTGCAGATCCGCGCCGCCTACTCCTCTTCGTGGCCCGGGGGTGGAGATCCGCCGGCCTTCTCGCGAGCAGGAGGTCCAGCCCGGGGGCGACCAGGGGGCGCTGCTGCTGCCCTCTCGAGGAGCAGGGCGCCGCCGCTTCCTCCCGAGCTCCTGCGCCGCCACCGCCCCTTCCTCCTGGCGCTCTTCTTCTTCCTCCTCTTCTCTTGCTGAGCACCATCCACGGTTGTCGATGGCGAGCAGCAGCAGCGCACGTGGGCGAGCAGTAGCAGCGCGTGGGTGAGCGGCCTAGGCGGCGCGCGGAGCACACAACCTTCACGTATCTCACAGCCTTCGCAGCGCGCGGAGCTCGCGGGCCAGGTGCCGCGTGGTACTCCACGTCGATGGCGGCGAGCTGCTGCTGCTGCTCGTGGTTTGTCGATGGCGAGCTCGTGGTTCCCAGGCAGCGTGGAGCTCCCAGGCGGCGTGCTGCGCCTGCTCGTCCACGTGGTACTGCTCCGCGCACCTGCAACATGCTATGCCGGCTACGTGCTGCTGCTGCTCCGCGCGCCAGCCGTGTGCTCCACCCAGGCCGCGAGCTCCCAGGGCATGGACGCATGGTGCCGATGGCCACTGTAGCTTCCTTGCTTGCTTGTTTGCCTATGAATGCGGCTCGGCCGGAGGTTGAAGATGAAGTTGACAGGTAGGGCCCACACGTCATAGAGAAGATTGAGACAAACGGCCTGCGTGGTGTGTGCTAACATTTTTTTACCGCAGGGGCAAGAGGCTTTTTACATGGCACTTGACACCGTTAATACCTCAAAACTGACGGAAGGTTAAATAAGTAATAAATTTTTACTTTGATGCCTAATAGACAGGTTCAAATCAAGTTAAACTAAATAAGTAAACGAACTTTTTAAAAAAAAAAGGTTAAACGACACGCGCGTGTTATTTGTCCCCGCAGCACACGAATTCGCGCGTCGTCCATCG
>CM041629.1:14767720-14782673 GCA_023333625.1 Bothriochloa decipiens | reverse complement strand
CGTCGTCCATCGCGCGATGGAGGTCTGGCCGCGCTTGGTGCTGTGGACTCGGCTCTGCGGCTCCGTCGTATCGCTGACGGGCGGGGCCCACATCTGTGCGGCTATTTCGATTTTTGGGAACCGCGCCCCTTTCCTTTCCCCATTTCGTCTCGCTCATTTCGCCTTCGTCTGGTGCGCTCCTCATTCGTCTGCGAGGGCCAGGTTCTCCATCCCGGCGGCGGGCTCCCGTCGTTCTATCGGTTGGAGCGCCTCCCCCTCCGGTTGACCTACGTGTTCATCTCGGAGTGCTCCTGCTCCCCTCGTCGGCATCCTTCTTCATCCAATCGGTGGGAGCTCGCCGTTGATCCGCTCCTCTTCATCAGCGACATTTGCTCCGGATGAACTCCATCTTCGTCTCTGACTTGTACCACCTCCTACTCGTACAGGTTTGTATGGCTTCCCGTCTCTGTTTAGGTTTAGGTTTCGATTGATTTGGGGTTGGATTCTTGTGTGTTTAGGGCAGAAATTTGGTGCTGTGTTTGTGTGATTTTAGGGTTCATAGTAGGTTTGTCTTTCCTAGTTGTCAAATTCGTTTGAGCAGGGGCACATTTGTGTGATTTGGGGCTTTGTTTTGTTGATTTTGTTGGGTTGGGTTACCGTCCGCCCCGTCCTCGTCCCCGTCCCTGGCTCCCCAGCCGGTGCCCCTACTCCCAGCGCGACTGCTCTTCCCCTTTCCCCGGTATCCCAGCAGGCCATGGCCGCTCCAGCCTGGATCCGCCCCTGTGGTGAAGTGGTGCGAATTTGTGCAGCTTGTTCCATATGGTGGTGGTGAAATTTTGTGGTTGTGTGCTGTGTTGAGGGAAGGGGGAAGTTGTTCATCCCTGGTAATCCGCCATCTCTGTGTGTCTCCTCCCTCTCACTGATTCGATTTTTGGTTGGATTTGGGTTTTTTCTGTGTTGTGGCTGTGGGATTTGGTTACAGCCCAATCCTCTCCACAATGCTCGGTGGTGCTGGCAGCATACGACAAGTAGTACTGCACGTCCAAATTATACGAGGGATTGTTGTCAAATTTGAGGGATTTTGTCCTAGTTCATGGAGGGATTTGGGGGATTGGTGTTGTATTGCCTTGTGTGCGTCAATTCTGCTGCATCTGGCTACAGATGGGGTTTGGTTCATGTCAGGCATGGGTCGAAATGCTTGGAGGGATGGTGCTTTGCTAGAGGAATTGGAATCCTTGAGCTTTTCTGGAAGAAGCTTGCTTGGTGTATTGGGTACAGGTTAGGGTCATCTGTAGTTGCTCCTCTGGTATTTTCGCATGTTTTGATTGATTTTGATTTTCGACCTGGGGATTCTGGAGCATGTGGAATTCAGTTATTACGTAGATTAAGTGCTCCCTTTCAGTTTAATTTTGTAATATTGGTGATGTGCTCGATCTGCCTTTTTAGTGTGTGACAGAAATGGAGATTTCATTGTTGTATAAATTCTGAACCAACTTGATGTTCAGCCTGTAAGTGAATTAGTGTAAATGGCTTGAGGTCTGTAGATTTGGTCTTGTGTGGAAGCAAGGTGGGGGTGGGGATGATGTACGTCTGTGGTAGGGGGTATGACCTCCTCCGTGCTCCCTTTTGCATTTTGTAAGAATGTAGACTTGTTTGCTGATGTCTAGGATGGTACATTGGGTTGAATTGCTTGGATGGATGTTGTTCCAGCTTAGATTACTCTGTCGCTGTGATCGTTCTCCGTCAGGTTTCAGCAGAGCAGCTCAGGCGAGTGGTGTGGGGAGTAGAGCAGACCTGTTCGCCTCTTGCTTTATTTCTGCAGGTCCGTCGCCCTGCAACCAAGCATAGCAGTGTGCTCACCCTGGGTGTGTGCTGCTTGCCTTGCCATGGAGCAAGTGCAGCTATTTTTTCCCCTTTTTGAATTGTTGATTTTTATTGGTCCAAAAAGTTGCTCTTGTAATCTTGAGTTACAAGGACTCACTAGCTTTTCATTAATGGATTAATGTGGGTCATTCTGGATGGATATATTCTCTCGGTGTGCAAAGCTGCAGCTTCATTTCAGTTCGAGAGATTTGATTGAATTCTGATGCAGTTTGTTCGCTGAGCTGACCGCCTCTCTGTTTGAAGTGCAGTTTAGTATTCAGAGCAGTTAGCTCTCTAATTCATTCTAGTCTGGTCTCTCTGTGTTTGTTCAACGGAGGTTACTAATCTATTGTTTGTTTTAATTTAGATATGAAATTGCTGCAGAGTTGTTGTTTTTGTAATGCTACATTAAAATCCTACTCAACTGGAATAACTCTAGCACGTTTATGGACTTTCTGATCTCAAATCTAGGCATTCCGTGGTTAAATTATTAATGTTATTCCTTTTTGCTAGTCGTGGACTAGTGAAATTATTAATGTTATTCTCAGATACATTTCTAGTGAGTCAGTCTAATGGTGAATGCCTATCATATTTCTCCGTAGCAAAACTGGTGAACATATATATTAGTTGTGCTAAAAATGGTTGAACACATAAATAACTTGTCTATAGCCTGCTCTTGTTTTTGGACTGTTTATTGAATTAGTGGAGTGCAGATCTGTGCCCTGGTATAAGGTGGAAGCCTGAACATGAAATTGAAAAAAATCATTGCCCAGATGCGTTTGGAATGCTTTTTCAGCTTTGAGCAGTAGTTTTTACTTGTTCATACTGCAGATCGGTTTATGAACTTTGGTTGTCGAGATCAGCTAGTTGGCAATAGGCATTCTTGTCATTGTATGGTTTTGCTATCACTTTATGAACTTTGCTAATTCTGATCATTATATCGTTTGTCTTTACTTTTCCCTGTTGAATTTCCTGACCTGTTACGGTTGCAGCTATACTATTCCTTCCCTGAAGTGGTCCATATCTTTGTGCCAAAGAGTGATTTATGTTTTGTATGTTGGTTCAGGATGTGACGATGAAGGTTATATCATTTCCCCAACAAGGACCACGAGGTATCTGTATTCTCTCAGTAAACGGTGTGATATCGAATGTTACACTTCGTCAGCCTGATTCCTCTGGTGGCACGCTAACTTATGAGGTTAGCCATGCATGGCACTTTTACTCCCTTTGTGGATTGACACACAAAAGTTCTTACCGCACACATGGTTTCATATGTATGTCTGTGTGCATGCAGACAATGGATCTGAGTGGTCCTACTTAACCCCATCTCATCTGATGCCCTGTTTTGGTTGCAGGGACGCTTTAAGTTGCTGTCCTTGTCTGGTCCTTTATGCCAACTGAAAACAGCGGAACACGAAGTTGATCAGGTGGGCTGAGTGTCTCTTGTGAGCCTAGTTGGTCGTGTTGTCGATGGCGGAGTTGCTGGCCTGCTGGTGGCAGCAAGTCCTGTTTAGGTATGTGTTGGATACCTGCTTTTCGAGAACTGAATGCCTGCCTATTAGCATATAAGCTCAATGGTACAGCTAAACTAGCAAAATTGCATGCCCTGGTCAGTCTATGACCAGAATTGTTCCATGTCTGGTCACTATATAGTTTCTCTCTCTCTCTCTCTCTGTGTGTTTGTGGGTGTGTAGTTGCTGAAAGTTATGTTGCCAGCAGCAGATAAGCAGCAGAACAAGGAGACCCAGTGGTAGCTGAGCGTGGAGACCCGGCGGCACCAGGACGCACAGTGTGCTGACCAAATGAAACAAGAGCACTCGAGTAGACATTCTTTCTCTCTGTCACCCTATTGTAGCAAGTTATACATCTCTAGTGTAGCAAGTTATGCATCTCTATTGTAGCAATTTATGTCTGTAATTCTAAAAGATAAAATAGTCTGTTGTAGTTACAAAGTATTGTGATCCCTATGGTTATAGTTAATGTTTCTAAAAGAGAGATTACTCTCCATTAATGGTTATAGCTAATGTGATCCCTATGGGTGATGCTGGAAGCGCGAACGTTCCACTATTGCTTTGTGATAACATTTCTTGAGCTTTGTTCAATGTGTTTGTGAGTAGGCAGTTTCTATTTTAGCTCGGAACTGAACTAATATAGAGGAACCTGACAATTTAAAAACTTAAGACCACGAAGCATATGGAAACAAAACAACTTTAAAGATCAGTTACATAATTGCAGTTCGATTTAATGTAAATTGCAAGTCAAGGGAACTGCAATTATAGTTTTTAGCCCATGCAATCCATCTCATTGTAGTTCTAAAGATATCATAGTACTGAATTTTACATTTGCTCTATTACATAAAATATTTGTCTGCAGTTGTTTGGTGCTACTACTGGAAGTTATGTGCCAGCAGCAGATAAGCAGCAGAATAAGGAGACCCAGTGGTAGCTGAGCATGGAGACCCGGAGGCACGACATGGTGAGCAAATGAAACAAGAGCACTGGAGTAGACATTCTTTCTTTCTGTGTCCCTATTGTAGCAAGTTATACATCTGTATTGAAGCAAGTTATGCATATCTAGTGTAGCAAGTTATGCATCTCTCATGTAGCAAGGTATGCATCTCTATTGTAGCAAGTTATGCATATCTCTTGTAGCAAGTAATACATTCCTCCAAAATTGTTTAACACACTAACCATTCAACAAAAGTTGTAGGGCTGCAGTCTGTTCCAGCAGACTGAGATGCATGTAATTCTTGATCTGAACAGAAAATAGTACTGAATTTATACAAATTGCTCTATTACGAATAAATTACATGAATTGGTTGGCCTAATCAATATTGTTGCTATTGGTCCATCCCTTTTCTCTTGTAGTTGCTGACCCTTAGCTTGTCAATTTTGCTTGCTTTGCTTTGCACTACTACTGTTGGTGGTCTCGGTTTCTCCTGCACCATAATATGAACAACATTAGATCAATATACATATGCAACAACTCACCTTTGTTCATTGGCTCCATTTAGCTTATGTTTATCTGTGTTACCTGATTTCCTTTTCTTGCTTTTTGAAGGTTTTGGCACTTGAGGAAGGTGCTTATTTTTGCACGTCTTGATGTTATGGCCTTCTCCATGACAGTGTGTACAGGTAAAGTTGCTTTTGGGTCTGCTTCTCATGTCCTTAGCTATTCCAATTTGCCTGGTAGGTTTTTTGGGCCTACCTCTTTTCTGAGCATTATCAGGATCTTGTCGAATTACTGTACCACTTTGTTGAGTTGATTGTGTTTGAGGCATCATGACTGCATTATTGGTATCTTGTAAAACCTCTGTACCACTTTGTTGACTAGGTTGTATTTGAGGTAGCCTGACTTCATCTGTTGGTTCATTGAGTTTTTTTTCTCATTCGCTGAGCTTCAATAGAAAAAATTGTCTATTGTATTTGCGTTGGTCTCGGATAAAATTTTGTCTATTGTCCTTCCATAGACAAAATTGTCTATTGTATTTTTGTTGGTCTGGGACAAAAATTTGTCTATGTCCTTCCATAGAAAATAATTGTCTATTGTATTTTTGTTGGTCTGGGACAAAAGTTTGTCTATTGTCCTTCCATAGAAAATAATTGTCTCTTGCACTTTTGTTGGCCTGAGACAAAATTTTTTCTATTGTATTCTGTACTTGTTATAGATTGTCTTTGTTCTTCTTGGAGGAAATTCTGTCTATTGTCCTGCAGTAAAACATCAACAAAAAAATTAATGAGGCCTCAGAGGTAATATGTAGTAAAGCAGTAGTGAAACCATTCATTTGTAATTGTGCTAGTCTCATTTATAAATTTTGTCTATTGCCTTTGTTCTTGTGCCGTGTTAGTGATATTCTTTTGTCTATTGTCTTTGTAGGGTGAGCACCAGATCCGCCACTGCTTCCTTGATTTGTGTGGTCTTGGATTTTTTTCTTCTCCGTTCTGCTTGGGTTGTGCTCTGTCCAGCCCGCAAAGGTGAACTCTGGCCCCAAATCGCCTCACTTGTTGCTTTCAATGATGTTTTCTGTTTTGGTTTCATGATGTGCTTGATGTCTCTCACGCTTTCATGGGTTGTGTGAACGTATAAGCCTGATTTCTCTTCCCACTAATGAATGATTTCACTACTGCTTTACTACATATTACCTCTAGTCAATTGTAATTGTAATTGTGCTAGTCTCATTTGTAAAATTTGTCAATTATCTCTCTATAGAAAAAAATTGTCAATTGTAACTGTAATTGTCATTGTGCTAGTCTCATTTGTAAAATTTGTCAATTGTCTCTCTATGGAAAAAATTGTCAATTGTAATTGTAATTGTGCTAGTCTTATGCAATTGTTTATTGTCTCTTTGTTTGATTTTGGTTACTTACAGAGTGCATGCTGTTATTTGTGTCTGCTTAGTATTTCATTGTTCAAGGTGGGGATCCTACTGGAACTAGATGAGGTGGCGAGTCCATGTATGGGTGAGCAGTCTGCCCCCTTCCCCTGCCCTTGATTCCAGCTATCATGTTTTCAAGTACAGTCTCTTTGTCCTCGTACTAGACTTGTCAGCATTTGTCTTTGTCCTTGTGTTGTTACATCCCATCTTGTCGAGTGAACTAACGAAGTCTGTCATTTCCATAAGGGAAGTTTTTAATCTTGTTTTTTCATCTTGTATAGGTAGGTTGTTGTTACAAGATGTTGAATTGTCTTTATGTCTATGGATCATTGCAGCCATTGTAACAACTGGCAGTGTTAAGAAAATGGCTTGCATTCAGCATTTTTCACTAGTTCTAACTTGTTTCTTGTTTCACCCATGGATTGAGGTCAGGGGCTTCATATTTGGTAAGGTGAAATAAGTGACATTTCTACAGTTTTGGGTAAGGTGAAACTTTTCTACAGTATCCTTTAATGTTACATGGTGTATTTTTCTGTACTTGTGGGAGTAGTAATTTTAATTCCGTGGAGAAAATTATCAATTGTCTTTCCATAGAAAATAATTGTCAATTGTAATTGTGCTAGTCTCATTTGAAAAATTTGTCAATTGTCTTTCCATAGAAAATAATTGTCAATTGTAATTGTGCTAGTCTCATTTGAAAATTTTGTCTAGTGTCTTTCTATAGAAAAGAATTTTCAATTGTAATTGTGCTAGTCTCATTTGAAAATTTTATCAATTGTCAATTGTAATTATGCTAGTCACATTTGGAAAATTTGTCAATTGTCTTTCCATAGAAAATAATTGTCGATTGTAATTGTGCTAGTCCAATTTGAAAATTTTATCAATTGTCTTTCCATAGAAAAGAATTGTCTTTGTTTTGTATTTTTTGTTGATCTGGGGAGAAAATTGTCTCTTGTTATCCGTGTTTTGTAATTGTGCTGTTATAGGGAGAGTTTTGTCAATTGTAATTGTGTTCCTCTCATTTGGAAAATGTGTCTATTGTCTTTCCATAGGAAAAAAATTTCAATTGTAATTGTGCTCCTCTCATTTGTTTTTTTCCCATAGTAAGAAATTGTCACTTGTCTTTTGTTTTTATGCTGTTATAGGGATGTGGTGACGTGTGTCCGAACATGTGATAGCGATACTAGTGACTTTCCAATTAAAATAGGACTACATCAAGGGTCAGCATTGAGCCCTTATTTATTTGCTTTGGTGATGCATGAGGTCACAAGGGACATACAAGGTGATATCCCTTGGTGTATGCTCTTTGCTGATGATGTGGTGCTAGTGGATGAGACTAGGGCAGGGGTTAATAGGAAGTTAGAACTATGGAGGCACACGTTAGAGTCGAAAGGATTTAGACTTAGTAGGAGCAAGACCGACTACATGAGGTGCGATTTCAGCGCGACTGGGAATGAGGAGGGAGACGTTAGCCTCGATGGGCAAGTGGTGGCCAAGAAGGATACTTTTCGGTATTTAGGATCGATGCTACAAAAGGATGGCGACATTGATGAAGATGTTAGGCATAGAATTTCAGTCGGTTGGTTGAAATGGCGTCAGGCTTCAGGCGTCCTCTGTGACAAAAGGGTGCCTCAGAAGTTAAAAGGTAAGTTTTATAGGACAGCGATTCGTCCGACGATGTTATACGGTGCTGAATGTTGGCCTACAAAAAGGCGACATATCCAGCAATTGAGTGTAGCAGAGATGCGTATGTTACGATGGTGTTGTGGGCACACAAGAAGGGATAGAGTCCGGAATAACGATATTCAGGATAGGGTTGGGGTGGCACCAATTGAGGAGAAATTGATTCAACACCGGGGTTCGGCCATGTCCAACGGAGGCCTCCTGAGGCGCCAGTGCGTAGTGGGATTCTAAAGCGGGTCGATAATGTAAAACGCGGTAGAGGTCGACCTAAACTGACTTGGGACGAGTCGGTTAAGAGAGACCTTAAGGAGTGGAATATCCCTAAGGATTTAGCCATGGATAGGAGCGCTTGGAGACTAGCAATTAACGTGCCTGAACCGTAATCTTTCTCTTGTACATTTTATGTGTTCTTTGTTCCATGTCTCTTTTGGGTTTCATCTCTAGCCTACCCCAACTTGCTTGGGATAAAAGGCTATGTTGTTGTTGTTGTTGTTGTTGTTGTTCTATCGTTGTGCAAGCATGACATCTATTTGCCATATAATCTATGCTTTGTGTAAATGCAGATGTGTTTCGATTTAAGCCACCTTGGAGAAGATATGGTTATGGTGATAACAAATATCAGTTTACAGGTTAGCCTTGTATCTTCTCCAGTACTTGTTTACTACTTGTGTGCCTAGAAACATTGATCAGGACAAAAACAACAATTAGTTGTGGGCTCTCATAGAGCTTCTTGAATCAGAGAACGCTGCAGCTAGAGAGCTATGAGATGTCCCAGCACACACAGGAGCAATGCGTTGCAGGCTGGCCTTGTGATCATCTCGTTGGTAAGCATTCTCAAGCACTCAAGATCCTTGTTGACATGTAAATACATATTGATCTCTATGAAGTTTCATACTTCTGCAGCCAATGTCATAATATGGTCAAAGGGAACTTACATTATGTTTAGCAGCTCCAATTTTTTCTAACAAAAGTTGTAAATTGCACATTCATAAGTAGCAAATTGCATACTACAATTTCTGTAATTATAGTGCCAAACATGTGCAATTGTCCTTTCCATAGAAAAAAATTGTCATTGTCCTTTGTATTTCGGATTTAAAATTGTCATTGTCCTTTGTATTTCGGATTTGTGCATGCCCACACCAAGCTTTTGTCCTTGTTAATCCATAGAAAAAAATTTGTCCTTGTCCTTGTATTTGTGAATTGTGCATGCCCACTAAGGTTCTGTCCTTGTTTTTCCATAGAAAAAAAATTGTCTTTGTCATTGTCCTTGTGTTTTGTGCATGCCCACACCAAGGTTTTGTCCTTGTCAGTCTTGTATATCATCCTTGTTTTTTTAGGGAGGTGAAGCAGCTATGGCATTTATTGTTGTCCCTTAAAATCCAACTGTTGAGGCGAGACACGAAGTGCTTTGGTTGTTGCTCCTTTGGTTGATACAGTTGAGAAGGTGCTAGGTTTGTCCAGCTTATGTAATATTTGCTTACCAAATGTATGATATAAATGAACTTGGGCACATGTTTGAGTATGGTTTGTTTGCAGGACAAGCAGTAGAAGCATTGAGTCCAAAGACTGCTGCTGGTTCTCTGAGTGGTCATGCTCCTTGTTCAACGAAGAATGCAGAAGCTCCTTTTATTGTTGACTTGGATGAAAGTGCAGCTGCTACTCTCAATCTTAATGGTTAGTATCTGTTTTTTAGATTGCATTCACTTTAGTAGAAAATTGCGCATTTGTATTCCTGCAATTTTGGTATTTGAATTGTGCAATATGCATTGTTGTTTTTTTAACATGTAAATTGGAAGCCTTTTGTATTTTCTTCTTATAAAACACCCAACAATTTTTGTATTTCCTAAACTGAATGCAGAGCAAATGATTTTGTAGCTCTCCTGTACTTCTCTCTTAGCCAAATAAATACTATGAACGCCCTTTTGTAAGGAAACAAAGCTATGTGCAAATAGAAAATATGTTCCTGTAAATTTTGTTCTAAAAGTCTTCCCTGTGAATTCTTGTGAACAACTCTTTTTGAAGTTTCATTTGTTCTTGTTCTACAGGTTGTTGCAACATGAGATGGATGCTTTGTGGCCTACATTTTAAGCAAATGTGAGTACATTTCATGCCGTGAGTTCTTCCTCCTCGGATCTTGTGATTTCTTCCATTTTTCCCTGCTTTTATATGGGTTTCCACCCCTTTTGCCCTACTCTGTGTTAGGAGAGCAGAGCTCGTCCTCAGATCAGATCTGGGTGATCTGTTTTGGCTTGCTTTTCTGCCAAGTTGGTCATATATAGGGCCACTATTTGGTTGTTGGGCTTTTGAGTCTTGTAGTTGTTAACATGGTCCTTTTTTCTCATCTGGCGGGCTGCAAGAATGGTACAAGTACAAATTAGGACAGACAGGCCGCCTTGTATCTATAGATTTTGGGCTTTGTTTGAAAAAAAATACAGAACTGAATACAAGTATATGTACAAGTACAGGTAGAAGTACAAATTTGTGTGTTATTTTGTTGCAAAACACATGGATTGTGTGCCATGTTGAAATTTGTGTGTTATTGAGGCAGAAAACACACGATTTTCCTTTTGTAAGGTGATATCAAGTTGTTGGCTATCAATTGCAAATTCGTGTGCTATCTTACAATAAAACGCACGAATTTTCCCTAGACTGAAAAATGTGTGTTTTGTTGGCTCAAAACACGCGTGTGCTGTTTGCCCCTAAAACACACGTGTCAAGGAGACAGGCCCCTCTCTGGTAAGGAGAGCGTTGGCGTCACCTTTCGCCGTCGTCCGTCGCTGCCGTCGGCTCTCTCTGAGACCGAGAGCTGTTGCTCCCGGAGTCAAAACTGCCCGGTTGTCACGCTTTCATTTGTGGTGCGCGCTGCCAGACTATTACAGCCAAGTTAAATGGCCTTTTGGACGATCGTTGTTATCGCAAGAAGCTACAGCGACGACTGTCAGGACTCTGAAGATCGATCTAACCTAACGGTGCATACATGATCGCTGAAGATGAATCCGATATGTGGATTCTCTGTCGGCATCAACCTTTACGTTCGTCTACACGAGTAGTACGTACGTGGCTCAACCGCTTGAGATACATGACGCACGCGCAGTTGGAATGCGTCAGTCCGGTGATCTCTGCCAATCGACGTATAATACCAGCAGCAGAATTTTCGACATGGCTTGTTCGCTTGTGGCGAGCCGGGGCTCATCCGTCCCTGTCCTGCCTGAAAGCAACTCCGATGAGGCAGCCAGCGAGTAGCGAGTCCTCTGGGCCGGCGGACGCGAGGCGCGCCCGTCTTGACCCGGCCGGTATCCTCGCCCGAGCGCCAGTATCCATTCAGCGGAAGTGAAAACGAAGGCAGATCTGCCGGTGCGATGGGTCGCCGGGGTGGAGCACGAGAATTAACTGCTCTCGTTTTCGCGTTCAATATCTGATGCTACGCTTCATGTGCGCCGTGGCGTCTTCCTTTCTGGCGATGTGGGCAATTGGGCATTGCAAGTTGTACCAGAGCTGTTCGCCGTCTAATCTCGCACCGTGTTGAGTCGTTCAGAGGCCAACGTTTTCCCCATTCATCACAACGAATCGGTTTTCCTACATCATCCGCACGGTGGCGTATCAATACTCCGCTCTGATGAGGTAGATATAGTAAGCCCGGAATGGACTGGTACGAGACCGCAGCTGTCGCCAACTGAATCCGCTCCTAACTTCGGTACGAGCATGTGGTTTGCTGGAAGCAAGGTTATTCAAGCTCGCAGCATACGGTTTTCCTGTCGTCAGCGTGGAACGGAAATAGGATTGCTACGCTAGCTTACTTCGGAAGCTTCTTGAAGCTCTTAACATACGGTTTTTCTGGGCGAGGGGGTAGGGACACCATTGCACCTAAACTTGAGCTAGGCGGAGCTCGCGCCGCCTCCCAACGCCAGCGGCCATTGCGGCCCCGGCGTCCCAAGCCCACGCGTCGTTGGCCACCCAGGCCGCGCCGCCTAGAGACTCACCCAGGGTTCTCCCGACCCTGGTGTGCCCCCACCCCAAACTGCCGGCATCCCCGCCACCTTCTCTGCTCAGCTCCGCCAGATCTGCTGCTCCGCCCCGCCGCTCCCTCTGCCCTCGTCGGATCCGCACCGTCGACCCTCCTCCACGCCGCCTCAGGCCGGATCTGCGCCATGGAGACGGGTTCCCCTGCCCGACGCTCGTGGGCGGTCGAAGTTGAGGAGGAGCAGTAGCGACACGCGGCGGGACTCAACCCCAACGCACCGCCCTTCTCGCCGGCCGGGTCCGGCCGTGCGGGGCTCAACCCCGATGCGGCACCATTCCTCGGCAGCAGCTCCGCAGGGGGATTCGGTGAGCGACTTTCGTTCTCTTACTCGGAGGAATCCTACGGCTCTGAGACTGAGACAGAGACTGCATCCCCGCCGCCGGAGGCAAAGGGGAAGGCCATCGTGTGGAGGACGGCCGCCGTCGACACCGACCACGCCATCGTTGCCTCATCAGGGATCCAGGTGGGTTCATGGCGGCTGCCCGCCGCGCTCATCCGCCAGTAGACGGTGTCCCATCCCGGGCAGCTGTGGTCGAGCGCAGGAGGCGCTCCCAGGCTGCTCGCTCGGTGGGCTACAATGGCCCCCCGGACGGGGAATGGGCAGCCGTGGCAGAGCGCAGGAGGCGCTCCCAGGCTGCTTGCTCGGTGGGCTACAATGGCCCCTCAGACGGGGAAGGGGCAGCCGTGGCAGAGCGCATGAGGCGCTCTCCAGCTTCCCACCCGGCACGCGCCAATGGCCCCCCAGACGAGGAAGGCTACTACCAGGTTTAGAGTCAGCGCCGCTTCCGCAAGCGCTCACGTCCCAGGGGCCACAAGTCTGTTCCGGCACATTTGGCTAGGAAATGTTTCAGCCGCCTGCAGCAAGAACCACTTGAGGGCGCAATGCACTTCTCCACCATGCTGCCTGAACTGCATGAGTGAGTGCCATCGGCAGCGGAACTGCCCCTTTCCTCCCATGGTAGTCCCCGACACGAACAAACGCCGGCGGTCTCCCAATGCGGCTGGTGACCGACGCCGGGCTGCGCCGCGAAGAAAGGCTGACACCCGGAGGCATTCGGCAGCCTCTGACATGCCGCGGCGATGTTTATTCATCGGATCGATCTCCTGTCCCATCGGCAATGGAGGCCGCTTTGTGTTCGGAGCGCGGCCTGTGCACACCGTGCAAACTGCGCATGTGCTGTCCGCGGACGTAGACCTTGGGGTCGTGGTGTCCATGGTGGCTGCTGCTGAAACGTCCGGGGTTTCCATGCAAGATGTCCAGTGCCAGACCAGGCCTCCCGACGTGGTGATTCCTATGGCACGTTTTACAGATCCTCAGATGAAGGAGCTGCAGGGAGCAATAGCTGCAGTGCGCCCACGCGCTGCAGATGCGTTCGACGACATCTGCCTCCAGGATCGCCGTACGGAGGAACAAGAATCCGATATCATTGGTAGCGCCCTGATCTCTGATCCTATGTTGCTAGGCGGGGTGCCGTCCGCACTACACATATCACACATGGCGAAAATTGGGGTTTCATCGGATCTGTCCTTGCCCATGATTTATCCTTGCTCGAAGGTGTCCCAGCCACACGCAGTGCATGCACACTCGAGCCACTACCCTTGGGATGGTGCCCGTCGGCTCTTGGGCTGCCATTGTCCGACGAGCAGTGCGCCCTGGCAGCAGGGACGTCTTCGTCTCCATCCTGTGCGCCCGCAGACAATGCCTACGTTGGGCACCCTGCTTGGGATGTGCCGGATGACTGCCCGCTGGCGACTGCTGGCCTGATGATGCAGGCCACACCGAGTGCCCCGGTCTCTGCTGCCGGCCAGGCTGCAGCGGCTGACGTAGGTGCGTTCTTCATCGAATCCATCAAGCTGCCGCTACAAGACTACCTCGTGCATACTCCCCCACGCCCGCGCCGCGCACGGCTGCAAACAATCAATAGCGCACCGCGCCGCAGCGATAGGCCGGCGGCAAAATCTGTCTTCAGGGATCCGAACCCTGAGAAGCAAGCCAAGAGAATTATGGTGGATAAGTGGGAGGGCAGGCCAGCACGAGCTGCACCGCTCATCCCCGACGAGGGAATTTCAGAAAAATTTCACGATGCCTTTGCTGAGCCAGTACCTGATTACAAATGGGAGGCCATGGATGAGCTTTTTATTGTGGCAGAACCTCCTAAATCATATGGCCCACACGCATGATTATTGTCTAAACAGACTCCAAATAACCATGACTGTGTTCCATACGACTTAAAAAGTCTGTTGGGTAAATCCCGAATCATCCACGATTCTCCGAGCAGGATCAATCATTGTAGAGAGACATTGCAGTATTACAACAGTTTCATATAAATAAACTACTACGGAGTAAAACAGCGGAAGACTTACAATAACATACATTTACAAACTCTGAGTTTTAAAATATTTACAATGATAGGTTTAAGTTATACAAACCATAATAGTAGTGGAGTAGCAGTAGATTACAATATTACACAAAAGCTCTGCCCAAGAGCTTAACCTCTTTATTCGTCGTCGCTTTCCTCGACGACTGTCATGCAACAGGATGCATAACACTCCTGCCCATGAAGCTCACCTGCAACAGGGGTTCAACAAACCCTGAGTACAACAGTACTCAACAAGACTGACCCGACGAAAGAGAAGGGTAGAGACTCCAGATATGCAGGCTAGAGGGACAAGGTAAGGCTTGTAAGAGATAAGAAATTTTGCAGAAAAGCTTTACAGAAAGAGAAGTTGCTGGGACTATCTCCCATTATCAACCAACTCCATTATTAACCTTAATTGTTGTTCAAGTTGTTACTACGATGATGAACACCGATCGAGTCTTCTTCTCCGAGAAGCAACGGCGATTCGAATCCATTTTTATACCCAGCTGGGACCTAGGTGACTGAGCATACCGGAGACTTTAACTCCGAAGCACCCCAGGTGCACCGATATACCGGGATAACAACCTCAGCCGTATATCACCACATGATACACGTGAGCTCTGCAGCCCAGCGTACCGAGATACATGGGAACTTAAACCCCACAGTAAAACA
>CM041629.1:14710156-14767320 GCA_023333625.1 Bothriochloa decipiens | reverse complement strand
CCACGCTAGGTCACTCCATGGCATACACGGCTCCAACCATCCGTATACCACTTCATGCATGTGAATTTCTAAATTCTCGATATCACCAGTTCACCAACGGACGGGACCTAGGGCATCAATAGACGAGAACACTACAGAGGGACTCCATTTCCAGTGCAAGTTCGCCGTCCGGACTCAATTTGTTACTAACATCAAGCTTTCAACAAGAAAACCAATCCCATCTTTTTCATTCTTTTCCTTTGAATAATTAAATAAATAAGCAGGGCTAAGCATTACTACTCATCTTCCAAGTAGGTAACAAGGATTAAGGAAATAAGACAGGTAATGCACTTTGTGGGTTTTCACTCAACTCCTACTACTTAATGCAACATATCAGAGCTGAAGCGGTAAAACTTTTATAAATAGAATAGGGTTTAAATGTATCCGGGGCTTGCCTTGATGTTCGGGGTAGATAGTCTCGAACTCTGGATCAACTCCCGAGTCTTGAATCTGTTCGTCCTTCGGATCTGAGTGATACGTTAACTCTCCGTTAACGGAATCTACTCGATAATTAATATGCTTTACATGATGGAACAGTAAACATGATGCTCGATGGATGCATAATCAGATTAAAGGATCGAGTACAACTTTTCTTCACGATAAAGTTGCAAGCTAACAAAACTTCGCTCATATAACTCATTAGGGTTAACTACGTCATTTTTATAATTAATTAAACACATAAAATAACGTTAATTAAACCCTAATGACATGATTAAGATAAGCGCAAACAATTAATTAAAGTGCCAAAGGTCATTAGGGTTAATGACCTAAGGTCATCATTCAATCCCAAGTCACACAACTCCTATAATGATTAAGTTAATTAAAAGGGGTTAATTAATTATTTAAAAGCATTAAATAAAGGCATAAAAATTAAAGTTGTCAAATTAATCCCAAAATTTTATTTTAGAAAGCTCTTAGGCTAATTAGATGGCAAAACAAATTTCAGAATTAAAATCCAATTATTTTAATTATTAAAAATCATTGAAGGTCCATTTTTTAATTAAAAGGGCTAATTTTAACATATGCAAAAAGTACTCAATTTTGGCATTTCATATTTTTCCTATGTAGATGACATCATGAGGAACATTCACAAAAATTTTCAGAATTTTTAGAGCTATATATGATTTACTATGAATTTTCAAAGAAAATAGCATTTAAATCATTTTCTGAAAATGGAAAAAGGAAAATCGGCACGGTAACCCCGCGCTGACCGACGGTCGCGCGGCGGTTGACCGCCGATTCCTCGCCGTCGGTGAGGTCTCCGGCGACATGGGTTGGTCCATCAGACTCAGCACAGCACGGGGGGTCCAACGAGCTAGCTAACGGCGCGGGGGAGTGGCGGCGGCACCCACGCCGGCGTCCATGGCTGCGCGGCGGAGCTCGGGTGCGGCGACGTTGCTCACCGGAGCGATTTCCGGCGACGGTGAGGTCACTGGAATGTGCAGGGTACCTAAACGGACCGATTTGGTTACTACATGGAGGTCGGTCTCGGCCTCTGGGCAGGATGGCATCGCGCGCGGCGGAGCGGCAGCACTGCGCCGGCGACGAGCTACGGCTACCGGCGGCTACGGTGCAGGATGAGTGAAATTGATGGCACGGATAGATGCAGGAGCTCACCGCGGAGCGGATGCGCACGATAATGGAGGTCCGGAGTGGCTGGGTTGAGCGGCAGTCGACGGCGGTGATGGCGGCGGCGGCGCTCCGATGGCACGACGGCGTCACGGCTGCCTCTGGTAATGCGCTGCTCGAACCAAGGTGCGCATCAGACGCAGGATGACATGGAGAACACGATTATGAGGTCGAAGGTAAAATATTTTCACCTCCGGCGACGGCAAACGGCGGAGATGGCGGCGGCGGCGCGACTGACCGGTCGCGGAGAAGAAGGCAGGGTGCGGGCAACTCACGCGAGGAGAGCAGGCATGAACTGGTTCAAACTGACCGTGAGGAAGTAGCGGAGCTTTGAGCGAGGGCAATTGGACAGAGGTGGAGTGTCGACGGCGAATTTCAGCGGCGGAGGAAGGTCGTCGGCGACGGCGGCGGGAGGAAGAAAGGAGAAGAACGTCGTCGACAGGCGGCTATTTATAGCTTGGAGTTGATGAAGGAGCAGGTGACACGACGACGACGAAGTCTCTCGCGTCTGAGAGCGCTCGGTTGGCCGGGAAAGCGCGGCGGTGGACGGCGGCGCGCGGTGTGAAGCCGGCCATGGCGGGCGCCGATAGGGTTGGGTGCTGTTCAAGTTATTTACAGAATTGCCACTCGGTTTAAAATACAAATTACTCTAAAATTTATATAAGAACTTGAAAATATCCAAAAATATCATTTGCATAACTTTTCAAGAGCTACACTTTTACTTTAATGGACATCTTCAAATTCTGTCTAGATTTTGAATTTTGAATTTAGATTTGAAAAGGGGATAAAACCCTAGAAACAAGCATTTAAAATTACTTTTGATTTTTCAATAAAACTTGAAAATCTTCAAAACTATGAAATGTTGAGTTTGTCAAACCACACATTTTTCATGTACAAAGTTTTCTCAAATTATGCATAATTTTTGAATTATGGTTTTAAAAGCAAAAGGGGATAAATGCTGGAAAGTGTATTTTCAAATTAATTTGAAATTCTTTTTGGAAACTTGAAAAACTTTCTATACCAACCTTGTAGATCTTGTCAAGATCTACAAACTATATTTTTAGAGTATCTCCAAATTCCTAATAGAATTTGAATTAGAGAAAAGGGGATAAAATTAGGGTTGGAAATAAAGGGTTTTTGAAATAGAGTTTAAACTCAATTTGGTTTCTAACTTAATTGGTTGGTTATTAGTGATCACAAACATCATCCAAGGACATTTTTAGGTCATTGACCCAATGACACCCTTGGTTGACCAAGTTGACTTTTGAAAAACCTTTTATAGCATTTCCAATTTGACTTTAAATTTGAATTGCCAGGCTTATAAATAAGCTTTGGAATCCAAATTAAATTTCAAATATGGAAATCATTTTTAGGGTTGGACTTAGATTTATACACTATTCTTGATACTAGTGTAAACACAGTTTACATCTCAAGTACATAGAGTATAAACTAAGCAATTGCAATGACATTCTAAAATAGGATTTTATCATTTCATGTGACAAGTCATTCCAGAAACTCAATCAACCTATGAATTATAAACTTTTTTTTAGTTAATGCACATTAAGGTTGACCTAAACATGGATGCTTTGCAGTGCATATGATGACATGGCAGGTTTTAGTTAATATAACACCAGAGGTGTTACATTTATTCTGCAAAGGGTGGCCCAGTACGAGGCTGCTGAGCTGCTGTGTTGAGCCTCTGCTCCACCACCGTCACACAACCAACGCCCATGAGTGAAAACCATATATTGGTTTGGAATATCTGTGGCCTCAACAGCCGCGCACGTCGTAACGCTGTTCGGGATGTTGTCGAACAGCAACGCGCCTCCGTCGTTTGCCTGCAGGAATCCAAAATCCAGGCTTTCTCTGTATCCATGAACATTGAGACTACTGGGATTGACTTCGATTATACCTACCTCCCGGCTGCTGGTGTTGCCGGTGGAGCGTACGGCATGGCGCCATGATCTCTGGGCTGCTTCTGCGCCAGCCGTACGCCGCTTCTCAATCACCATACGACTAACACCGCTGAATGGACTGGGCGAGCCATGGTGGCTTACTAATGTCTATGGCCTAATGGAACATGCAGATAAAGACAACTTCTTACAAGAAATCAGAGACATACGGACGGCTAGCCTGGGACCCTGGATGCTTTGTGGAGACTTCAGCATGATCTATCAAGCATGTGACAAGAACAACGGCAGACTGCATCGTGGTCTCATGCATCACTTCAGAAGTGTCCTCGACGATCTCCAGCTCGACGAGCTCCACCTCTCTAGAAGGCTTTTCACTTGGTCCAACCGCAGGGAGAGCCCCACCTTGGAAAGGCTCGACCGTATCTTCGCCTCGATCGATTGGTTGGAACAGTACATGTGCCATCACCTCCGTTGTCTCTCTTCTAACTCGTCCGACCACTCTCCACTGCTGCTCGCACTAAACACTGAGCCATGGGCGCGTCCACGGTTTCGCTTCGATGACTACTGGACGAAGGTTGAAGGTTTCAGGGATGTTGTGCTCACCGCCTGGAACAACCAGATTGCAGCCTCCGATCTGTGCAGGGTACTTGACCAAAAATTCCGTGCAAAGAATGTTGGTAACATCCGCCTGCAATTAGTTGTGGCCCGGGTGATCATTTATGAACTGGACACGGCTCAGGAGACTAGACAGCTCATGACCTTCGAACTACAGAGGACAACGAGCTTGAAAGCATCTAGGCCCCTTGATGTGGGTTTCGATGATTGATGACAATGATTAGCATGACTAACGTGTGTTTTGCAGAAACAAGGATTGGTTAGGTCATGGTAATGAAAATCTCGGACAATATGGTTTTCATGCCCCCTGACGAAATCATTTTGGTTTTCAAAGGATGGTCATCAAGATCGAAGATAGGATTAGTTCCATCCGTCAATGGTGTTGGGTGACGGCGGATTAGTCTTTAGGACTTTGTTTTTCCTTTCGCCGTACTATTAAGGGGGTGCAAACGGGTAGCTTGACCTAGTTAAGCCTAATGATTTAGGTGTGGTGCACACTTGTGAAACTTAGCGCTAGGAAATTACTTGAAGGTCCCAAGATTGGTTGATTTCGAAGCCGTTCACAAAAGTTCATCGAATTGGAAGTGAACGGGCTGAGTAAGCTACGCCGGACGCTGGTTTTCTTGGCGCCGGACGCGTCCGGTGCTTATAGGCATGCGCAGCAGAAGGGGTGTACGCACCGGACGCGCCTGTTGGCCGCCGGACGCTACCCAGAGAAGGCAGTTTTTGGCCTAGACCGCCGGACACGTCTGGCCAGAGCACTGTAGCTCCAACGGTCGATTTCTGTTTGAAGGGTACAACGCGCCGGACGCGTCCGGCGATGAGTGCCCGGACGCGTCCGGCGCTCACGATGAAGCTGAAGTTGGGGGTAAAGGTTGGATTTCGGCCCTTGGCCTATAAATACAACCCCACCCCCTCCATTTTTTTGCTCTTGCCTATTTGTTCAGCTGATAGCCACATTGTGAGTGCAAGGGAGTAAGCAAGAGCCTCATGAGTTGCTAGAGATTCGAGAATTCATGCTTTGATGATCTCATGAGCGATTAGAGAGTAGCAAGTGTGCATCCACCCTTCTCCTTAGGCTTTGCGAGGTCAAGTGAGAGTTTGTGCTTGTTACTCTTGGTGATCGCCATCACCTAGACGACTTGATGATGATTGGGAGCTTGGTGATCATCCGGCGGAGCTTGTGGATGACCCAACTCATCTTGTGAGCGGTTCTTGGCGATTCACCGCGTTGGAGCGACAAAGAATCAGCCCTTAGAGAGCACTTGATCCTTGCACGGATCAAGGGGGAGCTACACCCTTGCGTGGGTGCTCCAATGAGGACTAGTGGAGAGTGGCGACTCTCCGATACCTCAGAAAAAAGATCGCCGTGTTCCTTGCCTCTTTAACTTTCCACATTTACTTTCTAGCATTTACTCTATTGCTTTTTCAATTCCTAGAGTTGCTATGCTAGAATAGGATTGGCACTAGGGTGAAAAACTTTTATCAGTAGTATCTATAGGAACACACTTAGACACATAGGGTGAAATGGGCTAGTATGTTTAAATTCAGCAAGAAAATTTGGAATTAGCCCAATTCACCCCCCTCTTGGGCATCTTGATCCTTTCAGAGCTGAAACAGTCCGTGCTCGGATATGCATCACTCTCCAGGACGATGGCGCGATAACACGCCAGATCGAGGCAGCTGAGGGAGGGCGATGCATGCATGCGATACTTCCATCTCCAGGCCTGTCATCGTCGATGGAAAAACTATATGTTCGCCATTGAACATAATGGGCAGACATTCACAGAGGAGGAAGCAAAGGCGGGCCTAGTATTCGACTACTATGATGCCTTGCTGGGAACACCTTTCATCAGGCAACACCGAATTGATCTGTCCCAGCTGCCTCTCCCCTAGCTCGACCTTTCTGACTTGGTGATCCCTTTCTCTGCGACTGAGATAGCCATGGCGATCAAGGCGATGCCATCAAATCGTGTGCCCGGTCCAGACGGGTTGTGCGGCTCCTTCTACAAGGCAACGTGGGACATCATCGGCGAGATGTTATGCGAGCCTTTCAAGCATTTTGGGAACTAGACTTCATGAGTTTCCACCTCATCAACGAAGCCGTTATGGTTCTGTTACACAAGACACAGGCGCCTGTTGGACTGAAGGATTACAGGCCCATTAGTTTGATTCACTCAATCGGCAAGCTCTTCTCCAAAACCTTGGCAATTCAGTTGGCTCCGCACATGCATGACCTGGTTAAGTTCAACCAATCGGCTTTCATCCAAGATGCAAATACATGAAAAATTCAAGACCGTACAACTGACTTGCAAATGGTTACATGCACAACGGCGACCGACAGTGCTACTCAAGATTGATCTTGCTAAAGCTTTTGACTCGGTTGCTTGGCCTTTCCTGCTTGAAGTCATGGATCATGCAGGTTTCCCATCACGCTGGCGAGACTGGGTTTCAGCTATGCTCGGCACAGCTAGCACAAAGGTGCTGGTGAATGGTCGACCGAGGTGCCGAATCTGCCATGCTCGCGGTCTACGGCAGGGAGACCCGTTGTCGCCACTTTTGTTCGTGCTAGTCATGGAGGTTCTAAATTCTCTTATCTCAGAGGTTGACCATCGCATGGTGTTCTCCCCTTTACCGGACAGGATCAGGCATCGTGCCTCAGTCTACGCCGATGACCTCGCCATATTCCTCTCGCCGAATGATCAGGACTTCACCAACATGAGACGCATCCTGGACCTCTTCGCGGGCGCTTTTGGACTCATGACCAACATCAACAAATGTGTCATCATGCCCATCTGCTGCTCGCGGGCGCAGGTGGACATGGTTAGAGAGTTGTTCCCTTGTACAGTCCAAGATTTCCCAACGAAGTATTTTGGTGCTCCGCTATCCATCTACAAGATAAGCCGCAGCGAAGAGCAGCGGCTTGTGGACAAGGTAGCGTCCCGCATTCCAATGGGGAAAGGTGGCCTGCTCACCAACGTCGACCGCGTCACCTTCGCGCAGACGACGTTGTCCGCCATATCGGTGCACATATCCATTTGTTGCTGCCTATCTGCTTGGGCCATTGAGGAGATCGACCGACGACGCCGTGCGTTCATCTGGGCTGGCATAGATTCCGTGTCGGGGGGCAATGCAAGATTGCCTGGCCTGTGGTATGCGCGCCCAAAGAGCTTGGAGGCCTGGGGATCCCGGATCTTAGGATACTCGGCTATGCACTGCGTCTACGATGGGAATGGCAGCGTCGGACCGCACCAGACTCCGCCTGGGCATCACTACCATCTACACCAGAGCGTAAAGTCTTGGCTATGTTCAGTTCAGCAGTCTATGTCGAGCTTGGCAACGGGGCATCTGCCCATTTCTGGACGGACACATGGTTGTCGGAGGGGCCGATTCGTACTTTTTCCCCCAACCTCTTCAAAGCTGTTGGTCGACGACGACTTGGCATAACTGTTAGGGATGCCTTGGACGGTCGCCGTTGGGTCCAGGACATCACTGGAGCTCGCACGGCAGCTGTGATCTACGAGTATCTACACCCTCCTCCAGGTACAGCTACAGCCTGATCGGCTCGACGACTTCGTGTGGCGCTTCTCCGCCGATGGAAAGTACAGTGTACGTACTACGTACAGGGCATACTTCACGGCCTGGACAATGATGGCGGGAGCAAAGGAGCTTTGGCGTGCCTCAGCTCCGCCAAAAGTGAAGTTCTTCTTCTAGCTAGCGCTGCATGGTCGACTTTGGACGTCTGAACGTCGGATGCGGCATGGCCTCCAGTAGAGTGCAACCTGTGCGCTGTGCGACCAGCTTAGCGAAACAACAGACCACCTACTCTGCTCTTGCGTCTATGCGCGTGAGGTTTGGTCCAGGTTGCTTTCGGCCATGGGATCGCTGGTGGCGCCCCCTCACCATGCGTCCACCTTGCTAGACTGGTGGATGCAGGCCAGGGCTTCGCTGCCGTAGGCTTTGCGGAAGGGACTCGACTCCCTGGTGCTCTTGGTCATGCGGCGCCTGTGGAAGGAACGTAATCGACGCACATTTGATCGCCAATCGCTAACACCGGCCGAGCTGTTCACGGCCATCTTGGAGGAGGCGAATACTTGGATGTCTGCTGGCTTCCGTAGCCTGGCGTTGCTCACGGCCCTAGTTGCCTGATCGTAGCGCAGCTAGGAATATCGCACAATTGGTTTATTTTCTTAGCACAATCATTCATTTTCACTGCTAGTTGGTGACTTGTGTTAGTGTTTACGCCAAGGATATGTACAGCTACTCGCCGTGCACATCCGTAGAGCGTATATAAAACCTCCTCTTCCACTTAATGAAGCACGTGCTATTGCACGCTTTCGAAAAAAAATACGGTTTTTCTGTCGTCAGCTGGAACGGAAACATGTAGGATTGCTGCGCTTGGAAGCTTCTTGGAATAACTAACCACATGCGAATGCCTGTTAGGAGTGCCTGCCGTTGCTGGTACAGGACACCGTACACCCGCATATACCAGCAGTCCAGCACGTTTTCTGATTTTTCCAATTAGAATAATCGGCAAAATTCAGACATATATCAATCCTGCACTGCATGCCAGTCCAGCCAGCCACAACCGCAGTGGTCCAGTCACCAATGGACGACTCCACTTCCAGGTTCAGGCTCCAGCGCCATCGAAAGGGACGCGCCGAATTCATCAGATTCACAGCTGAGCCAATAATCCAGCAACGACGACGCCCGGCCAAGGAGGAGATTGGGGATCCCCTTCCTCGGCCACTTGCCCGCGATGGCGCGGCGCGTGACGTTTCCGCGGCGACTTCCGCGCGCGCGACTACTTGTCAATCCGCGAAGACTCGTCAGGACGATTGCGGCTCGAGTCGCACGTAGGTGGCAAGCACAACAAACAATCAGCGTCAGCGTGGGTGAGGGTGAGGCCGAGTCGTGGGGTGGCGATCGGCACGGCGAGGCGAGGAGGTTTCCGATGTGATTCGCTGGACGCCTGGACTTGGGGGGTGGCATGGCACGGCATCGGCACGCGCAAAATTCCAAGCGAGCTGCCAAGCTCCAACCACCGCCACCACTTCCAACCTAGCCGATGAGCCTCTCTAGTCAAACAGCAGCACCGGCCGCGGGGCCTACGCTACACATCCCTATCGTGCGCTGTTTTTGCACGAATTTGTGGCGGGGGCAGCTAGGGGCATTATAATAGCCGTACTGTGCATTCGCTGGATCTGTGATTGAATTGCGTCGTCGTCTTTTTCTGATAACGTGTGATTGCGTCTTGTTGGTTGTTGTGTGGAAATAATGCGTGTGTGTGCATCATTAAAGCCAAAAGAGTGTAGTTGTACCTGTCTAGTTTGGGGTGCCGTTTTTCGTTCATATAATATATAGTACGTCTCCCAAACATATTTCGCAAATTCAGATGATCGTTTCGAGTTTTTGAGGATATTAAAGATGTTTGTTTCGAGTTACTTAAGCTAAAGACTACATCAAGCCAATGCGGTCAGGAATTTATGTTTTCGTTAGCGGTTGCGTTAAACTTCGCCTACGTTGATTGGAAGACTTTTGTGAGTCGTTTCAACATAGCCGGTCCCAAGCCCGGATAAAGAAGGAGGGTGTGTTAGGTCCGGCTAGCCAACATCTCAAAATCAGCCACTCTCATGGATATGAAACCCACAAGAGATTCGTTAGGGCGTAACCCTCTTAGCGACGCGCCACATCGGAACTCGGGTGTAGTGTTAAATGGGCAAGGGCCGGGTCATCATCCCCTTAGTGGCGCGTCGTATCGTGATCCGGGTACGATGATAAATGAGTAAGGGTCGGGTCATCGCAACCTTTGTGACGCGCTACATCTGCGCCCAGGTGTAGTGCAAAATGAGTAAGGGTCTTCGCACTTCCCTCGACGGGTGCGAAGGGTAAGAAAGTTAGCCGAGCCAACTAGGGTTCGTCTAGGTAGCTGAAATGTAGGGTCCCTAACGGGTAAGTTAAGAGAGCTAGTCGATACAGCAATTAGGAGGCGTGTAAATATCCTATGCGTTCAGGAGACTAAATGGAAGGGCGAGAAGGCGAAGGAGGTGGAGGATACTGGTTACAAACTTTGGTACACGGGGACAACATCGGGTAGAAATGGTGTAGGCATCTTGATCGATAGGAGCCTTAAGGATAGAATAGTTGATGTGCGGAGGCAAGGCGACCGGATTATCCTAGTCCAGTTGGTAGTAAGAGATTCGGCTCTGAATGTGATCAGTGTCTATGCCCCACAGATAGATCTTTGCGAGAGCACCAAGAGACAATTTTAGAAAGATCTCGATAGCATAGTTAGTACTGTGCCTATCAACGAGAAACTCTTCATAGGAGGAGACCTCAACGGCCATGTGGGTGCGACTAATGTAGGTTTCGAGCGGGTGCATGGGGGTTTTGGGTATGGTAGTAGAAATCAAGAGGGGGAGGATGTTTTGAACTTCGCGTTGGCCTACGATTTGTTGATAGCGAACACCGTCTTTAAGAAGAGGGAATCTCATCTAGTGACCTTTTATAGCGGACAACACCTGAGCTAGATCGACTTTATCCTTGCAAGGAGGGGGGATAGACGTGCTTGCTTAGACTGTAAGGTGTTACCTGGGGAGTGTGTTGTCCCCCAACACAAGCTTGTAGTGGCGGATTTTCGCTTTTGGGTACGTGTCCACCGGAACAATCGGGCCAAGATTGCGAGAATAAAATGGTGAAAGCTTATGGGGGAAGCAATGCAAACTTTTAAGGAGAGGATGCTAGATGAGGGGCCGTGGGAAGAAGGAGAAGATGCAGAGGGCATGTGGCTAAAGATGGCCATATGTGTTCGAAAGGTGGCTTCGGATGTGTTTGGAGTGAGTAGGGGAGGCAAACGGGAAGCGAAAGACACCTGGTGGTGGAATAACGAGGTGCAAAGGGCTATTAGGGAGAAGAAGGAGTGGTTCAAGCGCCTCCATCATGACAAGAGTGCAGCCAACATTGAGGGCTATAAAATAGCAAAGAGGGCTGCAAAACGAGCGGTGAGTGTAGCAAAAGGTCAGGAGTATGATGACCTTTATCAGCGGCTAGGCACGAAGGAAGAGGAGAAGGACATTTATAGTATGGCTACGATACGCGAGAGGAAGACGAGGGACATCAACCAAATCAAATGCATTAAGGATGGGACGGATCAACTTTTGGTGAGGGATGAGGAGATCAAGGACAGGTGGAGAGAGTACTTGTGGCAGAACCTCCTAAATTATATGGCCCACACGCACCTATCATTGTCTCAAAGACTTCTGATAGCCATGCATGTGTTCCAGATAACTTAGAAAGCCCTGTCGGGTGCCCTCAAAGGACCCCGATTAAACCACATTTGTCAACTCATACCAGGATCAACAAAGGAGTAGCTACAACATTACAACATTTATGATAAAACATATATCAGAGTGTGGAAGAGTAATAACATTAAGTTTACAAAATATATGAAAAAGTTAACTTTTACAAACTTGACTTTAATTGCGGAAGCGGCGAAAGCAGAGAAGAACTTCAGAAGTCAACTTAAGTAGAGCGCCTAAGTCGGGAGGGGACAACCAGATCACGTCGAGCCCACCGATATGAACTTGATTTAAACACCAATTAGCACCTGCAACAGGGGTTCAACAAACACTGAGTACAAAAGTACTCAACAAGACTGACCCGACGAAAAAGAGGGGTGAAGACTCAGGAAATACAGGCTAGAGGGACAAGGTAAGGCTTGCTGGAGATAAAAAATTTTGCAGAAAAGCTTGAAAGAAAGAAAAGTTGTCTTGTTTAAAAATTACCAACCAACTTCATTATTGATCCTTAATTTTTGTTCGAGTTGTTACTACGATGATGAACATCGATCGAGTCTTCTTCTCCGAGAAGCAACGGCGATTCGAATCCATTTTCATACCCAGCTGGGACCTAGGTGACTGAGCATACCGGAGACTTTAACTCCGAAGCACCCCAGGTGCACCGATATACCGGGATAACAACCTCAGCCGTATATCACCACATGATACACGTGAGCTCTGTGGCCCAGCGTACCGAGATACGTGGGAACTTAAACCCCACAGTAAAACACACTATGACACAGATGGGATCTCTAGCCCCACGCTAGGTCACTCCATGGCATACACGGCTCCAACCATCCGTATACCACTTCATGCATGTGGATTTCTAAATTCTCGATATCACCAGTTCACCAACGGACAGGACCTAGGGCATCAACAGACGAGAACACTACAGAGGGACTCCATTTCTAGTACAAGTTCGCCGTCCGGACTCGATTTATTACTAATGTCAAGATTCCAACAAGAAACCAATCTCATCTTTTTCATTCTTTTGCCTTTGAACAATTAAATAAATAAGCAGGGCTAAGCATAACTACTTATCTTCCCAGTAGGTAACAAGGAATAAGGAATAAGATAGGTAATGCAATTTGTGGGTTTTCACTCAACTCCTATTACTTAATGCAACATATCAGAGCTGAAGCGGTAAAACTTTTATAAATAGAATAGGGTTTAAATGCATCCGGGGCTTGCCTGTGTTGCAGCGGTAGTTAGTTCCCGTCAAGATCACGGGTGTTACGCTTGACACAACTCCAGGATGGACGACACCACATCGGGGATCCGCGACTTCACTTCGATGGGGATGGCATTTTCCGGAGATCGTGCACCAAGATCCACTCACTCTCGAACAACTACACGTATTTAATAATGCATGTTTTAGCATGATGAACTCTTGACATGATGCACGGTAATGCATTGGTGCAAGCATAACAAGATTAAACAACTAGCTAATTATAAACTATTTTAAAAGCATTACAGAAGATAAATATAAAACTCCATATATTCTAAAATTATATAGTCATATTAGGTGTTAACATGACATAGCAGAATCATATAAAGGTAAAGGAACCACATTTTTCATTTATACATTTTTATTATAATTATAAACTATTTAATAAGCAATAAGCAAGATAAATCAAAAGATCAAGCATACGATATCCAATGGCCACAATATTTTTACTGCAATACACACATAGCATAAGAAACATGTCATAAAAATTTCAAGTCAAAAGGAGTCACATAGCATGAGATATGAATTTCCTTCTCTTTAAACATTAAATAAAGGCATAAAACATAGCTAATTATTTTTCTATAAAATATGGCATGTTTCATATTTTTAAAAAAACTAGGCATTATAAGGAACACAACAAAATTTGGTTCACCAAAAACGGAGTTACGAAACTCCAGATATGAATTTTTGAAGTTTATGAAAAACTGCTACAAACAGGTCCTCTAGGTACTATTCACCTGAGTCTATAGCTGTGCAGTTAGGACCCTGGCTTTAGTTGAATTCAAACCCGAGGTCCTTGGTCGCAAATGAAGAACAGAGATGCCGGGAACGGCGATTTTGGGAGGGCGGGGTACTCGTTGGTGGCAAGGGAGTAGCGTGGGAGCATTGGGAGGTGGTAACGCGCTCATGGGTCGCCTTGGCTTGGCCCGAGACGGCCCGTGACGGCACGGCCACGCAAGCCCGCGGCGAGGCGGCGAGGCGACGTGACTGCTGCGGCTCTCCAGCAAGGAGACAGCCGGAGGAGGGGATGGGGAGGTGCAGCGCAACGAGGGCAAGGCCATGGTGCTCATAGGTGAGGACAAGGAGGCACGGACGCGAGGAACGCGGGCGGCTTCGAGCTCGCGGCTATGGTGGCTGTAAACAGAGAAGGGAAAATGGCGGCCGGTGCTAAGCTTATAAAGGGAAAATAGAAGATGGTAGAGTGCCTGGAGTCTTCGCGGGCGTGGCCACGCAGCTACCAGCACGGGAGGTCTCGAAGACACGGAAAAATGGCTCACGGCGACGACGCGGCAGCAAAAACGGACCAGAGCAAAAATGGACCAGTAAAAACGGACCAGAACTCGCGCGGGTTACTGTTCACCAAAATTACAGAACGGCCACTCGTCAAAAATTATAAATTACTCCCAAAAATATATAGAAACTTGAAAATATCTAAAAATAAAGTTTGCATAACTTTTCAAGAGCTACACTTCTCATTTAAGAAATATTTTCAAATTCTATCTAGATTTTGAAATATGAATTCAAATTTAAAAAGAATACAAAAAAGGTCAAAACTCTAGAAACAAACATTTGAAATTACTTTTAATTTTTCTAAACAACTTGAAAATCTTCCAATCTATGAAATGTTCAGCTTATCAAACCAAACACTTTTCATACAGAAAGTTTTCCCAAATTTTGAATAATTTTTGAAATATGAATTTAAATTGAAAAGGGGATAAGTGTTGGAATACTGTATTTTCAAATTTATTCAAAATTATTTTTGGAAACTTGAAAAACTTTGAATACCAATATTGTAGCCCTTATCAAGATCTACAAACTATATTTTAAGAGTATCTTAAAATTCCTTATAGATTTTAAAATATAGAAAAAGGGATAAAATAAGGTTTTGAAAATAGTTTTTAAATAGCAATCAACTCATCATTTCATGTATAAAACAAAGCACCACATAAAAGACATTATTAAAACATGAATACATTTATGTCATGATGCTCAATGATTATTCTTAATAATGAACTTGATTATAATTTTAATTGCTTACTAACATCTGGGATGTTACAGTACTTTGACAAGTTGTTTAATGGGAAGAATGAGGATCCTACCTTAGAGTTGGATGACTCATTTGACAATACCAACAAACGCTTCGTGAGGAGAATTCAGGAGGCAAAGATCGGAGGGCTTTGAAGAGGATAAAGGGAGGTAAAGCGATGGGCCCTGATGGTATCCCCATTGAGGTGTGGAGATGCCTAGGTGCAAAAGCGATAGTATGATTAACTAAGCTTTTTAACCTCATTTTTCGGTCAAACAAGATGCCTGAAGAATGAAGAAGAAGTATATTAGTACCGATCTTCAAGAACAAGGGAGATGTTTAAAGTTGTACTAATTACCGTGGGATTAAGTTGATGAGCCATACGATGAAGCTCTGGGAGAGGGTTTTCGAGCATCATCTAAGAAGAGTGACAAGTGTGACCCAAAACTAATTTGGGTTTATGCCTGGTAGGTCGACCATGGAGGCGATTTTCTTATTACGTCAGTTGATAGAGAGATATAGGGAGCAGAAGAAGGACTTGTACATGATTTTTATTGACCTCGAGAAGGCATATGACAAAGTACCGAGAAATGTCATGTAGTGGGCCTTGGAAAAGCACAAAGTCCCAACTAAGTACATCACCCTCATCAAAGATATGTACAGGGATGTGGTGACGTGTGTCCAAATATATGATGGCGATACCAGTGACTTTCCAATTAAAATAGGACTACATCAAGGGTCAGCATTGAGCCCTTATTTATTTGATTTGGTGATGGATGAGGTCACAAGGGACATACAAGGTGATATCCCTTGGTGTATGCTCTTTGCTGATGATGTGGTGCTAGTTGATGAGACTAGAGCAGGGGTTAATAGAAAGTTAGAACTATGGAGGCACACATTAGAGTCTAAAGGATTTAGACTTAGTAGGAGAAAGACCGAGTACATAAGGTGCGATTTCAGCGCGACTGAGAATGAGGAGGGAGACGTTAGCCTCAATGGGCAAGTGGTGGCCAAGAAGGATACTTTTCGGTATTTAGGATCGATGCTACAAAAGGATGGCGACATTGATGAAGATGTTAAGCATAGAATTTTAGTCGGTTGGTTGAAATGGCGTCAGGCTTTAGGCGTCCTCTATGATAAAGGGGTGCCTCAGAAGTTAAAAGGTAAGTTTTATAGGACAGCGATTCGTCCGGCGATGTTATACGGTGCTGAATGTTGGCCTACAAAAAGAGCGACATATCCAGCAATTGAGTGTAGCAGAGATGCGTATGTTACGATGGTGTTGTGGGCACACAAGAAGGGATAGAGTCCGGAACAACGATATTCGGGATAGGGTTGGGGTGGCACCAATTGAGGAGAAATTGATTCAACACCGGTTGAGATGGTTCGGCCATGTCCAACGGAGGCCTCCTGAGGCGCCGGTGCGTAGTGGGATTCTAAAGCGGGTCGATAATGTAAAGCGCGGTAGAGGTCGACCTAAACTGACTTGGGACGAGTAGGTTAAGAGAGACCTTAAGGAGTGGAATATCCCTAAAAATTTAGCCATGGATAGGAGCGCTTGGAGACTAGCAATTAACGTGCCTGAACCGTAATCTTTCTTTTGTATATTTTATGTGTTCTTTGTTCCATGTCTCTTTTGGGTTTCATCTCTGGCCTACCCCAATTTGCTTGGGATAAAAGGCTATGTTGTTGTTGTTGTTATTGTTAGCGGTTGTGTTATCTTATGAACAGCCTCATGAAGTGCTATGCAATAGCTATGGCCAATAGTGGTGTGCCCCACATTGGAAGCATTATTATGAGACACCTTTTAAATCTAGGAGTTCGGTTGAAAAACATGGTTCTCCTCTTAGCGTTGACGGTATCTGGATGTTATTCCATCATGAGGCAATGCTATAGTTATTCCCCTCCTAGTTTACTTTGCTTGTTCTATATGGCATGCAAAGTGGCGTTCAATAGCTATTGCTTCTAAGGTGTGCTGGCTTTTATGTGGTGATGATCTTGTTGTTGCCTCCTTCATGAGTTTTTTTTTCTCTTGCCCTTGTTCTTTGAAAGAGTTTTCATAGTCCTAAATTTAGCTTATGAGACAAAAGTCTTACAAAAGGCCCTACAAAGTTTTGCATAAGACCACTTATATAGTCATGTGTAACAATCACTTCCTGATGTCTTGAACTTTCTAATGTTTGGAGCCTAAATAATATTACCAAATATGACCATGGATGGATTTGTTTGGATAGGTGAAATAACGAAGGGGAAAAGGGGTCAATTCTATCGAGTATAAATGAACCTCTGTATATTCCAAGTGGGGCTTCCAGGTACGATGTTTCGATAAGAGCGGTGCATATTTTTCAAAAAGGAAAAGCTTAATCATTTATGCACTCGAACTTTTTTGATGATAACCATATATACAAGTGTCTGCTTGATAAAGCCCTTTTCCTTCAAGACACATGTATAGACATTTACGCATGCACCTCATATGGACTTTAGGCACTTCACCTCAATGTTGCACTGTCTAGCAAATACCGTTAATCTTCTAGACCTGATGAGGTTAACATAGCGGGGCCCGCACATAAAACCGTGTGATTGCTTTTTCCATTAAAGAAGGCGCAGAACATTCTCTGACATAGTCGTAACTCAAAAACTGAATGAACGTTGAATTGGTAGCGTTGGCATAATAGAGTTTCGGACAGAAACACAAATCAAATTCAATTCAAGACGGGAAGTGGCGAAGGCGTGAAGCGCATGGAAGCAAAGAAGAAAAAAAAAATGGGAAGGAGGGCTAGAAAAGAGAATGGGAGACGTGACGGAAAGGCGGCCTTGCCCGTAGCCGTCCATTAATGAGCTCTAACGGACCCCACGGACACCAGTCCACCACCCTCAGCTCGCAGGCAGCCAGAGCCAGCCGGGTCAGCACCAGCAGCAGCAGCAGCCGCCGCCATGATTCACATCTCCTTCCAACCCAACAGAGCAGCCAAAGGATGACACCACGAGGCAAATAAACCCAGACGCTCAGGTTCAGCTGCCTCTAGCTCCCTCCTCCCTCCCCGCGCGCTGGCTGCCGCGAGAGCTCAGTGGAGTCCAGCAGGGAGCACCGCGAGCTGCCGCCCACCTCGTTCTTGCTGCTGGGTATCTTGGTTCCTGATGGGGAACTGCGCCGGCGTCGAGGGGAACGCCGAGATCAACCCTTCCTTCAGTGCCCCCAATTCGTCAGGTACTAGAATCTCATTTTCCTGGTTTACTGAGAGCCAGCAGCGTGTTTAAGTCCGCCTTCTTAACTCTGATGATTGTTGGAGCGACCTTCTGTTTTTGCTTCCGATATTGGAGTAGGAGCGTTTACTGATTCGTACGTTTTGTTGCACTTGGGGAAAAACAACAAATAATAGAAGACCTGGTTTTGAAAAACAAAATATCTCCATGTTTTCTGCGCCTCCAAGAATAGAACAATTCAATAGTCCGTTTCGGGATTATTTAGTCAGAGGTGGTGAGCGGAATTGTCCAATTTTAGGTTGAGAGAGTACTAGGGCGCCTCCAGGATTTTGCAACAATGCGCCAAAGAATTACTAGTAGCACTAGCACTTCAATTATGGCATCACGAGGAACAATTTTTTTTCCTTTCTTGCTAAATTAGTGGAGATGCTTGTAATTCAGGGACCGGTTCTAAAAACAGCAGCAAGAATGCAACCGACACCAGCACCAGCACCTTCGGTACCAAGACGTCGGGCTCTTCGTCGTCGGTGCCACCGACTCCTCGTACGGAGACAGAGATCCTGGAGTCGTCGAATGTTCGCAAGTTCACCTTCAGTGAGCTGAAAGGCTCCACGAGGAACTTCAGGCCGGACAGCCTGCTCGGAGAGGGAGGCTTCGGCTCTGTCTTCAAAGGGTGGATGGATGAGCGCACGCTCGCGCCTGTGAAGCCGGGCACTGGGATGATTGTCGCCGTGAAGAAGCTCAAGCTCGACAGCTTCCAAGGGCACAGAGAATGGCTGGTTGGTGTCCCTCCAGGCCTCCACTCCTGTTGTGCTTGTTTGACTCAGTCATAGATAGGTGGCTTTAATTTGTGTCTGGAATAACTTTGCAGGCTGAGGTCAATTACCTAGGGCAGTTATCCCACCCTAATCTTGTGAAACTTATTGGGTACTGCTTGGAGGACGAACAGCGGCTTCTTGTGTATGAGTACATGCCAAGAGGGAGCTTGGAGCATCATCTTTTCAGGAGTAGGCTCTCAACTCAAGTGTTCTTTTGCTTCATTCTTGGCTTCTTGCTTTATGAAAAGGACTGAATGCTATGATATTACAGGGAGCTCGAACTTCCAACCGCTCCCATGGAACTTACGCATCAAGGTTGCACTTGAAGCTGCCAGAGGTCTTGCTTTCCTGCACGGTGATCAGGCTAAAGTTATTTACCGTGATTTCAAGACCTCCAATATTCTTCTCGACTCGGTCTGCTTGCAAACCATTCTGTCAATATGTACAATTCAAATAGATTTTTATCTGAAGATTCGAAATTCTTCATTTAACCTTTTACAGGAATACAATGCAAAATTGGCTGATTTCGGTTTGGCAAAAGACGGTCCAACTGGTGATAAAAGTCATGTTTCTACTAGGGTCATGGGGACGCAAGGATATGCTGCCCCTGAATATCTTGCAACAGGTAATCTTTGTAACATGATTTAGCAGCCAATAATATATCATACTGTTTCACTGTTAGTTTGATGCATTATAATGGCTATGTTGAGAAAGTGGGTAGATGAGACTTTGTTCTTTCATCATAACTCTTTCTTTTTTATCGATCTGTTTATTTCATTGTATCTATTTCTTTTTTTTCCTTTTTCTTATTCTTCCATCATATCTCTGTTTCTGAGAAACAAATATTTTGCAAGACAAGGATACTGATTGTGTCCATGCCATTTACACTTTTTGATGGGCCATTTGTTTAAAGCAACTCATATATCATATAATATTTTTTTGGGGACGGGGGCAGCAAAGAAGAACAGCATGTCGCTGTACTATCCTTATAAATTAGTATTTCATGTCTCGTTCATGTGCGGGTTATGATATAAAAACTAAAGAATGAACTTTATGATGAATGCCATCCTGTAAAGGAGAAAAATTGAAGCAGTCACATTATGCTACTGGAATAGTCCTTTATGGTTGTCATACCTTTGGTTAGTCCATAAAAATATACTAAATTCTCCATCTGGTTTCATATAAGAACTACCATGAAATCAGGAATTGTGGTCAACACACACATTCTGATTACTCAATTGCTTGCAACCTGTTCTTTAACCTACAAATTTTTGCACATGCTCTAATAGTAGAAGTCAAATCAAATGCTATGCATATGTATAATTTACGGCAACTTATATTGTTTACCCTCTTGATACACAGGCCATTTGACCGCGAAGAGTGATGTGTACAGCTATGGTGTTGTTCTTTTGGAGTTGCTGTCTGGGCAGCGTGCTCTGGACAAGAACCGCCCGCCTGGTCAGCACAATCTGGTGGAGTGGGCTAGACCTTACATCACCAACAAGAGGAGGGTCATCCATGTCCTGGACTCACGGCTGGGTTCCCAGTATTCCCTTCCTGCAGCTCAGAAGGTGGCAACCCTTGCACTGCAATGCTTGTCGATGGACGCACGATGCAGGCCTGGCATGGATCAGGCTGTGACTGTATTAGAAGAAATCCAAGAGGCCAAAGGCTCAGTGAAAAAGCTGGCAAGTAAGTAGGGAGGATTGCTGGCTACAGATGTCCAATACCTCTCTGGAGTCTGGAGCATCCTCCTGTAATACTTTAGGGGAGTATAAAAACAGAGAACGGATGAGGATTTGAAGGGCTATAAGTAGCTTGTGAAGAGAATATAGTATTGCCTTGCTTTGTGTTCAGCTAGTTGCTTCGTCGTTGTAAGTTGGGTCTTCTAGTACTTATATATTTTGTTAGTCTTCGTTGTACCAGAGGTGCAAAAGGTAGTTTCTTCTGTCCCACTTCACCGCTAAATTCCAGTTGGATGTTCTTGAGATTGTTAAAATACCTTTTGTAGGACTCTGTCTGCAAATTGCTTGCCAGTTAAATGATGCATACCAACATACTACGCTGACAAATTTAACACGATATTTAGCTGATGTTTATATATGGCTCTGTTTGCATATCCTACAGGTTACTGTGATGCCAAGCGCCAGATGTTTCACAATCACAGGTAGTGTAAATCAGTGGCATATGTCACCACTCATGCTAGAAGCACTGTAGCGTTGTCATTTTGATACTATATAGAGGATGGGATTTTATTGCTTCCGAGATGATATTACATGAATAGCAGAGAAACAGCAAAGTCGATATTCTCCCGTTCATCTACAAATTACAACCATAATGAACTCTGGCAAAACCATAAAAGTAATTCAAAATGCTCTCATACCAGTAGCCTCGAACTGCAGAACAGGTTTTATGCACGCTTAGGTTTCCAGGAGCTTGCAACACCAAGCAAGGCACGGCACAGTGACATAAGGTGATATGAGCCACAGAGTGACACATCGTTCTTCAAAGCATACCTAGAATCGCCGGCCACCAGAGTTATAAGCACGACCACCAGGGTACTGACCACGGTGCTCCGAACCACGGCCACGACCTCTGCCCCCACCATGGAACTCTGGGTAATCTGGACGGTCACTAAAGGATTCATACTGGCCAGAAGCATAACCTCGATGAGCCTCTCCGTAAGCACCTCCAGCAGCTGGTGTGCCTGCTGCGGTAGGATTATAACCATGCTGCTCCCCAGGCAATGCTGTTGGGTGATAACCATGCTGTTCCCCAGCTGAGGAATTATTGGCATAATGGCCCATGCAGGCATGCTGGTACTGCTGCTGGCGTGCTAGAGATTCCTTACGCAGGAACTCATCTCTGTAGTTCGCTTGCTGAGCTCGAAGTGCTAGTAGTTTCTCCTGGTACTGTGTATTTATCTCCTTCAATCTCTGTAGACAAACATAAGAAACATGGAATGAGGGTTGTCTTAGTTTCAACAAATGTATAACACTACTGAAAAATTGATTACAACTACAAAAAGATGTTGCTCAGCCATATAAAACTCCAGACTCCAGAGTCCTCAGGGTGACAAAATTTTTACTATATCCTAGTGGTGACTTCCATTTTCCACAATTAACACTTTTAATATTAAAAAATATACTTTTGTTGTCAACCATACAACAATGTTTCTAAGAGATGTAAGGAATTTGAGTTCGTGCATCAACACCTTCAAATAGCTGATTCGTTCACTACTATAGAAATAAATCCAACCATGAAGATCCCTTAAATCACAACAATAGTGTAAGCCAATAAATATATGTACAACCGTATGCAGGCCTCATTTGGGAACATGATAATGTCCTCCAATCCGTACATATTGGGCGGGATGTAAGTGGAAATTAGTTCATGTTCTACTCCAATCCACATTAATTGGGAGAGAAAGGATGATCCAAACAAGCCTGAGGGGGAAGGCAATTGATTTTAGTATGTGAGCCATGCTAACTTTCTAGTTGAGGATATATTATCATACTTCTCTAAACAAGATATTCTACATACATCATATAGGAGAGAATCTGCTTATGCATACTTAGTGACTAATATAATGGATCTAAGATGATATGTTAGAATGATTGAGAATGTGCATAGAACAGACCACAAAAAGAAAACCCAGTGGCATAAAAGTAGCAGTTTACCAGCTTGCAAATGGCCAGCCAAACCAAAATTGAAATAGACAATGATATTTAATCCTCTTGATAAATGGATAAAGACCTCATGTCAATGGTAGGGGTTGGGGGGTGGGGGATAAAAACGACAGCAAGCAAACAACAAAGCCTTTTTAGTGTACAACAAAAATCAGGAGGAGAAATGATAAACTGTTAATACTTTAAACTGCTATGTTACTCTTGCTAGATCAGCATATGGTGGAGTCATGCATAACTTCAGTATTCATATACCAAAGAAAAAACAATACTATGCATTGGACGTACCTCCATGTGTCTAGAATTTTCAGCATCTTCTGCATCCTGTAGTTCCTTGGATAGCAAAATAATATCTTCGTGAAAACTTTGTTCAAGACCTTCAAATGTCCGAGGAAGATTATAATTCTCATATCTTGTTTCAGTCCGGTCAGTACGAGGTTGGTCCCTAGATTCCTTGCTGGGCTGTTTTTCTAGACCAACCTTTGAATCAGATCTCTTGCCATCGTAAAAGGATTGTGCACCTCCAGCACCTTGGCCTGTATCACAAACAGTCAGCATGATATTACAGAACTGTAAGTAGTAAGCAATAGCTTTTTATCCCTCCAATCAAAGATATATGGTTTCCAACTGCAACTAGTGGTATATTTTGCAAGAGATGAAAAAGGGGTTTTTTGACAAAAGGAAAACAAAATGTGTAAATTTTCAAACTAAAAAGCAGCAGTACGTGCCTTCGTTATATGGATATGAGGGAACCTGCTTTGGGACGTTTGGTCCACCTAGATCCCATTGACTCTGTCTCACCTTCGGGGGAGTGTACTGATGCTCCCCAGAAGCTTGCGCAGGGTCTCTTCCACTGTAGCTATTCTCAGGGTGTTGCTGCACCCTTTGCTGTGCCTGGTAGTGATGCAACTGGGCAGCAACCATGGAGTTGATATCTGCTTCACCGTACTGCCCCTGCCGCCTCATTCTATCCTGCATCTCTGAAGCACAAAATTGACAAGATCAACAACATATCATTCAAATTTTTTTCGAAAGAACAGATCATGACTCATAGAATAATGAATTCGGAAATCTGGATTGAACAACACATCATACATCATCAGCTCAATGTCCTAGGACCCCAAACAAAACCAATACCAGTTAAGGCTAACATATTCGGCCCAACATCTAACCCCACTCTATCTTCTGAATTGCACAATTCGACAACAATGCAAGGTACCAGAACAGTCAGATAAACATTATCGTCAGATCAGCACTCGCGGGCGGACCCATTTAAATAAAGGCATCAATCAAATAGCCAAATAGCTCTAGGTTAACAGTTTGGGAGCTCGGTTTCGCACAACAGGTGGGGAATAGAAGGGGCGGGAATTACCTAGTGGGTGCTCGTCGACGGCGAAGAGACCGACGAAGGCCTCGGCGCCTGCGTAGGGCGGGAGAGGTGGCGGCGGTAGCGGTAGCCCCACCCCGTCGTCGGACTCGTCGCAGCAGGAGAGGGGGAGACCGGGAGAGAGACAGAGAGCGCACCCGGGCTGATGAAGGGTGAAGAAGAGGGATGTCGGAAGCGGCGGCGGCCGAAGCCCACTAGGATTGTTCGGCCCAGGCGGATCGCACCCGTACGGGACTTTTCCATGCCATTTCCATTTACGCATTTCTTTTCCAAATTTATTTATTTTCTCTCTTTCTTTTTAGTTTTTATTGTGCCTTTTGGTTTCAATATATTTTTTATTTCTATATATGGTACCCTGGCAATGGTCAGTGAAATATTGTTTCAAATATTTATCAGTAATCATATTTATTGTATAGCACTACAAATAAAAAATATTTTACTAAGGATGAATATCTCTTTTTTCCTTTGAAATTGAAATCCTTGGGGTAGGAAAAAATAATTTATAACATTTAGAAAGTTTAGAGAGGAGTTAGTTTCGTTTTTAAAGTTTGAGAAAAAAAAAACTTGGGGTAGGAAAATTCCTGCTCTTGAAACGGGCCTGTATAGAGGGAAAAACACTTATTCCGTGGAAGAAATAGCCGCCTAACCGGTGTATAGGCCCATTGCAAGCAGAGGTTAGGGCCTTGGCACCTTATTCTGGGCCGAAATTCACGACTGTTGGGCTCTTTTCGTTGTTGAAGAACGTGAATAATTCGGTCGCCGAACAGGTTTGGTTTGGCAAAGGAAATACTTCTTCCACGGAGATCCGTCTATACCAGTTCTGCAAGTACGACCGTCCATATTTTTGGTACAGTATTTTTTATTACTAAAAGAAAAAAAAAACTCAAAGAGTTCAGGTCAAGGCTTTGCAGTGTGCTTTTTTCAGAAACAAAAGGCAAATGCTTGTTCATCTCTGCAGCCCGCCGGCGGGCGAATACGCATCGAACAGAGTAGCTGAGTGAACAAATTCCAGAAGCCATCATCGTACAGAGGTGTGCCGCTTTTGGGTCTGGAAAGGAAACATCGGCGTCATGACTCGTGCCACACCACAGCAGCCAGCATGCAGCATGAAGCATCCAGGCATCCAGTTCCCCTCCAACGCGTGTCCTGCTGCCCAGGCACCCAGCGTGCGAACGCGCTGGGCGAGTCCAAATCGTCGTCCTGCTCCGGCGGTCCGCCGGTCAAAAACTGTGCGTTCCGCTCGCATCACCGCCGCGTGCCGCACGCGTGAGAAGCTTCCACCAAACACCAAACGCCATGCTCTTCTCGTGCAGGCATACATACAATAGATATAAGCTAAGCCTAATCCAGAGGCCACCACTGACAGCGACCATCCCCCATGCATGGATGGATGGTTAACCAGAATCAAAAAAGTCATCTCTGTTCAAGCCTATCGCTACCAGCTGGTTTTTACCCAGTGCTAGCATTACTTCGTCGTTATCTTTAAGCGCGTCATCAACATCAAGCTATAGGTTACCGGGCGAGCAGGTAAACCTTGTGTGTTCGTCGTTGGTTGGGAGTTGCGAGCAACCACTAGCAGCCGTCTGTTAAAGACCACGGGGGTTCGTCTTCGTCACGTGTCCCTCACTCCCTCTCCGATCCTCCGCCGCCGCGCCACCTCTCTCTCTCTCTTACTTACCTGCCCAATTGGGACTCAAACTTGGACGATTAGATTAGAATAAAAGCGTGTTACTTGTGGTATCATTCTACCAGAGAGATGAGAGCCGGCAAAACCCATGCGGCACTGGCTCACGGCGGCACGCATGGAGTGGTTTTGCCGGCTCAGCGGCATTGCGCGCGTGTCGTCAGTTTACGTGTGCTCTGCTTCCTCGATCAGCTCTGGATTCTGGAAGCGGGTTCCGTTCAGCAGGAGTTGCGTCCTCGTTCCAAATGTATTTTCTGACGACAGAGTTTCAGAAACAACGATGAGGAGAAATCAATTCGGCATGCCGTCCAGGAACGAACGGAATACGCTGTTGACTTGCTCTGTGCTGCTGTTTATCGTGCCGGAGCAGGACCAGGTGGTGTGCACGAAACAGTAACCGGCCTGCAGGCCACGAGCTGGACGGCAGGCTCTTCTCAGCTTCTCACGATCTCACCTTGATGGCCTGATCTCATTTTTGATTTGGTTAACAAAAAAGAAGAAGGCCTCATTTTTAGCCACTTCTAAAAAGTTTAATCATTTCATGAAATTTGTCTGGAATAACAACGGAAGAAGCACATGGCGGCTTCCTATAGCTAGCTGAAAAATATCTATCTATATCAAGATGATCAAGGTCCCATCGTCAGGCATGGCAGGAGAAATTAAAACTGCAGGTAGCACCAGGGGTGCCATCTTTTATTTTCTAGTAGTACAATATAAATACAAGATCGGCGGCTAGTTATATACTCCTACTACTACAATTACAAGGGTTTGTTGGGTGGCGTCGAGACAGATTCAAATGTCAATCCGCACCAACGCGGCTGGTGGGCGACGATGATTAAAGAAAGAAGCGCCACCGCGGACCAGTTGGTAATGTGGTGAGCATACGCCACTGTAGCCGTCGTCACCCACCACCGCCACCCAACTACCACGCTCTATTGACCTATAGCAACTAGCAAGATACTGCTAGGCCTGTATACTACTACTTTGATTGTACGTTCTTGTCAAAAAAAAAAGATTTTACGTAAAAAAAAGGGGCATATCCTGATCCCCACAGGGCATCTCAATAGTAGTGTTGGATCATAAAAAATATTGAGTGTTCCCATCAAATCTAAGGAGCCTGCACCGTCAGGCAGCTCAAAAAAAAAAATCTGCAGAGACAGTTTGTGTGATTTCCTTTCGTTTCCTAAATAATTAATGATCAACACTCAACAACGCTAGTACAAATTTCTCAAAAACCTCTCCTGCCGCTGAACTCCCAATCCCGTCACGGCTGCGTCGCCAGCGACGTCACCGGACCGGCAGCGGCAGGCCTAACACCAAAACCGTTTGCCCGCACCGGCAAACCGCACGCCGCCCCAACTCACATGGCAGTGGTGCGGGTGCGGGGTGCCGTACGCTTCCGCGCAACGAACGGACGAGCCCGCCCACCGGTTCGGCCGTTCTGCCTCCGCCCGCCGACCTGCGTCTGCGTGCGTTTGCGTTTGCGTTTGCCCGGAAACGAGCCATGCTCCGGGCGACCAAATCGCGGTCAGATGCGTGGGGGGAGCCCCCATCCCATCCACATGGAGGCGAACATGGCGTGCGATGCCGGCCGGCCGGCCGGCTGCCCATGCATGGGATCAGCCTCAAAACACTCGCATGTTCCGTGCTTATAATCAATCAATATACTTATATATCAGGATAATGGAGAGAATGAGAGAGCGATACACGGGCATATACGCAGAGGTAGAGAGGTAGATGCACGTTGGCATGGGCGCGCCGATGATGACCAATGACAATGAATGAGTGATGCCGATACATGTAGCCGTCTCGCCCACACGTCCTGCCTAGTGGCCGGCTACAGCTGCTGGGGCCCAGCTGTCTGTGCCTGCGCATTAGCACCCAGCACTCGCCATGATCTGATCTGATCCCAGCTAATGCTTCATCCATCTGGCCATAAAAAGGCTTGCATCGACCTAAGCTAGCGACATTGTTTTATCTCAAAGCCTCGTTGTGGGCTTTTTGTGGCCAATGACACGCACAGGTGCAAGGCATGGTGTCGGTGTTCCCCTCCTGATCTCTTTCGCTTCCAAGCAACAGCTAGCATTTAGCAATCGCATCCAGCCTGGTGTGGTATTAGTTGCCGGTTCGCCGCTCGTCGACGTTGCGTTGCGTCACTCCCGTGCCTTGCTTGCTTGTGCCTTTTTCCAAATCCTGGTTTATACGCCACCGTTTCCACTCATGGGGAATATTCTGGCCTTTCGCTCCGATCCTCCAATCCAATCAATCATCACACGCCAATCCAGCACGCGGTATTCTTTCAATATACGGAACAGCTTGCTACGCCAGATGGGTCGTGCGTGCTTCAAGGGATCTACTACGTAGTAGTACCACCGGCCTAGACCGCTGGCGGTAGATGTATATGTTTTTGCCCATTCCCCCTAAGGGTCAGAGGTCAATGGTTTCAACCTTTGAAATCTTTGCAAGTAACCACAAATGTATATTATATCTCCTTCTACTATTATGATATATATATATATATACACACACCCGTAAGCCCATACACACATGTAAAAATTCTAATAAATTTCAAGGACCCATTGCATATGTTTTCTAATGGGTTTTATGTTTATAACCCTAGGACTAGAGACGGTAAAGTAGGATATGAATTAGTACCATACCATTAATTGATGTTCGGATAGACGTTTCTACCTCCTGGGCCTGTTTGGCGCGGCTCTCTCCTGCTTCGGCTTCACCTGACACAGTTACTGTGGTGGCACTGTAGCAAGTCGAGAGAAGCCGCAAATTTCTAGCTTCACTGGCTTCATGCTACAGTAAGCATTGTCAGTGAGAGAAGGGGGAGAGGAGAGATGAAGATGGCTCCTATGAACAGTTTCGCAGTGTTTTTTAGGTGAACAGTGCGCGCTGTCAGGTGGAGCCGAAGCAGGTGGAGCCGAAGCCGTCCCAAACAGATATAAGGCTTATTTATATGAAAATGATATTTTTTATAGGCTTATTTATATGAACCAAGTCACTTGGGATAGATACCAAGTTAGACATTTTTCCTCTCTTCTCTCTAAGAGACGACAGATATAAGGCTTTTGCAACGCGCTTCGCTCGACTCCGCACAACTTTTAGCGTGTATACTGCGTCAGATTCTTCTTACTTTTTGGAACCCATGACTGCTTGTGTTCTTCACCAAGAGAAGATTGTCAGTGTTCCTCATAACAGGTTGCCTTCCGGCCAAAAGAGCCGATACTGTGTTTGTATGAACTCGGTTAGACTCTGAGTTATAGAGCCATTGGTGCCCCGCAACCGGTCCCACTCAAAGGTATAATTTTTTAACAATTAAGTTATGATTTGATCTACTACTTTCAATACTTACATGCTTGTTTTTATGCCAATTTATGAAAATAGCATGCCCTATTCAATTAGTATTGGAATTGTGTATAGAGAGATTATTTCTATACTAATTTATATTCAAAATATAATGCTACATGTGCGTAACTTTTCAACATATATACAACATGCCAATGACAAGGCATTTAAACAACTTGCATGAACATGCAGGACGGACTCCAAGTCAACTTCCTGGTTTTGCTAATTCACACAATCACACTGATATTGTTATAGTAACAATACTCCGACACCAGCTAGTTGGAAAGAGGAGTACTAGTAATAGTTAAACGCAGCAGTTACAAACTTACTCGATGGTGTGGCGTCAGTAACTTTTAGCACATGCTGTTATGATTGGGGCCAATGGAGTACCAGACAGGACAAGAAATTAATAAGCATCTAATCGAGGCCCGATCCCAGGCAAGATCACCTGTTGAGTCTCGACACGCAACTGATGACAGGAACGCCACCGTATGTTGGATGACAGCCATATATATAGTTTAAAAGGGTAGGGAAGTGGTATAAAGTATTTCCTTTCATTTTGTTAATTTCATCAATTACAAATTTGAGGGTAACTACAAGATTGGTGAAATAACATAGTACAGCTAGTGTAATAGAAGAAGAAAAAAAAAGGAAAATTGAACCAAAGATCCATCCCTCCTAATCTCCTATGCTTCCGTCACTCTCCACTAACAAAAGAATGAATTCAATTGAACAAAAGAATCTGAAGCTTCCTTTCGGTGCTGCTTTGGCCTCGCTCCGTCTCAGCCTAGACTTCGATGCTAAAGCCTAAACTCAACAAAAGAAGCTACCCTCCTTTTACGGCTTCTGTGGCCGTAGACTATACCAAGCCGATGGGTTCTCTCAGCTTCTGTAAGGAGGCAACAACTTCACAAGAGAACCCAAAAGCTGGAGCCGGAGCCGAGCTTGGTTAAACAGGACCTTCAATTTCTTAAATCACAATTGCAAAAATTGTGAGCCATTAGTAGTAGACACTGCAGATCTCAGTTCATGGATCATCTTCTTCTTCCATCATCAACATGTACAATTTGCCAAAGAAATACCCTTTCCTTTGGTTAAATTCACAAGGAGAGAGAATCCTGGCTTAAAGAATAACCGGTGGTGAGTAGATATTACAACAAATCGGTCAATGCTTCTTGTACCTTATATATGTATTCTTTTTCTAAATATCTTCCTTAAACCACCTGTGAAGGGACTGACTGACTTACTGACTTTATACAAAGGCTGCAACGGCCTCCGGAGGAGGCCATCAGCCGGGATCATCGAATTATTAGGTGAGCATGAGCAAGCGAGCCTCAGCCAGCGGGGGCGTCTTAGGCTGGAGCTTGGCTTGCTGCTGGGACCAGTAGGCCTGTGCCGCCAGGACCCGGTCGAGCAGCTCCTGAGGCACCGGCTCGCCACGCCGCTGCTGTGGCGAGATGCTCGCTGTGTGCACCAGCGTCTTCCATTTGTCCTGTTCGCACCACAATTTCCACACGGTTAGTTCATCGTCTGTTCAAAATCAAAGTCATCGTCAAAATTTGACCAGAGAATGCAGGCAGTTGCCAACAGGTGCAGCGATGTAGTGCAAAGCAGCCAAGAAGCTTCCAGTCTAATAAAGGAAAGGTTATCTGATCACTCAGCCGGACAAGTTTTTTTCTAAAGTCCGGATCGGGTTAGTTAACGTGCAAGAATGGGTCTCCTTTGTTTCTAGGTGAACCATTCTGGTACTAAAACCCATATGACCCAGCCAAACTACAAAGCTGAAGCGTGGGGACAGCACCAACTGAATCACAAGGACAAAAGTTTTTCAAGAACAACTGTCTGGCAGAAATCTTCCAAATTAAAGAACACAAAAACAGCACGCTCCTGTTGGGTGAGGACTGAGGAGCCCCAACAAGGACCAAACTATTGGTTAAATCGGCCAAGTAACCTAACCCCACTAAGGATTTTGCATAAAGCATAAGTACACGGTCCCGTGGAAAAGACTCCTTTCACAGCAATTTAAAGGTTCGGCAAAAATAGGAAATCAAGAGGACCAATCAATAAATCAGGCAAGGACAGTAAGGAAACTAACTAATTATCAGATTTGACCAGAATATGCAGTGCAAAGATATTTTGCTTTAGTCTTTAGTTGAAGTCAAAGTCAAGGATTTGACAGTTATTACCTTAAGATCAACATAAGTACGGTGCTTTGCATTGTCAAAAGCACGAAGTTTAACATCTCGCCACCTACATGATATCCATAACTATACAGTAAGAATACATAAGCCAAGAAATTCTTTGTCAGGTTGAATGAGGGGAATAAGAAACTACACCTTCCCGTTCCAAGCTTTTCGACTGCGAGCACAAGTGCTTCGACTTCAGCAACAGAGAACGGGCGCCTGATTCTGCGTTGCCCCTGCTCTGGTGACCTCTTAGACTTATTCGCTGGAACTACAGCTCCCGCATTGGGATCTGCAGCTGGAACTGGAACTAAAGCTCGCGAGTTTGTGTACACTTTATCGGGTGATGAGACACCCCCAGGGGAGTGCACAGAATCGTGATCACTGCCCTGGTAGTTCATTGCAAATGGGGTTAATGCAAGTTCCTGTGATACATCTTCACCATGCTTAGAACACGAGTCAGCAGGTGCAATCCTGTACCAGACAAAGTTCACCAGTCTGGGTCAGGCTGATGGCGCCTCAAATTATAACATGAAATGAATTGTTATGAAGCATGGTTTGTTACCTTGCAAGGGGTTCAGTAGTATCAATGGTTTCGAGGAAACTGGTATCTTCAGGAGCTTGGACTTGCGGGTTTTGTGTACAGTTGGGTTCAAGTGAAAAGCCTAGGTTGTCCAGCATATCATCCTGGCCAATCCCAGCCTGAATTAACGTTTTACTATCATCTCTGACTTTCTTTCCGTGGTGAAGAACACCAATACGTAGACCACCTCCAAGAATCGCAGTCACTGCCTCGAGAACAGTTTTCTGCATTGGAAATACTGATTAAACGACAGGAAAACCCATTGGGCAGAAAAAATAACAAAACTGTAATCTCTATGCACATAAAAAATAAACAGATGTCCTGTGCATACCTTTAGCGAGCCAACAGTTGCACTTTCTGGGATTTCAACAAGAAGTTCAGGCACCTTAAAAGACTTAATTCTAAGTTTCACTGCAAGAAATAAAGGCAATCTCAGGACTAAATATAAAAAAGTGGAGATTAAATGAACTTGCTGGGGAGTAAATCTTACCATGGCAATCATTTGACACACAAGATTTCTGGAATGGCATTGAATTAGCCCCCTTGTTTGCTGCAGAAGAATCATCACCCGCAGATAATAAGTAACAAAACAGGAAATTAAATCAATAGCAGATTCCTGGGTGGAAGCAAAACAAACCTTCAGTATGGGAGTCTCTTCCGCTAACCTTTATGTTTCCCTTTCCATTTGCTGCACCAAATTCAGATGCTAGAACTGAATGGCGATCAAAGAGCTTCCTCCTCTTGAATGTACTCCTTTGTGTCCTCTGTCGTGTATAATGCATTTTCTTGTTCCGGAAAGAAGGCTTCCGCTCGACATCTGATGGGATCAATGAATTCAAGTTACATGGAGCTGGTTTGAATACAAATTCTAACAATGCAGTGTTACTGAAATATAAAGAAAAGGAAAATCAAGATTTCCGGTGCTTACCACTACAGGAAAGATCAGATTTGTGAATCCTCGCTGGAGCAACTTTCCTGTACTTATTGTTAGTGAGCAGCTTCCTTACCCTATTATACTCAGCTGTACAATTGGACCTGAAATCCCTGTTAGTGGTGGTGCTCGGATGAGTGCACCCAGAGGACTTATCGTCATCATCATCTCTATCTACAGCTAAACCACCAACTCCCTTTGGAGCCCTTGGTAAGGAGGTTGAGCGCTGAATTTTCTCGCCATACAATGGCATCTCGCCGGTGCTGTCAGAGCTGACCAGAGGAGGAGGCTTGGCATCCACATCCATTGAATCAAGCAAAGCATTCTTATGAAATCCTGCTGGGGCCGTCGGTATCAGGCTCGCCACTGCATCTCCTGTGAAGGCTCCTGATTCCACGGATTCAGGTGACCACCTATCAGCGATCACACCAAAATTGCAACCCAATTCAGCCTTGGTGCAGCTGATCATGGAGGATTCCTTGTCCTGGGCCTCAGACTTCGCCTTAGGATCCTCAATCCGAGCATTATTCACCGCCCGCTGGGACGCAATGTGGGGGAGAATTGCACTCTCATTGCAGCTGTCCTGATCCGTCACCTCATGCTTGAACTGCTGCTTCATTTCCTCACCACACTGCTCCTGCTTCACACGGACATCCTTGGCGCACGCAGCCAAGGCCGGCGCACCGGCGGCGCTCATGTTCCCCTCATCAAGCAGCTTCCCTGCCACCGTCGCGAGCAGGTCGAATGCGGACATCTGGGCGGGGCTCTGGGCCTCCTTCTTCCTGACCGATCTCTTGCCCTGCACATTTCACCGAACATCAGACTTGCCAGCCAAGGGCAGCGAAGCGAGGGCCGAATCGACGCGCTGAAAGCCGCGTACCCTTGCGGACTTGGGAACGCGCGGCATCTCCGCGACTTGGCCTCCACCGCACGACTCCATCTCTGACGACGACCTCTTTTGGAACACCATTTCTGCTCTGCGCTTCGGTTGCTTGAAGTTTACTAGAGTTTTAGTTAACAACTGGTGGTTGCGCTGGTCATGGCTTGTCATCAACACGAATCTGCAAGAACCCATCAGCAATCAGCAAAGGAAAACTGGTACAGGTAGGTAGAATAAACCAAAAAGGAAATCGTTCATTGGGATCTCCGTAGTAACTTGGGATAAATCTTGTTTAAACCCTCCATTCCATTAATTAAACAGGGAACGATCATACTACTGCTGCGTTTGCAGTAATTAATTACCAAAAGTTGGAATCCCAATACCCCGAGCCGATTAGCAGAGAGATCCAGACATGAAACGGCCAAAACGAAAAAGAATTTTCAACAAGCTGCGCTCCAAGAGCGAATCAAAACTCATACTATTAATGAATTAGGCGAACACAGAAACAGCACAAGAAATGGAGAGAATTCATACTTGAACTCGTGATCCGAGTTAAGACCTCCGAGAGAGAGGAAATGTTTTTCCCTTACACAAAATGGTTTCGCCGCTGAATTTAATGCACAAGCAAATAAATTCGCCAGGTAAACCAGTACGCCAAGCGATCAAAAGGCAAGAGAGAGAGGAAGAGAACCAAACCTCGTGCATCGGAATCCGTGAGGATTAAGCAACTGCCAAAAGGAAAGCGGGCACGTCGATTAAAAAAGAAGAGAGCGAACCGCAAGCCTCACAGGCGCGCAAGAGCGTCGGGCAAATCGTGAACCGGGCGAGGCCAGATCCGATCTCGGCACCCGATTCGCAGCAATTCAACGCGAAATCAAGCAAAACAACCACGAATTCAAACCGCGGCCCCGAAATGTACCGGAATCTTGGTGAGACGCGAATTCACCTCCCGGTCGGAGCACAGCGCAGCGGATCGGACCAGAGCAAGCAGAATTCGGACAGGAGTGGAGCGAAACAGGGCGGAGGCAAAAACCCCAACACAGCAGCGGCCCACAGCGGGAGCGTGGCACCAGAACACGAAACTCAGCCCCGAAACCGCATAATTCGGCGGAATTCCTCGGAATTAGCACGCCGTGCTCACCTCGCCGGCGTCGACGCTCGCCCGCCTCCGATCGCCCTCGGATCGCCGCCTCGCCGGTACTCCTCCGCGGCAGGACCCGCCGAGATCCCTCGACCTCGACCCCTGCGGAATTATTCCCCCCTCCCCTGCCTCTGGGGTGGTGCTCCCTCTCCCTCCTCCTGGCCAGGCCTTGCTTCGCCTCTCCTCTTTTATTTTTATTTCCCTTTCTTTCCCCCCTTCTCCCTCCTTGCTCTCCTCTCCGCCCTCCGCCTTGGTTTTTTCTTCTGGTGGTGGAGGCGCGTGGTGCGGTGCGGTGGTGTGGGTTGGCCAAAACCCCTCAAAACCAACCCCCTTCTTAAACCCCCCAACCCCGCCTCCTCGCACCTCGCTTACGCCCACGCCATCCCGGGGAGGCCTGGGCGCCACCGGCTGCTCCCGGTCCCACGCGGTCCCCGCTCAACGACCGGTTCCGCGCTCCCGCGGCGTCCACGTGGCCAGGCCACGTGATCCGACGGCAGCGAGCGCCTGTCCTTGATTATTACAGCGGAAGAGGCTCCTGCGCTCCCGTGACACATGCCGCACATCGGGGCCGTCGGTGCCGGGAGCGGACGCGCCTGCCGCGCCGTCGGATCCCACGGTGGCCCTCGACTCCCTCGTGACCACGAACGAGAGGAGTGATCCCTGTTAACCGGGGGGGGGTTTAGGGAGGAGAATAGCGGGGGCGTTTTTAGGAAAGAAACGTGAGGGGTTAGTAACTATTAACTGCATGTGTACCCACTTCACAGTCTCTCTCACGCAATTAATTCGAGGCTCTCCGTTTTTATCTTTTTATCAAACTTTTTTTCATGGAGGGTTTTGTTGTTTCCAGGCTAATTTTTGGATGAGAGGCTGTGTGGTGTTGGTGGACGAGAATGTCCAGGGGTGATGCCCAAAAAGGTGCTAAGATTCCGGAGCTTCTTCAACGCAGGACCAGATAAATTTTAGATAAGAAATTGGTGGCCTTTGTGCTTCCCTAAAATATATAAATAAATCCACCATAGAGAAATATGTATGGTAAGTAGGTTCAGCTCACATCTTGCACAAGTCCACTGCTCGGACCAAAGTCCACCATAGAGAAATAAATAAAACAAACAAACGTGGCATAGGTAGAATTTCTAGCTTTAAAGAAGGGAGGCTCATTGTTTGGGTTCCAAATTTAGAAGCTACAAAATTTTGAATCTACAAAACTTTAACACAGAAAATTATGGTGGATACTACAATCGGACAAAAACATTACGGGTTTGCTACGCTGAACCTTGTTCCTTTTCTCAGAATTAGAAAACCGTAAGCCGGTGGAATCTACAATCCAATGTGATAGGTAAAAAATTGTATGCTGATGGAATCTACAATGTTTTCATATTACCTACTATGAGATTAAGTTGCTTATGGTGCAAACTGTCTACTCCAGTTCAAGCTAAAACTTGACGTTATTGTGAATTCATTTAAGAATTTAACAACTTTATATTTCGGGTAAGCATCATGCATGCCCACGGACAATGATACACATGTGGTCACTTGTGTCATTTTTAAGGTCCATGGTTCAATCTTTGTTAGGTGCCCATATCCATTATTTCGTTAGGGAATAATCATGGAGCTCATCCCCCTTTATTAGAATGGACTGAACCACTACTACAAGCTTTGCGCTACTATCTTTGCAAATACTGATCAGTTTTCACTATTAGCACCATAGGACAATGAAGCACACTGACTGAAAAAAATTGCATGGCATACCATTTATAGGACCCCAAGTCCTGCTTGGTTTCTTCTCATAATTATGTAAACTCTTATTGAGCAGCAATTTTCTTTGTCATTTGGTATAATATATATTTCTATGTCTATGTCTATATCTATATCCACATCTATATCTTTTATAAAGACAAACCTCGCTAACTTTTCAATCTCTACATGCAAGCTATTTATATGTAATATCTCACTAAACGCCATATCTTCCCCATAATAAGTGGTACAACATCTTCCACCAAATGAGATTACTATTTCCAATATATCCATATTATTCTATTTCTCTGACCATCATATTCTCCTATAATTTAATATAATATTCTATAGACATTTATTAGAACTTTGTTCACCAAATATTCATGAATGATCCTTTATAGAAAATGATTTTGATAGATTTTGTAATGAAAGCAACTTCATATATAAAGTTAGTTGTACAACATCATATTATATATTGATAAAAAAATTCCTAAGACTAACCTACTAAAGTAGTTGATAGAATATACCGGGTTACCAATAACATATCCAGACTCTTTCTATCTATAATTGCGCTAACTAATGCTTTGACAAATTATACATAAACACCCTCCAGTATTTGGTTAACTTTTCTTGTGCAAAGTTTTGAACATTAATAAAAAAATAATTCTCATAAGTAATTTAAGTTTGTTTCATTTGTTGTCTAATTATTCTTCCTAACAGTAGCCATTGCCTCTCCCCCTACCTCTTTTGCCCATGAGGTGTAGGGTCTTGCTTAGCACCAAACAGTAGCTTCCTAAATGACCCTTATAACACCCTGGCCCAGAGCTTAATAGGATTAATAGGATACTCATACCAACAAGTTGCAACTTCTTTTCCGGAAGCTCATCACTAAAAAACTCTGAGGTTAAGCGTGCTTGGCCTGGAGCTTAATAGGTTTAAATTATGTCTTAGATGCGGATTTATGATTCATTTTATGTATTGAATATGAAAATTTTTCAATGATAACCAAATGTTGTTATTGTTTATAAATAAATTTGGATTTATCTATTTCTTTAAGGAACCCATTAATAGTAGTTTTGGCGTCTGATGAACATTAAATGAAACCCACCACCATTAGGTTTTATGTAATGTTCATCAAACGCTAGATGATATCAGACACCTATCATTGTTCACCCAATTAAACAGGACAAACACCTGAATGGCTGATGACCATGTAGTATTTAAACAACTTGTAAATGGACACTAACAATTTAAATGGTTGATGGCCATGCAAATTAATCAACAAAGTCAAACTATTTTAAATTTGATCATTTTTATAAATGAGAGTAGCTATATCTATATCTATGATACCAAATATGAATATTATGGGATATTACACTATTTTGATGTCATAAATACTGGTATCTTTAATATATAAATTTAGTTAAATCTAAATAGATTGACTTGAACAATTTTAGAAGCTGTTTATATTTTTGAATGGAAGTTTTGGACGCCACGGAAGGAGTATATTTTTGTTTTCTCTATTCATTTCTTGCAAGTATCACGGTTCACAAGGAGAAAAGACCAGCGTTTTTTTTTTTCTTGCACAAGTCCCATCTGGCACTCCGGCCACGTCAGAAAAAAGGCGGCGACGCGTGTCGGCCCAGCACGTCGCCATTGGTTCCTTTCTCCCCTACGCTTATCCGCCTGGCTATCCCTCCGTTCCGTCTTCGGCTCTTCGCCCGGTCCGGTCACTTTTGGCTGGAAATCCATATAATTTTTCGTGGCCCTCGTTATCTCCCACGGAGAGAAGAAAGAGATAATAACAACGAGAAACATTTTTCGTCGCTGCCATTTAATTTTTTCGTCGCTCCTCGCCGTGCCCTCGGTATCGTCATCCGCTCGCAGGCTCCGACTAGGATCATCACACACACAAAAACAAAAAAAGCGAGAGAAAAAGAGCACGAAACCGAATGACAAAGATGGCTCAGTCCCTGTTTTTACGTGCGTTTGTTTCGGGCGATGCGAAAAATACCCCGACGTGACGCCTCGTACGTTAGGGGTCGCCGCCGGCGTCGGCCGCGACGGCGGCGTGGCGGGCGCGACGGCCACACGATCAGGACGGCGCCACGGACGGGGGACTGACGGCGCGGTGGCCGGTGGTGCGCGGGCGTCGTCGCGATAGATAAGGATGGGGATGGGGTGCCCCCGCCGGGTCGCGTTTGTGGTGGTGGTGGGGCTTCCCGGGCGTCCGCGGGGCCCGCGACGGAGGGAAAGGGAATCTGCTTCGGGTGAGGGGCCCCGCGGGTCAGGAGACGGTGGGCGCGTGGAGCCGCAACAAACGGGGGCCCGCGGGACCTGACGGTGACGGCGCGGCGAGGCAACAACAGGCAACTGCCGCGCGTCGCGTGTCCGTGTGCGGTACCGGTACGCGCTGCAAGTTTTCGAGTGCAGGGCGGCGCGCAGCGCACCACAGGACTGGGAGGGTGTCACGTCGTGTCAGGCCCCTGGATGTGAGAGGGGACTTGGATGTGGGGCCGGACAGCACGTGGGAGGACAGGTAGGATGCTACTAGTAGTACGTACGGGTCCAGTGTCCAGGGTGATGCGTGTGTCGCCGTAGCTGGGTATCGCGAGCGAAATCTTCTGGAGAAATAGAAAAGGGCGCGGCGGTGCTGATCGGATGTTCGTTGCAGCCAAGTAAGGTCGCATGAACAGGATCAGGGTGATTATGTAGTATACAGTCAGTGATGTACTGATGTGCGATGCTGCAAATCTATAGTGATCTCGATATTATTTATTTATAATTTTATAATTAATGACAGTATAAATACGGCGCCTCCTCCTCCTCCTCCTCCTCCTCCTCGCTCCTCTCTGCCTTTCTCCCATCACAGCGCTAGCCAGCAATGTGGCTCGATCAAATCGATTTCACCGTGCAAAACGTGAATCAAAAGACGTGGTAAGAATATGCATATGCGGGCACGCTATAAACTCCCGCCGCAGATGGCGGTCTGCATCTGGTTCCATCCTGGTCCTGGGATGCAAGCGGTCGCAGCGGCTGATCGCCTATTGGCTACCGGGCACGTCTCCCACCTTTCTTCTCCCAATTGAACGAGGCCAATCATGAGTGCTCAACTCAGGCCTTGTTTAGATCTCTAAATTTGCCACCAAATCATCATGCAGAATTCTTATTTTCCGTCACATCAAAATGCCGACACATACATACATAAAGTACTAAATATAGATGAAATAAAAAACTAATTACACAGTTTTGTTGTACTTTACGAGACGAATATTTTGAGCTTAATTAATCAAAATTTAGATAATTTTTATTAAATACAAATAAAATACTATAATACGCTGATGTGATAACGTATTGTGCAGAATGCTGAATCTGCCTTGAACTAAACAAGGCCTCAACCTACCCATCCTCCCTTGTTGTACTGCATGATGCACGCATTCACGCACGCACAGCAAGGGAGGGGAGGGGAGGGGAGGGACCCAGCGCATCATGGGAAAAACATTCATGTACCGGTAGTGACATGCCTTTCTCCTATTCTTACAGCAGCAGCAGACGCGACTGACCGAACGCCGCAATGCATTTGGCGCTGAACACCGCAGGGATGCATTTGGCATTCGCCTCGTTGGAGATTGGCGTGGGGACAGAGAAAGCAGGTGGGGCCTGGGTGGCAGAGCCCCGGACCGTCCCCGTCCCGCCCCGTCCAATGCACGCACGCACCAGGTTCTCGTTCGATTGATCTGCCTGCACACCTGCAACACACGTCGCGGACTGGCGGTGGGCCACAAGACGGACGGATGGATATCAGCAACGTGCGTCACGCAATCCGGCTGGTAGATGCGTGTGCACCGACAAAACTGCGTGTGCACCGTGCCGTACAAAACAACTCAAGCGGAGTAGTACAAATTCGAACCAAATTCGGTACACGGATCCAGTGCGTTTATATCTTGTGAATGAAATCACCTCTGGAGGACGTGTCCTAATGTCGTCGAGGCACAAACATTTCCACGCTACGTTTCTTAGGCTACGAATATGTCGCAAAAATGCACCCTTGGATCAGTCTGATCGTTTGTTTATTTTGTTTGTTTCGATGGGATTCATCTCCACGCCGTAGCCCGTAGGAGATGCTAACACTAAAACGGAAAGGAAAAAAAAAAAGAGAGGAAACAGAATAATGATGGAGGCGCTATCTAGTTCCAGGCTGCCCTGCCCTGCAGCTCTTGCTTGCACGTAAAGCGCAGAGCGAGCGAGGAGAGGCGTCCCAGGGATTTTGATTTTGCCCAAGAGAGCAAAAGCCAGGCCAGGAGATGCCAAGCGTTCCTAGAAAGGGACGGCCCCGTTTGCTTTTGATCTTCTGTTACACACACCATTTTGATCGCCATGCCAATGATACCTATCGTTGTTCCAACGTTTCGTCGTCCGTCGTCCTTCCCTTTTGTTTCGACCATGCGTCCAACCATCCCAAAAGCTGCCTATCCAGCGGCCTGAAATAAAGTACAGCTAGCCTTGCTTTAGAAATACGTACTACTCTTATCTGTTGTTCCTCTTACCTTGTTGTGTACACCATGTATCTATCTATTGTCCTCTTACATATTTTGGACGGAAGCTGGATCAATGCTAGTACACGAGAAGATTTAGTTTCCTTTAGATACATTTTCTTTTGAATGCTAAATAATTTTATTGAGATGTGAATGAAGATCTAAACATGGTGGGTTGAAACCGATGCCAGACAACTTTGTCAAAAAGAGGGCCGGGGACTAAATCAAGCAGGTTGCATTCAACAAGCACCATCTTTAAAATTTTTGTTCTTCTTGAAAGAATTTTCAGCAGGCACGCACCGGCTTGAAGTTGAAGTTACCTACAATCTTTGCTAAACCATTGTTCACACAGGGTCAAATATCTATCGCCCTTTTCCCTTTACCCTGCTGTCACGGAACTCTTTCGTCCAGATCATCTTAGGGCCAGCCGTCCGTCAGCGACTCGTCGGCACCCTGCAGCCAGGCGCCGACGCGGCCGGCTAGGCGCATGTGACCGCGCGCGGTGGCCGGCCGGCCGCAGGCAGGGAACGTGGGGGAGACGACCACGGGACGGGAGGCTTGCCGCTTGATTGACGTGTAAGGCGAGCAACGTAGCAGGCGATCAGCAGCGGCTCGCGGCTGCCGTGCGCGGGCTCCGATTCGAACGCGGAGCGAGCGCGTGCCGGCCGCGCGCAACCTGCGCGGCTGCGGCTTTGCAGGCGCAGTGCTGCGCTGCAGTTCTGCACCTCCCCCGCTCCCCTGTTTCATTCGTCGCCCTTACCAAACTGGGAGGCAAACCTTTTAGGCTGGCCATGTGCCCCTTCATTACGACCGTGCTACATTAGTTCGCCTCTTGCGTTGCGTGACATCCTAAGCACCGCCAACCTAGCTTGCTAGCTAAAGGTTTCCCTTAAGCCTCCCTTAATGTGTCCGTTCGTTCACCAGTTGTTTAAGTTTGTTAACAAAATTCGCCATGTGAAATGAAGCTCATCGATTTGTATTTTGTTCCCCAAAGACGCTCAGCGAAAAGAGGATTACGTTTACCTGTGCTCCACGGGGACAGTAATGATGGACTCCTGAGTACGTACTACACGTATAGGGTTACTTTTTTTTTTGGAAGGCAACGGAGGGGAGAGATTCCCCACCTAAATTTCATTTCAAAACTCCACACGCGTGGAGGTCTCCGAAGTGTCCGAAGTATTACAGCAGAGAAGAAAAGAGCGCCAGCAATTAAGGCTGGATACATCATCATCACTCCTAAAACGCTTACGCCAGATTACAAGGTCATCGCAGACTTTTGAGATCACAGATCGGCTAGAAGGGTGCTCGTTCCTGAAGATCTCGTAATTTCTGGCATCCCACAGGCGTCACAGAGTAGTTTGAAGGATGAAGGGCCACATCTTGGCATCAAGGTTAGAGGGAACAGCAGCATTCCATGCATCCACGTCGGAAAGAGAGGCAACATTGCCCAGGCATAGCCGGCTCCAGACCCCGACGCTGATGGGGCAGTCGAAGAAGACATGGTGGCGGTCTTCTAGACCCCCTGAGCAGCGTTGGCGCTGATCGCTATCAAGGATGTTCGGGACCCGCGAGCTCCATATGCGTTGTCCATGTACATCAGGCGGACCATGGTTGCTATCCAGAGCATGATTCGTTGGTCCGGGCATCTTGAAGGGCCATATCCTGCAAACACGTAATAAGAGAGGCAAGCTGCACACTAGCAGCATTTGTTAGCCGTGGGTGTAAGCACAAATCAAAATTCGTTTGGAAAACATCCCGCACTGATCTGTTAGGCCTGGTAGTGTGAGAGAATAGCGCAGCATGGGAAAGATATAACGGGCCATCAGGTAGCCAATCATCAAACCAGAAAGGGATGGAGGCACCATTGCGAATGGTGACAGTGGTGATGGAACGATAGGCAGAGAGCTCGTCATTGATAATTTTCCAAAGATAGTTGTCCGTCCCGGTGGCTGGATTATCAAAAACATCAGTCTCCCGGGTGATCCAGTTTTTCCAATTCGTCGTTGTGGACAAATTGTTTTCTCCCACAGATACGTATAGGGTTACTTGATTGTAGATAATTAGCTCATTTTTTATACTAGCTGTACTAGTCTCTATCATTATTACTGGTAGAGATGTATGGTTGCTAGAAGTAGGGCGCAGTTAGTTGAACAACATGCAGACCCCGCTACGAAGGAGGTGAAAACGCCCCATGCCTTCAAATCATTCCTAACCCTCCATCCCCGAAACAGAATGAATACTGCCCTGCTGACACAAGATGCTCTTCCTCCGATCCGATAACAACATAAGGAAAGGAAGGAAGGAAAGGAGAGCCAGCTGCCTGCATCCGTCCCATTCTCACCCAACCGCATCCACAGGAACCGGGGAAACGATAAAATTCCTCCACGAGGCCCGGGGACGGACGGAGAAAACGAGAGCGATCGAGCGCCCCCGAAAGGCGTCCGTTCGCGGGCGGAACTGGGCATCCGTTCCACGCGCGCGGAGGCGGAGAACGGCGGCGCCTCCCACATCGGGAATGCGCCGGTGCTCCGTCCATGGCATGTTCACGTCGTACCGCCCAGAAGTTGGCTATTAGTTGGCGCTTGGCGGCGACGCCACTGCCACTGGCGCGCCGAATCCATTCCAGTTCCAGGGGGTGTGAGCCGGCAGCGCTTGAAAGCACCGGGCCTAAATGCGCCCGATCACTGTCGACGCGTACTACATACCATACCAATTCTCCTCCAGCTGCAGGGGCCGACCTCTGGTTCCGAAAGTCTAGACCGTGTATTCAAGTGTGTGCTTTAGGACCACCTTGCATTGCTCTCACCTTGCCTTGCTTCTGTGATTGGTTATCCTTCTCAAAGTGGACCTCTCAACATACTCCACCCCAAGCCTCTCTCTCTCTCTCTCTCTCTCTCTCTCTCTCTCTCTCCACACACAGACACCACATATCCAGTGGACAGTTGTATAGAAAGAACAGAAAAGACTTGCCACTCATGTTACCATGTGTATTGCCAAATCTGAACCTAGCACATGTCCATCCACGTTAACACTACAAGAGCAATGGCACCAGATGCCAAACAAAATAACGCGTTCGGTTAGGGGAGGGAAACTTAAAAGTAGGTCTCCGACGTCTCCCTCCTTCGCTATGCTCCTTCCCACATGCACCCATACGCGTTCGAGTATGTTTCATCTAACCGCAATCATAGAACGCTTCGAAAAATAGGAAAGGTCGCAGTCGCCCTCTCAGATCTGTGCCGCACAATAACAACAACGATAATAATAATGTCAGCTCGCATTGGGCGAGCTCTTATTGACGGGCGGCCCATCTGTTGGATGGTCAGAATCGGCTGGTGGGGCTAGTGGTTGCCAATCTTCGTCCCAAAATAAACTAAGGAAGATCAATGCTATTGTCACTCTGAATAATGCAACAACAACAACCATATTGAAAATTATCTGATCTATCTTCTAGCAGGACATTATAACAAATCCAGTGTCCGGATGGTTCAAGCTCCAATGATGAGGTCTTGACGCACTATAGCAGCAGGTTCTTACTTCTAATTCTAACCCATCCATGAGAAATGCAGAGCACTGGAATTGGCGGTTGCAGGGCACAGTACATGGGTGCTTAACTTTTATGGGAGGTGAGATGAGATCAGAGAGCAGAGCATGATCGGTACGCTACTGACAGCGGATCCTATGGTACTGCCAGAAAGTATTAGTAACAAATTGGGCAATCATTAAGAGATTCCTCGCCTCTAATTAGGGCCCCATCCATGGGGGGAGAAAGGGAATAATGAGGCGTGCATCACATTGGTTGTCTACCCTGTGGAGAAGTCCGTAGCTGATGCCACTGATCTCACCAACTTCCCGACTAAGACAAGAAAGGTGGGAAAGATGCATGCTGCCCATTTTATTATTATATATACTAATGCTACGTACTAGCCAATATATTTGTTCTTCTTTTGTAGTACGTAGTATAGTTTATCTCATAAATGTTTTGTGGTGGAAATGGAAATGAGCCATTGGATCATTGGGGTAGGAGGGTTCATGAGAGGGTTTAACAAGTGAAGATGGCTCACATGGCAGGTGTGAGCTCCAGTGGGCTCATCACATGCTTATCAAAGGGGCTTCTTCTTGGTTGCTACCTTGGGGGGAGAGGAGGATCTTGTCCTGTGGGTGTAAAATCTACTCTATCATCTACTTTTCCAATTTAAAATTTGCAAAGAAAAAAGAATGGCTAAGGTTTTGATGTCGGTTTGGGTGGGTTCAGACGGTATTATTGATTTTTTTTTATGAAAGACCAAGATGGTACTATAGCAATCGTGTATACAGAACAAAAAAACATAGCATATCAGGTAGTATCATACCATTCGACTAAAAATGCAGCATGATGTTCTTTTTTTCTGCATCCATCAGGAACCACTCAATTTGTGGGGATTACGATTGAGAGTGACGTTCCATGCACCACCTCGCTCTTATCTTTTTGCTAATAACAGAGCTGCGGAAGGAGACCCAATAAGTTGACCTAGCTTTTTAAGCGAACATCTCCAAAAATGGCTGATTCTTTTTTAGCAAAAAAAATACAGGGCTGGATTATTTTATCAGTAATGGTGCACTGTCACCTTGATCTGGATGTGAATGTGATGCCTAGCTATCTCCTACCTAAGACTGCCCACCAGTGCCATTGTCGCAGAGAGATTAACAATGTGAGCTACCTAGCTAGCTGCCCTACCCCCAACTAGCATGAATATACTTCCCAAATTCCTTGCTATCTTTTCAAAGTAGGATAGTACTACGTGTGTAAACAAATGCCCACTTGGTAGATCAATATTTTTGTTGTTTAAAGCAAAGACAAGAGATTACAAAACTAACAGTCTGGTTTTCTCCGTATATATTAGTAGAAAAAGTAGGGCGTCATGTGAAGGGAGCCCTCATGTCACATGCTACTCTACAAGAACAGGTTGTTGCTTGCCGGAGGAACAGGTCACGCTCATGATAAGTCACCCCCCACCCCTAGCTAGCCCATGAGATCAAGGTATCAAACAATTAATAATACAGATTTATATATGGTCTTTCATCTCCATTTGCCTCTTTAACTCTCTTTTTTGTTGAGCAAATGTAGCCAGGTTGGGAAATCACATGGACTGAGAGCTAGCTGTAATCAGATCACATGCAAGGTAACAAAGAGAAATTATTCCTTCTTTAGAAATGATGGAAAATGTATTCTCTTGACGTTGCTAGGTGTTTATTGTCTGGACGCTTAACGTTCATGGTTGCCGTTGTTCTCCTCTGAAAAAGTTTATGGTTAATGTATTCGGCCGAAAAGGCATATTTTTTGCTAAACAATATGATGATTGGATGTGTATTTTAAAGGGCGGTCGATCCAGATCTAATATTATCGCTAGATTTCTTCTTATTGAACTTGAAAAAGCGAAAACATACAAAATCAGCATGGCAATAATTGAGGAACATAATTGCAATTAAAAGAACAAAAAGGAAATTAATAAATCCTTATAAATTTGCAGGGGTACTAGAGTTTAGGAATAGTGTGGCTGACTTCGCAGGCACTTAAGTCCACTTTGTGCTCCCTCTTTTCCTTGGTTCAGACGGACCTTAGAAGGATTCAGGAAGGGTGCATCCTTTAATCCTTTTCTTGCGTTGGGTCACATCCAGCCCATCTGTTTCGTAGAGGAAAATTAAAGGGTGATGAGGACGAATTTACAGCTAAATTGACTTGTAGTGATTACTGACTACCTGGCGTGGAGTACAGTTGTGACTTAGTTGAGTGGCAAGTGGGGTGTGGTTCCAGGAACCAGCTGCAAAATGCTAGTTTAAGTGGCTGGCTGCTGTTGCATCTGGATTAAGCTGCTAAGGTGTGAGATTAGATTAGTAGCAAGGCTGTCTGATGGCTGATGTGTCCATGCAGAGATTCCATCATGCCATGCAATGCAGTCCCGCAGAGGCCCCACATCTAACGGCACACAATGTGAGAGGCAGCCGACAGATCCGATAAGGAAACAACAGTGCTTCGAGTTCTTGTTGATGCGCGAATTGTTTCTACTTATACAGCCGTGGACACAGAGAGAGACAGAGAGGCAGGTGAGAGACATGCATCTGCATGGTGATGAGTCCTCAATTTGCAAAAGGCTGATTATCAGGTCATTGTTGGATCAAAATCATTGAGATGGATGGTTATTTTGACGAAGAGCTTGCACACAATCCTGTAAATTTCCTGCGTTGCATACAGAATCACTGGTTTTTGGTTAGTAGTAGTAAGTAGTAGATAAGGAGATCAGCCTGGATCTGTTGAAGGCCCAGCAGCTCTGATGCCTAAAAGTTTGAGAATTTCGCGTCCCACTTCCGGAGTGGATGGATATGGACACATCCTCGCCCGATTCTCATCCATATGTCGATCCATCCATCCAAGTTGGAACCAATAATTCGCCTCCAAGTACACATGGATGCATGTGGGCATTCAAAACATTTCGCTTCCTTTTTATTCCAAACTAAGCTCTGGGGAAGCTGGTGCTGGTCCCCTCCCTGAGGCGGAGCCATGGCTCTATCCCTGATGCATCTCCGCGCCTAAATAGCCAAGCCACCAAAGGCGATGAACCCCAAACGGCCGGGAAGAGCGAGCGAGGTGGACTCGTGCCGGGCCAGCGCGGCACACGTGCCGACGGCGGAGGAGGCGGACGCTTTGCCGTGCCAACCAACCCAACGCAATCCAGTGAAAAGAAAAGGGGGATGGCTGGCATTGCCAGGAATATCCCTGCGTCCTGCGTCCAGGTAGGCTAGGATTCAGGAACGAGACGGGCGGCGCGGGGCAGGGGCCGGTCGGTGGTGGTGGTGGTCTACTCTGGTGCCAGTGGCAATGCCAGTGCCAGCGGCACACCGAGCACCAAGTACCCTCTCGGCGTCATGGGAGTCATGTCATGTACTCACATGTGTCGCTGCCGGCCGCGCGCGTCCGCTCGTGCGCCGCGCTGTCCTGTGTGCGCGTCCAGTTCACTTCAGGGCGCGGTGGCGGAGCGGCCCCAGCCCGGCCGCCCGCCCGGCATGGGCCAAGCGGCACAGGGTGTACCCAACGTGCTCGCCGCGGTCCATGCTCTTTGATGTTGTGGACGACTGGAACACCAAACATAATGCTGCTCTTCGATGTTTTGATTTGCGATGTTACAACCTGTCACCTGGAATTGTTAAATTCACTATTTGAGGCGCCGCGATCAACTGCCAAATTTGTTAAATCTCGCCGTCTTCTTTTGGTTTCTTCTGTTTGGTGACGGCGATGGTTTTACTGCGGAACCGAGGGGAAAGAGTGGAGCGTCACGTAGCCGAAAGATGCTGTCCAAGGTAGGGAAGGGTACGGTGGCCGGCGAGTGGTCCATGGATCGTCTCTTGAGCTAGAGAGGCCCCGCCTGACGGACCTGTGACGGAAGTGGTTCCGCCTGGGTTGGGGACGGATGGGGATGGTGGCCGGTCGTCCAGCTAGAGCTGGAGAGCGACAGTTTACGTTGCGTTGGGTTGGTTTGGGTACTCGGGTTAGGTTAGGCGCGAAGCTCCTCCATGCATGTTGGATCCAACCACAAAACCACGCCTTCTTTCAGGTAAAACTTCAATTTAGGCCACAGCTAGCACAAGTGGACAGGCGGCCACTCCACGCAAGGAAGCTGGAGCTTGCTGTTCCTAATTCCTCGCAAAACCGCCGCGAATTTTTGTGCGCTCGGAACCGGCTCTCGTGTCCCGATCGTCGTGACAACGACGGACGACGTGTGATGTGCTGGTAGCAAAAGGCAGCAGCGCGCGGCATCGTTCGACCGGCAGCCGGAGCTCCCCGGGAGCTCGTAGCTGCAGTTTCTCGTGGAGAGCCCGCGCGCGTGTTGGGATTGGCATTTGGCAAGAGCCAAGAAGTGATCTGAATTGGAGGGGAGGGACTAGGGAGGACCACCAAGGGAGCCCGGCCTCCTTTCATGCTTGATCCAGTCATCACATCTTCAGGAGGGACTAGTGGACACCGTTCCTCGAGCCTGCCTTCCATCCGTTTCCGTTCCTCCTCCGTTCGCGACGCACTGCACGTGACCGTTATCGTCTCGTCCGTTTTATTTCCCTTCCCCGTCCTTTCCTGGGATTCTAGTTTCCACTAGGCAAAGGAGCTGTTATATACATGTATGAGCTTAAAGTTCCATTATTCTAGTTTCAGGAGTAAAAAGCAAGAGAATTCACAGCTAGGCCGAGTTGGCCACAAATGCGTGTAGAACTTCAGTTTCAGTAACTTCAGCGGGAACAGCTGCAACTGACCGTCTATGAAGTTGGCCTGAATGAAGGTTCAAGTGAACTCAGAACGCCTACTCCTAGTCAGTTTCCAGATTTACAGAGATTCGCAGGTTTTCAAGTTTCTACAGTCACGGGATCAGTCTGGAACCTGAGAATTTCTCTGAGCTCCTGTGAACAAATAGCTTCTTTTTTCTCTCTCTCTCTCTGTATTCTTGAACTTTGAAGACAGCAAAGTGATTTCTTGAGCACTAGTATAACCCAATGCAATGCACTGCTTGGCATTTGGTGATTTCTGGACCGTGTGGCAGGCCTGTTCCAGACGCAGCTATGCAAGACGCCAAGGGCAGGCGCCCACAATAGGTCCACTGCCTCATTCATCACCAAACAGTGCAATTAGTGCCGCCCATCGAACACAATGACCCACAAACCGCTTGTCATTCACGACCTAATTAACCAATCTTGCCGGCCTCGCCGATCAGATCAAAGTACACAGTTCAAACGCTGCACCGGGCCTATGGTTTCACCTTTTGCAGAGAAGGTGACAGACCACCACACTCGAGCATCCAACGTCGTTAACTTTGGCATGTAGCAAAAGGAAAAGGCTACTTTAGTCCCGCAGCAAACAAACCACCCTACAACTCGAAAAACCCCTGCAATCTCTGCTGTTGCACAGAGGGCAGACCACCCTACTCTGCAGTAAACAGACGGAGAGGGCAGTCGCAGAACAAGCACAACTGACACAACGCATCTGTTCCATGCGTATCTGCGTCGTTACCTTCACTTATCAGTTATCACGCATAAATACAACCACCCAACGGCTCAACAAAACTCTGTAATTTCTGCTAGAGTTACGACAGTTCAGGGACTACATAAAATACATCACTTCCTGAATAATTGTAGCATTGAAGGGAAATGGGAAGGTCATTAATACTACAAGGGCACGAAAACCGCTGATTGCACAACAAACCAGCAAGGCCAGGCCTGGAAGCATTTTACACAATGAGCATAGGCATGGCAGCTTCTGGCCACGGAGAATCATTGAGAAGATGAGCTATTATATTGCCATGGGTTGAACTCGGTTGAGGTGACATCTGTATCGTCGGTGACATTGGAGCTGTCTATGGCAGCCCGGTGCTCTGTGTATTTGCCGTTGTATTCATAAATTTCAAGTTCACCCCACGGTGTAGGAGCAACCACATCTGTCAAGTTGAACCATCTTGGAGTAAATTGCTCGCCCTTGGCCTCTCGGGTTCTTTTCTCAGCTCTCTGTTGTTCCTCAAGCCTGAAAGTTTGCAGGAAAACTCGGTGTGATGTCAAAACTGAAGACAGGCAAACATTCAAATTACAATCATAAAGCAGAGAAGAGGAATGAGAAAAATACCTGCTCTTTTCTGAACCAGACTTAGACATGTCACCCTTCTCGAGGGCATATCTATCAGGCCTCAACCGCGAATCAGATGCCAACAGCTTCTTAGGTGCCGTGTCGAAGCTGTTTATTTTGTGTGCAAAGTGTGTGTACTGATACTTGTCGCCCTGTGGGGCAGGAGCAACTCTCCAGATCTGCAGAGTCAAGTATGACCAGTTCAGGGCATCAGTCATCCACAATATGTGGATAGCACTGCATCTTCTGGATACATAACATAAGTTATCCATAGCAACAGAAAGTGAAAGAAAATATGACCTCCTTCAGCTCTGTGCCTGGAAGAGGATCGCCTTCTTGGTCACATGGTTGGTAACTCAGAGACTGGTTCCATTTCCCTGTAATCATCATTTTGGGTTCTTCCGCTGCACTGTACACATACCCATCAACCTCGTAACGGCCAGCCCTGAAATGTTAGGGTACAAACTGGACTGAGAGAACTAATTGAACTAACTGCACATCCCTTCTGGCAAACAGTAATAAATGCATAAAAGCATGTTAGTACTGAAACTGAATAATTCGGCAACAGAAACTGTCAACAAACCACATATGCAAGAATAAATTGATGGCCAATATCATACCCAAACCAGCCACATGGCTGGAAATATAGCACAACTTTGTCTCCAGTTGTGAGGTTTGTCATGACCATCTCTCCAGGAGTATCAACAAAAGTGCGCCCAAATATCAGGTTGTTAACCTTTGTTAGCGGTGGCACCAAATCCAACACGACACCAGATTTTTTTAGTGTCACTCTTGTCCTGTGACATGGAAATTATATTAGAGGGGTTAGATTGACTAATTTACACAACTAGTCCCAATTCAGCCTTCAAAAAAGGGTTTGCATTTTATTCCATTAGCTTAGAGCCTCAGATAGCTCAAAAGATTTTCAAGGCATACAGATCTCCAAGAAACAAATACAATTCTAACAATTCACCTTCCAACTGGGTAAATTTCCACAGAATTTCCCAAGAACTTGGTCCTCAACTTAGACGTGATATCATAAGTAAAATGCTCATTCTCACAGTGAGCAACACCCATTGGGGGATGATGGCTTACCTGACAAAATAAGCGTACAAAAAATGCATAATTAGCAAAATTTGTTGACAAAGTTGTCTCCATTCAAGATATCTGCAATGACATTCATATCACTGACCTGCTCAGCAAGAAAAGTAATGCCCTTGTGGTTAACCATCTCATAAGTCTCTCCAAGGATCGGATTAAAAGGCTTCCATGTGCGCTGATATGCAAAGTACACAGAAACAGCCCATGTAGCTGAAAAATTGATTAACAGCTCAGTCAACCATGATATGGCATAGAATGGTGCACAACAGTGCAAGATAAGGGAAGGAGAAAACTCACAAGCATAAACCATACGCATGTATGGATCCTCACATTCATCTGCTTTGTCTAACAATTCACAGTATTCCATCAACTGCATTCAGTAGGAACAGGTAAAAACATTAGCATGAATCACCACATGGACATTCACATGAATCATCACATGAAAGATAAAGAAGTTATTTTCTGTACGGGACTCTGTAAGAATAGGAAGATACTTGCGACATAATGTGTGATTAAACCAAAACTTCTAGCACCATCCAATAACAGGGTCGCATTAGATTATTTAGCTCCATGTTTTTTTTATTACTAGACTCATGGCATTACAGTTAACATAATTTCTATGGCAGAACACAGAAACACAGCATCAATAGTTTGCCATACAAATAATTGCTGCCAAACAACCATAAGGTAGCTTGTAAGGTCTTCTAGCCTTATACATAAGTTATTTGGTGAAGGCGGAATTTGCTACAGCACTGTAAACATAATAATAATATTTAAAAGGCAACAAGGATCAGACAATTGCAGACACATCCTTCAGGTGTAGGTGAGCAGTGTAAATCTCAAGAAGTCTTAATTCAGAACATAGTACAAACCTCGGCCATTTTCTGAAGCATTGTCATTGGCTCAAAAATTATGACTGGAAGTGTCACAAGTGATGTAACATCTGCACCTATGTACTTGTGCATCATCTTCCAATAGCTATCACGATCCTGCAAAATAACCGCAGATGCTTTTTAAAATTGTGATCCTGAATTGGAACGGAACTCCAAGTATAGCATCATAAATAGTCGGATCATAACTACTATGATCGTAAAATCAAAGATTCTACTAAACATAATCATCATATAATACGAAAACAGATTTTTCATGAGTCTAATGTAGTGAGACTGCAAAAGGTACAGTATTTAAACCATGTTCATACCAAATTATTTAAACCAAGTTACTCTCTACTTCATGACCTATGAGCAAGCCTGCAAACGTAACAGGACTACTACAAATATGTGGTTGTGGGCACTTTTTGTCTAAACTACTGTTTAGCCAATTCAAACGCCACACAGTGGAAAACCCTGTGACATATTTAAGAATTTTGGGACATCCATTGTGTAAAAGTAGAATATAGCTGTAAACTTTTTGAAACAGAAAAAAGGGAAGTGTAGCTCAAGGAACTAATTTGGCAAAAAAAAAAGAGAGAAAAGTGCATTTTCTTCAGCTTTGACTTTGATGTATCTTTTTTTTGTTCAGTAAGCTGATTTGAACACAAAAGTTTATATGAAATTTACATTTTGTGATGCTATCAAACTTTGCTCCACCAGATTAAAAAAAGAACACACAAAACCAATCAATTTTCCATGAAGACTGGATATCCTTGCAGAACACCCTCCCAATTTGCAGGTATTGTTCAAATAAAATTTATTCTCATGATTTTCTACCAATACACTATTCGACGATGATTCACATTTCCTTACCTCTTGCTTCCATCGCCCCCTCAAAGCTTCTTCTTCGGCATCATCTGAGCCTCCTTCGGGGTTAATAACTTCAAGGCCTTCATAACCAAGCAGCCTACAGACATTGCATAACAGCTGTTACGAAATGGCGAAAGCCATCTTATTTACTACGGAACAATATCTTTGCGCGGGAGGCCAATGACAGCCCATTGACCACATGCATTTCGATAAAACTGAAGTCTACAAAGGCAGAGCCTAAGAACAAAGTGGAATAAAAGGCTAAACTTAGGGAAAAGAGAAGAAGCAACCGATGTTGTGCTTGCGCATATCAAAAGGAGGAACATATTGAAGTGGGCAGAACCAAAATCTAGGACGAACTGTTCGCATCGAATTCAGTACAGATCACATCATAGGAACTCCATACTGCGCACGTACATACCATGTACACTTGAAAGCGTCATATGTTAGATACTACTCGATACATACAAGTAAGGAATTGTACCATTCAACCAATCATCCACTTCATTATCACTCTAAGTGAGAATATATGGCATCACATAAGTAGCACATAAACCACTGTATTATAATTCGAAAGCTACTGGTCGAATCCTCCTAACATACATACGCAGTTACTAACTACCGAAGCTTGGAACTCAAGCGGAAACAGTGGGCTCGCAGCTCCCCAGGATCACCGGGCGGAATCAGCAGCAGCAGGAGCTGGGATCCGACGCAGGAGCCTCAGATCACGGGGCGGGGAGGCCACGATCAGCGCCGATCAGCTCGGGCGGAGCTCTAACGGGCAGTTCGATGCGGATCTGAGGGGAGAGAGAGGAAGCAGGCGTGCGGAAGACTCACCCGTTGACGGATTTGTGGACGGCGGTGCCCCAGCTGCGCATGCCGGCGGCGAACGACGAGAAGAAGCCGCCGCCGCCGCCCGAGGAGGCGGCGCCTCCGGCCTGGTCCTTGGATCCCATCGCCGGCGATCTGCGCGGTTAAGCGAGGCGAGAAGCGGCGCAGCACAGAGAGAGAGCCGCGGGAGCAGGAGGAAAAGGCTTAGGGTTTGGGTTTGGGGAGGCGGCCGCAGCGGCTACCTACGTATAGGCAGGCGGAGGAAGGGGAGCGGAGCGGCGGCCGCGATGGTGACGTCGCCGCGTGGAATACGAACGCGAGGAGGAGGAATTTGGAACGGTCGCGGGAGGACTAGAGTAGAGCACGGGAAAGGGCAGGCCGGCGGGCGGGGACGCGGAGGGGTTTGGTCAGGTCGAGCCGCCCAGGACTCCTCCAGGGCCAAGGCACAGCGGCAGTGGTGGACTGACTGGTGGTATTAACGAACCGGGCCGGGCGCGGGGCAACGTGGGTGGCGAGATTGACCACGATGCCCTCAACTCCATGATCGCTTGTTCCCACTCTTTTTATCCATCCACAGTCCCACACACAAGATGGATTTTTTCAACTGATTTTGTTTCCTACACAATTTTGAGAAATGGGCATAGTTTAGAAGATCTGATAACGAATAACAGCTTACATGTTGGTATAAATTTTCTTGATCCAAGGGAGAACAAATTTAACGATTTGAACTTGAATTCTTGGTATGACATTTTTTTTATTTTGGACACCATGTTAAACTCTGTTAAGCACAACCTTTCCTTGTTGGAAGGGAATAAAGTCAATGCGGAAACAGGACAGCGATGTTTCGTTATTGTGATGATGATTCCTAATGACCTGGCTGTGCAGAAAAATCTGTGGATCCTTCCGGCCTTTTGAGGTGCTGCACAGCACGATCATGCCTGCATCATCGCACAGTGGCAAAACGGCAAACCCTTCCCATATTCCTCCTCTCACACATGCGAAGGCGGCTGGACACCGCGGCTGCCGCCGAAGCTTCGCTGGAAAAACGTCGGGGCCGTCAGCGTTTCTGTGGGCCAATAGCGTACGCACACGCCGCGCGCGTTGGACGGACTGCTGAGTAGATTAAGATTATCCAGCCCACTAGGCCCAAACCTTTCCGTTGGGCCAGATATGTTTGGTCCTGCTGGCTGCACGGGAAGTCACCGAGTTCTCTATCTGGCCCAGATTGACAATGCTGGGCCAGATAGCAAAGTAGAATGAGACTCCGAGTCTGAACAACTACGAGAGCATCGTGCTCAATAATGAAGACTAAATCATCACTAGGAACCAGTTTAAAGGATCTAGATGGTTAGACTAAATTCTCTACAGCTAAACAAACACTATAGCAAAGTAGATAACATAATAAGCAAGCCTAATAGCCACTGATTGTTTAGCTATTTCGAGCCTCTAAACAATTCTACTAACAAGATGAATTACTACCAGAGCACTCAACCACACACATAAGAGGCTAGCAACTATTCTAATTGTCCTAAACAAGTAAAGCAACTAAATTAACCGGCTACTCTACTTACTAGCACTGCAACTACAACTAGGGAGCTAAAAACCAAGCGGGTAACTGTAAGATCGAGATGACGGACTAGACGGGGATGAATAGTTCTTTCTAAAATTTATCGCACCGGCTAATCGAAACAAATACGCAATTAAACTAATCGGTCTAGCCAAGACTTCATCCCTCTAACTATGACTCTAGATGCACCTTAAAAGATCCTAAACAAGATATCAAGATGTCAATCTAGTTAGTGATCTCCTAATCAATTCTAGCTTGTAAGGTCACACAAACCTAAGCAACTAGTACTTTAACAAACAAGTGAGCACCTACACAATTCTAATGAGAAAAAGCACAAAGCCAATCTAAGCTCACTAGATGCTCAAGGACAAGGCTACACAAACCGAACCCAAGAGCTCAATCACTTAGCAACACAAACTAAGCAAAGTGAGAGATAGACTTCTAGCCACACAAGCAAGAAGACAATTAGAGAGCTACACAAGTAATCTAATCACAAGAGCAACTACACAAGCTATATATATAATGAAATTTAAATACAAGCTTGTGAAGAGAATTGCAAACCATCGGAAAGTGTGGAACAAGATGACACGATGATTTTTCCTGATATTCACTTGGTTGCCACCAAGCTACGTCCTCTTGTGTCAAACAATACTCTTGTGGTTCCTCCGGTTCTTGACTCGTAAGTCAAGGCCTCGCAAGGCAAGCTCCCGCAAGTCCGCAACAGCACTGCGAGCGAACCCACACACAAGTGGTTCTTCGGTTTGACCCGCAAGCCAATTTGCCCCTCAAGGAAAGCTCCCGCAAGACACCGCTGTGTTGAGTGAGGTAACTTAATGACACGAGTAATCAAATAGAGTTACTCTTCGCGATCCCCGCGAGGTGAGTACAAAACCTCTCACACGTCGACCTTCGGAGCACCGCACAATCTCCTTTGCGTGCCTCACGAAGTCACCAACCACCAAGCCGTCTAGGAGGTGGCAACCTGTAACACCTCTGGTGTTAAATTAACTAAAAACCTGCCATGTCATCATATGCATTGCAAAGCATTCATGGTTAAGTCAACCTTAATGTGCATCAACTAAAATAAATTTACATTTCATAGGTTGATTGAGTTTCTGTAATGATTGTCACATGAAATAATAAAACCCTATTTTTGAATGTCATTGCAAATACTTAGTTTATACTCTATGTACTTGAGGTGTAAACTGTGTTTACACTAGTATCAAGCATAGTGTATAAATCTAAGTCCAACCCTAAAAATGATTTCCATATTTGAAATTTAATTTGGATTCCAAAGCTTATTTATAAGCCTGGCAATTCAAATTTAATTTTAAATTGGAAGTGCTATAAAAGAGTTTTTCAAAAGTCAACTTGGTCAA
>CM041629.1:14613652-14695156 GCA_023333625.1 Bothriochloa decipiens | reverse complement strand
GAGGGAGCACTTCCATTGCTTTTCACATCTTGTTTATTGTGCATATGACTGTGGCACTAGTTTAAAACAAGTTCCTTAAATTAAAATTGTCGAAGAATTATTTGATATCTACAATGTCACAAGAGATGTTGAATAGACTGAGAAACATATTGTTGGATGAGATTGATATTGAAATCATCATCAATGACTTTGCATCAAAGAACATGAGAAGAAATTTTTTAGGTAATTTAATATGTATACGAATTATTTCATATAAATATTGCCTTTTCATTCAGTTAATTGCTTAAAAGCACATTTTGTATATGTATGTATATACTACCAGTGGGCAGTACTAGTAGTATTATCATGTCCATATAAAAGGGTCCACAATTTCAGCTCTGTTCCAGGTCAAAAATATTTAGGACCGGCGCTGTCCGAGCCTTGCTCACCACCTTGATATGCACCCTAGCTCGATTACAACTTAATTCAAAGCACTGTCATCAATTACTAAATCAATCGTATAAGACGCAAATATCCTGACATTAAATATCCACGAAACCTCACTGAGATTGGCCTGAACCCACCGTCCAAAGCGCACTGCCACCAAGATCTAGTGATACTGCATATAGTACTCCACAGCCGACAGTGGGTCTCAACTCTCAAAGCTTGGCAGCAAAAGGCGCCATACGCGCCACGCTAATCTAGGATTGATCTCCCCGCCGATCTAGGATTGATCTCCCCGCCGTACCAAAGAAAGTATTCACCAGGCCCAGACCGCCATGGGAAGGCGCACTGCGGGTTGCGTTGCATCAATCAGCGTCCGTCCTCGTGCAGTCGTGTGCCAAACTTCTCTCCTCCTCGGACTGCCTCGGCTAACCTTGCAGCGCGCTGCGCGGAGCATTGTGGCCATCACTACTGCATCAGGAAGGGCGCCGGTTTATTTCATCAGGATACAGTACATAAATAATACTTTAGCTATATAAACAAACAAACAAAAGTGCTGGTCCCTGTGTTTGCTATAGATGGAGTAGTGTGTTGCACAGCACCAGCATGTGTGCTGGTACAGGGTCTGTCCTTTTTTAGTAGTAGAGTAGTACAGTCGTCGTACGCGCCAGATGAAACGCACGCGAGCGAGGACGAGGAGATCGATCCGATCCGACAGATAACCCAGTTTTCCGCAGCCGCAAATCACCCGCTGGGCCCCGCGCGCGTGCGGGCCTCCGGCCTCCGCCAGGAAACGCGCCGAGGTGTCGCGCCGCGCCGCTCCCCGGGGGCGCGCGGTTCATTTCCACTACTTTAATCCCCGCGTCCCGATCCTCCGGACCGACGGCCGCCATCGCGCCACGGCGGCCCCCCGAGAAGGTTCGGACGCCCACGTATTCTAATCCCCCCGGCACGCACACACACAGAGAGAGAGAAGGGGTCGGGCCCGGGAGCAGCAGAGCACACCATCCTCGCATTATTATTCTTTTCGGATTTGTTTGCTCCACCACCGCCCCCCATGCCCGTGTCCATCTCAGGCTGCAGGAGCATCACATCATTGCCCATCATTGCCCACGCCCAGCACCACCGGTAGCAGCAGGGGCGGCGGCGCACCAGCACCACCAACGGCGGCGCCATCACCAGCGCTGGCGCGGGAGGAGGCCCGGGGGATAGGGCGGACTTCTGGGCGCCGTTACTGGCCTGCTCTTCGCCAGCGGCGTCGCTTCCTGTCAAGCTAAGGTCAGCCTCGCCCTGTCCTGTCCCCCTCCTGTTACGCATTCGTTCCTGCGTCGTTTCCTTCCGTCGTTTTAGCGGTCAAGTGAAGCAACGGGAAAGCTGCTTCTCTCGGGTGGATTCTGTTGCCCTGATCTCTAGGCTCCAAGGACGAGAGGTGCTGTGTGTGATCGGTTGTTGCGGATAGTTGCATGCCGAATTTGTGCGAGACTGCTGAAATTTTAGCCTTGTAGAAGGGGATGGGGGAGCGACTGAGGAGGATCTGCTGTTTGCTTGCTTCTTTGCCCGTGCGCTGTTTGGTTGCTTCTTTACTCATGAGCTGTGGCATGGATCATGCTAGAAAAGGGAGCTTCTCACCGTTTCTCTTGTTATCAGCCTTCTCTATCTTACTAGTTACTTACTTCCACTCATGATTTTAGGCTACTTGATCCGTGTCTTCAGTTGTTTCTTTACCGGCAAAACCACGTCGATATTGGTATAGTGAGATTACAAATTAGTGCATGCTTATTATAAATTAAGATCCATCACTGTTGCTAAGGATTGGTAGCATTTGTTGAGATTTGTAAATAAGGCGATATTGGTGTGGATCTATGTTTGTTTGCTTAGCTAGAGTTGACAAATTTGTTACTGACTACAAAACGCGAAATGGAACAGGTCTTCCAGTGACAAGGTTACGTGGAGGATACCATGGGTCTGGATAATGCTTATGGGGAGCTATCTGGCATGTTCTGTGGAGGCCTGTCTTATGATGGCTACACAGACCACAGCAGCACAAATGATTATTTCAGATTCGCTGATCCTGTTCCTGCAGTTATGCCCCAGATGCCATCAGAAGTCTGTTCAAATCCTTCCTCCACTGTGTCAAGGGCCAACACTGAAACTGACAACCCGGAGGATTGGGAATTCATCTCAGATGAGTCCCTCAACTACATTAGCCGGATGCTCATGGAGGAGGATATCGATGAGAAAGTCAGCATGTACCAGGCGGAGTCAGCGGCACTGCATGCTGCTGCAAAGCCGTTCTACGACATTCTTGGGCACAAGTTTCCACCGTCTCCGGATCACCAGCCGATCCATTGGTCCATGGACAGTCCCAGTGAGAGTACCAGTAGCATTGGTACACATTCTGTTGCAAGTACTGTCACTAGTAACAGCATTGGTGGCACAGTGGATAGCAACCGGCGCTACGACGTTGGGCGCAGTGAGCAGTTGGATGCTTATCGAGGCTTGTGCGGTCAGTCTTCTCAGCCGCTTGTTGGTACATCAAGTGATGCTTCCAATGCAGTGGATGTGCTAGAAGACCCTTTGATCACGAATTGCCAGATCCCTGAGTATTTGTTTGAGAGCCTTCCAACTTGGGACTTCAGTAGAGGTATTGAGGAAGCCCGGAAGTTTCTTCCTGATAGCAATGCACTAGTGATTGATTTAGAAGCAGGTGGTATCGCAAGACCTCAAGAAGCAAGGAATGATGTTTCTTTGAATGCCAAAAAGGCAAATGTATTGAATGCCAAGAAAAACAGACAGAGTGAAGACCTTGACCTGATGGAAGGCAGGAACTTTAAACAGTCTGCATTTTGTTCCGATGAACCTGATTGGATTGAGATGTTTGATGATCTGCTTCGGCAAACCGAGAAGAAGGCTACAGATCTGCGAGAGCTGATGCGCAATGAAGCTTCCAAGAATTCTCAGGTCATTCAGACGAAAGGACCAAGTGGGCCACGGCCACGGGGGAGGAAACCAACAAAGAAGGATGTGGTGGACCTTAGGACCATCCTCATCCACTGTGCACAGGCTGTGGCAGCAGATGACCGCAGAACTGCTAATGAATTGTTAAAGCAAATAAGGCAGCATTCTAAGCCAAACGGCGATGGAACCCAGAGATTAGCACATTGTTTTGCAGAGGGTCTTGAGGCTCGGTTGGCAGGCACAGGGAGTCAGCTTTACCGCAAGCTTATAGCGAAACGTACAAATGCCTCAGACATGCTTAAAGCCTACCACCTTTACCTTGCAGCATGCCCATTTAAGAGGCTTTCACATTTTCTTTCCAATCAAACAATCTTGAGTACGATTAAAAATGCATCAAAGGTGCATATCATTGATTTTGGCATTTATTTCGGCTTCCAATGGCCATGCTTAATCAGGCGTCTCTCCAAGAGGGAAGGCGGTCCACCTGTTCTGCGCATCACTGGAATTGATGTACCTCAGCCAGGTTTCCGGCCTACCGAGAGAATCGAAGAGACTGGACAAAGGCTTGCAGAATATGCTGCGAAGTTCAAGGTGCCTTTTGAGTATCAGGGAATAGCATCAAAGTGGGAAGCCATCCGAGTTGAGGATCTCAAAGTTGGCAAGGACGAAGTTGTGATTGTTAATTGCTTATACAGATTCAGAAACCTTATTGATGAAACAGTTGCTGTAGACAGTCCTAGGAATAGAGTGCTCAACACAATAAGGCAAGTAAACCCAGCAATTTTCATCCATGGAATTGTGAATGGGTCATACAGTGTTCCCTTCTTCATCACACGTTTCCGTGAGGCACTGTTCCATTTCTCTGCATTGTTTGACATGCTAGAGACAACTGTCCCACGGGATGATCCTCAGCGCGCTCTCATAGAGAGGGAAATGTTTGGCCGAGAGGCACTCAATGTTATTGCATGTGAGGGCTCAGACAGAGTTGAGAGACCTGAGACATACAAACAGTGGCAGGTGAGGAACCTCAGGGCTGGATTTGTTCAGTCTCCATTAAACCAAGAAATTGTGATGAAAGCCAAGGACAAAGTGAAAGACATTTATCACAAGGACTTCGTCATAGATGAAGACAGCGGATGGCTCCTTCAAGGCTGGAAAGGAAGGATTATCTATGCGATATCTACATGGAAGCCTAAGAAGAACTAGATTCTTGGTCTCCTATTCCATTTATGGTGGCGGCTAATTAACAGTCCTGCTATGTCATAGCATTTGGACCTTGATCTGTGAACCTGTCTGATCAAGGTAAGCAGTAAACTAAGTTTGGTGTAATGTTAAACAAATCAAGGATTTAGTTGTACCATTAGCATTTCAGTAGTGTGGGTGTAATAGTAATAATAGTCCTGTTCTCAGGGCAGAATTTTGACAATGACCTAAAATGTATTAAATTTTCAGGAAATGGCTTGAAGAACGGACAATGATCAACTTGGAGCTTTGCTAGATTTACATCTGTCCAGCCAGTACTCCGATAAACTGGGAAAGGAGCAGTTCTAGACCTCTCTACCTTGGTGTTGCCGTGTTGGTACCATCACCTTTTATTTAATTCGTAGTTTTCTTCTTTACAGTTACTTCTTGTGACCGTCTTGGCGTCCTATTAGCAATAACCAAGTCGCTGCTTCTAGTTAATTAGCTAGCCAAACTACCTACTATCTTGAACTTAGTATTTTTGACTTGTATCCATCCATGTCAAACATGAATTTGGTTTTCAGCACCAGCAGATAAAAAATTCCTCAATGAGTAAGCATAAAGCATCTACATTTGTTATACCAGAATGGATGCTGCTGTTTGTGTGGAATGTAGTATCTCACGGAGTGCTTTGCCTTTGATGACCAATCTATTTTTCATTATTTGTTTCGGTCTCTTTTGTAGCAAGTGATGCGTGCTGTCACAAAATGAGTCCAACTTAAGTGGAGCACTAGTTCGAGAATATTAGGAGAAAGTGGTGCTACAGATGAACATAGTACTTGCCTTTGGGAGTCGACTTGCGAATAGTGCCACAACAAGGCGGTGTGATGTAACTAGACTGCGACCACTATCAGCGCATCATCATTTGATAATGCGTTGTTTTAGCTGATCCTTTCTTGGTCACAGGCTGATTTTGTTGGGCTACTCATTGCTGGGTATGGTTTGACTTTTTAAGAGCCACTTCTATGATATAGGTGTTTATCGGATCTTTGTTCTCTGTATCTGAACCCGTTGGAATCTGTGTTGTCTATATTTGCTTCATAATATGTTAACCTTTTTTTTTTTTTTTGATAAAAATAGAGGTCTGGCTACAATGCCTAGAAAAACTAGATTTGCACAACCTCAAAGGCCTTTCTTCCTCACCTCATGATTGAACAAAAATGATTGCCATGTCTGAGATATGATGCCGGCTTCATGTCTTATGAAAATCAGAGCAAACCTAGCAGACCCTCTTTGCAGCTTGCAGGGAGCAGTCCCTCTTTGCAGCTTGCTGGGAGGTCCAGTGTTCTATGAAAGCTTCTTTCAAGTTGACTAGCGCCTTCATGGTTTCACCTGAGTTCGAGTGGCACAGAGCTGTTCTCAAGAGTCTGCTGGTTTGCCTGTACCGTCACAGCGTCCATGTCTTTCTTCCGCCCTCGTTTCTTCACCGCCTTGCGTCATTCCTTTCCTGGAGTGAAGCTGTGAAGAGGAGGGCTAGCCGGGCGAACGTGATCACAGCACTGCCGCGAAATGAATTCGCGGCGGCACGGCAAAGGATGGTCCGTGCATGACTGCATATGAGCCGAGGGAAAAGAAGATAAAGGCGACGGGGACATGGAACCAACAGGCTCCGCTTGTGAGCTGAAAGAGAGGCTGGCCGTGATGATGGCGCTGATGTCTCTCCTCTCTGAGGACGTGATTGAGGTGTTGTTTTCCCCACCTGTGATTCCCTGGTGTAAAGGGAAAGCGGCAGGCATGAGATGAGAGGCTCGTATTTTCCCCCTCATTATCGCAGATGCACCATCTAAGCTAATTAGTTACTTAATTTTTTTGTGCACCAAGCATTCTTATCTTGTATAGTGCTTGCAATAACCTACCTTCTTCAGAGGGCCCTTGTCTTTCGGTCTCTGATAGGCTTACAGTTACACCCCACTCTGAGTGTAGCATGGGTGGCGTACTGTCATGTCATGGGGATCAGCTCAGCTAAAGGCTTGCACGATCGCATCAGGATTGGGCGTTTGTGTGAGCCGATTAATTGCAGGCACGGGATGGATGAGGGCCGAGGACGCTGCAGAGGCCCCCGCGTACAGTGTACAGCTACAGATTAGCAAACTTGCAGTGGGCTTGCACTGTAAGACTATGATTTGGTTGTGGGCTTCTTCTTTAAGGCCCGCCCGCACCGGGCGCTAGGCTTCTTCCTTAAGCCCGAAAGCTTTCGGCCTTTGGGAGGTCGAGTTGGGCACTAGGCAAAGATGGCAATGGGGGACTTTCTGGTACCCAATAGCAGCCAAGGTTAGCGTCGAGAATTTATTTTAGGCTGTGCAGCCAAAGCGGATTCCCGTCAGTCCCAGCTTGATTTTATGGCCATTATATAGTCATAATACTAGTATTATCTAACCTCCCAAATCTTAGGTTAAATTATCCTCTGCACTTTGCACGTTGCTCAGCTCATGTACTCAGGTTGGTTAGTTTGGGACCCTTTTCTCGTTAAATGGTAAATCCAACCTGACGCAACCTGCCACCAACTCTGTGGTGGATTCATGCGCAAATTCGTGTCCACTAGGATTGCAAATTCCAAACTTCATCATTTCATCACGGCCATCAACTCTTACAAAGAAAAGACCATTTCACGGACCGTCTATCTAGAAAAAGAAGAGTGGAATAGAGAGGGGATTCAGAATGGTGTTTCCAGCCGGGCCCGGCGACCGACTAGGAGCAAGTTCCATGACTGGATGATTACGTGACTCATGACAGACGTAACAAAAGCTGCCGATCCAAAGGAGGCGGAGCCGGTGACAAATTTAAATAAACCGCAAACAAATCCACTTCACCTGTCTGTCTCTATTCAGCATCTGATGATGACCACCAAATTACTCCCTCTGTCCGAGAAAGACCGTCGTTTGGGGACACGAGTCGGACGTCTGCATTTATTACTTTTTACCTGCACCTGGATGCCCCGCTTGTCCATGTTTATAGCCTCCTAGATGAGCGTGGCCGGATGCTAGGACGACAGAATTAATAGGACGGAGGGAGTACGCGGGACGGGACGGGATCTCGCTGGCCTTGCCGACCTGTGGACCATGCATCATCTCCTTGCCTTGTAGGCTTGGCTTGTTCCCGTGGGGGTGGGGCAGCACGGTGGCCACGAACGCCGCCTCGTCCAACACGTACCACTCCTCCCGTGTGTCGGAAGTATCCCCGGGTTAATTCCACGCCACTAGTGCAGACCCCACCGCGGTTCCCGGGGATAAGAGCTGAGCTGGATCTGGCTTCGGTGGCCACCTCTCTAGCTTGAACCGCTCCTACCAGCAATGCTTTCTTGAGAGTTCATTCAGGGCATCTGGCCAGCCCGGGCCACTGGAGTTGTTGTCTCCTAGCTGCCTTCTATAATTCCTCTGTTGCCATCATCGTCTCAAATCATCCAGTTTCCCCTCCCTGTCCAGGAAAATGTCAAGGGATGGAGCGACTCATGTTGGTCATGAATCATGATTCAGGCCAAGTTCGTCGTCACTATTTTCAGTGGAAAGAGAGGTAACAGGTAGCACAGCAGTATTTTTCAGTGAAACGTGCAGCATGATGTAGATGAGCGCTATGCAGCCCATTTCAGCTTCAGTCCTTGTCAGCAGGCTACGTGTGCAGTCCCAAATTTAGAAGGCAAAGCTCTTCCGTAGCAGCATTTAAATGTGCCGTGCGATCGGTGCAGATCGTGTGGACGGCAGACGAAGAAAGGTATGTTATGTAAAACTCGACTAACCAATCAGTGTAAACTAAAATGGACGGCCACACTCTCCATCTCCAAATACATATATGTGTGGGATAACATTTGTGACTACATGATATGCTAAACTTCTACTAGGTTCGCACCAGCTCGACCGACGGCATTAGCTTCCACACACTAATCATAGTTTATCTCTTATTATTAGGAGTGCTAGATGCAGGTAGTACCTCTGAATGAAACCTCCTTTTCAGCGCACCTAGGCACCTACGCTACGCTTTATGCCCACCGAGCTGAGACAGCCCCAGAGAGAAACAAAGGCAAGGCACCAAAAACTCGCAGGGAGGGTCGTCTGTGGTGATGGTGGCAAGGACAAGTAAGGTAAGAGGAGGCGGCACTGACCGCTGCAGCAAAGCTAGACGACGCGACGGCGACGGCGACGGCGACAGCGACGCGGCCAAGGTAAAACACCGGGGCACCCGTTGGAAATGGGGCCGAAAGGCGCGCGCGCAACGGGATTACGGGAGAGGACGGCCACTCTCCGCGGCCGTCCGCGCCAGGACGGCCGTCTAGCTCCTGTTCATTCATTCCATTCATTCGCTGGAGGTGCCCTTTGGCCTTTTTTTGGAGGGTCTTTGGCTTTGGCCACCGCGGCGCGACGCACGCGCATCTGACAAAAAAGTGACGAGCGAGGTGAGCGCGACGACGTGCGCGCACACGCACTTGCCCGTTCCGTTCCAAAAACGCTGACCAGCACAGAAATGCCCACCACCGCAAAGCTGTTTCTGTTTGTGTCCGCTGTTTGTTTGTTCCATTCGTTCGTTGTTGCACTTGCACGGGATGGGACGCATTATATCGGTGCCATGTGAATCGGTCTGCAAGTTGCCCATGGAATGCCGATGCCGTGCGTCCCTCTCCCGGCCTCGCCACCGACAACGCCGGCCCCGCGCCGGCTCGTCGTTACACACGTACACGTACGCCCACATACAGCCCCCCGCGGGAGATCTCCTTTGGCTGCTGGCTCGGCTCTCTCGATCGTTCGGCATATCAGGAATCAGGATCAAAGGTGCCGTGAGCCAACCATGGTTAATCCAGCTGTTAAATACTCTCTGTTCACACAGCTGCTGTTTAACTCCTCCAACCGTGGCTAATTCCGGTTAACTCCATCGTCCGCGTTACAAATATAGTCCAAGAAAGCTGTGTGAACTGATAGTATTTAAATCTTCATCCATGGTGGTGTGCACGTCATTGTAGGAGGACTGTATATATAATTCGTGTGCTCGTTTCAGACAGCAGCACATACGTTTGTCCGTTGACATGCCGCCAAGTCAAGTTTCCATATTAGCAAACGATGGTTTTCCAATTTTCTTCTGTCAACGAAACTGCCGGGTGGATCTGGTACAAAATTGTTGTTTGACCGTACGTGATGACAAGCACGCTTATGTAAAGCTCGCGGTTGAAGAGATAAAATTAGACATTTCCGTGGACCGTGGACTAAAACAAACAATAATAACATAACAAAATGTGTTCCTGCATGTTTCAGGCTTTCAGCGCACCAATCTTTCTTTTGAAAGCGAAGAGTAGTAGCTTGGTGCCGGCCAGGTGCATTACAGCTAGAAATGGTACAGAAGAAGCAATATAATGCGACAACGGATTGGTCTTCATGTTGGCCGCGTGTACAATGGATTAATACGCATCTATCAGTCGTGTAGCATTACGCTTCTGGGCATCCTAATTTTACTGCGTCCCGTTTCAGGTAAATTATACGGAGTACATGTTACGTGGACGATCGCAGCTCGCAGACTTGTGTACTTGACAGCTAGCTCTAACTGTCATCCGTGTGGTTTCGTTGTTTGTTCTCTGCTTCTCTCGGGGCTTCTTTTGCTACTCTCTCCGTCCTAAAAAATGAATCGTTCTACTTTCTTCGTTTTAAATTAATTGTCGTCGTTGGTGTGCGTATCACTTAATTTTTAAGAAATAGTGTAACATTTATATCTCTAAATAAATTTATTAAAAAGCTAGATTCAAAAATCTTTCTAATGATACTATTTATGTATTATAAATATTAATATTTTTTAATATAAAATTACCGGTAGTTTTTTCTCAAAAAACGTAAGCGACAGACATTTTAAAACGGATGAGTACGGTTTAAATGTTGACCCGGAGAAAGAGTCGTTCTAGCCTCTCTAGTCAAATTACGGGACGGAGGGAGTATGATAGTAGTACTAGTACTAGGCTAGCCCATGGGAACGGGAAGTGACTAGTACCTGCTAAAAAAGTAGTAACTTCCTTCCATCTAAACAAGAATGGTATTATAATTTTATTATTCTAAATTCAATGTCTTAAATTTGACTAAGTTTGTGTAAAAGAACATCGACATTTATACTATTACAAAGTAAATGTAATTAGATTCACATATATGAATTATGGTTTCATGATATATCAATTAGGAGTCGTAATAAATAATGTCAACAATCTTCTCTATAAATTTAATTAAGAAAATTTATAAATAGTTTGATTTAAGAAAAAATATAGTACCAATGTCCCATGAGCGAACTGGCATGACACCAATATTTTTGAACTTGTCCATCCAAATTCAAGTTCTTGATTGGAATGACACCAATATTTTCTGGATTCATTTTCATGATTAACATTGTTCTTTCGATTGTAAGTGGCATATTCATTGACAGCAAAACACCTATACTAACCCCATCAATCTTGAGATCAAATGGCTCATTCTCTCAATGGGAGACGCTCGTAGACACTGGGTTTTTGAAGTAGCAGTATGCTCCTTTGTTTCGCAACTGGTCGATCATACAACTAACTACCCTGTTTGGTAGAGCTCCGCGTGGCTTTGTAGTAAGAAGCTAGAACTGTTTGGAGCCAGGCCAAACTTGCCCAACTCCCGACAGCTAATAGATAGTGCATCTTACCAATAAACTGGATTTCCATGTGAATCACGCTGACGCTTAGTCCTTCTCCGGCTTCTGTTATGACGCACAGATAGCACACAACTAGAGCCATTAAAATTCCGAGGACTTGACAGCTTCGTCATCCATGTGTACACGCTGACAAATGAGGATGCATATATATGTCCTGGTGTTACAAAGTCAATCGCTATGCTTAAGATAATCATCCAGGGCCAGTTCGGGGACAACCAGAGGCAATTAACACCGATGGTTCCCTATCATTTCTCCTGATGTCACTGGCTGCCACTGGGAGTCACATGGACGTTGTTTTCACGCTTTAAAACCTGTAAAATAACACGCAGTTGCTTGCCCATGTATCACTGGAATGGGAGCTCAGCTTCACGTCCGTGACAATTTTTGTCGATCTTGTCTTGGTTCTCCACTTGCGCACTAAATATTTGCCCCTTTCGGGCTCCCAGTCCTAATCCTTGAGAAAGTAAAGAAGCCAGACGTCTCGTCAGTCGTGTCATTTGCCGGTTAAGTACTTGGAACATTTGTTGTCTGGTTGCATATACAGTGCATTTTTAATGAAAGGCATTGCTGTCTGGTTCTCGCGTCAGAAAGTGGGATCTTCTTTTAGTCATTTGGTGCCTGCTCTTTCCTGCACTCCAGAACTCATCACTTGTAGGTGTAGTAGTACATTATTTCATTCCTTTCTGACTCTTGAACCTGCAAATTCCAGTAAGTTAACCCCTTGAAAGTTGAAGGTTGAAAACTATCTGCCAGAAAAAGAATATATTAACCCCTTGGAAGCTGAAACCATCAGGGACGAGCCATTTCAGTAGTCAAGCTGTTGTTGTTGCTTCACAAGCTGTTGTGTCGATCGAATGGTATGGACACACGGCAAGGCAAGCTGCTGAGGCAGATGTAAACGACATTGACTTGAGCCATCGTTTTATCACTAGCTGAAATCAGGTAAGGGTAACTTCAGAGCAATCCGCAGTTTAACCCCCCTCTGATTTCCTCATGGTGTCACATCAGTGTTTGGATTCTACCTCCCAAGTCTGAGAGTTATGACGTTGATGCTTTCACACATGCTGCACGCAGGGCCAAACTTTCCTTTTCTTCTCAGTCTCTACGTGTTGTTACCTCCCCGTCAGGTTAGACAGGCGAGTGTGTGGCTGCTTTCAAAGTTCAGACTGCAGGTTGAGTAGGCCTGCAAGCCAAAGGCACAGAGGAAAACAAAGATCTGGTGTGAAGCTGTGATGCACATATGCCGGTGTTTATCGTCCTGGGATGACCATCTTCTAGCATAACTTAGCTTCTAAATACTGTTATATTGTTTCCTTTTGCGATTACAAGGACAATTGATGAGAAAACAGCTTCAAGAGATCATTGTTTCCCCCTTGTCCCTTGAGTTTCAGTTTATGCGTCTCCGGACACCTTTACAGTCTCCATTCCGTTGAGCGATTCCTCGAGAGAAGTGCGTCAGTGGATAGGCGTAGTCACTAAAGGGTGGTGTTGACGTGTAAATGACAGTAGCATTGTTCAGTGGCTGCTCTTTTTTGACATTACCTAGTTATCCTTCGGCCAATGTTTTTTAGAAAGGCGGCCTTCGGCCAATGTCATGGCTTATCTTTCGAATTGTTTGGGAGATGTGTTTCTTTTTCTTTTAAAAAAGATGTATTTCTTTTCCTTGCTCTCTATTGTGTCTGGTTGCACCTTTTACTTTTTCTAACCTAGTTGGCCACACATTTTAATCACAAGTTTAGGTCGGTGTCTTACAGTTTGCCCCATGTTTTAATGACAAGTTCAGGCTGGCATCTTCCCGTCATAGTGCATCAACATTTCTTCCCCTTTTTTATGACTAATAAATGTACCCGTGTGTTGCAATGGGATGTTCAAACTTATTACGTGATCATCTAAACGACTTTTTATTCCGGACATTTGGGTGTCTATTTTTTTTAATAAAAAACTGTTGGAATATAAGTGAATTGTCCACCTCTCTCCATCAGCAGATAATTTGGAGTGTACATCCACAGGCGTGCTGCATCCTGGCGCGTTCTAAAATATCCTGAGTGTACTATCGCTGAGAGAGGAACAGACCATCTGTAGAATATGTCACAAAGATGCCTAGAAAGTGATGAAGCTAACCCATGTCTGTCATAGCAAACTCACGCTGGAGTGCACCAATGATATGCTTCAGAAAATCAGCTGAGGAGGCAGTGAGAACAATATCATCCATATACAGCAACAAATAAGCCATGTCTGTTCCACGTCGATATATGAAGAGCGAAGTGTCTGACTTTGTTTCAACAAATCCAAGTGACACCAGGTGAGAGGCGAACCTGTGATGCCAAGCACGAGGAGCCGGATTCAAACCATATAGAGACTTGTTGAGGCAGCAGACATAATCGGAGCGAGATGAATCCACAAAACCAGATGGCTGCACGCAATATACTGTCTCAACAAGAGTGCCATGCAAAAAGGCATTCTTCATATCCAGCTAATGAATGGGCCAATTCTGAGATAATGCCAAGGAAAGAACAACACGAACTATCGCGGGCTTGACAACAGGGCTGAAAGTTTCATCATAGTCCACACCGGGCCGCTGTGTGAAACCTCGGAGGACCCAGCGTGCCTTATAGCGATCAAGAGACCCATCTGCGAGCAATTTGTGTCGATAGATCCACTTTCAGTCACAACATTGACACCAGGAGGGCGAGGCATAAGGCTCCAGGTGTCATTGGTGAGCAGAGCATCGTACTTAGCCTGCATAGCAGCACGCCAATTGGGGTCTGACAGTGCATCACGAACAGAGCATGGGAGAGGCGACATGGGCACAACGTGGAGGTTGAGGCGATCCACGGGCTGTGCGATGCCAGCCTTTCCCCGTGTGCGCATCGAATGCGCATTGGTGACCGGAGGGATGGCGATCGGTCGAGTAGCAGCTGTACGGCCGGTGCCGCTGGCAACAACCTAGGCGCGAGCACTAGGGGCAGCAGAACCGGTAGTACTCGTGGGCGTCGTGGAGGTGGCGCCGTTGGCAACAGCCTGTGCGGGGTGCACAGGGGCAGCAACACCATTCGACGTGGATAGAGGCGTGAAGGAGGCCCCATGGGTAGCAGCGCTGGACCCAGGGGACTGGGGTCCTGTGCCAAGACTGGGCGACGCAGGGGTGGCCTCGGGCACGGGGTGTGTCGCCGAGGGATCAGCGGTACCTGCACACACAAAACGAGCTCCAGAAACTGAAGCGGTAAGATCATGATCATCGACTAGAAAATCCAGCGCGGAGGAGGCCATGGGTGTGGTAGACATGTCGGAGAAAGGAAACGAAGATTCATCAAAAACGACATGTCTAGAAATAAGAATGCGTTCCTCCTCTGCCCGGGGCACCGCGTCAGCACGGGCAGCGGCCTCGGCCGCGAGGCGATTGGTGGCCACCTTGTCCTTGGCTGCCTGGGCAGCCGCGGCTGCTGCGGCATCGGCGTCGGCGTCCACCATGGGAGACGGGATCAGCGACCGCACCCGGTGATGATGTCAACGACGGGGCAGGTGATCGGGAGCAGACCGGCGGCCACACCCGGCAAGGATAGTAGCACAGGATGTGGGAGATTGGCTCGGAGTCAGGCGCTGGCGATGAGATCGCGCGTCCGGCGACGAAGTCTGTAGCGGCTTGGCGATCAGATCGGCGACAGCGCGGGATGCGAAAGAGTAGGATCATAATGTGATTAGACTAAAGTTCAAGACACTGATAGACTTTGTGTTCCGAGGAGTAGCCAAGAAAAACACGCAAGGAGGAGCGGGCTGCAAGTTTATAGGGCGCTATGGAGGACAGGCGGTGCAGCTCCCCCATAGTACGTGTCGTACGAGGGTGGCGGGGCACCGTATGCGCCACCATAGGCGCCGGGAGGAGCACTGAACCCGCCATAGTGCGGGGCTGCGTGGAACGCAGGTGGTGGCGGAGGATGGCGTCCCGACGGGTCGTACGGCCACATGCGCACGGTGCCGGCCCAAGGGTGCACAAACGACGGGTGTACACCCGCACCGTGGTGGGCGCTGGGCTGTCCACCTGGGGGCGCACCAGCGTTGGGCGCTGGAGGGCCGCCACCAGCAGGGGCGCCGAGTCCACCGCGGCCGCGACGGCGTCCGGTTGCGCTGGCCCCCGGTCGGTGCAGCTGGACGCGGAGCAGGAGGCGCGCCCGGACGTGGTGGGGCAGCCGCGCCAGGTGCCGCTGGATGCGGTGTCGCAGCGACGAGGGCAGCCGGTGGGGACAGAGGACGGGCGTCGATCTCCATCTCCTCCAACAGGAGTGTGTACGAGCTTCAGAGAACGTCGGGAACGGCCTGTGCATCTTGAGGATGGACACTATGTGGCGAAACTTGCCCGTGGAGAAGCGTGAGCACCATCTGCCGATCGCCAATGGGGTCGCCGAATTCAGCGAGGGAGGCGGCTATGGACTCGAGGCGGCGGCAGTAGTCGGTGATGCTCAGTGACTCCTGGCGGAAGGTGCGGAACTGTGTCTCGAGGAGAAGGGCACGTGACTCCTTCTGGCCGAGGAAACCTAGTTCCTCCTAGGTTGATCCCCTATTTCCGGCCGGCTGCCCGGTGGCGGTGTACGTCAGCGTGCTGATGGCTCAAATTGACACGCCTAGTAAAGTTTTTGGAACAAAAAATGCATTTTTAAAGTTGATGGCTCAAATCTACACCCGCGCAAGTTGATGACCTATTATTATATTTTACTCTTTTTTTATTGTATCAAGACATGTGCTGCTCCAACTCGTTTTGGTACAGGAGGTGTAGAGATTTATCAATGAGTATATCATGCATTTTAATTCGTTTTGGGGCCAGACTTTGTGCTCGTACTTACATAAGAAACGAATGTCGAACCATGAAAACACTTGGTATTCCAATTCATTATGGAATTGGACTTTGTACCTGCTTGGGCACGCTACTCTAAAATGTATAGGCTAGAGAGATTGAGTCCATTGGGTCCCCATCGAACGACTGTGAGCGATGAAGACGAAGAAACATTTTGCTCTTTAGTATTGGTACCAAAAACCCTTGCATTGGAACGGGAACATACAATTTGTTTTTGGTGCTTGTGCAAATGATAATGAACTAACTGTTTTCATTGGATTTGATTAGACTTGGCCGAACTTCAAATCAAATAAATTTCAAGGCCCATAATGAATGTTAGTGCAATAAAATACTAAGTCCCATAGGAGATTAACTCTACTTAAATAAGTGTCTGTTTTGTGCATTGTTGTGGGGTTTAAGAAAGATGGAAGGCGAGCCAAGCATTTGCACGTGCACCACAACACGAATAAGCCAGGGTGGTTAAGTAAAGAGCTAAATGTGTGACACCAATAAAGATTTTGCATATCCAAAATTAAAGCAAGAAAGGTGAGAGTGAAGGATGATGCTGGAGAGATGAACCAATGTGGGAGTGAGAGATGGAAGAATTTTTTTTTTTTTACACTTTATTATCATTGGCTCGTTGTGACGAATGGACAGACATGTCTATGACCAGGCTCACTGTATAGTAGTGTCAATCTCCAGTAGATGGTCATTGTGAACGCTTGTGAGGAGGTCGCCACTACGCCAACCCACAAAAACGAATGGCCAACCATGTCTGTGACCAGGCTCGCTGTAGTAGTGTCAATCTCCTGATGATGGCAGCACAGTACGATCCTTGCCTTGGCGTTTGACCTCGCGTAGCCATGCTCAATTTTGGTAAGGCAACGACGGTCCGCGATGGGGCATGGATGTGGGGTGAAGGATTTTAGAGCTTCGTTTGTGTTCGGCTCCACGTTTAATACCATCAGTGGTGGCACCTTTGGCCTCACGTTCCGTGTTGAAGGTATTATTGTGAGGTCCGGCAGGCGGTGTTCGGCATTGGTGGTGTATGTGAATGTCCTTATTTCCTTTGTGGAGGCATCGTTGAGGAGACCATGTTCGTCTCGTGTTTGTTGCTGTTGTGCTGGTTTGGCACGGTTTTGGTGCTACTGTTGTCAAGATAATTTTTTTATTATTCTGTGTTTTTTTGAAGTTACTCTACCAATGGACGCCCGATAAATTTCTTATCGGTTTGTTATTTTAAGTTACTCTACCAATGTAGATTTATATAGATTAGGAATAAAAGGAAACTCGTTTCAGAAGGACGGGTACTATCTGAGTTTCAGAAATGATCTCCAGGCTTTTTGGCGGTTTGGCTGCTCCGTCAGGTCAAGTGCTCAACAGCTGCCAAGAGGTTGACGTCTCATGGAACCGGAGAGCGAGACGGAAGAGAAATCTGGCAGCAGTCCAGACTCCAGAGAAGCAAATGTGTTGCTCTTCCGGTCTCGCAAACCAGTTTTATTGCTTCAGACGACAGAGCACAAGATCGAAACGTACAAGTAAACTCCACTTTCTTATTATTACTTCTAATACTGGTAATTTACAAGCAAAGGCTTGGCTGATACATAACTACATATATATATATATATATTGGGACCATCCCAAACATGATCTCATCTGCTGTTCCCCACTTTACATGCTGAACCCCTCCTGCTGTCGGAAATTCTCGGCCCGGCCATTGCTGGATTCAGTCAGTTCTAGCGTGAGATCACCAGCCCTGGCTCGGGGAGTAGTGATGTGTGATCGTCGAGGGCTCTGGATGTCGAGAAAGTTCGGCTGACGGTGCACGGCCGGAGGCGTCGGGAGGTTTACGCGGTGACCGAGGTCTCCATCGCGACGCGTGGTTCGCCGTAGAGCACGTCCTCCTTGGCCTTCTCGGCCTCCTCCCACAGCTCCGGCAGCGCCTCCCTGATGTTGTGGATGCTCTCCAGCGCGTGGTCCGCGCCCTTCACACGCTGCGACTTGCCCACCAGCACCGTGTGGAGGCCGATCTGCTTCCCGGCCTGGATGTTGCGTACGCTGTCGTCGAAGAAAATCTGCGGCAAATCAATCAGGTAATGAGCTTTCGTCAGGGACATCATGGTCGTCAAGCAGAAAAATAAAATAACAAAAAAAGGCCTCTTCAGGTGTGAATGCAATGCAACGTCGTCAGGAACAGGAGTGGAAAGAAATTGCGTTGGGTGCCAGAGCTCGGAGGAAACTTACCGCCTTGTGGGGGTTGACGTTGGCGATCCTGAGCGCCTCCTCCATGGCGTCGACGTTGGGCTTGCACAGGACGGGGGTCTTGGGCAGCTCGTCGGCGGTGCCGGAGCGGGCGAAATGGCCGGCGATGTCGAAGATCTCAGTTGCCTCGTCTCCCTGAGGCGGGCACGGCGGGTTCAGGGTCTCGAAGCAGATGATCCCCTCGAAGCAGTCCTCCAGGCCCAGCCTCTTGAGGGCTCGCACGGCGTGGACCATATCGCCGTTGGTGAATATCTGAAACGTGCCACAGGTATAACAATTCAGCAACTCGATTCTTGTCCGAGGGAGGAGAAATTTGTGTCGTCTGATGAGGAGAGGACGCTTACAAGTTTGCGGATGCGCAGGTTCTTGAGAATGTGCTTGAGAACAGGGTCAGGCTTGATGTTTTCGTACGGCAGCCTTCCATGGACGAAGGCGTGGTACTCGTCGTAATCGAAGCTGTAGCCGATCGCCTGGGGAATCCAAAAGGAATGGGGCCTTTTCAGTTCACTGACTCACTAATAGAAAAGAAAAAATCGAACAATTCAAGGGATCAAGAAAGCTAACGCGATACACGTACCCTGAGGCCAGCCATGGTGGTGCCGTAGTTCTTGTACAGCAGATTGCCCAGGTTCTCGATCTTGCTCTCATCAATACCCAGCTTCTCAACCATGTAATCTGTAATGAATGGTTGCAGGCATTCAGTTCACTGAAAGTTCAGACAGTAGTGAAAAACAAGCAGCAGCAAGTAACAGCAGGAGAAGAGGAACCTCACCTTTAATGTTATTCGTGACACGGCCTGCGATCCCGGAGCTTAGCGGGTACAGGGTGTCGTCGAGGTCTGCAGGCAAGAACAAGCAGGTCAGAAAACCATTGGATTCCGTGAAGAAAACAGAGGAACAAGTGCAACAACAGAACGAAACAAAAATAAAGACAGCAACAAGCGGCGACATTTTTGCAGGGAAGCAGAGCATTTGCAGAAAGTGAAGCAAAGCAGCGGCTTACCGAAGAGCAGGCAGTCGAAGTTGGGCTCCTGGACCTTGTGGCAGCGGTCTTCGAACTCCATGTCTGGGGACTGTTCTGTAGAGCGAGCTGCAGAGGAGGAGGAACTGAGATTAGCAGGCAGTCTGAAAATTTCTCCCGAGAATTCATTCCATCCTCAAATTCCAGTTCAGTATTGTCATTATTTACACCTCCCTCAAAATTTTATCATCATTTCTAGAACTAAAATCATCATTTCCAACCGAATTAGCAATCCCATCATTTCCCCATCAAATTCCAGCTCGGAGTTCGTCAGAGCTCTGAACCGACCCACATTTGCAGCGGCCAAGAACGGAGCGTACCTAGCAAGCAGCTCAAGGCTCGCGGACTGCAATGCAACACAGCTCGCGCAGCAGCTGCAGCAGCGGCAGAGCTGAGGCACAGCAGCGGCGAGACGGGTCTCGAGGCTTCAAGAGAGCTCTGCTGCGCACCAAAGGCGAGAGAGAGCAGGAGGCGGAGGGGGAGGAGAGGAGGCGGGGGCGGGTGGCTTTATATAGGCGAGGCGCCGAGGCATGGCTGGCTCCCGGTCCGGTCTGAATTAGCAGCCGCGGTTAGCAGCTGACCAGTCCAATGGCGTGCTCGTTAACATCCAGTTGTTAAACAGCCTCCGCAGCCGTGCCGCCGCCCAGCTGTCGCCCCATGATTGGCCCTAACAAACCATGGTGGGGCAGTGATTTTTTTCGCCCCTTCTTCCCGGACTGCCCCTCAATCTTTCTGGAAAGTTTTGGGGAGGAGCGGAGAACAAGAATTTCATTCGTAGCAGAACAGACACGAAATTATTATTGGAAGTAGTCCATATATTTTTATATGGGCACGGGCACACGGCTGACGCACGCACGGTCATGTAATTAGCATGCCGATTGGCGAGCACACGTTTTCTCGTCCGGCCCCGGCAGCGAAACACTGTCTTCGTTGATGCCCACGGCTACCGCGGTCTCTAAACCCAATGGTGTGCTTCAACTCTGAAATAAGTGTCTCCGCCTCGAGTAGTGTCTCACCTGTCGATTGTTGAGACAATGCGCTATATAATGATGACAAAGCCACATATATAAGTATATAACATATTATTATTAGATTACATCAAGGTAGGATTTCTTGGCATATGCAAAATCAAATGAAGATTGTGTCCTATTCTTTCAGTGTTAAGCTATAGTATGTGTTAATTTAGGTAAGAGCATCTAAAAGTGACTATATGTCCTTCCTATATGCTAGCTAAAATATAGCCATCTTCTATTCCAGATTTTCGCTAGCCCACGAGATATAGGAAAACTATTGGAGAGTGAAATTATATAAAAACGATTCTTATGTAATTGACTCTCTAATTTTCAGAGAGTGAGATTTAAAAAAGCTCTTTGTGAGAGGGAAAAACCAATTTGCACATCATCACGAGCCGGTGAATCATCTGTTGCCCTAGCTCTACTCACCGATCAGCACCTGTGTGGTTGTGTCTTCTCCAGTGTTGACACCTACGCGTCTCTGTGACCTGGGGCGGCCGGACCTTTGCTCCGCTCCTGGCCACCACCTACATACCCTAATCATTGCATCGACCTCTTTTCTCTAAAGACAACGCCTCCATCAGTGATACTGGCTAACCCCCACCCATGCCAGGGTTCGTCCACCTATTGTCGTCTAGACTGTCGCCACCTCTAGTTTGACGGCCTCTCCCCAACCTCTTTTCCGAGAAAAAAAACTCAACCCTAAAACTAGAAAGCCTGACCACTAACCAGGCTTGAGGTTGTCGGATCCACTCGACTTGTCATCATAGGAGGGCTCAAGGTAGCTGGATCCGCTCAACTTGTTGGAGGAGGAGGAGAGCTTAGAGTCACCGGAAGGAGACATTGGATCCTTGTCCGCCATGGAATTGAGGGGAGAGCGGGCAACGAGTGTGGAAAAAGACGAAGGAAGCAAGGACGATGAGTGTACAAAGTGCGAACTGGTCCTGACGAGACAATATATAAGGCACTTGGTCGTGGAATGCTCTATCTATCTATCTATCTATCTATCTATCTAGATCTACGATATCTATAACTAATATTAAAAAAATAAAAGTTTCTTTGTCATCTCCTACTCTCTTTCACTATCCGTTTCTAATTTATTATGATCATTATATAATTGTTAATATCTATACCTAATATTAAAGAATATGTTTTGTCTTTCATCTCTTGCTTTTTCCTCCGTCTCTAAATTATTATGGATATTATTATAGTCATACATATCCATATCTATTTATGAATCTATACTTAACAATATATAAACAGTAAAACTTCGTAGAGATAATATATAGTAATTCATATCTATATCTTTATCTATATCCGTATACACACGTATAGTTATGTGTATCTCTCTCTACACCCACCTAATATTAAAGTGCAAAGTCTATTTATTCTCTCTCACACACCTCTCTTCTGTCCACCGTCCGATGTCTCACACTCTCGTATTTCTTGCCTTGGGTTTGAGGCTGCAAAACCTTTGTTGGTATCACACCACTCATGTCATGTTAAGCTTGAACAAATCCATTCATATCTATGCGGGCATGTGGCATCGCCTTCTACCCCTATTTAAATTGGCTATGCTCCGGTCAATTTCATATACGAGATTAATCGTTCATTGCACTAACACTTTATCATAGACATTGAAATGTATTTAATTTATGGTTAGACCAAGCTCAGTTAATCAACTAAAACCAATAAAAACTAATCCATCATGAACATCATGCAACATTAGTATACGAAACCTGACTTGTTTGTTAGCAATGTACTATATTATAGTATGCAGAAGAAGGGACCAGAGACACAGCGCGTCGCACGAACGCTGATGACAATACGTATACTGTACGTATTATGCATGAATAATGAGGCATTATTAAAGTATATGATGAGGAAGTTGTTCAGACGAATTAACCAAGGGGGAGACCTGACCGGGCATTGCCTGCCAGTTGGCACCCCGTTGACGTGTGTCCTGACGATGCAAATTATTGTTTGGTCAGAAACTAGCTTGTTCCAAAATATATGGGCATGCACGGCAAGGCAGCAATTATGTGATGTTAGCGGATCACTGCTCGCCGATTAGATTAAATATGGACCATCATTGAGCAAGCAATGCAACCGATCGAAGGAGTCTGGAGAAAAAGAAACCTTGCAAAAATGATGATGGGGATGGAGGAGGAACGGGGAAAACCGATTTTACTGTGCGTGGCTGGCAGTAAATCGCGCAGGAATAGAATATGCCGATAGATAGGACGAGGAGGATATGGCGGCATGGAAAATCTGGAAATGGTTGGATCAGAGGGCAAAAGGGGTTCATGTGGTTGTGTAGGCGCAGCAAACTTGAGCCGCTTCCCCTCTCTGAAAGTCTGAACAACGGATTTGTTTGTCCTCTTCAAGTTGCCCTCTGCTAGAGAACGGTCTCCTCCTTTTTCTTGGACACGACTTGTCGTTCAACCAACACCTGTCAAATTTTTCTTGAATGGGAGATTACACTTGTCAAGACTTATTGCCATGCGAAAATTTCACCGGGGAATCGCGCCCATGCGTGTGTAGTTTTGTTGATCGGCAGGAGTTGGACTCGGCAAAGCAACGACGAAGCTACTACTAACAACAGGTTCGCGATCGCGCAGTCAATGAGACGGCGGGGGACGCCGGGACGGATTAGTATCGCCAGTGGCAGGCGGGCAGGCAAGGCACAAATCATTTGAGTGTGTCCAATTATTGGAGCAAATCATTTGATAGTGGCCGTGATGGGCCACGTGGCGTCCGAAAATCACCCATTTTTTGCCTGGCGCACGGGCCGACGCGTCAATACCCACATCATACGCGCGCCCATCGTGATCCTAAAAAAGGAATAACTCCCAGAAACATTTTTATATAAAAAAAAAATTAACTCCTCCCGGTCGAAATGAAATGGAATGGTGTCCCGTCGTGGTCTCCTTGGTAGGACGAGAGTACGAGACAAAACTGAAAACCAGCGGAGGTAAAATCGTGTGATCGCCGTCGAGTCGTACCGCTGCTGCCCGGAGCCAACGGGTACGAGGCAGATTCGCTCCGGCCATTGGTCGCCGCGGGGGCCGCCGCCTCGGCTCGGCTAGTGCCCGCCGGGGTTGACATCAAGCGGCCGCGACAGGCGCGCGGGTACGGACGGGCACGCGTTTGTGATGTGCGCGCCCCGCGTTGGGTGGCTGCGGCGCGCGCGTCGTGGCGTGCCCGCGCCCGCGCCACACGTTCCCTCGCTCGCGCCGTGGACCGTGGGATGCCGTGCTGCCTTGCTTGGTCGCTGGTCCCCGTCCCCTGCTTGCTTGCTTGGGGGCGCGCGCGCGCACGGGGTGCTCGCCTGCCTGCTCGGTGCGTGCCCTGCGGCGCTGCTGTACTGTCTGGGTTGCTCGCGCTCTCGACGCGTCCACCACGTACGCTCGCCGACGCCGGCGTGATGGAATGCGACGGGTGGATGGCGCGCTGCTTGTGTTGTGGTTTCGGTAGAGGTTCTCGAAATATCTGGCGTCTCCGAGACTCCGGCGATCGATCGATCCGGCGAGATATGGGGCATGTAGTTATGGCGAGGTGTACGTGACTGGCAGAGATGGACGGACCCGTGCTTCGTCGGTGACAGGGTTTTTTTTTTTCTCCTAATTTTTTGAGAGGCTACGTTCCTGTGGGCTTGTCATTTTTCATTTTCACTACTGTGGTTTAATTGTAAGCACACAAGATTCCCTCGGGGAGGAAAAAAATCCGCACATTTCAAAGGGAGCCTAAATTTTCTCTAGGACGGGAAGGAAGTCTAGCGAGAGGTTTGATGGGGGCACTTTTGATAATAAAAACAAAGAGAAAAAAAAATCTATATAGCTGCCAATTAGGCTTTGTACTTTTTATGCCAATTAAGTCTGTCTTGCCAGGCATCATCACACGTCCTAATTCTCGCTAAACCTAGGCACTGACTTTAGGGACTCTATAACCAGCAAAGGGGTAGGCGGCAGGCATGTCATGGAGCTGCATGTGTGTGTGTGTGTGTCATGGCGAAGCTACCAGAGTGGAGGGAGCATGCAATGCAATGCAACCGGGCCGCATGCAACAAAAGCTCAAATATCTTTGGCCGCTAGTACGAAACCAGTAGTACCACGGACCGGACATGGCTGCGTGAGATTCAAGCGCACCGGGCACTGGCAGCGCAATAATTCTGCTGTCAGTGAGCTGCGACGCACCACAACAATTGCCAGGCAGGCAGGCAGGCACCGGCACCCTTTGCCGTACTGCACTAGCATTGGGGGTCCAAAGTCCAAACCGGTGTACTGCACCAATTGGATTTCTCTCGTGTCCCCGTCTCCCTTGGCCGCCTTGCTTGCATTGGGCAACCGACAATAATAATAAATAATAATAATGAAGCCAATGCAGCCAGGTACGTACAATCTCCAGAGTCCGGAGCACCTCGTCATCATGCACGCGTACGTACGCTGGCAACTTGGCAAGGATTATTTGCAGGGAGTTCCTTCTTCTGAAAACTTACTAGAAACACGTCCTCGTCCGGTGCAAATTCCATATATATATATATATATACACACACAATATAATTTCGACGAGAGCATCAGGCTAGTTGGGATTGTTCTTGCATTGGACAGAAATGAATTATTGGGAAACGAACGAATTGAAGATAAGAACGAACGAATCGAATGATTATTACCGGCTGACCGAGATCGAGATGTAGGGAACGGAACCATCAATAATTCAGGGAGACAGCACATCAGGCTATGGCGTGCGGCCAGTGTGCTCTAGCGCCACTGCACTAATCATTGGCAGCCATTTGTGCAGTGCAGTGCGTGGTCGCTGTGTTTTAATTTAATTTGATGTTTGTTTTCAATTAGTAGCTGACACTGGATCGGAGAGCGCTGCACGCATCATCGTGTAAGCATCTATCATCCAGATCGAGCTGCTGGCTGGCTAATTAATCGGCGGGCAGCTAGCTTGGAGTGTGTGTGTGTGTGTGTTGGACTGTCAGCTCAGCTCACCACCAGCCGCCATCGGGTCCATCTGGTACCGTGGCACCACTTTCTGCACTGCTGTCCAGTTTTGCTGCTTGGCAGGAAGCACACAATTAATGAGCAAGTCCAACAAGCAAGCTAAGCTGGAATGTAGTAAGTAAACGTGAGAGTTACTAAAAACAAAATGCCTAACACGAGCTGTTAAAAAAAGCCGTAACACATGGTGTGCTATACTACTACGAATCGAGTATGTCTACTGATGACTAATAACCCGGGGTGCTATTTCGCTGTCTGCCGTGTGGATCGCAGCAATAATTTGACGACGACGACCACCTCGGCGAGGCGCACGCGACGTCGCGTTGCGCCTCTCGCGTCGCTGGAAGTCAGTCGTCCGCAGCTAGCGTACCGTGCTCTCGGTTTTGTTTATGCTGGCGAATGACGATGGGCGACGCCAGCAGCCACGGTGTTGTTTATCCTTGGCAGTCAGTTTAAAAGGATCGTCGAGAGATCCGCCGCACGGGGCCTATCGTCTGGGACGGTTCAACTACCGCAGCGCAGCCCTAAGTTTACTTTGGACACTGATGAGGAAGGAGAGTACTGGACTGTGGCGATCGCGTCTGTTCACACTTCACATTGGAGTCAGCACATAACCAGTGGATGGACTGATGGAGGCATCCCTCTCTCCGGCCTCTGCAAGTGTGCACTTAACCAATGCGATTCTCGTTTAGTGTCAGTTTCAGCAGTGGAGTGTGGTATCAGCCATCACGTGGCTCCAAACGTACTGTCCTCTACTCCGTAGTAGCTAAGATGTTTTTTCTACCCAATCCCGATACTGTATATGATTGTGTGTGTGCTACGCATACTGTATATGCTTGCAGACTGAAGAAGTGTACCGCTGTCGATCGTTCATATTCAGCAACTGCAATAGCGCGAGGACACGACAAATACATGCGTTGAATTAAGCGAAGTTTCAGTTTCAGACGCACATCACCTAGAGAGAGCTCGATTCCACCGGTCCGTCACATCAGATTTCTCAGTTCTGCTCACGGACTAACCGTTCGTCGTCTCGCCGTCCGTCCTCAGGGCGAGCAGGTATACATCGAAACCGTCGCAAGAGGACAAGTCTTCTACTGATCATGGGTCGTCGAGGCACACAGTTCGCAGTTGCGTGCCGATTGCCCAAAGCCCCGAAAGAACACTGGCCGCCTTGCCAAAAGCACGCACTACTAGTGAGTAGCCCCTGATGGTTACATACCTTACCCCAGCTCAGAGCTGGCGCGCAGTGAAGAGCAGTGCTGAAGCCACTTCTATTCTACAGGCGCAGGACGGATTGGATGGAGGGTGCACTGGTGCAGTGCAGCTAACGACGACGGATCCCCCTTGGAATGGAATGAAGGGAAAAAAAAAAAAACTGAAAATGTGCCCTCCACGTGGCGAGCTCAATGAATGCCTGAAAGCGGCTTGCATGGAAGTGCCCCCGGAAACTTGCATGGAGTGAAGTGACGACCGACGAGAGGTGTGTGTTGAGCAGGCAGACTCCGAACGAAAAGTCCAGAGCCGAGAGTGGCAGGGCCAAGCTGGCCTGAGATGGATCGACGCGACGCTGTTGGCTCTAGTATCCCGGACGGGCGTTGGTTCTTTCTGTGCTGCTTCGACCCTCACCTTTTCCTCTACTATAATCAGCGTCGCGTTAGCTTAGCTTAGCTGCCCAGCCAGGACCACGCGCACGGGTCTCATGGCGAATGCGCGCCAGTGGGCAGTGCCGCCGCGACGGCTGGGCGCATGATAATTGATGGCATTGTCAACCATCTTTCATGAAAGATACAGCACGACGCAAGTAGGTCTAGAGTCCGAACACTGATGATTTGAAATATGGAGTCTGAACACTGTGGACATGAACACGATGCCAGAGATCTTTTCTTTCGCGTAAAAACTAAACGGGGTCCCCGGTCTCCTCTCTGTTTATTTTACTCTCCAGTTTGCGTTCTTTATGCAATCTGCTCCTTTCTTTCTGGTGTCACTGTTGTTCACGCAAAGGTGCAAAAGGTCACTGCAGTACTGCTGTTCAACTGCCAAATATCTTTAGAACAATCTCTATAGGAGTATTAGTATGCTCATGTCAAAATCGATTCTGCCCTTTTTCTCTGACGAGGCAACCAGACTATCGCCCACCCTATGAGGCTATGTGAGGCTGACTGCCAGCTTTTAAATTTTTTTTTCCAGAACACGACTTCACGTGTCTTTTTCATTAAGTAGAAGAAGGCCGAGGCCGACGAATACAACGCAACACATCCACGGAGATCGTGGCCACAAACACAAAGGAACACGAAAACAAACACTACACGACAACAAGAAGAGAGAAAGGCCCCCTCGAAGCCACACCACACAACTCCGCGAGGCGAGTTGCAACGTCACAAGGCCGAAACTCAGGAGCCGCTACCCCGCTGGAGCGACCGCGGGGGGCATCACACGCTCGGCGGCGACTGCACGAGGTGGATCTAAACACAATACATCGGTGGTCGGTAACAGCAAACCACGACAACAGCACAAGCACCGAAGCATCTTCAACCAAGCATGACGAACCTGAGCGACCGCGGAGCAGAGCTCACGCAAGAGAAGGCACTACTCCAGTGCCAAGCACACGGCGGGGGAGCAGCTCGCGACATGGACAAACAGGTCGGACAGGCTATGTAGGAGTTCGTAGGGTTCTTCAACGCAACCTTCATGAAGGAGATGACGCCCGCGGATGCCAACTTCGTTGCGGTGCCACCCACTGGAACTTTCGTTCCCGAACTTTCGGTAGCCGTCGCCGACAGACAGAAAGACGATGCCTTCAGGAAGGTGATGACGCGGCCGCCACCGTCGTCGGCCCAAGGCACAAGGCCTGGGATGGGATTTTCACCCTAGATTCCGTAGCCCACAGCGCGCCGCAGCCTGCAGGAGCGCCTTCAGCAGGTGGCTTGGGCCGGAATTGGCAAGTCCACCAACCCACCGCAGGGGAGGACGAGCACCGACGCCCGCATCGCCGCGACCCGCCGAAGCACTGCTAGCGGGGTCCATCAACCCACCACCACCGGTGGGGAGGACGGGCGCCTTTGGTCCAGTCGCCGCCAAGCGTTCAAGAGCCGCCGACAAGGAAGCGTGACCGGATCTGGCCCGTCCATTGACCCACCACGGTGGGGAGGACGAGCACCGCCACCGCACGCCGGAGCGCCGTCGGCCGGGCGGCACGGGCCGGAACTGGCATCACCGCCGCCCTACCACCCACCACCGCCGATGGGAGGGCGGGCGCCGCTGGCCCAGGCGCCGCCTTCCGCAGCATCCACCGGCGGAGCAACGCGGGCCGAATCCAGCCCGTCCATCGACCCACCACCCCGGTGGGGAGGACGAGTCGCCGCCCATCATGTCGGAAAATGCCCTTGGAGAAGGAAGCACGCGCCAGGGTGCTCCCCGGCCTAGACGAGCCGAGGAGGGCCGGACCGGCCATCCTGCCGCTTGCCCCGACGGGGACGAGCCGGACCGCCGCCGCCGGCTGGAACCCTAGGGCAGCCGCCGGGGACACAAGCCACCCGGGCCTCCCCGACGCGAGATCCGGCCGTGGAGGGGCCAGATCCTGTCAAGGGAGGGCCGGACCTGGCCACACCGCCGCCGGTGACCGCCGGCGCCGGTAGGTGGAGAAGGGAGGGGGAGATGGGGAAGACGGGAAGGACGAGGACGTGGGGGCGTAGGTGGAGCCTTTTTTAGCCCCCTGCTAGCTGCCAGCGGCGGCGATGAGGAGCGGCGGCGGCGGCCGGGCTGGCGGAGATGGAGAAGGGGTCTTGGAGGTGGCGGCGGGGAGCCCTCGATCGCCCCCCGCGAGAGGGAGACCGCCTGCTTTTAAAATGATGGTGTTACCATGTCAAAATTCTGAAACAGAAGACAGCCATAGATTAGTGTAGTTTCCACGTAAGCATCATAAGTTATGCGGCCACTCCTAAATTGTCCAAACGAATGAACCTTAAGCAAGAACTTTAAAACACAGTTTGCCACTTTATCTTGTCCCACCCATCATAGACTCATTTCCTACAACAATTTGCCACAAATGTGGCTTCAATTTTTCTGACAAATACAGTTTTGCAAAGGTTTGGCGTGGTAAACCGTGACACCAACTAAACAGACTCTTCTTCTATAATTGGGTCCATAAGTGAATCCCTGCACATTGAGGACAGTTTTTTGTCAAACATGATATTATTTCTCTTCAGCTAAACAAACCAACATCTCACACTTGTACCCACCAACTTTAGGAATGCAAACTTTGGGTCTATTGCCTGTAGCCAATTCCCATATAAATTATGAATCGAGGCCTTGTTTAGATGCTGAAATTTTTTTAACTTCGTTACTGTAGCATTTTCGTTTGTATTTGACAATTATTGTCTAATCATGGACTAATTAGGTTTAAAAGATTCGTCTCGTGATTTATAATTAAACTTTATAATTAGTTATTTTTTACCTATATTTAATGTTCCATGCAAGTGGCTAAACATTGATGTAATTGAGAAAAAGTTAAAAAAACTTGAAATTTGTGGTGCATCTCAACAAGGCCCGAGGCGCGACACTATGGATTTTAGGGATGGTTCAGGGCTATTGGCCATGACATAATGAGGGGTGGTACTTGTGCCACCACCAGCGAAGATCAAGGCACAAAACCCTATAAACTCCCCAAACCATGGTTCGTTGTACTCTCATTGCCCTTCGGTATATAACATTAGGCATGGATTCCTGTAGACGGAAGGGGGGATCAGATCCAAGATTAATTTATCAAACCCTATATTAATAGTATATCTCTCTCCTACAATCTCTCTCCATGTGTGCATGTTTTTGTCTGTCCCTCTCTGTTATAAGGGCATTCTAGCATGAAGAACACCACTGCTCGGCGTAGGGCCCTAGACACCCGAACCAGAATAACCACTTTGTGTCTTGAGTATACTTAAGCAAAAATGTTAATTAATATGATATAATATTATTTTGCTTAAGTAGCACCTCATCTAATCTAATAAAAATGAAACCCCTGAGAATCCCGACAGTAGTATAATCGGTCGATAATGACGCAACGTGTGAGAGTTACTGGTGAGACTTTTCTAGTGAGGGTTGGAGCGCTGGAGGGCTGCGTCTCAGCAGATGGACTAGACAGATACCCCTAGCAACGTGCACGGCAAATTATTGATCTCGTGGGTCACGCGCTCCCTCGTGCTGGACGGCGGACTAGAGTAACCGGCTGTGGACGCTTGTTTGTGGTTGCAGATCTCTCTGTGACGATGGAACGCAACTGCTACAGGCCTGGCCTACGAGCAACAAGAGATCGAACAAGCTGTCAAAGCTTGTACATTAGTATACGTGAATTTGATGGACTGAGTAAGATTGAAAGGGTCGTTTAGACCACTCCTGATTGGTTGGAATGATGATCTTTATAAATGATAAGTAATGTATAATATATATATGTATGATATCCCCTCTTTGTGTGGATGTTGAAACGACTGAAATTAAGTATGCAAATAACGTCGAGTCAGATCCTGGCTAAAGGAAAATCCAAACAGCATAGCTGTTCATAAACAAACTCCACAAATGTTTGTGACAAAAATCCAAAATCATTCTTAGGCCGGTCACATCTCTCTTTATCAGAGTTTCGATAATGTGGCGTAAACAATTTTGTTTTTCCGGTCACGTCTACTTTGTATTTTATAACAAGACCGTGATCCTTCGTAGGGTCATATCCTTGAAATCAATATATTTGGAATATTGGCGCTCAGCGACGCGTTGAGCTTCTGCAGCCATGTCTTATTATAGGACCCGCCGCCTTCGGCGCCACATGTATCACAATGCGCCAGAACCAGACCAGAGGATCGTTGTAACGAACTTGGCTTGGAACAGGGGATTTGGGATGGATTTGGGATGAATTTAGGAGAGAACTGGCCGATTTTATTGATGAATTGAACCAATGTTTGATACAAGCGGCAAGCCATTGGATGTTCTACCAGGATTGCTAACCAGAATTGCTAACTAATTAACTAGTACAAGATGGTTACAAGATTCCTTGCTTCGTTCTGAAGCCTCAGCGCCTTTTATCCCCTCCGAACGCTCCTCCGCTCCGTTGCCAACAGTAGTCCCCGTGACATGTCATGACGGTTGGTGGCCCATCTGTCAGCGTACTCCTGACATTCCCCCGCCCTTGAAACCCAGACTGTCCTCAGGCTAGTGGATCTTGCACTTGACGCCGTGGCACATCCCTTTCATCTTCCCATTTAGCCATAGCCGCCGGTAAGGAGTCCCACTGAACCAGAATCTGGTTAACTGACCGAGCACCTCTTCGAATGACTCTGGACTGCAGAATCTTCTGTGGATAGTACACCTTGGCCGGGTCAGTGCTTACTGAACTTAAGTCATCAGCCACCACAGTATCAGCTGGCACATGCTTCTTGAGCTGTGAGACATGGACAACCGGGTGAATCCGGCTGTGCTGGGGCAGATCAAGCTTGTAAGCCACTGAGCCCACTCTAGCCAACACAGTAAATGGTCCATAGAATTTGAAGGAAAGCTTCTTGTTGGTCCTGTTAGCAACAGAGGACTGAACGTATGGTTGTAGTTTCAGATATACCTTGTCACTAACTGAGAATTCCCTTTCCTGTCTGTGTTTATCAGCTTGAGCTTTCATCCTTTGCGGAACTCACAATAGTTGCTGCTGGATGAGCTTTCTATGTAACTCCTTGTTCTGCATCCATTGCTCCAGATCAGGTACTGTACTAAGCTTGAGGTTTTCAATGCCCAGTTGTCTTGGAGTATGATCATAGATTACTTCAAATTGAGTTTTGCCCAATGCTGAGTGATATGAAGTGTTGTACCAGAATTCAGCTACTGACAGCCATTTGCTCCATTTGGTGGGACAAGAGTCGACTGTGCATCTCAAGAATCCTTCTAGACACTGATTCAGTCTCTCAGTTTGTCCATCACTTTGAGGATGATAAGATGATGTCATGCATAACTGGGTATCCGACAAGGTGAATAATTCTTGCCATAGAGCACTGGTGAAGATAGGGTCCCTGTCAGTAATGATGCACTTAGGTAGCCCATGTAGTTTGTAAACATGCTCCGTGAATACCTGAGCAATCTTCAGAGTAGTGTATGGGTGATGGATGGGAATGAAGTGGCCATATTTAGAAAACTTGTCAATGACCACCAGTATGGCATTGTACTGGTCAGACTTAGGAAGACCTTCCACAAAGTCCATACTGATGACATCCCAATTCTTGGATGGCACTGGCACTGGTTGCAGTAACCCTGGTGACTTGGTGTGCTCAACCTTGGCTTGCTGATAGATCTGACACTGTTGCACAAATTGCTGCACATCCTGCTTCAGGTGAGGCCAAGCAAAGAGGGACTTAATTCTGCTGTAAGTAGTAGTAATGCTTGAATGACCCCACAAGACACTAGCATGTAAAGCTTGAATAATGTGCTGTTGAGCCACCTTGTTATAACCCACCTAGACTCTGCCTTGATATCTAATCAACCCATCCACTAAGGCAAAGCCTTTGTCATTCTGGCCAGAAACACTGAGTTCTGTCAGAAGAGCTTTATCAGCTGGGTGATCCTCATAAGCATTTTTTTAGTTTTTGTGCCCAGGTTGGCACACACTCAGATACTGCATGCAAGTCAGCACCTGGACTGCATCTGGATAAGGCATCAGCTGCAGCATTGTTGATACCTTGTTTATACTGAATTTGGTAATTCAAGTCCATCAGTCTAACCATTGCCTTGTGCTGAATTTTAGATGTCACTCTCTATTCAGTCAGATAGAGCAGGCTCTTGTGATCAGTCTTAATGGTGAACTTATGATTCTACAAGTATGGGCGCCATTTTTCAATATCCATCAGGATAGCCATGCACTCCTATTCATACACTGACAGAGTTTGGTTCCTTGGACACAGGTGCTTGCTGAGATAGGCCACAGGATGACCAGCTTGCATCAAGACAGCTCCTATGCCATAATCACTGGCATCTGTCTCAAGCACAAATAGCTGCTCAAAGTTGGGCACAACTAATACTGGAGCTTGTGTCAGTTCCTGCTTGAGCAACTGAAAGGCCTGTTCAGTGTTAGATGTCCACTGAAAATGACAACCCTTTTTTAGCAGTTCAGTCAATGGTCTTGCTATCACTCCATAATGTTGAATGAACTTCCTGTAATAGCATGTGAGCCTCAAGAATCCCCTTAACTGCTTGATGTTGGTTGGAGTAGGCCATTGCTACACAGCTTGGACCTTTTCTGGATCAGTGGCTACCCCCTCAATAGAAATGATGTGCCCTAGGTATGCCACAGCCTGCTTTGCAAATAAGCACTTGGACCGTTTGATCAAAGAAGTTGTGTTTGTCCAAAATGGTGAAGACTTCTTGTAACAGTTGCACATGGTCTTCCAGAGTCTTGCTGTAAATCAAGATGTCATCCATGAATACCAATACACCCTTCCTCAGCAAGGATGCAAATATGACATTCATCAAACTCTGGAATGTTGCTGGGGCATTGGTGAGGCCAAAAGGCATCACTAAGAATTCATAGAGTCCCTGGTGAGTTCTGAAAGCAGTTTTAAACTCCTTACCCTCAGCCATCCTGATCTGATGATAGCCAGCACTGAAATCCAGTTTAGTAAACCATTTTGCTCCAGAGATCTCATCTAGCAGCTCATCAACCACTAGCATGGGATGCTTGTGTTTCAAAGTAATAACATTCAGGTGCCTGTTGTAACAACCCTAAAAATCCGGTCACCGAAAATACGGGCTTTCAAAAAATTTTCTAAAGATTACCAGTGTATGGTGGATGTCGTGTAGGAAACCCACCAATAGAAGCACAAGTAGCACCCAACGTTAGCCTGAGCATTGCTAATTCACCAGAGTTTGATTCGCATTTTTCTCGATTTTATGTGATGACCGATAAAATCAAATAACCTGTCATCGCATGTGTGAACATGTGTCGACTAACTCCGAAAATGGATCCATCATGATCTAGAGACCCTAGTGGACCCACCATGGTGTATACATCATGGTCACTAACCTCACTAACCTAGGGTTGTGGCTAAATTAGTTGCTTTACAAGAAATAGAAATGGAAAAGAGTTTGAAAATAAAAAGAAAATGGAAAAAGCCAAAGTGGCCCGATCAGCCCAGCAGCGGCCCAGCCAGCACGCGCCGCGGCCCAGCCAGCCCGACGCTGCTCGCGCGCCAGCCTGCCTGCCCGCGTCGCGGCCCAGCAAGGCGGCCCTCCGCAGCGCCGCGCACCCACGCCAGGCCGCCGACCGCCTGCCGCTCGCTCGCCCGCGTCGCCGCGGCCCAGCAAGGCCAACGGCCCAGCAAGGCCGCCGCTCGCTCGCGCGCGCCACGCCTGCCTGTTCACCGGCCGTCGGCCCAACAAGGCGGCCCAGCAAGGACGCTGCCGCGCCCGCGCCCGAGCCTTCCCTTCTCTCTCACACTGACACGCAGACCCCACTTGTCAGCTCCTACCTTTACCATTTTTGTCCACCGCGCGTCGCGTTCATCGCGCCATTTTTGTCCACCGCGCGCCTCCGCCGTCCGCCCGAGTACGGCCGCATTCCGCGCCGTCCGTCTAACTGCCTGGCCGCGCCTTCCCCCGAAACCCTAACCCTAACCGGCAAGAACCCCTGACCGCCCGATGGGCATCTTCTGTCCCCGCCGTCCATGGCCGGCCGCCACGGCTATATAGGCCGAGCTTGGTGCGCTAGGGTTCCTCCATGCCCAGCCGCCTTTGCCGGGTCGCCACGCCACAACTCACCTGTCCAAGCAAGTAGAGGAGAAGAGGGAGGCAGGGAAGAGCTGCCGCTGCCAGGGCCGGACCCGCGTGCGCCGCCGTCGTTGCTACACGAGCCATCGAGGGAGGAGGACCCGAAACTCCTGTGCATCTACGTCGTCGCCTCGCACGTCTTCCTCTCCATCGAGCCAACACAGCCACGCCGGACCGTCACCGAAGCAACGTCACGCGAAGGTGAGCTCACCTCCGCCCGCTCCATGGCCGCCGCCAGTACGCCGCCGCTGTTCCCACGCTCCTGCCCGCCTTAGGCGTCTTTAACCACACCATTGAGCCCGCCTTGGCCTGGGACACACTCCTGACACGCTAGATGGAGCCGGCATGAACCATAGTGAGGCCAGCACCTTTGCCGACCTCAGTTTCCCCAGACTCCGGCCGCCGGAGCGCTGCCGCGGGTTTACGGCCGCGCGTGCCCTGCTGAGCCCCCTTTCTTACCTTCGGTAGATGCTGCACGAGCCCAATCGAGCCTGGGACAAGAAGATGAGGAGCAAGATGGTGCCCTGCCGGAGTATCACCGCCGCTGCCGAGAGCCGCCGTCCGCCGCCGTCGTCCGATGGCCGCCAAGCTGGGAGCCCCTTCCCTCAAATTGAACCTGCAGCCGTGTTCACCGTGGCTCCATGAAGCTGGGGCGCGAGTCAAAGCAGCCTCCTACGCGCCGTGGCACCCTGCAGCCGTGGCCTCACCGCCGGCCGCCGCCGAAGCACGTGCGCCGGCAAGGCCAAGCCCCGTGGGACCGCACGGACCCCGCCGCTGCACCAGTCTAGCCTTCGTGCCTGCTTAGCCATGCCTCAGCCTGGCCAACCCCGCTTGCAGCCGTTGCCCGCCTGCACGTCGCCGGCGAGCTCAACCGCACCGGCCGCGCGCGCGGGAGACAGAGGAAAGGGGAAAGGTTTCCCCGCCCGTGTGGACCAAGTCCACCACGTGGACCAAGTCCACCACGTGGACCCAGCCAACCAACCGCGCAGCGCGACCTAGCCACCCAGTCTCCGATGCACCGTGAACCGAGTCCGTGAGCCAGAGCACCGTGAACCAAGCTCGCTGGACTCCAACCCGCCACGTGGCCTAGCTAATGAGCTGACACGTGTTCGGGTCGGGCCGGCCCAACCTGGCCCAGATCCAGCCCTGCCCAGGCCCGCCGAGGCCCGATCGAAGCCCGGTCGACGTTGACCGTTGATCGGTCAACGTTGACCATTGACCTGGCCCCACCTGTCAGTGACCAGACCCGTGGGCCCCACCTGTCGGCCGCTGACCGAGCTGACGTCAGCATGACGTCATTCAAGCCATCTGACCTCGCGTCTGTGCTGACATCAGCATGACATCAGCACTACGACAGCACCTGTGCCCGCATGCTACGTGGCCCAATCAGGAGCCGCCACGTGTCACGTCCAGGTTAATCTGCCCTTTTTCTTTTTCAAAAAAATAGAATAAACTTCGGAAATTCATAACTTCTTCATACGATCTCTGAAAAATATGAACCAAGTGTCCAAATTTTCATAAAAATAAGCTCTACGTGATAGGCTTATGTATGAGTGCATTTGGAGTTATTAAATTTTATTGGTTCTTTGTGTTGACTCTATAGGAGCCGCTAATGCGGCTATTATGTCTCGTTTCAGAGGAGGATCAGCTTGAGGAGGATGACTACGAGTACGAGGAGGAGCTCGGTGATGACTTCGCAGGTGCCACACCCCACCCAACCTCGTAGATCCTATTATGCATGGTATAATATCTAGTTTGCTGGTGCTTTAATTACGAATATCACCTGATGATAGGCTGCATGGTAGAACTTCTTGATGAGCCTTTACCTTGTCGCAACCTTACTCCTGCACACCCACTGATAGGCTAGACGTATGCTTATTTACTTATAATGCTTTACTTCTACTACGCTTATATCTGTGTGATGTGATGCGTGGTGGAGAGTATGGTTATATAGTTAAGGTACGTGGTGCCACTTTACTCGGGGAGAGTGCTGCGTGCGTCTTGGGTGTGTGGTGAGGGTTGAGTCAATCAGACAGGATTCTACGACGAGCCATGTGGGCGAGTCTTGTCGGGGAATGTGTTCTGGGTATTCCCATGTGAGGTGCTTGTGGCGGGCACATTGTGAGGTATAAGAAGATCCCGGGGGTGAGAACCTTCGTGGAGCGAAGCCCCGGGTTGGAGGTGCTGCTGTAGCATGGATTGTTGTAGTCCCTAAAGGAAGATAATCTTGTCTGATCCCCCTAGGACCTGATATCTCTTGAGGACCGGAACCTTGGGACTTACGTGCTCACCACTCGCTCTTGTATGGGCGGGAGACGGATTTCTGACTAGCTAGGACGGTGCCACTACTACTAGGTTGTTAGCAGATAGTGTCGGGAGGTACGGGCATGGAGACCCAAACCCTCCTTAGACAGCATAGTGACCACGGGGGCCCGGTACTATGTCTCACGGTCTCAGTGTGCCGGTGGTACCTATCCGGGATGTCCCAGTACTGAGTGGTAGGGTGGCACCGCACCGGTTAGAAAGCAGCCGGAATCAGCTTAGGCGGAGCATTGCCGATGATAGTGATCTTGTGGTTACAAGAGTATACGCTCTGCAGAGTTTATGAATCTATATATATAGTCCGCAAGCCACTGGTATGGATTTTTCCTAAGACCCACGCTTCTCGGGAGTAGTGAGAGGAGTTCTTCTATTTCTCCCCCTTGTGTTACCCTTCTGGCTGTGAGCCGCTGAGACAGGCTCTGAGAGGGAGTTGGATCTATCGACTGAGTGTGAGAGGGTGAGATGTGTGTGATGGTGATGGAATGGGAAGGATATGTGGATGAGATGGGTTAAAACTTAATGATTTATATTATATAATATTGGTCACTACTTGCATAGGAAACCATAGCCATATATTAGGCCGATTTGATTATATCCTTTGCATCCCATCAAATACTACATAGCGAAAGCAAAGCATAGGGTGGGAGATGTGGCCAGTACAAACCGTACTGAAAATTATTTGGTAGGTGAGCCCGACTACGACTATGACGATGAGGAGGAGTAGACGTCTCGTTCCTACGCTCAGACTTCTTTTGGAGATTTATTGATACTTCCGCCTTCTGTAGCCGCTCCAGAGGCTGCTACTTTGATGATTCCGCTAGTGTGGCGGCAAACTAATTATGTAATTCCCCCTAGTTGTACTCTTTTATTCGATGTATGGATCCTGTATCGACTGTTGTGAGATAATGAGATGGTTTGAAGCTTTGAACTATTATATTATCCGTTATTTTGTGCATTTTCCCTTCATGGAAAATTGAGGATGTTTCACCTGTAGTCAATGCAAAATCTCCATGTTCCATCTTTCTTTTTTACTAGCAACACAGGAGATGTAAAGTCACTGGTGCTGGGCCTGATAATCCCTGTTTTCAACATTTGCCTGACCTGAGCTTCAATCTAATTCTTCTAAATGGGTGAGTAGTGATATGGCCTTATCTTCACTGGCTGAGCTCCTCGAATAAGTTTGATCTTGTGGTCAGCTTCTCTCTGTGGTGGTAAGGCAGAAGGGCTGTTGAACAGATGACTAAACTGCTCAAACAGCTGCAGAACTGAGTTGGGCAATGTTTCAGAGCCTGCTTCTTGGACTGCTGCCACACATTGTACCTCAGCATCAGGAGAGCTGTTGACATTCATGTCCAGGGCATCTGGAGCAATCTGTAGGCATGACATAATTGCTCCATTTTTAAACAGCTTAGACAGCTTCTTTGGACCAATAGGTAGGCAAGTATTGGCCTGCTCCTTAATACCTTGTAAGGTCACTCTTTTGCCTTTCACTGTAACCCTCATTTCCTTAGTTTTGTAATCCACCCACACAGGACTAACAACTTCCAACCAATCCTCACCCACTATCATGTCATAACATCTGAGTGGTAGCACCTTAGCTGCAGACTTGAATTTCTGGCCATCAACCCACCACTGAAGTTGAGGCACCCATTCCTCACATTGTAGGGCACTTCCATTAGCTGCTCTAAATGTAGCAGGCTCACATTGCTCAGTATTGAGATTTAGATCTTCAACCAATCTATCACTGATAAAAGTGCCAATGCTGCCCGAATCTACCAACACCAGCACTTGATGCTTGTCAATTCTAGCTAAGAGCTTTAGGGTATGTCGCTTGGCAGACTTCTGCCTTTCTAAATTCTGAACTGCACATATCACCTCATCTGTTTCAGGGGATTCCGGCTGACTGCATTCAGGGTCTTCAGAAGACATCTCAATTGCATCCCACAGCTCTTCCAGTACATGGAGAGGAACTTGGTCAGGACAGGTGTGAGTGGTACTCCACTTGGCTCCACATTTGAAGCAGAGTCCATTCTTGTGCCTGTATTGCTTTAATGTTGTCAGCTTATCATCCTGCTCAGTCTTGTGCACCTTCTGATAGGGTTTCTCAGGATTGCCTCTGTCTTGATGCATCTTATCAGGTGCCCTGAAGAACCCTCATCCCTGAGCCTTGGGCTTCATGTGTTCAAGTTCTTCCTCTTGAATCAGTGCTAAGGCACTGGCTGTGTCCACGTCCTTAGGTTGATGCAGAGCAAGTGTTGCTCGAATTTCTTCCTTCAACCCGAACAGAAATCTTGTAACAAAGAAGACATGATCATAGGCTGGGTTGTAGAGCAGAATACCATGTGACAGCTTCTCGAATTGGTCATGATAATCTGCAACAGAGCCTTTCTGCTTTAATGCCTCCAATTGCTTGAGCTGACGCTGGTACTGATTCTTGTCATACTTGGCAAACACCAACTCGCAGAGCTTGTCCTAGTCAGTGATTCTGCCATGGCGCTCGATGGATTGAAGCCACACCGCAGCCGTGCCCTGAAAGTTGAGGGCCGCCCACCGTGTCCGCATCGCAGGGTGCACCCCATAAACCTCGAAGAAACATACATCACGGTCACGCCATAGCCTTGGATTTTCACCATCAAATTTGGGGAAATCGAACTTGGGCACAGGTGGAGCGCGATTCGACTGGGTAGGATCAAATTCATGATGGAATCGCTGATAAGCGTGTTCAGGAGGCATACCCATGACCGGGTGGTGCTCGGGGCCCCACCGCAAGCAACCCAGTGGTCGTGTGGAGAGCCGTGCCCACTGGGCGATTGGGAGGTTGAGCCCGACGCCGGTGCGGCGTTGAGGTCGAACCTGCCGTGGAGAGGCTGCGCCACCGCTATCCCCGCTGCCAGATACGAAGGTACCAGGACCGGTTGCGACCGCGGTGGTAGGGGTGGTTGATGCAGGAGCAACGCGGGCGGTTGCTGATGAAGCGCCAGCTGCGATTGAGGTTGCGTAAGCATCGTTCCTTGAAGTCCCGCCGTCGGCGATGTTGGCCGCGCCTCCAATTGCTCGATCTGCTCCGTGGTTTGCTTGGATTGCTCCATCATCGTCCCCATGGATGTCTCCACGATGGTGCGCCATGTGCGCAAGTCGTCGAGCTTGTCGAGGGCGGTCATCACCAGCTTCTAGAATCCCTCGAACTGCGTCACTAGATCCTTGACGCCGGCGAGCTGTTCCGCCATGGCCCCGACCGCCTTCGAGACCTCCTCGAGCGACGCCGCCATCTCGATCTGGATCTTCATCGGTCGCTTCTGAGGCGCCAGCACGAGCTGAATGAATCGGGAGAAAAAAAATTCCCCTCCCGATTCAACCTGCTCTGAATACCAAATGTAATGAACTTGGCTTGGAATAAGGGATTTGGGATGGATTTGGGATGAATTTGGGAGAGAACTGGCCGATTTTATTGATGAATTGAACCAATGTTTGATACAAGCGGCAAGCCGCTGGATGTTCTACCAGGATTGCTAACCAGAATTGCTAACTAATTGACTAGTACAAGATGGTTACAAGATTCCTTGCTTCGTCCTGAAGCCTCCGCGCCTTTTATCCCCTCCGGACGCTCCTCTGCTCCGTTGCCAGACTGGCAACAGTAGTCTCCGTGACACATCATGACGGTTGGTGGCCCATCTGTCAGCGTACTCCTGACAATCGTTGTGGGATCCATGGATGATGCATGGATACACGATTGTGCCGGCGGCACATTCCCATGTTGAGTGCTATGGACATCTCTTTATAATAAACTCTCTTATTTAAGCTTTCGACCCCAAAAGAAATGATAGAATGTGTGCTTAGCTCAACTGTCAGGTGGATCCTAACTATTGAAGCTCGAGTTTTAGTTAGTCTAACTCAAATTTAGATATTTATTTTATCCTTCTCAAGAAAAGCAGTTTTGTTCCATATCTAGGTTTGCGTTTCGTTTCGTCTGCTTAAAGAAAAAGATCGTTCAACACACTGTTACGCGCGAAGTCCACGACATGCATCGCGCGCCGGCCCATGAGATTCCGGTTAGAAAAGGGATGTTAAAGATCGCACGCCGGCCCATGTGATTCCGGTTGAAAAGGCGACGTAAATTCCTAATCTTTTCTCCGTTTATATTTGAAATTTGAAATCTTTTTTGTGTTTGCGCCTTAGCGCGGTGCTGAGCGTCACTAGTCGGTCGACACTCGATCTCTCGTGGATCACGCGCTCCCTCGTGCTAGTCTGTGAAAGCTTGTTTGTGGCTCCAGATCTTTGTGACGATGGAACGCAGCAAGAGAACAAGCTTGTACTAGTATATAATATAGTATAGTAGTACATGAATTTGATGGACTGAGTGAGATTGAAAGGTTTGTTCAGACCACTCCTGATTGATTGAAATAATATATCTAAATCCAATACAACAATATTAAAGTGAGTCCTATCAAGAGAGACTAGAAATTAAGAGATTAACCAAACAAATATGTATTATTAGATTTTATGATGATTTGACAATTTCTTTAAGAACTTTTGACAATTTATTTAAGTTGGAGATATTCAAATTTTGATCTAGACTATTCTACTATAACTAAATTTTAGGGCTTCAAACACGAAAACAACGGTAGGCCACCAAGAAATTTCACCACAGTAATATGGAATTCACTAGGTCGAAGTTTGGCAATATCGAATTTGACGACCAACTTTGAAACCTTGGACTTACATCTCTAGCTAACGTGATGTCAGAGATGGTGGAGAAGGGCGACGCGGAACCCATCTGTTCACTAACACAACACTCGTGTTACAAGCACTTGAATCAAGTTTCAACTCCAAAAGAAAAAAAAGGAAAGGGAAGGTGTGATCGTAGATCCCGATCATACATATTTAATTTTTCTTCACTCGGTTTTGAGTGTATAACCATCTTGTTCCTCCTAAGGTGCTTTCCTTTCGTTTAAAGAAAGATGATGCCTTCACGAAACAACGTTGAACACATTGTTGCACGCGATCTCCGTGTGCCTTGCGCGCGCCGTCCCTTGAGCTTTTCGCCACTTGTTTCAACTCTCGCAACAGCGTTGGCCGGTGGGTGAGCACTAAGCAGGACTGCGTGCGCGCGGTGCACGGTTCCTCTTTCTCTCTCTGTTTTTCGTTTATAAATCAATCAAAAAATGGTTCACCCACCGTGCAGGAAGCCCGAAACCCCAAGTCAGCAGATCGAGCCTCCATCCTTCTGGGCCTTGGTGTGCATTAGCGTTGGGCCAACGCGGGAGATTGCCTGGAAGCCCTCTGGACTGTTTGAACCGAATACTAGGTTTGACAGATGGGCTAGGTTTAGACCGCCTTACGCCCTTGCCAGGCTTTAACATACGTACTAGCCCATTGTAGATGGCGATGTCCCCTGGAATTACATGGACCAAAAACTAATGGGAGAAATAGGAAATTGGCCTAAAAAAGCTTTGATTAAGAAAATGGTCTTTATTTTTTTGAACTTAGGAATCTGGCCTCAAAATAAATTTTCTTAGAAAAATAGCCTTCCACCAGGTCTGTGAGGCAAATCTGTTAGTTTTGACACTGTAGTACGAGTGATAAGACCACTTTGTCTCTCATCTTTGGAAATTCATAACTGAAGTTTGGTAACTAAAATTTTGGTAAACCAAATTTTTTTGTGCTCTTGAGATGTCTAGTTTTTATTAAAATATAAAACTGGCTATGTTCTATAGAATTATTTATTTGGTAACTTTAAAAATATATGTGATTATATGTGTGGTTATGTGTTTCAAATATATATGTGCGGCTATGTGCTTGAAATGTATGAATATATACAATAAATAAACAAAACTCTATTTTTTATTTTTTTTCTTAGGGGTAAAATGAACTTTTTACTCTAAAGTTAACATCATTAAAGGCCAAAACTGATGAAAGACCATTTTCCTAAGAAAATTCGGTTTTGAGGCCATATTCATAAGTTTAAAAAAAAAGAGAGACCATTTTCTTAAGCGCAAATTTTTTAGAGGTCATTTTCTTAATTCTCCCAAAACTAATCCCGTGTTCAGAAATCAACGCCATTGGTCACAACTAATAACCTTTTTTTCCCCCTTGTTCTGAATCTGAAGTGTAACCAGAACCTCAGCAGGTGCTATCAGATCCCACGTCACCGTGTATTTTACTAGCTATTTCCAGAGATTCCAGTGAACGCGAATCCTACGAAGCATGCTACTCTTTCTTCCGGTGGTTTTGACGTCTCACCTCTAAAAAAAGCGCACCATCAATGTACTTGCAGAACACATTTTTGAGCAGTGCGCGTCCGGCCCACATCCTTTTATTTTAGGGACAGTTAGCTTTGGCCAGCAGGAATCTCCGATTTTCCGAGCACTAACTGAGGTTGCTTCAACCGATGCAAATGTGACGGGAACTGCAGTCCCCTTTGCAAGTTGAGCTAACCCCCAACTTGAGCAAACTTGGACTTGCTTCATATACGAACACTAGACAAGCTTGTTTCTAAAAAACTGCACTGGTGACACACTACAACATCTAGGGTAGGTACAAACATACGGCGGAACAGTGGATGGCAGTTATTGAAACTGACAAAGTCGTACTTCGCGGTTCATCGTGCATTGCCAACTACCAAAAGAAATAGGTTCATTGATAAATAAATGACAAGGCTTGTAAATAGAGTGTCCAACACAAGTTTTGATATTTGGCACGTAAGGGAGAGAACCACATCTACTAACTATCCCAAGCTATATATATCGCCGACGAAGTAAATTCTACGGGAATATACATTTATTACTAGGCTTGCTTCGATTGTGCTGCATTTGCAGTAATGAAAAAGCTCTTATAAAGTAAAATCACATTAGCTATTCTCTCAACATATATACAAACTAACCAAACTAAACAATATACTGTCACATACAATTAATATCCATTAAGCAAAACTCCTCTAACCATGTCATTATATCAAGTAATACCCCAAGCAACGCGTGGAATATCCTACTAATATAGACGAAAAGAGCTATTTCAAGCAAATTAATTAACATGCTCCAATGAGGCATTAAAGGTAAGATCAAAGTAAATTCTATGTGAATTTACATTTATTATTAGGCTTGCTTCGATTGTGCTGCATTTGCAGAAATGAAAAAGAGAATAGTACCCTACTTTGGACTTAATTAGCTGCGGCCTCATGCAACGTAGGTTTGGTCGTATAGTGAAAGCTAGTGCATGAACTCAACCAGATCTATGAAGATATTTCTAATTCATGTTACTCGACTTTTTGCATGGTTTGGTGGAAGTTTGCATTATTTGTTACAACAGCCTACGGTTGAATTTGTTCAAAAAGCTACCGCACATTTTTTCGGATGCAAATAGGCCAAGATATTATTATACTCTCTCGTTCCAGATTACAAGTCACTTTAACTTTTTCAGCATATAGATTTCAGTTATCATAATTTAAGTTCAACTATATTTATATGTGGAGATAACATGCATAGAAAAAAAGTGTAGATTGAAAAATCGAATGAATTAATGAGTTGGTCACAGTTTGATACAGAGATTACAAAATACTATATATATTTTGTTAGATAATGAATAAATGGGGTGAAGAGATAGTAATTTGTTTAGTTGTATTGTAGGTGTTTCTTCAAAAAAGTTGTATTGCAGGTAAAAATTCAAACTTCTGCATAAAAAAAAAGAAAATCAAACTTCTAAGACCTTGCGTCTCCCACAGAATTTTAACCCGTACTAGCAAATATGTTTATGCGTATCAGACTCCATATACCATTCGTACGCAAGTTGTTCTAACTTATATTGTATGTAAACATGAATCATGAATCTAGGTCATAGTAATACGGAGGGGCTGCAAAGACGGTTTAGGAAGTAAAAAAAAGGAAAAAATAAGAACAGTTTAAAAAGTAAAAAAGGTTGAAAAACGTTTTGCTGTTTAATATTATAATATTAATAGCTAGAGGTTGATTGACTTAGTAACAGTAAGGCTAGTGCCTGTCGATCGTCTGAGTAGGATGCCGCGTCACTTTCCTGGCAGCAACCTAAAAGCGAGATCAGATCATCAGATACTTGTCCTGTCGCTTGTCATCAACCAGAAACCCTCTTTCTTGTGCGTTGAGCGCGCGCGTGTTTTCCAGGTTGTACAGTCGTGAGAGGCCGGAGATTAGCGTAGTTTTACTTAAAGTTGTTTTTCCTTGATGTCCAAGACAAAAGGAGCCATGGCGAGCGAGGGAATCCAGACAGGAACAAGAGCTTGCGAAAGGACATGCCCTCGAAAGGCCGAAACCACACACTAGCTAACACATGGCGCTTTGCTTGCTTGCTAACCCTGCAATGGAAATTAAGGGGAACTTCACTGACATAACAGTATACCAGTGTATGCAAACTCTGTGTTTTTTCTGTAGCTTCGGATTGCAGTAACTCGATGCACAGAAGCAGTGAGCAGAGTCTGTCGACTATCAGCTGTTTGCTTGCAGTGACGTTCTAACTGCAGTGTCTGCTTTGCAGTTGCAGCTCTGTACATACCTGCTTCGGATCGTGAGATGAAGCAATCGCCTCGTACATCTGTGCACGCCTGCATGACTTGTGCGTGGGTTGCATTGCATTGCATGCGACCGGGTCCGTTCATTCATTGCCTGGATTGCATTGTTGTACTGTGAAGTGCGAACTGCAGATAGATGCAGCCGGACGTTTCAGCTAATAAATATAACTCTTGGTGGAAAGCACAAACACAAACAGCCACCCTGTGTCGTTTATTGGTCAAAGGCAGCCTACGCCGACTTAGGCTGGTCCAGCCGGTGAATTGTCGACAGGATGTCTGGGTTGTTCAGACATGGAATTCAGCACTCCTGTTGCAGCAAGACTAGCTTTGGGTTGGGGATTGGACGGGCGGTACTTAGTTCAGGAGTCAGGAGTCAGGAGTCAGGACAGCCTTGAGAACAATCAGGGTTGAGGAATGAGGATGATCTCAATCCTAATCTTGCACTGTGTCCTACTGTTAGAAGGATGCCTGTTCAGATAATGTCTGTCTTTGGACGATATGGCCCGGCCGGCCCCTGCGAGTTGCAGAGTGTTCTAATCTCTCTATATCTACTTCGTCCGTGGATCAGTTGGTTCAGTTGACAGGAAACAAACTGTTGACATTAACCGCAGAGAGCAACAGGACTAGCCAAATGTTATCCAGCTAGCGTTCCACCCGACGCGACAAGGAAATCTCAACAAATGACGCGAAGGTTTGCGGTCGATCCTTGAGAAGAACACAAGATCATATCAGACCCCGATAATATCATAACATCACAGTGCGAGTTTCAGTCTGCAATACGCTGGAGATATATAATTTGGTTGCATCATATCAGCCAGTCTCAGTCATGACTCCTCTATCCTGACGACGTGCACTCAGATCGAACGGTTCAAAAAATTCAGCATCAGTGACGCTGGAGATCGAAAATACATGTATGCCCAGAGCATGCAGCGCCATACAGTACGTCAAAAGGGCGATTCCTTTGCCTGCACTCTAAAAGCCAGGCCGACACACCCAACTCTTTCTTTGTACATGACCAGCAAAAGCGGCTAGCTGCTGGCTGGCGCTGCTAAGTGCTAAACTTCTCGCCTTTTTTGCCGTCTCGTGTCATCAGCTTTCGATCGATCTCCCACGATCATCACCCTCACCTAATTCTCCTCCAATTTTTCTTGTCACACAGGGAGAAAAACAAAGAGGAAAATATCATGTCGTCACCTAATAAATTACACACTGCAACCACCGTCAGTACTGTGCCATCGCTATATAACCATTCCTTGATCCCACATTGTATCAGCTCTCTGGCCGGCGGTGCTCTGCTATAGCTAGCAGCTAGCTTAGCTGCAGCCATATCTAGCTAGCTAGCCTCCTCTCTCAATCGATCGCCTCACCATTTTTTACACACACACACATATATATATATATATATATATATCCGATCGCCGGCGTTGGAATTGGGAAGAGATATGGGGACGCCATCATGCTTGGCGTTCCTCCTGTTGTTTGGCACGCTGCTAGCATTGCCGCAGTCGTCCCACGGCACAACAAGATACTACACCTTCAATGTAAGTGCATTTCGTCAAGCATATGCATATTGTATGTTTGTGTTATGTGCTTGCTAGGAGTTCCATGCCATGCAATGCTTTAGTCTGTTCTTGCATCTATGAACGAGGTTTTGGACGAACGTGAATTACTGACGGGTCTATTATACCTGTTGTTTCGATCATGTGTGGCATGCAGGTGACGATGCAGAACGTGACGCGGCTGTGCACCACCCGCGCCATCCCGACGGTGAACGGCAAGTTCCCCGGCCCCAAGATAGTCACCAGGGAGGGCGACCGCGTCGTCGTCAAGGTGGTGAACAATGTCAAGGACAACGTTACCATCCACTGGTAAATTTCCTTCGTATATCTCCTAGATTTTTCGTGTACACATATATAGCGATTCGTGCACCTAGTATGTACGTACTTGGAAACTCTCATTTTTGTGTGTGTATATAAACGTACTTTGGAAATTCTTTGCACCAACGAACGCTGCAATAACCCATAGATCATGTACGTCGCAAGCTACCATATATGTTTCAATGGAGAAATAATCATCGTTTCGTACCTCGATCTGTCTCGATCGATCCTGGTTGGTGGCAGCAACTAACAAGCATCTATCATCTTTTTGTGTTTCCTGGATCGGATGCGATCAGCAGCTAGCTAGCCAGCCAGGTCGATCGATCGCCATCCTGCTTGTAGTTAGCCAAGAAAACGAAGTGGCTAGCAGTTTCATATCTTTCAAGACGTGCCAATGTTCATGTGCACTACTGCCAGCTGATGATGTGCATGCTGCTACTTCTTGATTTAACTTTGTCTGCGTTCTCTGGGTGCGCGATGCAAACTGCGCCATCCATGTTGTATATGCGAACGAACTGATCGAACAACTTACAGGCACGGCGTTCGGCAGCTGCGGACGGGGTGGTCGGACGGGCCGGCGTACGTGACGCAGTGCCCCATCCAGACGGGGCAGAGTTTCGTGTACAACTTCACCATCACGGGGCAGCGGGGAACCCTGTTCTGGCACGCCCACGTCTCCTGGATGCGCGCCACGCTCTACGGGCCCATCGTCATCCTCCCCAAGCGCGGCGTGCCCTACCCGTTCGTCCCGGCGGTTAAGCCCTACAAGGAGGTCCCCATCATCTTCGGCGAGTGGTTCAACGCGGATCCCGAGGCGATCATCGCCCAGGCGCTCCAGACCGGAGCAGGCCCAAACGTGTCGGACGCCTTCACCATCAACGGGCTCCCGGGCCCCTTGTACAACTGCTCCAGCAAAGACACGTTCAAGCTGAAGGTGCTGCCCGGCAAGTGGTACCTGCTCCGGCTCATCAACGCCGCGCTCAACGACGAGCTCTTCTTCTCCATCGCCAACCACACGCTCACCGTCGTCGACGTGGACGCCGCCTACGTGAAGCCGTTCCACACGGACGTCGTCCTCATCACGCCGGGCCAGACCACCAACGTGCTCCTGCGCGCCGAGCCCGACGCCGGGTGCCCCGCGGCCACGCACCTCATGCTGGCGCGCCCCTACGGCACGGGCCAGCCGGGCACCTTCGACAACACCACCGTCGCCGCCGTGCTCGAGTACGCGCCGCCCGGGCACATCAAGAGCCTCCCGCTGTTCCGGCCGTCGCTGCCCGCGCTCAACGACACGGCGTTCGCCGCCAACTACAGCGCCAGGCTCCGGAGCCTGGCCACCCCGGAGTTCCCCGCCAGCGTGCCCCGCGCCGTGGACCGCTCTTTCTTCTTCGTCGTGGGGCTCGGCACCCACCCGTGCCCGGCGAACAAGACGTGCCAGGGCCCGACCAACCGGACCATGTTCACGGCGTCCATGAACAACGTGTCCTTCACCATGCCCACCACCGCGCTCCTGCAGGCGCACTACGACAGCATCGCCGGCGTGTACACCGCCGACTTCCCCGTCGCGCCGCTGCAGCCGTTCAACTACACGGGCACGACGCCCAACAACACCAACGTCTCCACCGGGACCAAGGTGGTGGTGCTGGAGTACAACACCAGCGTGGAGGTGGTGCTGCAGGGCACCAGTATCCTTGGCGCAGAGAGCCACCCGCTGCACCTCCACGGCTTCGACTTCTTCGTCGTCGGCCAAGGCTTCGGCAACTACGACTCGTCAAAGGACCCGGCCAAGTTCAACCTAGTCGACCCGGTGCAGAGGAACACCGTCGGCGTGCCGTCTGGTGGCTGGGTCGCCATCAGGTTCTTCGCAGATAATCCCGGTGCGTATAGCGAGCTAGCTAGTTGCAAAAATTGCACTCAATTCGTACGCTGTTTCTTGAAAATGATATTGCCACAGGTGTTTGGTTCATGCATTGCCATCTGGAGGTGCACACGAGCTGGGGGTTGAAGATGGCATGGGTGGTCAACGACGGCCCATTGCCTGAACAGAAGCTGATGCCGCCGCCGCCCGATCTTCCCAAGTGTTGAAGATCGATCAAGCGCTGACATTGACCAGAGATTGCGATTCGTTTCTTTCGTATGATTTGCATACACACACTTGTCAGTGAAGATATACATATTGTCGTGTCGACGTACATAGCGTACACAACGGTTAAAGAGGCTTGTGATTTTTCTATACATTCTTTTCCTTCTCCATTCTCCTAAAAGTTTAAAAGGTTGTGTATTTTGATGAAGTGAGATATTTTCTATGTTTACAAAGAAAGTAAGGTGGATTAGCAGTTGTGCACCTTGAAATTCAAAATCATTATTTGCTAAGCAAGTGGCCGCTCAAACTAATCGACGAATATGCGGGGAAAGAAAAGTTCTTAGGAAGATGTAGTTTGAATTGAATTGAAAGATAAAATTATAGGAGAATCATGATAAAAAACAGAGGTTCCGTAGTGGTGTTCCGGTTAGGTTCTCAAAGGACAAGTGATTTGAAAACTTGACCCTCAAATAACAGTACACATCTCTATTTTAACCACAAATCCACTTTGGAGATCGACCGCGCGGTGGCCTTCCGCGTGAACGCTTCGTCGTGGGCAACACGACTGGTTTTCTCGGTGCTCCGTTACAATCATTGTACCCCAATTTGCATTCCTAAAATTATGTGGAAGTATGTGCAAGTGCAATCATATGGTCTATTTGGTTTAGCTAAAACAACATGGTCTTTTACCAAAAAAGAACATAAACCTTATTTGCAATTTTTTTAGGGACACCTAATAGGCATACTTATATTCCATCCTCTAGAATAACGATAGGCCAGGCATGGCATATGATGAAGATCTCAACTATGGAGATTTTACTAAGCGTGGATGGTTGTCTCCTGCTGCTGCTTCCATCGACCAGCCGAAGATTATTAGATCTGTAAGAGCAGGTGCTGTGTGTAACCCATGGAAAGGCCAGCACAAAAAAAATATTATGACTTAAAACAATAAACGAAACTTTGAAACTAATAACAAGATAGAAATTGGCCCATCTGTCCTAAGAGAAGTGGTTACCAAGCCGAGATCGGGGGAACAGTTTTGGACTATAGTCTATTCGTTTCTGAGATTTTTTTTTCACAGCTTTGTCAAAGCCCCTGAAACCACCGAGCTTTTTATCAAGGCCCACGACCAATACGCCTTGGATGAAATGGGCCTAAATTCAAGTTTCTTTAAAAGGTTCAGGTATATTACGCAAGTGTGTGACATGGTGCACTTTATTTTTTACACCTCTCGTCTGAATATAGTTGTAGCATCTGTTCGTATACAACACACACCAACACCATACACACGCACATCACACTCACACCCGTACACAAGCAGACCTACAACTATATTCAGACCCAAATACACATCTTTGAAGAGATCACCAGATATACTTTGTAGATGATGGGCACGTCGTAGTTCCACTGTGGAATCACGCGTTGAGAGGATGCACCTGAAAAATCTGGGGAAAACCCCGGTGAGCACGCACGTCGAGCGGCGCTCGAACGCGGGTGGACTGGCTGCACACCGGCATGCCTAGCCAACTGAGCTACGCTCAGTCCTCGACATGGTGCACTTTGCTCAAAAGAAGAAGAAGAAAGATAGACATGCTGCGTGTTGCAATCGGTAATTTCTTAACAATAAAATTGTTGCGTGCATAAATTGGACCTAAATGTTATTGCATCGGCTCTGGATAATGAGCAAACTAGTGGATAAAAAATAGATCGAATTATAAGATAGAATGGCAAAACAGATAATATCATGGTGTGGATATCTTGTGTTTTGATAGACTAAAAGTACTAATTGCACCTGGTGGAAGATGATGGGTATAGAATTTTGTACTTAGTGAAAGATGATGTGGGTAGTTTTGTATTAGCAAAGTGTTGATAGCTTGCATGAAGAGATTGAAATTAGTAGAGAAGGGAGGCGATAGGGATAGTTTGTGTGTCACAATGTTGAGATTGAAACATACGTAATGAAAATTTGATTTATAAGATACGTAGAAATAGATATAGCTAGATTACACTTTGTAGCTCGTGGACACACTTATTCGATCCTTTGTCGGGATAAAAGTCCACCGTGGTATAGACATGGTCTATAATATGTCAACTTGATTAACAATATAAGAAAAAATTACTATTTCAAATAACAGATTTATATGTTAGTTATCGAAGCATTTTCAGGATTAATATTTGTAATAACAAACGTATATTGCCACTCTATAGAGTAAATTACACTCACCATACAACAACTATATATATGCTTGTATGTTAATCCAACATCTTATAATTTATTTAATTTAATACAAAAACTATCTAGGTGGGCGTATATTAGTCCAATATTTTTTAATTTATTTAATTTCATATGAGAACTTGACTCATTGTGCATATACGGTCCAAGCATCGTAACGATGTGTCTTTGTATACTGACACTCATCCAATATTCCTCGTTTAATGTATTATGATATTATTTATAAATTTGGCCTAAAAGGTTATTTTAAATTTTTATTTTGAATTTCAGTTTAGTAAGGTTTAAGGGAATCATGTGCTCACTTTATGTCCTTTCAAAACTTTTGTGGGAGTCTGCGAAATCCTCACAATCTTAATCCACTGAGTCAAGTTTTAAGTTCTTAATAGATCTTTTCACCCTCCCTCTAGGCTTTTTTCTAAACCATTCCAGGTGCAACTGTTGCATCGTCTTCTTTTTTGTGTCTACTACATCATTTTTATTTGTCAACTATATCCTTTCAACGATGATGGTCTTTTCTTTTTTTCCTTCTTTTTTATTTTTTTTCTTGGGTTGGTAAACTGGCAAAATAATTTCATTACTTTGGTTATAACTAAACCAAAAAAAATCAAAAAGCCAAAATGTGTCGACTCTTGTTTTTTTTGAAGAGAACCTATTAGTCCCTAATTCTTGTGCGGCGAACAACCCATGTATCAAGTTTAGCAAACCATGAATGATCATGGGTATAGGGATGAAAGCTGATGAAATAAAAATAATATTATATATAGTATAGAAAAGAAATGATCGGTTTGGTATTTTCAGTATTTATAAAGTCAGTGGGACCTTTTATATTCGGCCACATTCATAAATGATATCATATATAGCAAACGATTCAAGTCGAGTGGTGTGTTAGAGTACAAAAAGATGTATTGTTACAATACTTGGACCGTATATGCACTAATGAGCCAAACTCTCGCTTGAAATTAAATAGATTAGAAGATGTTGGACCAACATTTTAACATCCTAGATGTTAGTACGTAATTAAAATATTAATCATGTATACTATCAAGCATAATCATCGAGCATCATGGCATAAATGCATTCATGTTTTAATAATGTCTTTTATGTGGTGTTTTGTTTTATATATGAAATGATGATGCTTAGGATGTTTGTTTAGTTTCTTGTCCTTTTATGTGAATTTGTTTGTTTTAAGTAATTCTTCCTTAAGTGATTTGCTGGGTGGTGTGGTTCTATTTAAATGTCTAATTGTTATGTTTGTGCCTTGTTTAATTTTAAAATCCTTCAAATTCAAAATATTATTTTTTTTATTTTGTATATTTCAAAATCTACAAAAAATTTGAGGTTAGTTCAAAAAGAATTATTGTAGATCTTGTTGAGACTTACAATAGTGGTATTCAAAGTGTTTCAAGTTTCAATAAAGAATTCAAATGAATTTGAAAATACAGTTTTTTAACATTTGTCTCCTTTTGATTTTAAATCCATATTTCAAAATTTGTGCATAATTTTGGAAAACTTTATATATAAAAAAGATTTGGTTTGAAAAGTTGAGAATTCCATACATTGGGCGATTTTTAAGTTATTTAGCTAAATCAAAATATTTTTAAAATGTTTGTTCTTTGGGTTTATTCTCTTTTTGCTCTCTTTTCAAAATATAATTCAAAAATAAAATTTATGGGCAGAATTTGAAGTTCTTCATTTTGACAAAATAGTAGAGCATGAAATTCTGATCATTCCATAGATTGTGAGTTTTTCAGGTTCTATTCAAAATCTTGGAGTTATTTGCAATTATCGATGACTGGCAGTTCTGTAATTGTTATGAACAGTACCTCACGAGCTGCTGCTGCCGCGTCGACGCCGCGCATCGTTTGGCCACGCCGTCGCGGTGCTTCTCGTGCGGACGTCTGCGTGGCCAGGCCCAGAAGCTTCGCCCGTGTCTTCTTAAGCCGCGCGCCCTGTCCTTAAAGCCGGAGTCGTCGTCGTTTTTTTTTCTTTTCTTCCTCCTCACTGCCGCCATGGTCGTCGGCCTGCAGAGCTCCACCGCTTCCTCCTCCGTTTCCCCTCGTCCTCAGCCGACCGCAACATCATCTTCTTCTTCCTCCGCCGTTCCTTACGCGCTTCCCCTCCGGTCCTTGCCGCCAGCGCTGCTCGCCGTCGCCGGACCACGCGGCTGGAAGCCGCTGGCTCCTATGGCCGTGCCACCACGAGCCGTCTCGGGCCAGGCCAAGGCCATCATCGGGTGCGGCTGCTGCTTCCATGCACCCGCGCGTCCTCCTCGCCGTCGGGAAGTCTCCCCATCGCTGGAAATCGCCGTCCCTGACGTCCTCTGTTCTTCAAATCGCGCTAAGGAGCTCATGCGATAATTCGAGAAAAGAGAAGGTCCTTTCTGCGAACTCTGTGACTCATATGAATAGTGCCATAGGGACCTGTTTGTAGATGTTTGTTTGAATCTTTAAAAATTCATATCTGGAAATTTTTATGACATATTTCTGATGCCATGTTTGTGTTATGGTAAAAATATTGTGGTCATTGGATGCCGTATGCTGTATCTTTTGATTTATCTTGTTTGTTGCTAATTAAATAGTTTATAATTATAATAAAAATATATAAATAGAAAATATGGTTCCTTTACCTTTGTATGATGCTTATATGTCGTATTAACACCTAATATGATCATGTGATTTCAGAATATGTGAAGTTTTATATTTATCTTGTGTAATGCTTTTAAAATGGTTTATAATTAGCTAGTTAATCAATTTTGTTATGCTTTCACCAATGCATTGCCATGCATCATGTCATGAGTTCATCATATTAAAGCATGTATTATTCCATTACGTGTAGTTGTTTCGAGAGTGAGTTGTATCGTGTTGACCAACCTTCGTAAAGATATCGTCTTGTTGAAGTCCTTATCCATGGTGTTGGTGTCGTCCATCCATGGTGTTGATGCCAAGTCTAACATCTATGATTTCAACGAGAACTAACCACCGCTGCAACAAAGACAAGCCCCGGATGCATTTAAACCCTACCCTTACTTTATAAAAGTTTTATCGCTTCAGTTATAAAATATTGCATTAAGTAATAGGAGTTGAGTGATAACCCACCAATTGTATTACCTGTCTTATTTTCTTATTCCTTGTTACCTGTTTTTGGAAAATACGTAGTAATGCTTAGCCCTGCTTAATAAGTTAGGTTTTCAAAAAGTAAAAGAATAAAAAAAGATGAGAATGGCTTTGTTTGTGGAAACATGATGATAGTTAATAAATCGAGTCCGGACGGGTAACTTGCATTGGGAATAGAGTCCCTCTGTAGTGTTTTCGTCTGTTGATGCCCTAGGTCCCGTTCGATGGTGAATCGATGATATCGAAAAATTAGAAAATCCACATGCATGAAGTGATATACAGTGGCCCAGAGTCCGCACGTATGTCATGGAGTGATATATAGTGGGCCAGAGTCCCCACATAGGTCATAGTGTGGTATACTGTGGGTTTAAGTTCCCACGTATATTGGTACACTGGGTCTAAGTGCTCATGTGTATCATGTGATGATATATGGCTGCGGTTGTTATCCCGGTATATCTGTGATCTGGTATGCATCGGAGTTAGAGTCTCCGGTATCCCAGTAATCTAGGTCCCAGCTGGGTATAAAAATGGATTCGAATCGCCATTGCTTCTCGGAGAAGAAGACTTGATCGCTGTTCATCATCGTAGTAACAACTTAAATAATGATAAGGTATCAAAATGAAGTTGGTTGGTAATCTTGAGCTAGAGCAAAATAACTTTACTTTCTGTTATATCTAATGATGAGTTAAAATTTGATCCACAAGAGCTTTTCTGCAAAAAGTCCTTGTTTCTTACGAGCCTTACCTTGTCCCTCTGGCCTGCATTTCTGAGTCTTCACCCCTCTTTTTCGTCGGGTCAGTCTTGTTGAGTACTTTTGTACTCAGGGTTTGTTGAACCCCTGTTGCAGGTGCTGACTGGTGTTGCTAATCAGTTCATGTCGGTGGGTTCAATGTGATCTGGTTGTCCTCACCTGACTTAGGTGCTCTACCTAAGTTGTCTTCTGTAGTTCTACTCTACTTCCGCAATTGAAGTTAAGTTTATAAAAATTTAACTTATTCATATATTTTATAAATTTAATTTTATTATTCTTCCGCACTCTGATATATATTTTATAATAAATGTTGTAATGTTGCAGCTACTCCTTTGTTGATCCTGGTATGAGTCAAATATGGTTTAACCGGGGTCCTTTGAGGGCACCCAATAGGGCTTTAAGTTATCTGAAATATATGCATGGCTGTCAGATCTTTGGGACAATGATAGATGCGTGTGGGCCATATAATTTAGGAGGTTCTGCCACAAACATGCACCCACCTAAGCAGTTGTTGTATTAATTTGAGCAAATTACAAGATATTGGATTAACATGCAACCACATAGATATTTGTTATATGGTAAGTGTAATTTACTCCACTCTATATAACATCTTAGATTTTTTTTTGTATTTTCAGTCAATAGATCATGTCTTTTCTAGTCAAGCATCCAAATAACCCATCAAGTGCACTTTAGTCACACACACAAAATAGGTTACCATTATTTGGGGCCATTTGAGAAAAAAAGAGAAAAAAGTTTCTTTGGCCTCCTTAACCTTTTCAATCATCAGTCCCCTCCCCATATCCACTCCGGCACCACCACTACAAAACCGTTATTTAGTCTAATAAAGTTAAATCCTATTTGATGATTTCTTTCTTCATATAAGGTGTCAACGTCATTCTCAACTAAATAGCTCACTAGATGTTTTATCTCTTCATGTAAGTTGTCCACATCATTCCCACTAAGTCCATGTCATCACCCGACTAAATGATTTTCTTCTCTCAATGAATTATATTCCTCCTCCCGTGGCGATGCGTTGAAAATCCACCTAGTTTTTCCTGTCTCCCTCAACTTTGAAAACTGTTTGTTTTGTCACCTTGGACAACTTTGATGGTGTTCTTTTTATTGACGTGACGCCACATCAGCTAAAAGGAGGTAAATCAAATTATGCTGATAGTTCGAGGGTAATTAGACTATATTTTTCTTCAAAAAAATCAATTTTTTGAAAGAAATATGCAATTAAAAATCAGACTATAAAATTCCCAATAGCTAGTTGTTATATTAGAGTTCAACATGGCACTGACGATATCGCATTCCGAGTTACTGAATGCTTTACATTTGAAAGAAATATGCAATTAAAAATCAGTCTATAAAATTCCCGACAGCTAGTTTTTATATTAGAGTTTCGAATTTCAACATGACACTGATGGAAATCGCATTCCAAGTTACTGAATGCTTTACATTTGAGCAGTAAGCTGAAGAACCGTCACACAAAACACATTTCGACAGGAGACCTGTGAAGAATAAATATTGTGCTAGTTATCTGAAGAAAATATATATATATCTTCAAGAAGAGGTGCCGCTGGTTTCAGTTAGTGACATGAAGAAGCATTTTATTTTCCAAAGTGAACAGTAGATCGAAATCGAACGCTGTTCCAACTCAACCAAGATATTGCAATTGCATTATGCCGATCACATGGCACTTGTACTTGAGGACAGTAACATAGGCTTGGTGTAATCAACTGCTGCGGGAATCTCTCCATGTAGATGAAGCAGACGGTACCCAATTTAGTCCTGCTGGACGGCTGGACCAAAGACAGGGATATGACTAATGCAATTTAATCCCAACCCGTGCACCCGTGCAAGCACACGCGCACGCCGCACTCATTGAAGATAGATTAACAGCTTAAGCCAGTCGTTGCTTGTCCGGGCCAAACTCATTGCCTGAACACAGTGACCAAACTACATCCATGGGATAAGGTGATGAGGACAGCAAGCATGGCGCGGCGTCCCCTCTCTGCAAGCTAGATAGCCTAGCAGGGTTGCGTTCGGCTAGCTGGCCCGTGGATCGGGACCAACCACGAGTCCGTCCATGTCATTCGCCCTATCGCCCCCACGTGCCACCTCGTGACCACCTTGTGCACGGGAGCTGATCGACATGCGCGTGTGCCGCCAAAGTCCCAAAGGCACGACCTCACCCGCGTGCCAACCCCTGTTACCGCGAGTGAACAGCTAGCGGTCACGACGACACTATCGATCTCCCTGTTGATCGCGGCATTGTCGAAATTAGTCTGGACATGCCGTCGCTGCCACGGCACCATTTTAAGTGGGCTAGGAATTTCAGCTAGCTGCCGGTTATTCAAGATCCATGAACAGCCGCGCTTGGTAGCACAGTGGCATGGTTATTCAAGATCCTGTCGCCGGTCATCCGCGAGAGGTGGACCTGCAGACACTGGACATGTCTCGCACGGCCTTCTCTTTTCCGTAAAAGTATGTAGATGAAAGTGACAGACTGCTAGCTTGCAGATAATCGCAAGAACAGTAGGACCTGCAAGCTTCCATTGCCCAGCCGGCCGGCCCATACGAGGGCGGCGGCATATCTGTCCTCGAAGAGCATGAGCGGATGGATAACGGCGGCCTCGTCACAATTCCCAAGCGGACCTTAGCTATACGTATACGAGTACGACTACGAGAGCCGAATGCGGCGGCGTAGCACGGGCGGACGGTATGGCCGCGCCGGGCAACGCCATAACAACAGCCTAGGCTCGCCATGCCGTCGTGGGCTCGTGGCGGCACACGCGAGACGCGACCCATGCATCCCCCGCGACCGCGAGTGGATCCCACCTCGGATTTGGGACCAACCGAACGGCGAACAGGAGCCGAGGATAAGGCCGGCCCCATGCCGATGCCGGAGCCCACCTGCGGAGCCATTCTCTGTGCACCATCTCCATTTCGGCCCAATCGTCCAACGGTCGCATGCACCTCGCGGCTTGAACCTCACGCTCACGCCTCTTGGCTCTGGCGCCTGCGGCTGCGGTGCCGCGGCGGCAGCGCGCGCGGGAGGCCGCGACCAGTCCCGCGGCCGCGTGGATTCGGCGACCGACCGTGCGGCCGCGTGCCTCTCTGCGGAGTGGGAAAAGAACCCAGCCGACGAGCCGAGGCGCGTCGCGCGGGGCGCATCGGATGCGCCGAGCCAGAAGCCCACGCACGCTGCACGGTGCACGCACGAGCGCGGACACGGCCGCCTGCCTGCACGGGGGCGTCCAGAGCAGCGATCTGCCGCCGCGCAGGTGCGTCGTCTACGCGAGTCAAGGCGCCCACTGATTCGAACGGATCGGAGCTAGTAGGTTGCCCAATGCCCAGCGGCAGCCCAGGCCCACACGACGCGGTTAACAGCGCGCACGAGATTCCAAGTCGGCAAATCAAGCGTTAATCTTCATTACAAAAAAAGGAAAATTAAGCGTCAATCTCGCGGTCGAATGTTAATCCAAAGCCCCCAAATAAATCCGACAATTGGACTAAAACAGCAACAACAAAAATCGCTCCTTAAAACCCAAAAAATGATTAAAGAAAGTCATACTAGACCAGGACTTTTTGGATATGCATTGAAGCAATGTTAACAAGGGAATTATAACATACTACTTTTCCTTAAAACCCAATCCTAATCCGAGGACTTTTCCGTTTTAGACGTTGATTAGACTGGAAATGAAATGAGCAAACGACGGTAGTTGTGGGTCTGCGCCAAGAGACATGCGCATTGAATCACCTGCCACACGAGGGGACACGGAAGGGCCCGCCTCCAGGCCCATCTGACTCAGCCCAGATTGGACGGGAAAGCCATCATCGAGAACACAGTAGAATGCCTATCCAACTAGTACTCCTGTACTCCATGGGATTTGTAGCAACGTCATCAACCATGAGTCCATGACCATGAGAAATTTGTCAAAAAAAAAAAAAAAAAAACATGACCATGAGAAAGGCAGAGGGCGAGCTGCATGATTACGCGCCGCTGCATGCCCAAATGCTTTGCACCGCTGAAGAAACAAGACAATGGATCCAATCCAAATGGTACTTTGCCTTTTTCAAATCTTTGCTTTCGTCCGGGGAAATCAGCGATTACTAGGTCGGAATGCGGTCTTTTGCAGGCCGATTTTTCGTTGCATGGTTTCTCGAAAGAATCTAGCCGTACGCCCTTGCATTGATTAAACTCACATGGAGTCGGCCCGCGAAATCTTGGAATTGTGCCCATTTGGGAATAAGAATTACTCGCTTTTTACACGGTGGTAACTTACGGTAATACGGTTACAATATACTCATTCAGTTCGAGATACATGACATCGCCCTAGCACCGATGGAGAGTATAATCTCCGACTTTAAACGTCCTCAGACGAAGATGTATCTAGTAACAACCCCAATATTTAGAAACGGACAAAGAAAGGCATAGAACTAAAATACTATCATGTTGCCAAGATACCAGACAATTTTGATGTACCCCAAGAAGAAGAAGTGGGGAAAAAATATATCTTCAACAAAACAACTCGTGTTGTAATCACCGGCCATGACGTTGACTCAAGAAAAGAACTAGCTTCACCGAACTCAGAAGCAGAGCTTGAGCCAATTCTTGCAAAGGTGAAATAGTAATAACTTTTGATAACCACTAAAAACTCTGGCCACCGTGCCAAGAAGAGACACCACCACGCCGGCCTCGGCCTCACCACCAGTGGCGCGGAGCTTGGGCCAAATTCAAGCAGGGGTCACTGAAACTAATCTTATCACAACATAGAGCAAAAGTTTATAAAATATTGCAAAGTAAACGTTAATTCTATAGAATCAGAGCCACCAAAGCAAAATAAGATCATAAGAGACCGAAGATGACAGAGTCTGCCATCGACGACCATATAAATCCGAGAGGAAAACAAGTTACACAAGTTAAAAATCCTGTTTTGGAGAACATGATCAAATGGGTATTGGTCAGTGGTAATGGGAAAATGAAATTTTTACGGTCCTGGCCAGGGGGTCATCCGAAAAAACGTGGACCGCTGGGTCTTAATCGGACAGCTGAAATTGTTTCAAAAGTCGCTTTTATATGTACTGTTCATCACTGTTTATACGTGAATTGCTACGCGTACCCGCGAAATGTACCAGAAATCTGATACAATTACTGTTCACTTAGGAATTATTACGGGTACATGAGAAACGTACCCCGAAAAATGAAAGCATTTTTCCTTTCAAGAAAATTTATAAAAAATTTCTAAATAAACTAAAACCACCCTAAAGCCTACCAAAACATTTTGCACCCCTACTTTGTCATCCAAAAATAAAAATAATTTTCAAATTTATATCACAGACCACATACAATCATATTTTAGTAATTCAACATGGTAAAAATCAACAAAACTAAATAAAAATTCTAAATAAATAATTTGATACCTAAAACATATTACACTACACACTTAATACAAATATACACACGTATTACCCGTTCAAAAAAGGGGAGCCTACTTTAGCTCGGCAATGTCGCGCCATATTATAGTTATTACGATGGAACAGTGAAACGTCCTAAATCGGAGAATTTATGGTTTTCTTTTGACGAAGAGAATTTACGTCTCAGAGAGGGACACTTTGATTGCTTCTTTGCTGCTACCACATCTAGAAGCGCCGCCACTACGTCGTCTTCCGCGGCATGACTCATTGCCTGCAAGGAAGCAAAAACGTGATTGAATTATGGGCTGCTGAGAAATAGTTAAACGACGGATCATCACTTAAGTAAGGCGTCATCTTTGTCATCCGTATGCTAACACACGATGAGAAATTATTTTCGGCTAGCGCACAAAAAAAAAAGAAGCAACCAACGACAGGATTCACAAATGATTGGAAATTCTGACCACAACCTTGGAACCGATCATGGTCATGGTGCAAAGTGGCTGGAAATTATTTTCTGGACCACGCAAAATAAAGCTAGCAAATGCATAACGGGATACGACGGATTCCAGTGAGCGCTGATCGAGCAGAGAGCAGCGTAGGAAGGCAGTCCAACGTAGGAAGGCAGTCCAACTCAACCCACCCGCTGGCAAACGGTCCAGGTCTCGCTCGGTCCATCCCCCCACGCCCTCATCCTCCTCCCAGGTCCGTCACAGTCGTCTCACCCTCTCACCCCCGTTATAAATAGCGCTGGGATTCCTCACGCCCCCACAGGCCACACCTCTCTCTCTCTCTCTCTCTCTCTCTCTCTCCAGCGCACTCTTCCTCCTCACTACCCACCTCAGCAGCCTCAGCGGAGAGAGAAGGCCCGGAGAAGCGCATCGATCGATCCATGGAGTTCTACGTGGACGAGAAGTGGAAGTTCTCCAAGAAGAGCCGGAACAACGGGAGCCGGCGCGTGCCTGGAGCCGGAGGCGGGGCCGGCGGCGGGGACTCGCTGCTGCTGAAGAGATCGTCCAGCATGAGGGACGTCCCGGCGATCGGCCGGCGCGGGAGCGGTGCCACCGGCGCCGGTGCCGCGGCGGTGGCGGGCGGGTGCGCGCCGCAGCCGTCGTTCTCGAGCCGGTGCGCGGGCCTGGTGAAGGAGCAGCGCGCGCGCTTCTACATCATGCGCCGCTGCGTCACCATGCTCGTCTGCTGGAAGGACTGCTCGTAGCCGCCGCGGTAGTTCCTGTTCCAGGGCTGCCGGCCGCCGGAGCCAAGAAGCTCCATCCCTCGCAGTCAGTTTCTCCGTCCATCCGTCAGGATCAGAGAGTCAGTCATGGTGCTGATTAATTGCTGAAGCAAGCCGAGGGACGACACAAGGGAAGAAGCAAGGCAGATTAGGTGATGTGTGTATAGATCAGGCAGTCTTGATTAGGAGCCCTTTTCTCTCTCTCTTCTTTACCTCCCTTTTCTGGGATGTTTTGTTGGTTATTAGGTAAGTAGTAGTAGTAATTAGCACAGTACTTAACTATGCGAAGTAGCAGATGTGGAATCGTGGACAGTTTTGGGATCCCCTTTCTCCAAGGGGAATGGGGATCTGGGTTCTTTACAGCTGCAGTGCTGCAAAGGGAGCACCGCAGGCAAGGCAGGCAGCTCGCAGCTGAATGAAATCTACTAGTAGTGGATCTTCTGTTGTACCACGACCACGGTGAAAAAAAAAAAAGTTGTCACTGCCCCAATGTATAGCTAAAGAAATCAGACGCCACAGCATGCTAAAGATCTCACCGCGTATTTTTATTTACTTTTTTAATCTTTCTTTTCTGTTTTGTTTCGCCTTGTCATTTTTCTCTCTGGGTGGCATCCGACAAGGATGCTGATTGACAACAAAAGGGTGCTGATTGACAAAACACGAAAGGGAGATGCAAAATGAACAGCCACAAAGCGGAGTTTCGGGATCAGGGAACGATTTGTGGCGAAGACGACTGGTGATGAGATGAGAGAGCTGTGACTGAGCAGATCAAATGCCTGCCTCGGATGCAAGTGGATGAGGAGGGAGGAGCAGGCACTGAGGCACTGGCAGGCAGCCAGAGGCCGGTAAATGGGGATGGTGACGGTGATGGCACCCCGGCCCTTTTTTCCTTTGTCCTCACCCTTTTGGGACTGCCATTTCCGGCGTGGCCATCTGACGACCTCCATTATTGCACTTGGTGCTCACCTCTTCTTCGATCTCCATCCACCTCAGCTTGGAGAGCTCTCTCTGCTCTCCGCTCAGCAGCAACAGCAAGAGTCGACAGCGAGCACGCAGTCACAGAGCGACGCACATGTAAACAGAGCGAGAAAACGGCAGGGCTGTACTAGCGCTCCATGCTGATCTGCGCCTAAATCACTAATTAATTGCGCGCGGCAATCAGATTACGTCATGATCCCATTTGTTAATCCCCTGGAATGAGTTGGAACGGTCGTTTTCGGGTAGGGAATCAAAGCATCAAACAATGTGCTCGCTACTGCTGCTTTGGCCACTGCAGGCAGGAGAGGTGAGCGAGTTGGGCCATCACCTCTGTAAAAAGGCCGGCCGGCCCCCGCTTCCCCTGCTGATCAACAGAGCCACCCGTAAACACAGGCAGGCAGGCAGGCAGGCGAAATGATGTGTGCGGCGACGCCATTGGCCGTGCTCCCCTGCGCCCCTCTGCCCGTCGCCTGCGCGCCAGTGTAGAGGTCGGCCCGAGCGTCCTGTGGATGTGGATCCATGGATGTCGCCGCGTCATAGCCACACGACGGCCCGCCCGTGATCTAACAGGAGCCGGGGGCGGCAGCGCGAGGCGTCTACCGACGGATACACACCTGAATCTGTGTAGCTGACGAGTAACTGTGGCGTAGCGTCTTTTCGCCGCGAGGCTATGATACGGAAGAATCTGAGTCCGCTAGCCTGGAGCAGTGACCGCAACGTGAACTCGTCGAAATTTGTTGCAAGCTGAGCTCTGGGCCGAAACCGAAAGAAACCGATCGAAATTTGCAGTGGTTGGCGTGTATTTACAGGAGCCGGGCGGGAACATGACAGTGACCTAACAGTGAGCATGTAGGCCCAAATCCGGAGCTCTCATGCAGCAAATCCAGCATGCAGTCGCAAGCAATCAGGTTTGGTGGGGGGGCTTGGGTCTTTGGTCTCGGCAGGTGTCGTGGCAAGCTGAAAAGGTTCCGGCACGCACTCCATAGTCAGTCCATCCGTCGTCTTCTTCGGATCACGCGGAAGAGCTCGTTTTCTGAACGCAAAAACCCACGCCGAACGGGAGTAGTACTCCATATCCTACGATATCCGCTCCTGCCCCCTGCCCGATTTCCCAAGAGACAAGCCGAATCGTACGTCCCGCGGAATGTACTGTAGCAAGAGTCCGTGCCACGACGTGCGTTCCTGCGATTCTAGGCATTAACGTTAGCCGGTGCACTCCGTCGTCCTCGACGTCTCCTTCTATATCTGATCATCTCGATCTGAACTGAACATGGGAAGGCGGTTTCAGACCACGTTTATACATGCGCTCGAGAAGCAGAGGAGAGAGAGCACGTCCTCGGTGGGTCGCAAGAAAGCCAAGGCGAAGGCGAAGGCGAAGGACCATACCAAAAGGTTTGGGCTCAAGTGATTTGAACCCAGCTACCTCTCCTCGTCCCGTGCCCTACCCCTACCCCTACCCCTACCCGGCCTATAGCCATTAGCCGAGAGACAGTCCATGTGCCCTCGCCAAACGCTGATGTGATGTGCATGCGCAGCTATCTGCTCGTGCCAAAGGATGGGTTCGGATAGATAGAAATAGAAATAGAACACGCTTGATGGCGTTACGGGCTTACGGCCGAATTATTATTGTTCGTCGAGACAGCACGGGCATGCAGCCCGAGTATCCGACCAATTACAGCACCGATGACAGTGTCGTCTCGCAAGTTTGCGACGGCACCGAGTGCGAGTGTCGTGCCAATCAACTCATGGTCACGCGCGGAATCCTCTCGTCTCAGCTGTCAAACTCGCGCGCGGCTCCACCTCCGCCACCCCCACCGAGGTCAAGTGTTGCGCATGCAAATTGCACAGCAAAGCGGGCGAATTTTCGTCCCGGCAATTTTTGAGGGGGTTTTGGCTGATGATGTATCGTGTGTCGTGTCGTGTCCGCTCTTTTGGGGCCGTGACCGGGCCTACGAATTTGCCCGGCGCGCTCATGGTCACTGGGAGAAAGTAGCGGCGTTGTTCGTGGTCGTGGCCGTTCGCCGAACATTCGTGGTGTGTGGGGCAGGCGTATAAGCTGGTACTAGCAGGGACTGCAGATACGTTTGGCTGATCGTTTATAAACACGAGCTGATAGGAAAACGGGCAGAATATTACTTCTTTCGTCTTAAATTATAGTTTACTTTGATTTCTTTTTTTACGTGTATTTTGTTATGTACCTAGATAAATAATATGTTTAGATACATAGTAAAATACATGTAAAAAAAAAAGTCAAAGTGAACTATAATTTAAGACGACGGATGAGGTGGTATTCTTCTTCTCGGGTGGACGCACACGCACGCACGGTCTTTAAGCGCACTTAGGTTTGTGTCCATGGAAATGATATCGGTTGCTTTCGGTAGCGGGAACGGTTGCCCGCCCCTGGCGTCAGAATCTCAGAATCTTTCTGACCCGATAATTTTCTATCAGCGACAGCCCGGGCGCCTTAGCTTCACGCCTCGCACGTTCATTTGACCTCGTTAACTAGTGGTGGTGGTGGTAATCTAAGCCCCTTGTTCCGGTTTGTTTTGGAAGTACTACTGAATCTTTTGGGAAGAAACTTGTATTCGAATTTTCCCATTTTATAACCATCGGTGTTCAGCTCGACAAAAGTAGTATACTCCTACTGCTGGGTAGCTGACAATCACTCTAGCACGTACACTAGTGGCAACCAGGCCAGAACACCGAGGCCAGATAACTCCTCTAGGCGCAGTAACACTGACAAGATGACAAGGAAAACAGCACGATGGCGAATCTACCGAAGGCTTGGACTTTGGTGGGTTTTTCTGCTCCTGTGAACAGCACCAGTTCCAGGCCTCCCATGATCATGTCTCTGAACGAAGACGAACCAACACGGTCCATGCTCCTCCATGAAAGTCCAGGTTCCACACGACGCAAGACGATCGAGACGGCGGGGAGACGACGTGTCGTTTTTTAATAATTTATAAAAACCACGGCCGGCAAGGCGGCAACGCAGCATGGACCGCCCGTCTCGTCTCCCGGATGAATATGAAACGTACCTCGAGGCCATGATAACCCCCGTGCGCCCGATGGGACGTGCCACCAGCATAGTGCGCGCCCGTGCGGGTGCGGTACGTCCTTGGTGGTGCGGTGCATGCTTGCAGCGATCGGCAGCTGGTGGAGCTGAGATAAACCGATGTCATGGTAGACTGGTAGCAGAATAGAAACACCGTCGTCGCCCTCGCCACGACTGGACCGGCGAGGGAACATGAAGACGGATGCACGGTGATGCGGTCGAACTCGAACACCATCGGCAGCGGAGTGCCGAGCGCGTGCATCAGTGTAGACTGGAGATGGGACAAATGCACACGAGCTGGAGCACGCACCGGGAACTCCATGTTCCAGGCGGCATCCGACGCAGCCTGCAGCACTCCGAGGCGCCTCCTCTTTCCTTGACAATCTCACTCTCACTTTGCTGTGGTTCTCTCCTTGGTCCGCACTTCAATTTTCACACCTGCTGTCTTGTCTCATCACCGACTCGCGCGCAATAAACTCGGCCGGCCGGTTGCTTCCCACCGCGCGCGCACTCCGATCCACACGCACGACGCACCTCGACCTCGTGCCGGCCGGCCCGAGCAAGCAAGCAGGCACCGGTGCTAGCTGCGGTGTATCGAGCTCGTGCACGCGCGGCTGCTTGCGGCCCCGGCAACTTGCTACTCTACTGCATTCGGGCGCTGCGCCCGCGCGCACGGCACAGCCGGCCCCTGACCTGACCCCCTCCAACATGTGCGGACACGTTGGGGGCGGCGCTGGAGCTGCCCGTGCGTCGAGACTCGAGGCCGCAGCCCCGCCGCCCCTCACGAGCGAGGTCGAGGCGCCGCCGACGGGCGTGCCGCGTGTGCATAGAGGTCTCCGGGAGTCTCGTCCCCTCTCGCGGTCACGCACGCCGGTGCACCTGCCGCCGGCCGGAACGGAGCGTGCGCGCGCTCGCTCGTGGTCGTGGCCTCGTGGGGCAGGAGCAGAGGATCCGTGCCGTGACGCTGACCGTTGACCTGCTACGAGCCCACGACAGAGTCATCCAGCCGTCGAGCGGCTGCAGAAGACAACCTCAACATCGCACGTGGGGGTGGCGGCCCCATGCGCTCCCCCACCAACCGGACCTGGATCAGCCCCAGTGTGACGGATTTGACCGCCGGCGGGGGCCACACCACACCGGCGTCCGTGCCTTGCTGCCCGTGGGTCGCGGTCGCCCATTGGCGGCCCGGCGGGGCAGGGAGCCGGGCCACGTGCGGCGGGACCCGCCCGGGGCTATTCGGCGCGCGCGCTGACGCCGGGGCGCACCGTGCGGGAGGAGACAGGGACGACGGAGCGGCCGCCGCGGCACACGAGAGCTGAGCAGCGCAGCAGCTCACATGACATGAACGGCGACAGGTTTCACACACTCGAATCCTGCTAGCTGCTTTTCCCGGATTCTTTTTCGGGGTGCTCGCCGGCTCGAAAATCTGCCGGTGGGTACCCGAGGAGATTCAGGTGCCGGCCGGGGGCTGGAGTGGAGACGCGCCTGGGATACGCACGTACGTGCGCCGCCGTGTGAATGATGAGGATACCGATACCGATAGGAGCTCCGTGAGGGACTGCGACGTGGTCACGAACTCATCATGATTCGGGCGACAAGCGGTTGCAAAGTTGGTGGTTTCTGACGACTGAACCGCACGCACACCCACGCACGCTGCTCTGCAAGAAGATGCTGCAGCCTGCAGACCACTGACCTCGGAAGTCGTAGGTTCTTGGTGAAGCGTTGTACGGAGTACTAGGCTGTAGCTGTAGTCGAGATTCTGCATACGCCCAATGACCAATGTCAGCGTCGAGCCGTCGAACACCATATGACAGTATATGATGGCGCCTCCCTGATCAAATGCTGTTTGATCGAAAAAAGTGTAGTTTCCACAATGGTTTCCTTCTCAAATTCCTATGGCGGCCACAACATTGCTCAGCTCAAGCAGTACTAACATCTCGACATTGCAAAAGTTATGTATACTATGCTTTAATAGGGCTTTCCTTCTCTTAAACAGGAGCATCACACAAGCAGCAAAAGATGAAAAACCTTGGCACAAAATTCGTCCCATCAAAATTCAACAGGTGATATAAATGGCCCATCGACCACAAACTAGCAAAGCACAGGCACAAAGGAACCACACCAAAGATTGACAAACAAATCAAGGTTCGCTTGCTGGTTCTCTCTCGGTGATTTTCTGGCGTTTGTTTGAGGGTTCGTTTTCAACGTCTTCAACCCCCTTGGGTTCTGGGGCTGTATTATCTGCCTCAGCACCGTTTCCTTCTTTGTGGCAGTCTCCACCATTCAGAGCGCCATTGATAGCGTCAGGGCCCAACAGAGAGAGATGTTTGCTCGTGATCTTCCGGCCTGCTCTGGGCTTGGGACCCCAGTGAGGTTCTGGGTTTGGAAGGAATCGTTTAACCTTCTTTGCCTGAGCCTTGCTGAGGGCAGCAACTGCTCTTGAAAAATTTGCCTACAGAAAATCAAAAAAATGATAAATAAATGAATAAATATGCAGTTTGCAGCCTGCATAGGAAAAACATAAAGGAACATCGTAGGCCCAATAATTATAGACCACATACTTCTAGCTTTGGTGATTTTGAAAGGATTGCCGTGCCTGGTGAATCACGGGGCTGTTCCTTAATAGGATGATTCTTCACCTGTGTTGAAGTTTGAATCATTCAATTTAGAAGTTCATGTAGGCAAGATATCCACCAATTCATACTGGACAAACTTACCCAGCAGCGCATGATGTCCCAAATAACATCCCAAGGGGCATCAGACTTAATGCCAAGTGGGTTAACATGGGTGCTTGAGATCTGATACCCTGCATTTAGAACTGCAGACCGAAACATAACCAAAGATGGAGATGTGCACTTAACAGTGCCAGCTATGTTATGGAGACTGAAAAACAATGGAATGTCATGTAACTCCTGCATCAGAAGAATAAATCAAATGAAGTTGTGTTTAAAGAGTATACAAAATACTTAGTGAATTGCAAACAGCTAGTCCTCTAAAAAAATAATAGGTTGCCAAAATAAAAATAAGTTAAGATATACAGTGAAACTTTCTGCAAAGTCTTACCAAAACAAGGCCAAACCGAACTATAATTTGGAATCACCTACATTGTTTCTTTGCCTTGAGCAGTAAACCATGATTTAAAACTTTAAAACTTAAGCCAAAGTCAAACTGAACTATTTGGAATCCCCTACATTGTTTCTTTGCCTTGAGCAGTAAACCATTATTAATAGGTCATCAAAACATTGACCTTACTTTAAAACTATTCCAAGCATTGTCTTTTAATTAAACTATATACTAAATTATAAAAAAGATGGAGTTCTGATACAAAATAATATTAGAAATCAATAGGCACAGCAGTCACAAGAATAACAATTTGATACTCCTCAGGCATGGGCATCAGCAGGGGAAGTCAAACTTAATTTTGAAACAACAATTCGTCAAATTATATGAATGTTTAGTGCATACAAAGTTACCAATAAATTTGTATTCAAAGCGCCATTAAGGATCAAAACCTACTATGGAACAGTTTTCCCCTACCAAAACACACCTAACAATTGAGGGGTGGGGATGGGGTGTGGGGTGTGGGGGGGGGGGGTAGGAGGTACCTCTGACACAGTAGTTAGGACTGAAGTAATTTTATCATATGCAGGATACCTATCCTTCATTGACTTAACACCTGTCAAAGTAGAAACTACCCAGTCTTGATCATGAATAGGAGCTGACCATATTGGCCCACCTATATTAAATTTCTTTCCACAATCACTGCATTCTTGAGGAACAACAGGTCCAATAGCAGGTGCATGCTTCACACCATTATTCTTCTGCTTATACAGGAAGAATAAACAAAAAGAAAGTCAAGAGTGTCAGTATATAACAGAGAGAATGTTGAATCAGAGAGTTAAATGGTATGGAAAAAGCATACCTTCGGAACAGTCCTCGCAAGACATTGAAGATGGAAAGAGTCACAGCCAACACACTGATATATGTAAGAAAGTTTAAGAGGTGTATTCTTTATTTCACTTGCAGAACTGCACATAGAATCCAAATACAATGCCACATTAGAGAAAGTACTTTAACCAAATATGGAACAAACTTGGCACTAGAGGGGGGAAACTCACGTGAATACTCGAACAAAAACACGGACATAAAAATCCATGAACACAGAGAGAACAGGCACAATATATCGCTTGTACCGATTTGCATGGCTCTGGTGTAACGTGTAATAAAAGGGGGTTAAGAGCATGACAAACTAAGATACCCAAAGAGTGAAGCATGTAAAGTGCAGATTAACTTGATACATCATTTAGAAAAAACCTGAAATAGAAGTAGTTTATAGTCCTCTATATATATTTCAATTTGTAAATCACCTATGTACCTCTATACTGGCAAGGAGGATCCTTAAAGCCATTTCGTGGCAATACTTGCCCTTGGTTGGGAATGAACCATACCTACAAAACATAATTGATTATTACATTATAAACTGCTAAGATGGAACATTTCTTGAACACGTAGTACCAACATACTTTGAGTAACAAACTTCTCCATTGGTACCACAAAGAACTGCCATATCAGTGGCAGTGCACATTAATAAACCACCATCAGCAACAGCCTGTACAGCTGAGTCGAGAAATATAGATGGTGATCCATAAGGGTCAAGATCAACCTAAGAAGAATAAGAAAATATGGTGTAAAATCATACAAAATATAACTAGCAATGATTATAGAAACAACCGTTATCATTTAGTGCAATTATTTCATAGCATATTTACATGTGATTGCTCAGTCCATTGACTTGTACCAGTAACAAGATTCACACTTAAATAATAAATACCAGAAACTTCAGATTTAGATCAGTAGCCAGAGACATAACCATATAAATGGAACCACCACACCCTGGCACACACAAGTGCATCATTCCAATTAAAAAGTTAATAATAATGTATACAGCAATGTTGAATCCATTGTGTTTTCATCTTAGAAAGAACAACGGTAACAAAATGTTGGATTTAGAAATACTTTTATCAGAAGCCTTACCACATCAAATTCTTTTGGATGCATCAGCATGTGAATTCGAGCATCAACCAAGTGAGCTTCCACCTTACTAGCAGCAGAAGGGCCATTGAACTTTATGTTTCGCTTGCAATCTTCGATAGATGCTGAAGAAACAAGAATCATAGTTAATTAGTGAAATCAAGCACGGAGGCGTCAAGCTGTCAATAGCAAAGAACATAATAAGCAAGTTAGTAAACTATAGCATTACCTTTATCATTATCCAGAGCAACTACCTTCCCTAAGCCCTTAACTTCACGGGCATACCGGAGAGATCGCAACCCAGTAGCAGCCAAAGCCTGGGAAAAAAAATTAGCAGTGCAACCTTACAAACCTAGATATTAATTACAACAACACAACAACAACATAGCCTTTTGTTCCAAACAAGTTGGGGTAGGCTAGAGATGAAACCCAAAAGAGGCATGAAAACAAAGAACACATAAATGGTACAAGAAAAAGATTACGGTTCAGGCACGTTAATTGCTAGTCTCCAAGCGCTCCTATCCATAGCTAAATCCTTAGGGATATTCCACTCCTTAAGGTCTCTCTTAACCGACTCGTCCCAAGTCAGTTTAGGTCGACCTCTACCTCTCTTTACATTATTGACCCGCTTTAGAACCCCACTACGCACCGGTGCCTCAGGAGGCCTCCGTTGGACATGGCCAAACCATCTCAACCGGTGTTGAATCAATTTTTCCTCAATTGGTGCCACCCCAACCCTATCCCGAATATTAATTATGGGAAGAAAACTAGATGTTTGAAAAAAAAGGAAACTAGATATCAGTTAATGTTAACTTAGAACTATACAGAAACTGCATTTCAATTATTAGGGGTGAAATATGGGAAGGATATTCCAATCTGTCCATCCTTCCGAAGGATTTAAATATGGATATTCAATGTCCCTTTAAGATGGATATTCAAAGTTTGGTATATGATGCAGATATGTAGTATTTTCTTGTTATCCGCCTATCCCTTGACCAAAACTATCCGTTAGTATCTGTACCTAACATGGCTGATAATATTTGTGTCCGAATCTGAATCCGATAAAAATAACTATCTATATTCATATCCATATATATTCGTTTGTATTCAATCCATTTTCATACCTAATTTCCATATTATTATGAGAAGTCTCACCTCGAGGACAAGTGGTGGCTTAAGCTCTCTGATTACTTTCCAGGAAGGTTTTGTTGCTTCTTTTGACAGATCATCAATTTGATCTTCAGATTTATTTAGCTCCTTTTCACAAACATCCATTTCATCTTGCTGGCCAGTTGACGCATCCTCTCCATTTTGACTGAATGTTTCACTCTCTTTGTTTTTTTCATGTGATGTATTCCTCTTGTTCACCAGTGCTTCATGTTCTTCCTTGCGCTTGGCAACAAAGGTCCTTAAGACAGCAATGGACATGTCTCTGTTGTGAACCTAATCAAAGCAGTAAACTTCAATTTTCAGAAATCTCTGGGAAATTATCCCTAAATATGGAGTCATATGTGATTTTTCCTGAACATATCAACTTTAAAAAAATAACAAAAATTGACTATCAACAAACAGTAACTACTTTCATTTGAGAAAAAAAATGTTTCATAGCTAATGTATCTGGTATGGGAAAAAATCAGGAAGTTACATCACAATTTGAAACTGTTATCTTCTTCAATGAAACCATAATAAATACTGTGATGTGAAATCATTAGACTCTTTTTGCCAGATGCATAAACCAATACCAGAATATGACATGCAGAAGGTCTATCTACTATTTCGAGTTTGCAATATATCTAAGCAATTTGAAACTTACACTGTTCTCATCCACTATGATAAGCAAATAGGTCGAACAGCTAAATTTATTTAGGTGCACAAACTGGTAGAATGATGTAAACTTGAGTGGACAACTTGATCACTAATTGATTTCCACAGAAACTCAGTTGACAACAAGATAAACAAGACACATACACAAAACACAAAACACAAAACACAATTCACTGTTTGGTCTCAGTGTAATAGCAAGCTTAACCGCTACCAGTCTATGTGAAGCACTAATAAATGCAAATGAATTGTCATAACAATAGAACTAGATAAACTTGAAGCCTAAACATCCTATCCCACACCAATCACCAGCCAACACTCAATTTGGAATCCTCCAGAATACCGCAAAGCAGCTCTACGAGCAGCAAAGATAAATTATCAGCTGGAAGTCAACAACTCATTAAGGTACATCACTAGAAGCAAATTCAAATTCAAAGGTTGCAGACTGTAAGCTAAAGCAGATAAGGAACCGATAGAACAACACCCCCCCTTTTCTAAAAAAAGGGGAAAATACGAAAAACGGAAGACGAACAGACCTGCACGGGATTATAGAAGACGGCGTTCTTCTTGTGCAAGAGTATCTCTGCCTCTCCCTCCTCCTTGATCTCGTAATCCTTGAGCTTGTCCTCCACTTCCGCCATGTCTCCAAATCCAAAACCTAACCCTGAGTGGCAAAGGATTCACGGGCGGACGCAACTACACGATTAAAAAGAATACGCTCAAGTTAGGTTTCGGGTGCTAAATTATGCACAGCATGAAGAGAAAAGAAGAGGCAGGCATACCTGGTGACTGGTGTTGTGGGTCGAAGGGTCCGACGAAAACCTTGCGGCTGCACCTGCACGTAGCGCGGCGGCGGCACTAAACCCTAAACCCGGTGAACGGGAGAGGAAGGGCGAATCTTCAGTTCCCACAGGCGTCGTCCGCCGACCACCTGACTGACGCGAGCGATGGCAGCCCATGGGAGCAAGATGGCCCAGGCGGAGGCCCACGAGAGCACGCGATCCGCGCCGTTGCCGCACGCAGCATAAGTCGTCGCTCCCGTTGACGTCCGAACAATTGCGTTTCGCGCCGTAGATGGTTGGCTCGGGTAGGTGATTCATTTTTTTCATTTCTTTTTCCTATTATACTTTTCCTTCGCCTTTTTCTTTTCCTTTTCCTTTATCTGTGTTGTTTTATTATTATTTTTTTATTTTTATTTATTTCCTTTTTTGTATTTTTATTTTTTTTTCCTTTAGTTGAATTCATTGTTTTTATTTCACTTATATTTATAGTTTTATATCTTTATTTTATTCGTTTTTATTTTGCCCTATTTATTCAGAAACCTCTCATCGCATCCTAAGGCGGTGGCTGATTTCATCAGGAACAACTATGGACGATCGCTTCCGTCTCCTTACCTATCTATTCACTATTCAGAAACAATAGAACATATATACAAGGAATACACTATTTACTATTTTGCCTAGACATGTTCTTATCTGCACACATTAACATACATCATGATGCCAACATTTGATGGGCAATTTGAAAAAGATACACATATCACAATTCACACATATATACATTCAGTGATAGGATTAGGTGTACAAATAAACTGATAGCTCCAGTAGTAACCAAGGTTCGTCACTTTGCTCAGCAAGCAAACCATGTTTGGAGATCCCAACGCCATTTTTGTCACAAAATTACCCACTCGATCCTACAGCATGAGGTTCGAAAAATACTGCTCAAATTCTTGATCGATGGTTAGCTTCTTCTCACCTGAATGATTGGCACGCACATTACCGGATCCACTGTGTTAGTATCTAAATCAAGCAAGCAAATGCAAAAAAGAGGTGCATCGGAGTGCTTACTGTGATAGCCGGTCTGGCCCGTTGGCAAAATCTGAAAATCGTCAACGCCATTCGAATAAAGCTTTTCATCCATGATCTGAGCAGCAGAACCAAAAACATCGCCAGCCATTAATTCATCCTCCATTAGGTCATCATACTGTTCAAGCACATTGTATATCCTTTCCAGGTCGTCATTATGTGGTTTCAGCATCACATCCGGATGATGAAGCTCTATATCCTGCATAACCCAGCTGTCAGTTTCTCTGGTGCCACTGCTATGGGAAGAACTAAAAGCCTCTGATGAAAAATTGTTGCTCGAGCTACTGGATGCAGATGTCCGGATCTCAAACATTTTTCTCAAAGATTGTTCCTGAATTCCATTTTTTGAGTCCACTTCAATGCACCCACCAAATAGGCTTATAGTATTCTCACAAGAGTCCAGTTCTTCAGGTATGCTGACCATGTCCGTCCCAGAGGTCTTGTTCATGAAAACGCAATCATAGCCTAAACTTTCTGTGGTTGCAGACTCATCATCGTGGCAAGATAACCGTTTGCGAAACTTGCATTTAAGTGATAGCAACTTTGGATCACTCAGCTCATACTGCGATTTTCTTTTCTTATGAGGACTGTTGATGGCGTAAACTTTTTCCATGCTGTTGGAACTGTAACAAACCATAGCAAGGCACATTACAAACCAGAACTACATATTCACATAGAGACACAACAGTAAGTAATCACTAGGAAACGAAAACGGTCTCACTATGCTTAATATTAAGCCTCAAGACCTATACAAACGAAAACAGTCATTGGGACATATTAAGCATCCACATCTATACAGTTTCAATATTGCCCATATAATCCTTTGTATAGATGTTGAGGCGGACAGACACTTAGATGGAATAGACCCGCTAATATGCCCCATGACCAGGATAAAGTTTGGATGAAACTAAGCGGAGATTCAAACTGACATGTTGAAGAATCAACAGATGAGTTGTGGTTAGGGGTGAAATGCCACTCGAACCCAGGGCTAGGTGGTTGTCAAGGGCCTCAAACCCTCGGATAGCTGGACCTTGACTACGTAGTTCGTAGTCTCGATCCGTCTTCTCCGGCGAGGTTTTCTCCTTCGCCGCAGGCTTAGGTTTTAGAAGAGAGAGAGGAGATAGATTGATAATACTTTGCTTGATTTCAATCAACGAGTCCTGGTTACAATATATGGCCTATGGCCCAAACTGACTTGCCTAAATTAAAGGAGCAAAAATAGTAACTAATCCTATCCTGGCTTTCCTTCCTAGCCACGGCTGGCTGGTTCAGCCTCCTCCTCATGTGTGCGTGCGGCCTGTCGAGCCTAGGCGCGGCGTCTGGAGTAGGTCCGGCCCCACATGACATCTCTCCCCACCTCTAGAGCCAGCTTGTCCTCGAGCTGGAACGCCGGGTAACGCCCGCGGAAAGCGTCGAGGTCCTCCCAAGTTGCAGAGGCCGCAGTTTCGCCCTTCCAGTGCACAAGGACCTGTTGAATGCCGCGTGCCAGCCTAGATCGCGCGACGCGTCCTGGCTCTGGCTCGATAGCGCCATGGTGGATGGGTGGCAGCGCCGGTGGTGCAGCAGGTAGGGGCCCGACGAACTTCTTCAGTAAGCCCACATGGAAAACATCATGGAGCTTGGCGCGCGGGGGAAGCTCGAGGCGGACGGCGACGGGGTTGATGATCTCAACGACGAGGTACGGCCCAAAATAATGGGGCTTCAGCTTGCCCTTGGTTACTTGAGGCAGGGAAGCAGGAGCGCGATGACGAAGTCGGAGAAGCACCAGGTCGCCGACGGCATAGGACACGGCTCGATGAGCCTTGTCGTAATATTTCTTCTGGACAGCCTGCGCCTGCTGGATGCGGTAGTGAACATCCGCCAAGAACTCCTCGCGGGCAGCCATGGTTCGAGCGACGGCAGCCACAGCGTTTCACCCGGTTCATAAGACCGGATGGTGGGGGGTCGCGGCCGTAGACCACCATGAAGGGTGTATCCTGCACCGACGTCTGATAGGCGGTGTTGTAGACGTACTCCGCCCACGGGAGCCAGCGCCCCACTGACGGGGCCGATTGCCGGTGAAGCAACGCAGGTACATGATGATGACACGGTTGGCCGCCTCAGTTTGCCCATCCGACTGGGGGTGGAAGGCAGTAGTCATATGCAGCTTGGTGCCCACGAGCCTCATCAATTCGCGCCAAAACGCCAAGGTGAACACGGGGTCCCGGTCCGACACCATGGACTGGGGAATGCCGTGGAGGCGAACGATGTCTGCGAAGAACGCCTGCGCCACAGACTCTGCAGTATATGGGTGAGCCAACGGAATAAAATGGCAGTACTTGCTGAAGCGATCCACCACCGTGAGGATCACAGATTTCCCCCCGACTCGAGGGAGAGCTTCCACGAAGTCCAGGCCGATGTCTTCCCAAACCGTGGTAGGGACTGGCAGAGGAAGCAGTAGGCCGGCCGGGTGCAGATGCTCTGACTTGTAGCACTAGCAAGTATCACAGGCGCGGACGAAATCCTGAACCACGCGTCGCATGTCGGGGAAGTGGAAATCTCGGCGCAGACGGTGCAGCGTGCGCTGCACACCCTCGTGGCCATCCTCATGCACGACCGCCACAATCTCCTGGAGCAGGGGCGACGACGGCGGAATGTAGAGCCTGGAGTCGAACGTGACCATCCCGTCACAGAGGTGCCAAGGCGCCCCCTGGACCCAGCCGCGATAGCGTCCCGAGTGGCGACGAGGGCAGGGTCCGTAGTTTGGGCCTGGCGGAGGCGGTCGATGTAGTCAAAGCGCGGCGCGGAAAGAGCCAGGACGGCCCCTTCTTCCGTATCGTCCGGCTTGTACTCCACAGAGAAGTCGAAGCTGAGGTGCTTACCCACCCAATGGTGCTGTGGGATGGTTGCGAGCTGCTGATCGAGGAGGTACATGAGGCTGTAGTGGTCGGGGCGCACCACGAAACGACGTCCCAGAGGTACGGGCGCCAATGGCGAATGGCGAGGATGAGGCCAATCAACTCCCATTCGTAGGCGGCGAGAGCACGATGGCGAGGAGCGACAGGCCTGCTGAAGAAGGCCAGCGGGTGCTTGTCCTGGAGGAGCACCGCGCCGAACCCGTGCGTCGAGGCGTCGCACTTGACCACGAACGGCTTGTCGAAGTCCGGGAGGGCGAGCACTAGGGCGGAGGTGACCGCGTGCTTGAGCGCCTGGAACGCAGCAGCCGTTTCCTCAGACCACCGGAACCCCTCCTTCTTGGTGAGCGCCGTGAGGGGTGCCGCGATGGTGCCGTAGTCATGGACGAACTTGCGGTAGTATCCTGCCAACCCGAGGAAGCCCCGCACCGCCCGGGCCGAGCGTGGTTGGGGCCAGTCTAGGACAGCCTGCACCTTGGCTGGATCCATGGCGACCCCGGCGGCGCTGATGATATGGCCGAGGTAGGAGATGGAGTCGACGCCGAACACGCACTTGGAGCGCTTGACGAAGAGGCGGTGCTGTCGGAGGACGAGGAGGACGGCCCGGATATGGCGCAGGTGGTCGGCCCATGTAGCACTGTAGATGAGGATGTCATCAAAAAACACGAGGAAAAACCTACGAAGGTAGATGCGCAGGATGTCGTTCATCAGGGCCTGGAACGTCACGGGCGCGTTGCACAATCCGAACGGCATGATCAAGAACTCATAGAGCCCGTCATGCGTGCAGAACGCCGTCTTGGCGATGTCGGCGGGATGCAAGCGGACCTGATGGTAGCCCGAGCGAAGGTCCAGCTTGGTGAAGAACTTGGCGCCATGGAGCTCGTCTAGCAGCTCGTCCACCACCGAGATTGGGTACGCGTCCTTGACGGTGATGGCGTTGAGGGCCCTGTAGTCGACGCTGAACTGCCAGGTCCCATCGGCCTTCTTGACGAGCACGACCGGGGACGAGAACGCCGACTTACTGCGGCGGATGAGGCCCTGCTCCATCATAGCAGCGCACTGGCGCTCCAGCTCGTCTTTGTGGGCGATCGGGTATCGATAGGGGCGCACGGCCACCGGTGGGGCGCCCGGTAGGAGATGGATGGCATGATCGCGGCCACGCGGTGGGGGCAGGCCCTGGGGTTCCGCGAAGACATCAGCGAAGGACCCCAGGACGACGTCGAGCAGGGTACGGCGGTACGCCCGTCAGGCGGTGCGCTGGAGCTCGGGGCAGCCATACTGGTCGCGGTGAGAGCCGGCGCGTCGGCCCCGGCGACGCTCTTCCAGCGGACGGTTGCCCCCTGGCGCTGGAAGGACAGGTGGCCGGCGACGAAGTCCCAAGTGAGGGGACCCAGTTGGGCCATCCAACGGGTGCCCAACACCACGTCGTAGCCTGCCAGCGGCATGACGAAGAGACCCGCCGTGAAGTGATCGCCCTTGATGGAGAGCACGGCGCGACGGAGAACGCCCGAGCATGCCACGCGTTCGCAGTTGGCCACGGTCGCCGTGAGACGTGGGCGGCTCTGGACAGGGAGCCCGGTCTTCTGCGCGGCGCCCTCGGCGATGAAGCTGTGCGTCAAGCCCGTGTCGAGGAGGGCGATGAGGGGGACGCCCCCAATCACCACGCGAAACTGGAGTGTGTCGAGGACGCGGACACCCGCCACGGCGTGGAGGAAGAAAACGGGCGACTCTGTCTCCGGGGCATCCTCGGCGCCGATGTCGTCGTCGTCGTCGTCCACAATGCTGTCCAACACGAACAACCGCTTGCATACCTTTTATGACCGCGGCTGTATTTTTCGTTGCAGTTGAAACACAGTCCGAGGCGGCGTCATTCATCTTGCTCCATCTGATTGGGCCTCTTGACCGGTCGGTCCTCCACTGTAGTGGTGGTGGTTGCGCCCTTAGTCGCCGGTGGTGGAAGGATGGCCGGTCGCGAGCCCCCGGGGCCTGCCAGCCACCACGGCCCGAAACCTTCGTCGGGGAGGCGGTGTATTGCTCCATCAACTCAAATTGTCGGGCAAGACTCATGGCCGCAAAGAGGGACTGCTGGTTCTGAGACTAGACGGCGAGGCTGAGCGGCGGCAGTAAACCCCCGGTGAACAGCTGCACCCGCTGTGCGTCGAGGCGGCCGGCGCGAGAGAGCAGCGACTGAAAACGATCTTGGTACTCCTCAACGGTCCTCGTGCGGCGGCAGGAGGCGAGCTCGAAGAGCGGAGCCGAGCGCAGTGGCGGTCCGTAACGCAGATTCAACAGCTCCTTGAATCGAGGCCACGTTGGCGTGCCTTCGTCCTCCTGGACTTGCATGTACCACATCTGCGCCCCATCTTCAAGATTGTAGGACGCCATCCATACCCGTTCTTCGGGCATGATCCGCTGCTGGGTGAAGAAGAACTCGCACCAGTTAATGAAAACCAGCAGGTCACTTTTGCCGTCTTAGCGCGGGAACTCAGGCCGCCAGTGCTTGGGTGGTTGGTCCTGGTGGTGTTCGCCGGATCCCGGTCGCGTGCCGGATGTGGACGAACTGGAAGAGTTGATGTCGACGATGGCCTTGGAGTTAGCCTCGATGGACTTCTGCATGAGGGCCACGGACTTGGTGAGTGCCTCCATGGCGGTCTTGAGGTCGCCAATGTCCCCCATGTCACCCGGGGAGGACGCAGCGGACGACGTAGCGGCGGCTGTGGGAGAGGTGGACCGAGAGGACGAGGATCGCCGGGATCGTGATACCAGGTTGTCAAGGGCCTCAAACCCTCGGATAGCTGGACCTCGACTACGTAGTTCGTATTCTCGATCGGTCTTCTCCGGCGAGGTTTTCTCCTCCGCCGCAGGCTTAGGTTTTAGAAGAGAGAGAGGAGATAGATTGATAATACTTTGCTTGATTTCAATCAACGATTCCTGGTTACAATATATGGCCTATGGCCCAAACTGACTTGCCTAAATTAAAGGAGTAAAAATAGTAACTAATCCTATCCTGGCTTTCCTTCCTAGCCAAGGCTGGTTCGGCCTCCTCCTCCTGTGTGCGCGCGGCCTGTCGAGCCTGGGCGCGGCGGCGCACGTCCCTGGCGCGGCGCCTGGAGTAGGTTCGG
>CM041629.1:14597393-14613642 GCA_023333625.1 Bothriochloa decipiens | reverse complement strand
GCCTTTTTCCCTATTGCTTTGTATATATAGTGCTTACATCTCCTAAGATTCTATCCCATGCATTATTAAAGAGTTTAAGGCAATACAAAAAACAAATGACACCTTAGTGTCTGTATAGATTCTATAATAGATTACACAATGCTTTAATCACAATATGATCTTGCAAACATCAACCATGATGTTCTTATTGTATCTGATCTCTGCAAAAGAAACCATGATAATATCTGCCTAGTAGTAGTGGAGTTAGAACTCCGCCTACGTTGATTGGAAGACTTTCTTGAGTCGTTTCAACATAGCCGGTCCCAAGCCCGGATAAAGGAGGAGGGTGTGTTAGGTTCGGCTAGCCAATATTTCAAAACCAGCCACTCTTATGGATATGAAACCCACAAGAGAATCGTTGGGGCGTAACCCTCTTAGCGATGCGCTACATCGGAACCCGGGTGTAGTGTCAAATGGGCAAGGGCTGGGTCGTCATCCCCTTAGTGGCGCGTCGTATCGTGATCCGGGTACGATGATAAATGAGCAAGGGTCGGGTCGTCGCAACCTTTGTGACGCGCTACATCTGCGCCCGGGTGTAGTGAAAAATGAGCAAGGGTCTTCACACTTCCCTCGACGGGTGCGAAGGGTAAGGAAGCTAGCCGAGCCAACTAGGATTCGTCTAGGTAGCTGGAATGTAGGGTCCCTAACGGGTAAGTTAAGAAAGCTAGTCGATACAGCAATTAGGAGGCGTGTAAATATTCTATGCGTTCAGGAGACTAAATGGAAGGGCCAGAAGGCGAAGGAGGTGGAGGATACTGGCTACAAACTTTGGTACACGGGGACAACATCGGGTAGGAATGGTGTAGGCATCTTGATCGATAAGAGCCTTAAGGATGGAATAGTTGATGTGCGGAGGCAAGGCGACCGGATTATCCTAGTCCAGTTGGTAGTAGGAGATTCGGCTCTGAATGTGATCAGTGTCTATGCCCCACAGGTGGGTCTTTGCGAGAGCACCAAGAGGCAATTTTGGGAAGATCTCGATAGCATGGTTAGTACTGTGCCTATCAGCGAGAAACTCTTCATAGGTGGAGACCTCAACGGCCATGTGGGTGTGACTAATGTAGGTTTCAAGCGGGTGCATGGGGGTTTCGGGTATGGTAGTTGAAATCAAGAGGGGGAGGATGTTTTGAACTTTGCGTTGGCCTACGATTTGTTGATAGCGAACAACGTCTTTAATAAGAGGGAATCCCATCTAGTGACCTTTCGTAGCGGACAACACCTGAGCCAGATCGACTTTATCCTTGCAAAGAGGGGGGATAGACGTGCTTGCTTAGATTGTAAGGTGTTACCTGGGGAGTGTGTTGTACCTCAACACAAGCTTGTGGTGGCGTATTTTCACTTTCGGGTACGTGTCCACGGGACAATCGGGCCAAGATTGCGACAACAAAATGATGGAAGCTTAGGGGGGAAGCAGCGCAAACATTTAAGGAGAGGATGCTAGATGAGGGGCCGTGGGAAGAAGGAGAAGATGCAGATGACATGTGGCTAAAGATGGCAACATGTTTTCGGAGGGTGGCTTCGGATGTGTTTGGAGTGAGTAGGAGAGGCAAAGGGGAAGCAAAAGATATCTGGTGGTGGAATGACGAGGTGCAAAGGGCTATTAGGGAGAAGGAGTGGTTCAAGTGCCTCCATCATGACAAGAGTGCAGCCAACTTTGAGGGCTATAAAATAGCGAAGAGGGCTGCAAAACGAGCGGTGAGTGTAGCAAAAGGTCAGGCGTATGATGACCTTTATCAGCGGCTAGGCACAAAGGAAGGGGAGAAGGACATTTATATGATGGCTAGGATCCGCGAGAGGAAGACGAGGGACATCAACCAAATCAAATGCATCAAGGATGGGACGGATCTACTTTTGGTGAGGGATAAGGAGATCAAGGACAGGTGGAGAGAGTACTTTGACAAGTTGTTTAATGGGGAGAATGAGGGTCCTACCTTGGAGTTGGATGACTCATTTGACGATACCAACAGACGTTTTTTGAGGAGATTTCAGGAGGCAGAGGTCGGGGAGGCTTTCAAGAGGATGAAGGAAGGTAAAGCGATGGGCCCTGACGGTATCCCCATTGAGGTGTAGAGATGCCTAGGTGCCAGAGCGATACTATGGTTAACTAAGCTTTTTAACCTCATTTTCCGGTCAAACAAGATGCCTAAAGAATGGAGGAGAAGTATATTAGTACCGATCTTCAAGAACAAGGGAGATGTTCAAAGTTGTACTAATTACCGTGGGATTAAGTTGATGAGCCATACGATGAAGCTCTGGGGGAGGGTTATCGAGCATCGCCTAAAAAGAGTGACAAGTGTGACCCAAAACCAATTTGGGTTTATGCCTGGTAGGTCGACCATGGAGGCAATTTTCTTATTACGACAGTTGATGGAGAGATATAGGGAGCAGAAGAAGGACTTGCACATGGTCTTTATTGACCTCGAGAAGGCATATGACAAAGTACCGAAAAATGTCATGTGGTGGGGCCTTGAAAAAGCACAAAGTCCCAACTAAGTACATCACTCTCATCAAGGATATGTACAGGGATGTGGTGACGTGTGTCCGAACATGTGATGGTGACACCAGTGACTTTCCAATTAAAATAGGACTACATCAAGGGTCAGCATTGAGCCCTTATTTATTTACTTTGGTGATGGATGAGGTCACAAGGGACATACAAGGTGATATCCCTTGGTGTATGCTCTTTGCTGATGATGTGGTGCTAGTGAATGAGACTAGGGCAGGGGTTAATAGGAGGTTAGAATTATGGAGGCACACGTTAGAGTCAAAAGGGTTTATACTTAGTAGGACCAAGACCGAGTACATGAGGTGCGATTTCAGCGTGACTAGGAATGAGGAGGGAGACGTTAGCCTCGATGGGCAAGTGGTGGCCAAGAGGGATACTTTTCGGTATTTAGGATCGATGCTACAAAAGGATGGCGACATTGATGAAGATGTTAGGCATAGAATTTCAGCCGGTTGGTTGAAATGGTGTCAAGCTTCAGGCGTCCTCTGTGACAGAAGGGTGCCTCAGAAGTTAAAAGGTAAGTTTTATAGGACAGCGATTCGTCCGACGATGTTATACGGTGCTAAATGTTGGCCTACAAAAAGGCGACATATCCAGCAATTGAGTGTAGCAGAGATGCGTATGTTACAATGGTGTTGTGGGCACACAAGGAGGGATAGAGTCCGAAACGACGATATTCGGGATAGGGTTGGGGTGCCACCAATTGAGGAAAAATTGATTCAACACCGGTGGAGATGGTTTGGCCATGTCCAACGGAGGCCTCCTGAGGCGCCGGTGCGTAGTGGGGTTCTAAAGCAGGTCGATAATGTAAAGAGAGGTAGAGGTCGACCTAAACTGACTTGGAACGAGTCAGTTAAGAGAGACCTTAAGGAGTGGAATATCCCTAAGGATTTAGCTATGGATAGGAGCGCTTGGAGACTAGCAATTAACGTGCCTAAACCGTAATCTTTTTTCTTGTACCATTTATGTGTTCTTTGTTTTCATGCCTCTTTTGGATTTCATCTCTAGTCTACCCCAACTTGTTTGGGACAAAAGACTATATTGTTGTTGTTGTAGTAGTAGTGGAGTTAGAGAAGGGTCAAGCCTGAGGTACTGAGCCATCCCTAGTGGCCAAATAGGAGGATCCAGTCAGCCAGTCAGGCTATTTGTTGTTCTCTCCCATGCACTACCTAAGTCATTTAAAGAGCTCTATATTTTTCAAGCATGGAGAATATATGAAAAGACCAATGCCATTGATTTGGTGGCACTCAGTTAGGCTGTGGGAAGCTTAGCAACAACTTACAAAGACATCACTTGTTGATTATGTGCTGTCACATATGGCCACTCAACCACAACAACAAGTCTGGTCCTGACATTTGGTGGGCCTAGGCAACACTAAAGTATGAGTCCCGTTATTCTGATCCTTCTCATGATTTGGGTTCTATAACATTTGCTTGGAGGCCTGGTGCAGTGGTGACTGGTGAGAGCTGTCTCATTGAGTCATCAGGTTGTGAGTTTGAAGCAGCCTCTCCGCGGATCTTGCCTCGGTTTATCCCTTTCCTAGACCCTACTCATGTGGGAGCCTCCGGCACTAGGTCTGCCCTTCTTTAACATTTGCTAGGACACAAGACTTCCACAGATTGTTTTTTACAAAATTGCTAATTATCAAATAAATAGAAAAAATATTGTGTTTTAGCATTATAAAAAATAGAAAAGGTTGCTCATTTGGCCCAGATTGTTTTCAGAGTTGCATATTTGTCACTAGAATAAACTAAATTTTTATGGTTAGATTGTGCAAGAGAATCTGCACACGCAGGAAACTTTTCAACTCCATTGGGAATCTTGTCGACCTCTGTTATGTGTACCCAATCCTAATATGCCCTATAAAACTTTTTGAGATATTAGCATGCATTGGTGAAGTAAGTATTGAAGTTAAAGAAAAAAAACAGGCACTAATGTTGCAATGGCACTTTAGTTGTTTAGTGCTGTCAGTCAGATGGCCACTGCCCACCTAAAGAATGAGAATGTATGCTTGCGAGTAGCTATTTGTAACAAAGGGACAAGTAATACTCGACAAGTTTTATGGTACTAGTAGTATTAGACTTCCTACACCTAAAAAGGTATTAGACTTTGTGATCACTATACTCCTTAAGTGCATTCAAACAAGTCTCCTCGGGAATCTAGGGCGCTGGTTCGCTGCCCAGGTTGCCCTTCTCCAGGGCCAGGTCTGCACGTCACCATGCCATTGAGATCGTGAATTATTTGAATTAAGTTGTAACAACTATGGATTTCAGCGTAAGTGCATGCTGCAATTAGAAAATATGCAAGATTGAATTGGCAGTGGAATCATATTGGGGCTAGTATCAGATCATGTACAACGACTGAATGACATATGAGATCGTCAACTTGTGGCTCATCCTTATTCCTTACAGCTGAGAACCACAAATCAGTAGGCACAATTTGCTAGCAATTCAATAGAGTGGACAGATCACCTCATTGTTAATCCAAACAGAAATTGGGCGTTCGATGTATCCTGATCTAATTCCACCGAACTTCTGAGACTGTGGGTGGACGTTCTTTCTATTAATGGAAATTATGGGTGTTTCTACCTCTATTATCCAAAAGACATCCACCTAACTAGTACTGTCTGTGATGTCATTTTCTTTTCCTCATCTTCGCTAGTGATAAAGACTACAACAAAAATCATGCTCATCATTTTTCCAAAAAAAAAAAATCATGCTCATTGTTTCAGGCAATGATTTTGTTCCATTGTTTGTTTCATCGCTCAGTAGACCACAAGCATTAAGCAAAAGTGCTTGATGTTATCGTTCTTTTCTCCCAAAATCCTAGCTCATAGTTCTTCCCGAACGTGAGACCATGCAAAACCAGAATATCATGAACAAAGGTGCGAATCATTTTGGTTCACCCTCATAGCTTATCGCTATGCCTAACTATAAATCTATTGTAACTTTGCAAGCCCAGCTTGCCGATTCCCCAGTTCTGTAAAGAGATCTCACACTATGGCAGGAATAAGGCCCGACCACTCATCCTACCACCTTATAAGCTCTTGCCTAATCACTGCATGAAGAAGAAGAAGAACAGGAGAGGAAATAACAACTAATGGCAGGCAAATCGCGGTTGAGGGCGGCCGGGAGGTGGGAACGAAGGAGGGGGTGGGGACGGATGGGGATTGGAGAAGAGGAGGCCGCTGGACAAAGCATCGCCGGTGCCATCTTCACGGTCGCGCGGAACTCCCACGGACAGCTCCGGCGGCGGCAAGACGGGGATGGAGCGCGGGGCGTGCTCCCCCTCCACTCGTAGTGACAGGAATCAACCCAAGCTTGGCGGATGAGTGGAGAGGGTGTGTACTGAGTACTGACCAGCCTTTGAGGATGAGGGTGCACTGATTGGTGGAAGATGCCTCCTCCGCGCTCGCAGCCGGCGGCGGCACCGCACACTCCCTCTCCGCCTTTGCTCCCATCCCGCGACCCCAACCGCGATCGGAGAGAGGGAGATGAGCAACTGATGAGCAAGTGGTGGCAAGAAATGGGCGTCCACGTGATATGACGGAGGTCCGTCCCCAACCGGCAATCCCATGGTGGCGTCGGCTCGGCTGCACCTGCAACCGGATTCTCTATCCGCCTATCCCATCGCTCGGATTCTCTGCGGAGCGAGACATGTTTCCTCCAAAAAAAAATCTTTTTTATTTTAACAATCTTTTCTAAATAATTCTAGTCACATCTTGTTTTTTTTAAAAAAAACTTATTTCACACAAATCTCCCTAGCGTGACAGGCATGCCAGACTGCCACTGTGGCTGATCCCGCCCCTGACCTCTTGATGTGCCCACCTTGCCACGTCAATTTGTGTGACGCAGCAATGGTGCATATATAGTTGTCTTCTCTTCTTCCTCAGTACGTGCGAGCAACCGCCACCGAAGATATTTCGTCCCAACTCCGACGATTTGAGCGCAGAATGCAGAGTGACGGTGCTCATAGACGTGTTCACCAAGAGGTTGTCACGGCATATCCACCTAGGGCGTGCGGGCAATAAGGGGACTACGCCATGGGTGATGGCGGCTTAGAGGCCACATTCAACGAGTCATCGGCGCGTGATTGGTGCGTTAACACTTGAATGCCATTAGCGTCACTAAAGCTACATGCATGCTACCGACAGCCATGGTTGGCCATGACGACCTGCTTTGGAGATTGTTTTCCATCTGCAATGGCGTGCCCTAAGAGCTTAGCTCACGAGCTTCGTTTGGCCACACGATCGGTCTTTGACCATGTGTCGCGGCGCTTGCAAGACTGCTTGATGCGCGATGGTGTGGTCTTTTTGTGCAGGTGTGAGGTGGAGCGCGTTGGGGTGAAAGCGCAGCTGGTGTTAGCCTAAGACGGGGATGATAACTTTTTAGTGTGTTCCCTTTTTCTAAAAGTGTCATTGAGACGTCCTTCTCTCATCGGGGCGAGTTCTGAGGAAACTCTGTTTAGTGTTTTTTAGGCAGGTAATAACAGATCCTTCCCGAAGATGTCACCTAGAAGTCCTCGCACCGCTTTGATGGATTCTGGAGTGCGTGGAACATTTTTGTTGCTCCTCTGCGAGACACGGATCTTCGATAAGGTCAGGTCGTCCCTGACCTCGCTACTCTCTTGGAGCGTGTCACTGGTTCTCCTGGATCTGCAATGAGAAGCTGAAGGCCTGAAGCTAAACTAAGCAACGATGACACGTTGCTTTCTTTTACGATGGAGGTCGTGGCTTGTTAATTGTGAGTAACGACATGTCAGGGGCTTGGCTAATGCTTATCGTACAAAGTTAGGGCTGCTTACCGTTGGATCTCGTGATAAGCTCATCATGCGGTGTGGGTTGTGTCAGTTGTGTGTCACCTTTGTGTGTAAATATGTAAATGGGCCGCTCAGGGCTATCCATCTGAGCTGTCGTGTTTAGGTTTTTCATAATTTTTCCTTTATAATGAACTGTGTGGATGGGTCAATTTTATTTCTCGTTAACTAAAGAACTTGCATACTAAGAAAGAACCGAACATATTATTAAGAAATGACGAGGAATAGTATTACAATCAACCTTTTTATGCATCAACATCACAGAGAACAGTGAGAAATGAGCATTAGTTGCACAAGAACTCAGCGCACTGGACAGCTGGTTCCACACTCGGTTTTGTTAGGATAGACAGGGATTAGACCACATCCGTAGATTGCAAGAAATCACTCCAAACCATCACCTCCAAAACAGCGTTCCACGGATTCTGTTAGCAGCTACTACTACCTATGGCCTACTCCTAGGTAGCTACTTACACCATGTAAGAAGCATCCTCTTCACCGTTGCCTGTGGCATGCCACCCATCACTTACCTGGTGCTTGCAGATCGGGCATGTACCCTGTTGGCGCAGCCATGGGTCGATGCAGTTTACGTGAAACTGTAAAACAAAAGAGAAAGTAAGAAATCTTGCAGTATTGCGACTGTTGCCTCATCAGGACACATCAGATTAGCACTTTTTTTGGAAGAGCTCTGCCTTGCATTGAAGGGAGAAAACAGAACACGAAGTTTTGCCAAGGGTAGCTCCAACATTGTTCAAAGAGCTGGGTCATAAAATATTTTTATTGAATAAGAAGAGATAATGATAAGTTAAAAAGCTAAGCTCAAGCACTTTACTATGGTTCAGGTGTGTCACACATTTGTGTATACTAGCACATGTTGTGTTACGCTGTTTTTATCTCTTTTTAAGTTCATATGGGCTAGCAAGTTGACTCTATTGTTAAGGGTGCTCTACGGGGTAGGCACGCCTCAACAGGCTAAAAGACAACCCAAGCCCTTGAGATAGACAAACCACAAAGAATCAGAAACAAAATGCACATGAAGGCCTCCTACACTGGTTTTGAAAAGCATGTTGTCGTTGTTCAAATTCCTGTTTTGTGCGTAGCACAATCAATATAAGCATGGAGCAAACATTTGGAAAATATGCGGACAACAAATTCGACAAGACGTCGATGCATAACTCATTGAAGTGTCATCTTTTATCTTTTTGTACTGTCTTTACAGCAGCTTCTAATATTAGTGCAATTTGCAACCTGTGCATGCGAGGAGGTAAAGAGAAATGCTCCCGCACTAGCACCCTCCTCTAGACGTCAACCGCGAAGGGACATAATAGACACATATGGAGGCCCGTCTCCTGTTCCCCATGACAAAGCACACAAGAAATTTGATGTGGCCATCCCCTCTTTGCTAGATTATCTACTGTTAGGATTTTATCTTGGATTAGGGTCCATGCGAAGAACTTGCATTTTTTTTTCTGTCACTGCATCACATTAGCACTATGTTGGGCATATCTTCAAAGCTACTATGTTGGGCACTTTGTTTTCATTTATGAACTTGTAACAACCAGGCATGGGTAAAAATATGCCAAATTAGAATTCTATGGGGCAAATAATGACAAAGCAAAGGAAGTTATTGATGTGTCAAGTAACCAGTCAAATTTAAGATTGCTTCAAAAAAAATCACAGGATTCCAGATCTGAGTGTAAAGAATAAACTACAATGACACACTCCCTACTTTTTGTTCTGCAGAATCAACAACATAGCACCTCATGCAGGTGCATACTCCCTCCAGTAGTCCAGTCAGAAACAAGTGGTGTTTTGGGGTCGTCTTAAGTCAATGATTTTAAGTTCTGGTTACACATTACTTGTTATTATATTCTAAGTGTGGATATATGAGAGATATTCAGGTAGTTTTTTCTCGGAAGTTCCATAAACTATTTTTTTTCCTGTGTTGTACGTTCTATAAATATTTTGTAGCAAGAAGTACCATTCAAAGTTGCATTTTGGAGAATGTGTCCAATAAGTCACTTATTTATCAATTTATGAAGAGGTAGCATGAAGCAAGTGGTCAACCAAGCGCAAGATGTAAACTGTAAAGTAAGATATGACATATGCAAACAATAACAGTTAAAGAAAAGTTTTATCATAACTATGTCACAATATCACAGCATTCATCCACAAATCTGTAAAATGCACCAGTTAACCCTGCTGGTACATAAAAAATGATTCTGGTTACACATCGTTGTTTTAGTATGTTAGCTAACATGTCAAGTTACCATATCAAACTAGAGGTAAAAGGTGCTACCAGGATCATTTCAGAAAGGAAACAAAATCGAGATCATCTGCTGTTTCCATACAAGGAAAACCAGGGGCAACATAATGAGCATGATTACCTGATGCAAGCATGGTAGGCTTCTCAACAGATCACCCACCGCGACTTGCTCTAAGCAAACACTACATGTTAGTTCATCCTCTGGAGTTTTGCAGGTTCCATCTGCTTTTAAACCATCCTGCTTTTTCTGCAAGGAAGAATCAAGTTAAACAATAAGAAAACCCTTGACACAAAATATCATATAAATCCCAAAGCTAACCAGAAAACAACCAATAACTTCAATAAATGAGGGCTGAGCCAAAAGTGTATTGCCTAGTTCTACAGATATGTAAATACATATATGTTATCACATCTTTACAACGGAATACTATAAGAATATCATTGCACACACGCACCACTGACATTGGTGACATCACAAATAACATGAATTTCTAACAGCCTACATGATTGAGGATAATTTTAAGCGACCACACATTGAGAAACAAGTCAGTATTTATCAATTACCTCATTGCCAGACCCAGTTGAAGAAACCGATAGCTGAGGTGGCCCATCACTATTGAAAACATTTGTTAGAAGCACATCATAGAGACAAATTACTCCATGTCTCCATTTCAGAATTAAATGTTTGGTCATGTGTTCATAATGGAACCAACTTGATATGGCCATATGAACAAATCAACCCAAAGGATAAGCCATCTTACCTTTTTCGGGCAGGGGCATTCCCCTGCTGTGCCTGAACTTTATATTTGAAGACAGGAAGAGAATTGATTTCTTCTTCACTCATAGAAGGAGCATGCGGGCGATTGCCAGCATCCAATGCTCTCAGTGTCATAATCTGAAACAAAAAGATTTCCATGGCGCTAAGTTTTCAGGAAACACTGTAAACCATCAAATGAGTTGAATGGAATGTATTGGCACACCTAAATCATCAAATTCGCGGTCAAGAAGAGCCAGTTGAAGTCTAAGGCTCTGTAACCGGCCTCTTGTAGCAAGGGCAATGGTCGGAGGTACGTGCACACGTAACTCAGTGTGTCCAAGAAAATTGTTGGCAGCTGCAGCATGAGCAAGCTGCTGGCATGTGGCATAAATTCTAAGGCTCGTGGCCATTAGGAAGACTCCCAAGACAAGCCAAAACTAAAAGAGAAGAAAAAATCGTGCAATCCAACAAATATATAGTTATTACACTGTTCCACAGTTGCATGTTTTGTATGAACAAGAAACCAACTTTAATCGACTCATGGACACCTCGCACGGAGCATGAAAACTTACCAAAAGATTGGGAGACATCTGGTGTGAGTTCAGTACCATGAACAAAACAAAAACTGCCCAACACAGACCACATTAACCAAAGAGTAATCTTTAGCAGTTCAACGGTATCGGTAATAGACAGGCAAACAGATTACCAGTTAGAAGAAAAGCCAAGGAATTGCTATTCACCGGCCTGCTCCCTGCATGAATTCGCTACATGCAAGCACACATACAAATGGGATCAGACATCAGGACAAGGAAACCGGTTTAAGCTACATTACCACTAGTTACATATTAGCAGAAATGCATCATGAGTTGAGCAGACAGACACTCACCATGGCGCGACGCTCGGGGGCGAACCCCGGGAAGCCACCGGCCTCGATGTCGGCCCTGCTCCCTCGGAACACGAAGCTCATGGTGCCCACCAGGCGCTGCCACCCCAACTCTAAGGCGCAAGATTGGCTCCAAACTCCAAAGCCCCACGCAGCAACGAATTTGGCCGTGAACCTGAGGGTGTGAAGCATCGATAAATAAATACAAATGAAATAAGCGCCGGAGAGCGACGCCCCAACCGAAATCCTAGCTAGAAACTCCGTCATACCCAGCGATCCAGTCGCGCCGTCGCGGGAAGCGAAATGCCGGGATAAACCCTGAAGCTTCCGGAAGCCTCGCCCAGCGCACGGCTTGGGCGCTGGCCGGACCGAATCGGGAGCCAGACGAGGAAGGCGAGGGGGAGTTCAAGGACGGTGCGCACCTGATCGAAGGCGAGATACCTCCCGCCGCGGCGTCGAGCCAGTGATTCGCTCACTGGCGGAGGACGAGAGCGGCAGCGCCTGCAGCCTGCAGATGGGGAAAAGAGAAGGGAGCAGGAGCTAGAAAGGCCTGGGTTTTCCGCGGGTTCGAGTTCGTGCGCCGTAGTGCCGGGCACCCTGTGTGCGTGGCATTATCTGTGCCGTCCGTTTCGTGATGGACGGCCGCACTTGCCACCATCCTTTCTCCGTCCAGAATGCAGTTCTTGATTTCGAGAAAACGAACTGCTTTTAAATTCAACTAAAATAAATATTGTTAGACTAATATGAAATATATTGAAGAAATAAATATGAATGTACTATTTACTGCAAATTTTATTAAACTTGAACTATCATAGTTGCATTATTTTAGACGGAGAGAGTGCACCGAGTAGCAGCGTGTTGCCACAAATATAATCCCTAGCACATTCCATGCCAATTCTTTTTTCCCCAACAGATAAAAAGTTCCAACATACTCCTTGGCTATTTTAGAGCATGTTTAGAACACATGAATTTCACAAGCACTTTGTAATACACGGATATGAATTTCACAAGATTTTGTTTGGCAGGGCTCCAAAACCACTGGCTCCTCTATTGGAGTCGGAGTTGGAAGACGGAGCTACAAATCGTGGCTCCACCTTTGCATGCTCCTCCCGTCGGGCGATCCTTCTATCGTCACCGCTTGGTGTGGCTCCACTGTCGGAGCTGCCACGGAGCCAAAAGTCACAATGCCATCAAATACGGCCTAAATATGTGCTGCTTGAGCAAACGACACTCGTCATGCATTTTGAGTTTTAGGACTAACATTCACCATTAGTTTTTATTAGAACATTTATACGTTCTTTGTAATGTAACCAAAGCCATCGCAAAAACAAATCTTTGTTTATAGACATGTATGCATGTTCAGAACTGCTCCGCTCCATGTTTTTTAGGTAAACAGCTGCAACTCCACAAACTCTGCTCGAGATAAAAATGTAGTGAGAGAGCACCTAAAAGATTGTTTAAAAACACTTTTTTCCATAAGAAGTTTGTGGAATAGAGTCGGTGAAACAGTCCCAAACATACCCTCACATAGGCTGAAAATGAATAGTCCTGTAAATTTTATTGGAGCATACACTATCCTAGGCACATAAGATAAGTTTTATAAGGGAAAACCCAAACAACCAAGAACCTGAAATAGCAAATGTATAGTTTTGATTCGTGGATGAAATTGCGCTATTAATGTCACATTCAAACTTTTAACATGTAAAAAAAAATAATGTGTAGTTTAAAGTTTGGAACATTGGACTTTATATAGATCTACTAAAACATTCGCTTACAAGAGCCAAAACTCTAATATATTCATAGCAACTATGTCTGTATCATCTTGTCACGGGACAACTATGTCTATATCAGCTTGTCACAGGACTTGTATACCTGACCGGATCGCATAATACAGAGTATTATCCATAACTATTTCTGTATCAGCTTGTTACCGACTTGCACACTTTATCGCGTAATACCACAGCAGCAGGTGATCGGAGAGACCATCTCTAATACCTGGTCTCTACCAACGATTTCGTGCCCTGCTGCTGTGTGCCATCAATGGTGTACACCCACAACCACAACGAGCAGTCGAGCACAAACGCCATGATCTATGGCTCTATGCTCGGTCGGCGAGGCGCTGGGTGGCGAGGTCGCAGCGCGCGGGCGCAAAGCCAACGCGGCTATTCTGGAGGTCGTACTCCACCCAGACGTTCTGCTGGTGGTGGTGTCCGATCACGTACGCCGACATGCCCGCCATGTCCGAGTTCCCGAACGTCGGGCACCACACCGCCTCAGCGCCGCCTTCACCGCGACGCTCGCCGGGCACCCTGTACAGGAGCTTCTCCCCGCCGACCGCCACCTCCGCGCCGCGGAGGACGAGGCCCACCTCCGGGAGCAGCCGGCTCGCCGCGGCCACCCGCGCCACCGACGCGCGGAAGCACGCGTCGAACGCGCCCTGGAACACAAAGTCGGGCTCGCCGAGCGGGGCCAGGAGCACGCTCGTCTGGTTCAGGAACTCGCCCTTGAGCGGTGCGTAGGCGTCGGCGAGGAGGAACGTGAACTGCGTGCCGGAGTCCACCATGGTCTGCCCCGCGCCCGTGTGGTCCGGCGCGAGCACGGACCTGGGGATGGGGAGCAGCGGCGCGCCCACGCGGATGCCCTCCAGCTGCACCGAGTAGGCCACCCGGTCGAAGTACGGCAGCGGCAGCGAGATCTCTATCAGCGGCGTGTAGTTTAGTTGCGGCGACAGGGCGGCGCCGACGCCGACGCCGTCGCCACCGAGGACGAGGAGGCCGGGCCCGTCCCCTGGGGCAACGCAGTAGGCGAAGCGGAGGGTGCCAGTCTGCGTCACCAAGGACAGGTTGCCCCGGTTCAAAGCCCGTCGCCGCCTCCGAGGAGTTGGTGGCGCTGGCGCTGTTGCCGTTGGCAGAGGCTGACGAGTAGGAGGTGATGCAGCCGAAGAGCACGCGCACTGGCGGCGCACCGCCGAGGAGGAACGTGTCGGCAGCCAGGACGCCGTCGGCAGACGAGGCGTCGGCGTAGGAGAGGGACACGCGGCAGGAGTTGGACGGCGGCCCGGCGCAGAACGGCGGGACGGGGAGGTCGCGCCCGCGCCACCGGCACTCGGGCGATGAGCAGTGGCCGGCGGCGTACGTGGACGACGCCGACCGGTTGAACGCTGGTGGCGGTGCCGGTGCGGACGCGGACGGCACGCGGGCACTGACGGAGCTGGGAATTTATGGCCGGATATGCTAAGTGTATAAAAATTTAAAGCAAATATACGATATAATGGATGAAAAGTATAATTGTCATGATATTTATCAAATCCATCCATATTAACCAAAGTACAGGTTGTTCGGCTGTCACTTGTTGCTTGTTTGTGGCTTTTGTCTCTTGGTCCAATTAAACAATAGCATATACATGTATACTAGTATATGTATTAATTTTTTGCTAAAATCTTAGGTATTCCGATGAATACCAGGCATACACGTAGCTCCGCGGTACGCGGGTCCCGTTGCAGAGCAGCCAGGAGAGCTCGCTGCCGGTGTCGAGCTCCATCGTGACGTTCTGCGGTGGGCAGCCCCCGGCCACCGCCACGGTCAGGCTGACGTTGTGGCGGAACCGGAGCCTGTTCGCCGCCGGTGCCTGTGTAGGCGGCGCCACCACCAGCTGCTGCACCCTCAGCGGGAGAACTGTCCCCCCGAACCTGGCTTCTCTCTCAGTGCATGCCGCCTCCGCCCCGTGCCCGTGGGCAAGAAGAGAAAGGCAGAGGAGAAGGATCAGCTCCATGGCGGCAAATGGCATGCAATCACTGGCACTCTTCGTTTCTACTCTCGCCGCTGACTAGCCGGTCGTCACTCACCGGCTCCGCCTTCCTGCTAATGTCAGCGTCGCTTTTCCACGGGCATTCATATGACTCACGGGTCAGCGCTTTTCGTCTGGTTCGGTGTACCCGCAGAGTACGCTAAACCGTCACGCTGCATTGTGTCACATCTCGTATTCCCCTCGAGTGCTCGTTTCGACGTTTCCTCTGTTCTCCCATCCGATTCTGCGATGCAGTGGTCCTCACCAATACAGGTACAGGCACTATAACCTCATGGACACGGCTGGCCGTCCAGGTGGCGCAGCTGGGGCTTTTTTAGAGACAGGCTCCTGGACATGGGGGCTGGGGCTCCCGGGCTGTAACACTCTGGTGTTAAGCATGCATAATCATTCGCATTCTTAAGCATAAGCATCATTATGCATAGCATTGATGAAAAGATCGATTGTCATTTCATGCATCATGCTTGATTATTCGAATTTTGCTTGCCTTTCACATGAATTGAATATGTGGTATAAGTGTTTGGTGTTTGATGACCCCTAAGGTAACCTAGACATGATTAGGACACCAAATTAACCTAGGTTTATGTTCATGGTTTTGGTTAATTAAGCTTTGTTGTCATGGTTGACCAAGGTGGACCATGAAAGTAGTTTTGTTTGACTGAATTGGAAGTAGTAGCTAGAGTGCTTGCATGTGTGTGCACCCTAAATAAAGTTTGCAGAGAATTTTATAAGAAACAAAAGTTTTTTTTACCACTTTTCATGAAAATGCTTGGAAGGTGTTCAAAAATATTGAAAAAGGGCAGAATTGGGGGCTGATTTTCTATTTTGGGAATTTTTAAAAGGTATTTTATTTGGATTTTTGTATTTCAAAATCTAGACAGAATCTAGTAAAACTTCTTTAAGATGAAATGTTCTACTCTTCAAAAGCTACATTTCATCTATTTTGAGTTTTTGCTAATTCGGCTTAGTTTAAGAGTTATTAAGCAGCAAAGTTTGTTTTGCATTCATAGAAATAGCTTTTCGGTGACGGTTGTTTCCTGGCCGTCAGGGAAATCCCCGACCAGGAAAGCGCCGTGGCCGCCCGCGGCAGCATGCGTCGGCCGCGTGGCGCCCAAGCACTGCCGAGGCCGGGCCGTTTCGGCCGCGTGGGGCGTCGTCCGAACGCGCCCACTCCTTCACTCG